>JAWDJE010000005.1:3245000-4445000 GCA_035047345.1 Bradypodion ventrale | reverse complement strand
ATCCTGTTGGCCTTGGTACAATGCGATTTCCAAAACCAACTATCACTCATTATTATTATTATTATTATTATTATTATTATTATTATTATTATTATTATTATTATTATTATTATTATTATTATTATTATTATTATTATTATTATTATTATGTTCACATTTATATGCCGCCCACTTGACTCTATTTTTAGCCAAAGAGCCAGCACTCTTTTTTCAGTTTCTAAGAGCCAATAAATACCTTTCCTTCTTTCCTTCTGACCATTTAAACATGGTCAGGCATGACTAAACACAGAACACTGTTTACATTTCCCACTGAAGAGGTACCTATTTGTCTACTTGCAATTTCTTGATTTCAAACTGCTAGGTTGGCAGGAGCTGGGGCAGAGGTGGGAGCTCACTCCATCATGCAGCACTTGGGTCTTGAACTGCTGACCTGCCGACCTCCCATTAATCACGGTCAGCATCTTAACCACTAAGCCACTGCAGTATACATGTTCTCAAAATGGAACATCTTTTCTGGCATGTTTGGAAGGGAATTTCAATTTGGCTCCAGGCCTTAACATTTGTTAAATCTCTGGAGAAAGGTCATTCCCTTCTTTCAATCTATCTTAATTCTAGACCCTCTAATAACAAAAGGTCTCAGAGATGTTTACAAGCACATGAAAAACAAAAGGATATAGATTCGTAGTTGGAATAGCACAAGTGGCGATCACCAGCAGAGGATTAACAAAATGAAAGAGCGAAACAGCAATAAATACAACAATGTACTGTAAAACCACGAAAGTTAGTCAAATCGATTCGTTTCATTTTCTACCATATTAGGATTTTGCAAGTTGGGGTAACATTTTAATGAAAAAAGCAAACTAAAACAAATTCTTGCTCATCCCTGGTTTGGCTTTTAGTGGAGGGAGCATTTACCTCTCACATGCAAAGACTCAATACCTTTTCTTTGGAATTTGTCACAATAAGTGATCATAATTATACAGTCAGGCCAGGTTATCCTGCTATGGTAATAGAGTAAACCATACTGCCAGCAACTCAACGCCGAATGTCAGCTGACCACCATGAGGACTAATGGCCTTGAGTGGTGAAGTCCACAAGGAAGGATGATGGTCCCCAAGTGGATTAAATCCCACTTGAATCCATCATGATGAAAGGCAGCAGCTTCATCCATCCTGGCCTGGGGCTGATGAGGACTTTGTGTGCCAAAAAGGCTCAGGACCAGAAAGTGACTCTTGGAACTGGATCAGTGGTACCGGGGGGTGGGGTGTCATCATCATCATACCTGTCAAGTTTTGGATTTGGAAATAAGGGAAATTTCCTGGCAAATACAGGATACTCGACAGCTATGCTTATCCTGTGCTGCCCTCCAATGGTGGCAATAGGGCATTGCAGTCTAATTAATAAGGGATGACGGCGGGAAAGAGGGTAAAATAAGGGGTTTTCCCGGCCAATAAGGGATACTTGACAGCTATGCTTATCCTGTGCTGCCCTCCAATGGCGGCAATAGGGCATTGCAGTCTAATTAATAAGGGATGATGGCAGGAAAGAGGGTAAAATAAGGGGTTTTCCTGGCCAATAAGGGATACTTGACAGCTATGGTCATCATGCTGTTATGCAGAAGGCAGATGAAAGACCGCTGCATGACTGTCTCAGGACAGTCTTCATGGCTGATCATGAGGAGGATTGCCAATATTTGGATTCGGATACAGCAGCAGCAGAAGAAGGAAGGTCAGAATTACGCTAAATTATGCGTTCGTTTTGGATCTGGTAGGATGCCTAATGTCATTCCCTTCTTTGATTCTGTTTTGCAGTGGTTCCCTCCCACTGCACGGCACTGCCTCTTTGTATCCTGGGTGAGGAGACCCTTTTGTGATAAGACCCAGGCGCTCCGTCTCCTTGGCCTTAAATCTGTCTTGTCCAATCACTTGCCGATGGTGCATTTTGCACAGGATAACCATCTGGAGGCAAATAAATCCCACTGTTGCAAACTAGCTATTATTCTTTCGGTTTCTCTTGCTTCTTTTCTATTGATGCATTGTGATTTCTAGTAATGGAGGGAGGGGAGAGGAGAGGCCAGGGTAGAAGGAGAGGAAGGGCGAAGGATTGTGGCAATAAATAAAAGGATGCTATGCTTCCGATTTACAAAAACCCATCCAGGTGTTCTGTTGTGCATGTTTCCTCTGGTCCTGCAGGAGAGAACTCTACCTGTGTTGACCATGCTCACAGCCTACCATTTAACACCGATAATGCCTGGCCCCATTTCCACCCACATAAGCAGCGTTATCCCTTTGAACCCCAGAAGCTCTCAGGGAAAGATCAAGGTTTCCCTTGCGCAAAAGCCAGCCGTAGCTGACTCTAGGGGTCGGTGCTCATCTCTGTCAATAGCCAAAGAGCCAACACTGTCTGCATCTGAAGATGTTTCCATGGTCATGGGGCAGGCATGACAACATGGCCAGAGCGCACGGAACACTGTTACCTTTCCTGCCAATGTGGTACCTGTCGATCTGCTTGCAATTTCTTGCCTTCAAACTGCTAGGCTGGCAGGAGCTGGAACAGACGACAGGAGCTCACTCTATCACTCAGCACTTGGGTCTCAAAACATGGACTTGCCAACCTTCCAGTCGTCAAGCTCAGTGTTTGAACCACCAAGCCGCCATGGCCCTGGAACCAGGAAAACCCTTCCTTAAATACCTTGCTTATCTTGAAAACCCTCTTAAAGTCTTTATAAGTCAGTTCTGACTTGACAACACATAGAAGCCACAAAGCCATTCCTAGCAAGGAAAGGACATCATAGAAGTGGTTCATGGAGCAGTTGGTGTCTTATTCCCAGATTTTGGAGGCAGAGTCTCCTCTGTGCAGTCTCAAGCAATTCATTCATTCAAGCTTTTTAAATTGCTCCATATTACCTTCAGTGAAGAAAAAAAAATATTCTCATCCACAACTCATTTGCCAATTTTACTCCCTGAAATCAGTGCATTTCCCTATTTTGGAATATTCTATTTCCACTGTTTGTTTTGCCAGGTTTGTTTATTAACTGGCTCTGAAATACTATATTAGTGATTATCAGAGAGAGAGAGAGAGAGAGAGAATATACACTGTCCAGACTTGGTGATGGGGCATCTTTAGGGTTATACTGCCCAAAGTAGGAAAATATCCTAGATGGAAGGTAGGTAGGTAGGTAGGTAGATAGATAGATAGATAGATAGATAGATAGATAGATAGATAGATAGATAGATAGATAGATAGATAGATACTTAAATTTCCTGAGATAATAAGCAATTTCCTCTTTGTATTAAACAGCCACAAACTTGGCATTAGACACAACAATACTCTGCCAGGAGATACCATACAATACCCTGTTTGGGAAAAGAATGTTTTATTTTTATGCGAATGTAACTGCTGATGGGGAGATTGTGGTGGCTTGGTGGTTAAGACTCTGAGCTTGAAGGCTGGAATGTCGATACCCAAGAACTGCACAACGGAGTGAGCGCCCGTCGTCTGTCCCAGCTCCTGTCAACCTAGCAGTTTGAAAGCAAGAAATTGCAAGTAGATAAATAGGGCCCACTTTGTTGGGAAGGTAAACAGTGTTCCATGCTTTCCACGTGTCCACGGAAACATCTGCAGATGCAGACAGCGCTGGCGCTTTGGCTATAAGCAGAGATGAGTCCTAGACTTGGGTACGGCTGGCTTTCAAGCAAGGGAGACCTTTACCTTTACCAAACTGCTGATGAAAAATAGAATTTTAGACTTATGTAGGCGGAGAAATGACACCCTTTTTATTTGACAGATGACAAGAAAAATTGTCACTTCCTCACCCAACGTGAGGTAGCTTTGTGCCACTTGTTTTGAGCCAACATTCAAGGGATGCACCCAGTGGTGGCTCAAATGATGCCCTTCATTCCTCTGGACATGGGAAAGAAATGGGATTCAATGGGCCAAATCCTGTTTCTTCCTTGGGCTCATGCAGTGATCCATTGTGCAAAGGGATGGATGATTTCTGAGCTTATACAAGACAGCAATCCTGGATACCCCCTTGCAGAAGCTTAGGAAATGCCCAACAGCTTGTTGCGTGAATGGAAAAAAGAAACTGGATTCTACCCATGGTAGTGGGATGGGAGGTAAGGTGGGGAAAATGCCAATTCTGACACATCGAACAGATTAAATGGCATCGCTGGATGTTTCCTTGTTTAGTCCCTGTTGTTCAGCTGTACTGATGTAGTACACTGAAAGAGCCTCCTTAAAGATTGTGGTATTCTTGAACCACAATCGAGCGTACCCTGGTAACAGTAACCTGGTGTTGCCGGCAAATCCTTCTCACACTAGGTCAGGTGAAAGGAACTACAGAATGGACTCACCAAATGGCAGTTTCACATCTGGCCTGGACATGGAAGAAGAAGAAGCTGCACCGATATGCGGCTGACAACCTGATTTCTGATTCCCTTCAAGTTATTCCCTTCAAGCCCTTGTAAGATTTTATGATGGCAGGTCTACCTCTTCAGACGAGCAGAAATATGAACACGCCAATTAAACTCTGTATCAGTCAGGGCAAGAACAGCAGTAAAATAACTTGAGCATTGCATCTCGCTTTGGGTCTATCCACCTCCCAACAATGCCCGTATGATACATGGATGAAGAGATGGGCAAAATCCGCTTGGAGAGAGAGAGAGAGAGTGTACAGTACTCTTTCTTTTCCTTGACTGTCAACAAATTGCACCAACATTTCTTCCCCCCCCCCCCGCCCTGCGCTAGATCTCATGTGTTTGGGAAGTCATCTGGACAAGGGACTGCGGTGGCTCAAGTGGTTAAGACATTGAACTTGATGACTGGAAGGTCAGCAGTTCGAGAACCGAGTACTGCACAACAGAATGAGCTCCCGTCTCTATCCCAGTGCAGTTCAAAAGCAAGAAATTGCAGGTAGATAAACAGGAACCACTTTGGTGGGAAAGCAAACAGCATTCCGTGCACTCCAGTGCCACAAGTCCATGGAAATGTCTGCAGACACTGGTTCTTTGGTTATACATGGAGAGGAGCACCAAACCCTAGAGTCACATATGACTGGCTTCCGAGCAAGGGTAACCTTTACCTTTACCTAGAAGGTTCCTTCTTCTTCAAGTGCTGTATCCAATTCTGAATATTGGCTAATCATCATGGTGATCAGCCATGACGTTTGTGCAGGGAACAGTATAATGCAGTGGCCTTTCATCTGCCTTTCGCATCGCAGTGTGACACCTGTACCACGGATCCAGTTCCGTGAGTCACTTTCTGGTCCTGAGCTCCATTGGCACACAAAGTCCTCACCAGCTCCAGGCCAGTATGGATGACGCTGCTGCCCTCCACCAAGAGGGATTCAAGTGGGATTTCATTTACTTGGGGACCATCACCAAGCAGAAGGTTAAGCAGGGCAAAACCACCAGAACTTGGTGGATGCAGTGGAGCATTGGAACTGGGACTCATGAGCCTTCTTGTTCCAGAGGGGATCAGGTTTGTGTCTCGACAAAGGAGTCACTCCTTGCCCGACAACCCTCCCTGTTGCACTGAGATTGAACCATATATATATATTTCAACACAATTGAACTGAAAACTATTTAAAAGCACACTGATGAAAAGTAACGCGATCTCGCTTGATTTATAGCGGAACCCAGGATGGATAGTTTGTTTTTACTCTGCATTTTAATTCTTGCAAAAAGTCTGGGATACGTTGAGAGGAAGGCGTCCCTGTTTTGAGAAAGATAAATGCACACATAAATTCTCTCTGCAAACTGCTGGTTATTGCTAGTGACGGCTGAGCTTCCCTCGGTTTGAATCGGAATTGGCTCAGTATTTACAAGCTTTCGAGGCTAAGCGTTTGGAAAAGAGCCACCTCTCTCTCTGAGCTTGTAAAATCGGTGCCCGCATGCCGTCGGTGCTGCCTGCTTGCACATTATTGTGCTGTCATTGGGAACTGTATGTTGGATTAATTAGAGTAGCAACCAATGAGGGTGGCTATTTACACATTGCTCTCCACCCAAAAAGCAACATGGAAAGAGGAGAAAGGGGCTGCTGATTGTGCATAATAGGGCATATTGTTAGCTTATATGTACAGATTTAATATTAGACACGATTTGTATATATGTCTTACCTACATTGTGTACCAGTAGCTGAGTCCAGAGCTGTCCAGATGTTCTCATTATGGATAATGGACAAGATCAAGGTCCTTTTCTCCTTCCTTGTGGTTCTTTGGCCAATATCTTTGATGAAGTTATATGGTGCATGAATGCTCTGCCTGCAGTGATTTCTAGCTTGCCATTGTTCTCAACAAGGTGCATATATGTGCATGGTGTTACACCCTTATGCAAGTACAAAAAAATGTTCCATCCCTAGTGCAACACAGTGTTACATGGCAGCCGGTGGCTCATATTCCAGGGAGTGCAATGAATCCACTCTGGGGTTTAGCCCACACTTTACAGAATCTATGCAAGATGCTGAACTTTGCCTTCAACATGTTAAGTTATATGTAGCAGCAGCAGCAGCACGGTAAAGCGGGACATGTTTTAGGCAAATCGTAGTTTGGATGCAAATTCTCCCAAGCTTTCTCCCTGTTTATCCCAGCCAATGAACACACTTGCACAAAATGCTTAGAGAAAGAACAAAATATCATTTACTTACAATTAGGTCAGAGAAATATACATGTGCTCATGAGTCTTGGTGAGATTGGTTTTAGAAAGAAGTACAGTTAAAGTAAAGTATTTAGGTCTTTTAAGTCTTTCCATATGGCCTGCAAAATGGAGGGGCTCAAATAGACAACTTTCTTCTTTGAAAGGGAAAAAAAAAAACCAAGAGAAGAGAAGGCCAGAACATACAAAGCCTTAATACATGCAAATATGTGAGATGATCTTTAGAGGCAGGAAGACAGGAAACTTTCCAATTGGTTACTTGAAGGGATGCTCCTCGATCCCTGCCCCTAAATGTGCCCTTGACCTGCCCAAGAAATGCCCTATGCCAGCTTCTAAAAAGGGGAGGCTGGGTTTCTGACCCAGGGTCATCCAAAAGGAATGACCAGAACATCCTTCAAGGCACCCCTTGGCATAAGCTGGTGCAAGTAAATCCTTATTAGGACCACCATACATCCCTCCATTCACCAACCGCTCATCCGCCCCGGACCTTCCTTATCAGCCTCTGACCACGTGGGTTACTCTCCCTGACAGTTACTCAATGTGCATCCTCCGATAAGTTACACTATTCTTGAACCTGTCTTCCTGTCAGTTTTGTGACGTCCGTTCGATTACCCTAGGCATGAACAGACGAGGTTTTCTGTTAGGAATAAAAAGGAGCTACCCCGACTTGTTGGGGTCGCCTCACCCCATGACTTGACCTTGCGTGTGCGTGTGTGTTTCTCATCACTACAGTTACTTAGGAACAAATAATATAAAACACCTTCCTTTAGTCTTAGGTTACCGTATTCTTTCTGTGTCTATGGTTATTGTGCTAACACCCACTGCATGCCAGGGTAGCACTACACAAAATAGGTTCAGCATCTTAGATAACTTCCGTAAAGTTGAAATTAATACCTGGAGTGAATTCACAACACTGCTGTCACTGAGTGTGGTGCTCACGGCAAGGGTCAGCCTCTTTCATAACAACAGGGTTAGGCAGATCAGACCTCCAAACTGAGGACATTTTCAAAAAGAGGACTCACTGAAGCTCCTTCAAACAGAAGGCAGTCGAAGAAGCCATGCGTCTACCCTGCATCCAACAAGGTAGCTGCCTTCTTGCGATTCCTATTGCAACAGTCTCTCCCTTCGATAGCATCATTTCTTCCCCAAGGGCTGCAGTGGCTTAGTGGTTAAGACACTGAGCTTGACGACTTGAAGGTCAGCAGGTGAGCGGTTCAAGACCTGAATGTTGCTTGATGGAGTGAGCTCCTGTTGTCTGTCCCAGCCCTTGCCAGCCTAGCAGTTCGAAAGTAAGAAATTGCAAGTAGATAAACAGGTACCACTTGGGTGGGAAAGGTAATAGCTTTCCATGCACTTTGACGACTAGTCATGCCTGCTACAGACTCAGACAGTGCTGTCTCTTTGGCTGCAAACAGAGATGAGCATTGTCCACTAGAGTCGGAGACGGCTGGTTTTCAAGCAAGGGAGACCTTAACTTTTCCTTCCCTGTTGGATAGCCGCCTGCTTGGTGGGTGGAAACTCATGGGTGAACAGAATATTCTTCAGCATTCTGAGCCAAAAACATTTTTCATGGGCTAGGGCTTGATTTGCAACACAGCCGAGCACTATGAACCAAACAAATCCATATAACGAACAAGCACTATTAGCGGTTTGAAAGCAAGAATGAGTCACGGCAAACATGAATCTCAAGGGGGAAATGCATGGAATTTCTCCCCTCCCTCCTTGAAACTTAGAGCCCTTGTTATCTTTTGGGGGACATTAACATCTCAACACTAAGAGGCCCACCATGAGATCACCTCCTCACCCAATTATTTGAGATGATGGCTAAAACAATTTACTGTTTGTTAGGTAGATTTACAACTGTGGGAACAACCCATGGCTGGCTGCTCTCCAGGTTGAGAGCATTGAGGAAGAGCCTCTGGGTTACAAGGCTACAGACTCGAGAAATGTTCTCTTCAAAACAATGTGCAGTCTAACCCTCTATCTTCTAAGGCTGGAGTTTCCAGCCCAAGGTCTCCAGGAATGTCTAAGCCAGAGGTGGCCAAACTATGGTCTGTGGGCCAGATCCAGCCCCTGTTGCCAAATCATCCAGCCCATGCCACCCTTGTCACTTTCGGAAGTGGAGGCAAAATGTGCCCGAACGCACCCAAACTATAGCCCATGGGCCGGATCCAGCCCCCAATGCCAATTCATCCAGCCCATGCCACCCTCGTTGCTCCTGGAAGCAGAAGTAAAATGCACCTGTACAGGCTTAAAATCTATCTCATACTGTTGCAAAACAGATTGCAAGGCACATTTTACTTCCATTTCAGGTGGGAGGAACCATGTGACCGTCCCACTAAACCACATGACCGGCCTACTGAGCCATATTACCGGCCCATGGCCCGAAATGTTTGGGCACCCCAAACATTGGGGTCTGGATGGGGGACAATGGGCTTCAGCTAAATTCTGGCAAGACCTAGTGGCTTTGGGTCAGGGGTCTGGGGTTATACGGAGAGCTACCATCTCTGGTCTTGGATGGGGCAGTTTTGCCCCAGACAGACCCAGTGCTCAACTTGGGGGTCTCTTGGACTCGCAACTGCTGCTAGAAGAGCAGGTGGCGGCTGTGGCCAGAAGGGCTTTTGCTCAACTTCGAGTAATCCACCAGTTGCGTCCGTTCCTGGACCAGGACTCCTTACTCATGGTCACTCATGCTCTGGTCACCTCCAGACTAGATTACTGTAATGCACTCTACATGGGGCTGCCCTTGATGACCATTCGGAGGCTACAGATGGTTCAGAATGCAGCTGCCCGTGTGGTGATGGGGTGTGGACATTATGCCCATGCCTCCCCACTACTCCAGGAGCTGCATTGGTTGCCAGTTTGCCTCCAGGTGCAATTCTAGGTGCTGCTTTTGACCTTTAAAGCCCTATATGGCAGTGGGCCAGGATATCTGAGAGACCGCATCGTCTTGAGAGTGTCTGCCCATCCAACCAGAGCAGACCAGAGGGGCTCCCTAGTTGTGCCTTCAGCTAGAGGGGCTCGCCCCTCTGGCACATGAAGAAGGGCCTTCTCCGTGTCTGCTCCAGCCCTCTGGAACCTCCTTCCAACAGAATTGAGGTTACAGACAGAATTGCTGCCCTTCAGGAAAGGTCTGAAAACCTGGCTGGCGGGGCCGGTGTGGGGCCTTGATGGGAATACGGCCCCAGCCTGCTGGCTTATCTCCAGTTAGTGTCCCTCCCTCTGTGTTGTTGTATCCCTCCGATTCCCTTTTATTCTTTTTAAATGGGGTGGGGGTAGTAATGTGGGTAGGTGATTTGGGATTTTTTAAAATCTGTTTTATTATGTTTTTAATTGCTGTATGTCACCCTGAGTCGGGTTCGCCTGAGTGGGCGGCATAAAAATTAAAAAATTAAATTAAATTAACCCCTGGTCTAAGCTTCTCTCTGGGTTTCCAAGCAGAGAGATAGATCTCAGGGCAAGTGATGTTGGAGAAGAGTGTTTGGCTTTTTCATGGGAGGTAGCATGAAAGCCTTAGCCTTCAACCGCATACACACACCCAGGGTTCCTGGCTCAGCGAGGCGTTTGCATGTCCCTTGTGCTAGAAAAAGCCAGGAGGGAAAGGGGAGAGCTCTCAATTTGCAGGGTGCAACATGTACTTGGAGCTGGGCATGAACTGAAGCAGCAACATTGTGAGTCAGGAGCCTTCTTGAAGTTCAGCAGCCGCTGCCTGTGTGCCGTGTGATACCTCCCTGCCTGAGTTGAATGGTGTAGCTTGCAGATGTCTGGGCTCCTCTTCCTTGTTTTTGAGCTACAGTGGAGATCCTCCGGCTTGCCTGTGCGCAGTGAGGTATCACACTGCCCATATTCAACCTGTGGCTGGCAGATGGGAGAGGTCACTTCCACTTGCTCGATGGGGAAATTGTTTAGCATGAAATTGGTCCGTGGTGCAAAAAAAGCCTTAGAGTACACAGAAAGAGCTTGTGACAGAATTGAAACAGCATATGCAGCGATACAAGTGGACACTTTGGTCAACATTGCTCAAGCGGTAGTTCACTATAACCTGAAGTATCTGGACACTGATGGTAACCACTTTGAGCATCTTTTGCAATTGTAGAAGTTAAACGTGACTTGTACCCATCCTTTGTTATTTCTATGTATTGGTATTACAATTTTAATTCAATTTTTACCTTTCTTAAAATGTGTATACTTTTTTTGGCACCCTCTGTACTCGGCAGCTGAGGTTGTAAGGGATATATCAGTTCTATTAGTCGACTAAGCCGCCGCCAAGATAGCTTGTTAGCTCAGCCCTTGAATGTGAGAATGAATTAGCAAAGTAACTTGCTCCTTTTGAAAAGAAAGAGTCTTCTGGTTCTAGGTTACCATAACAGCCGAAACCCTGGCGTACTGCTCTGTATGCTCAATGGGACTGATTCATCATCAGTGGGGAATTAAGGATGATTAAAGGTTTCCTTTGATGATTTCTGGGTGCACGTGACTTCACTGTGTTTTGTATGAGTCACATGCATCCCTGATTTCCTGAGTCCACAGGAAAACAAATATATTTTTCTTTGCTTGCTATGCACTGGTTTTTTTGGGAGATACTGCAGATGTAGAGTTGGGCGTTTTCCTTGCAAAGTGTTGGTCTGTGCAGGTGTCCTTCTAAGTCTTGCAGGGCTGGATCCCTCAGCCTGGAAGCAGCTGCTAAACTTCAGCTTAGAGGCCTGGGGAAGGTTCTGGATCATCCTGAGCATCTTCTGGAGACCCTGGGAGGCTTAGCTATATAAGAACTGGTCCTTCCTCTCAGAACCGACCTCAGCAACAAAGGTCAGCAGCAGACCTGCAATTGTTTGGCTCTTTGGTCTCATCAGAACATAACATAAGAACAGCCTTGCTGCAACAGGCCATAGCCCATCCAGTCCAGTATTCTGTCACACACAGTGGCTCACCATTTGCTTCAGGGTATTATTCCCAAGCAAATGCCTTCACCTGAAAAAAGCAAACTCAATGCTAGGAATCATTAGGAAGGGTATAGATAATAAGTCAGCAAGTGTCATTTTGCCTCTTTATAAATCTATGGTGAGGCCCCATCTGGAATACTGTGTACAGTTCTGGTCGCCATACCTCCAGAAGGATATTATGGAGCTGGAAAAAGTGCAGAGGAGGGCAACCAGAATGATTAGGGGACTGGAACACCTTCCTTACCATCTGAGGCTGCAACGGTTGGGCCTCTTCACTCTTGAACGACGGCGTCTAAGAGGAGACCTGATTGAAGTTTATAAAATCATGCACGGTGTGGACAAAGTAGATAAGGAAAAACTGTTTTCCCTATCACACAACACTAGAACTAGAGGGGCACACCATGAAACTTTTGGGTACTAGTTCTCAAACAAATAAGAGAAAGTACTTTTTCACCCAGAGGATTACTGGTCTATGGAACTCCCTGCCAGAAGAAGTGGTGACAGCTGTCAGTCTTGACAGCTTTAAGAAAGGATTAGACAAGTTCATGGAGGACAAGGGTATCAATGGCTATAATTATGGATACTTAAGGACAACCTCTGGGTTGGAGAGAGAGGCAGGATATCTCTCCATGCCATTTCCAGGGAATCCTAAACAGGTGAAGGCATCTGCTTGGGAAGAATACCCTGAAGCACATGGTGAGCCACTGTGTGAGACAGAATGCTGGACTGGATGATGGGCTCCTGTGGTCTGTTCCAGCAAGGCTGTTCTTATGTTCTTAGGATTCCCTGGAAATGGCATTGAGAGATATCCTGCCTATCTCTCCAACCCGGAGGTTGTCCTTAGGTATCCATAATTATAGCCATTGATACCCTTTTCCTCCATGAACTTGTCTAATCCTTTCTTAAAGCTGTCAAGACTGACAGCTGTCACCACGTCTTCTGGCAGGGAGTTCCATAGACCAGTGATCCTCTGGGTGAAAAAGTACTTTCTCTTATTTTTCTCATCCATCTTTTCGGGAAGATCTCCTGCCTTGTCCCTGGTTTCCAGAAGATTTCCTGCCTTGTTCCTGCTCTTGAAGACTCCCTGCGTTGTTCCTTCAGGCCAGGGCTTCCCAACATGGGGCCAAGGCCTCACAGGGGGATTTCAATTCCCAGAAGCCTAAGTCAGTGCATTGGTTGATCAGTGCTTTGGAAGAATTTACTTAGGCTTCTGGGAATTGATGTCCAAAAACCAAAAGTTGGGAAACACTGCTTTAGACTCTTGTTTGAACCTTGCCTAGATCCTTTCTCCTGGAAGTCCATCCTCACCTTGCTCCAACCCCTGAAGATACTCTTCTTTATCTGTTCTCCCAGTCACCTGACGTCTGACTCACTTCGGTTACACTTTCATCATTTAGACTAATGTTGTTCCCCTGGCTTGATTTGCTTTTGGACTCTGGACTGAGATACGGTTACTCTCTGGCCTGTAACCTGGGTGTCCTGGGTCCTGGCATTTGTGTTATCTGCCTGCCACCCATGCCCTGGACCCCAACACAAAATAGACATTTTGCTGCTAAGTTCTGGCTGCCCTTCGCCCTTTCTGTGAATCCCCATTCATTGCAATGGGGAATCTTGGGAGACGATGCTCACTGTAAAACAGAATATAGGAGTATTGGCCAAAATAGCTTCACATTTTCCCATCTTTGCATCTGTATGATCATTTTTTTGCAGTTCCACACTCTTCATATCAAAGGCAATAACATTCTTGTGACAGAAAGAGATAAGAGACTTATCATCACACCTCTCCAGTCCCTTAAAGAAACACCGCTAGAAGATGCTACAGAGGCAGGAATTAGCTTTAATTTTGCCTTAGCGTTATTTTCTCTTGAACTTTGCAAAAGAGACACAGGAGAGACCAAAGGAGGCATTTATTTGCACAAAGCACCAGGAGTGTTACAGCATTCCTTCCCAAGGTACGTCTTGATAAGCCAGTCTCAGAGGTGGTGTTAAAAGGGGAGGAGAAGAAATCCGTCAATGGCTGCTGAAAGGTTCATGAGCTTCTATGTTCAGAGGCAGAGTACTTCTGAATACTAGCTGCTGAAGGGTGGTTGCGATACTGGGTGGTTGCCTTCATACAGTTATAATAACAATTTCATGTCAGAAATTATTCTGGGTGCACAGGATTTTTACTGGAGGTACACCTGAATGAGGCTCCTTTTCTGTCCCCAAGATCTTTTCTGATCAAAAGGGTCCCTATTTATTGTATCTACTTTCAATTTCTTGCTTTCAAACTGCTAGGTTGGCAGGAGCTGGGACAGAGGTGGGTGCTCAGTCCATTGTGCAGTACTCGGCTCTTGAACTGCCAACTTGCTGGCCTTCCAGCTAACAAGGTGAGCCTCTTAACCACTGAGTTACCACAGCCCCTTTCATACAGTTGATCACTGTGAGATGTTGCATAAGTGTGTGTGTTCTTAGAAACATGTGTTTTTTAAGATGGCAGGGGAAATCTGGTTTTCATTTCCATACAGGGCTGGGCACCTTGGACAAGATCACAGGCTGTGAATTCAAGACCACTACTCTGACATCTCCATGGGCTTATGAAATAGAAGAGCATCAAAGTAACAAAGCAGCAGGCATAACCCTCCTCCATGATCCAGTGCTGTCAGGGTTCAGCTTGATGGAGCAGGTGAAGATGGGGATGGCTTTCAGAGGCCCTGTGCAGCACACTTTGCCAACCTCTGTTTGAGCCTGTTTTCGTTTTCAGTGTGGGCCTCTTAGCAGAGGACAGAGGCTCATCACCTGGAAATGTAGGTGAGCATGAGGCATCCTTTGCCTAACACCTGTGCCCTTGGTGGTCTCCTCTGGAAGGCTCAATTGCAGGACTGGCCTTCTTGTTAGGTAGAATAAGGTTGTTGCCTCGGACAGGGACAGGTTTTGAGATGAGAGAGTTGGATGTTCAGGTGCTACTAGGTTCCCCTTAATCTTGAACAAGGTGGTGCCCAGCTGACTGGCATTATGCAAACAAGGCTGTACACTTAGCAGATTTTTAGTGGAGGTGCTCCTTCAAGGGGTGAAAGCCAGTTTGTTTGTCCCAGAATATGATTTTCCTCAGCTGTCTCACATTTTTTTATCCTTTGATTTATGATCAGCCACTGGCAGATAAGCAAAACTTTAGTTTGTTAGGTTTAACTTGCTGATTGGGGCTGTGATGGCTTGGTGGTTAAGACGACCATCAGGAAGGAAGGTCAGCAGTTTAAGACTTGAGTACTGCTCCATGAAGTGAGCTCCTGTCGTCTGTCCCAGCTCCTGTCAACCTAGCAGTTCAAAAGCAAGAAATCGGCGGTAGATAAATGGGTACTGCTTTGGCGAGAAAAGTAACAGTGTTCTGCGCACTTTGGCATCTAGTCATGCCTGCCACATGGTCACAGAAATGTCTGCAGATGCAGACAGCACTGGCTCTTTGGCTGTAAACAAAGATGAGTGCAGGCCCCTAGAGTCAGATATGACTGGCTTTCGAGCAAGGGAGACCTAATTTGATTACTACAGCAGGTGTTTCTGACATAATCTTGTTATGCAAGGGAAAACATGCTTGGGACATACATGTCTCACTCAAAGCCTACTTCAGTCTTGTGTTTGCTATTTGCCTCAGGTCCTGGCAATTAACCACTTCATCTGCTTTGCCATTTTGTTGGCCGTGATCTGCTTAGCGAAACATCTCACCATCACAGGGTTGCATGGTTGCCTCACTTGTGCAAGGTCGGCCACCACACAAGTGGGGGTCTCCACGAATAAACCTCACACAACAGCAACTTGAGTGTAGGACAATCTCATCCTACCGTGCTGGCAGGGCTTTCCATGCAGTGAAAGCTCAGTTGGTCACTGGCCAATATTTTGAGACTAGAGTTGAAAGGCAACATGCTGAAAAATGGAGAGGAGGAAAATAGAGAAATATTACACCCCTTCAAACAGATTAACCTCTGTGAAGTGGAACATATTGCTCTCCTCAATGGTTGATGACCCACCAACTGAAGATCAATGAAGAGATGGACTAGTTGTCTGGCTTAGTATAAGGTAGAGTGGATAGGGTGTCAGACAAGGGCTCAAAGGATCTAGGTTCAAATCCTCACTCAGTCATGGAAGTTCATTGGCAGGTGGTGGCAATAGTCAACCAATTCCTGAAACATCTCACATCCTTTGAAGATCATCAGAAACGATTTGGCAACATAGGTTAACTGCATAGGTTTACTGCCTGTCACAGCTTAGGAAAGTGACCCTTTTTTGGACTACAGGTCCCTGTGTCCACATTGGCTGGGGGATGCTGGGAACTGTATTTTTTAAAAAAGTAATTTCTTTAGAGTCAGCTGCCCATCAGTTGTGCTTTTCCTGGCTTAATGTTCTGCAAAGCAAGGATTTCACATTGATAATGTAATTGATTGCCCGGAGATCCTTTGCAAAGAACCTTGCCTAACTTTTCTGGGGTGATTACAAAGGCTTCAACTGCCCTCCCTGCCCTACAACAACACCCAGTTCGAGGTGAGGTTGTCTCAAGAGAAGAATATATCTCCCGTCCAAGAAAGCTGGATCTATATGAGCTGCGAAGAGAAAGGCAGAGGGCTGAGACGAGCTTGGAGAGCCTTCATCACATCCCGGTAGTCGAATGTCTTTGCACATTCAATCTCCAAAAATGTCTGAATCTTTCTCCTTCTGTCTTTCTCTAGGGAAAACATTTTGAGGAAAAGGAATCCTTGATGTTGTAGTTCTGCTTGTTATAGCTGTCTTCCTCTACCCATTGCCACTGTAATGAAGCTGATGGATTTCTTCAAATCAATTCAGCTTCACAAAAGCCCTCGTTCTCAAAGGAGGATATTTATGTTGCAGAAGTCAGCCCGGCAACAACAAGAGGTGGAGTTGGAAGCTCTGTTTTCAAAAGACAAACTGAAACTGTAGATTGTTTCTGCAGAGAGAAAGGGATGCACTCGATTCCCCAAACCACTGGAAACCACCCATCAAAGATGCTAACAAGTGCGTTCCCCCAAGCTGGAGGAAGGCCGTCTCTGCAAATTCCTAAAAAGGAACCCACTCAATCCACCCTTCTTGGCATACCTGTCAACCTTCCCGGATTAGCTGGGATTTCCCGATTTTCAGTGCCGATTTGCGCCATTTCCCGCCTGCAGCTGCCAAAACCCCAGAATTGGCAGTAGGGGAAAGAGGTACTGCACATCCCTTCTGTGCAAGTCGTCTTCTACGCATGTGTAGAAGGCTTTTACGCTTGCGTAGAACTCTTTTACGCTTGCATAGAACCCTTCTACGTTTGCATAGAACCCTTCTATGCATGCGTAGAAGGCTATGCAAGCGTAAAAGGGTTCTACGCATGCGTAGAAAGCGACTTGCGCAGAACCGTTCTGCGCAGGTCCTGGATTGTCCGGAGTCGCGGTTGACAGGTATGCTTCTTAGTGCAGAAACAGATTAGATGAAACCTTAACAATCTTCTTCTTCTTGTGCTGTATCTGATTCCGAATATTGGTGATCATCATGGTGATCAGCCATGAAGACTGTCCTGTGAATATAATGCAATGGCCTTTCATCTGCTTTCCACATCACAGCATGATCCCAGTAGCACTGAACCCGTTCCACAAGTCACTTTCTGGTCCTGAGCCCTTTTGGCACACAAAGTCCTCATAAGCCCCAGGCCAGTATTGATGAAGCTGCTGCCCTCCATCAAGATGGATTCAAGTGGGATTTAATCCACTTGGGGACCATCACCCTTTCCCTGTGGACTTTGCTAACACCGCTAGTCCTCAGGGTTGTCAGGTTAGTTAACCGCCACCTGACTCTTGGTGTTGAGTTGCTGGCAGTATGGTCTACTCTATTACCAAAGCAGGAAAACCTGGCTAGACTTGCAATTTTAACAATAAGAAGGTGAAAAGTATTTTTCCTTCAGAGATACCTTCTTGAAATCTGCTGCTTTTGCATGATCAACAGCCAAAACTGTGGTTTAACTTTCAGCGACTCATCACTAAATAGGAAGAAACCCAAGTGCAACTTTTGAGCTGCAAAATTTGTTAAAGGAAAATGAAGCATCCTTTGCTTCTTAAGGCAGGACTGGTTTTGATTACAAAGCAGTCAAGTCAGGTTTGCAGTAAGTACTATGGGCTTTACAGGAACCTGAAGTAGAACCTAGTATGAAAGATGTATACGTGGCATTAAAGAATTCTGAACCCAGTATTTGAACATAAGACTGGAACTCAAACTCTTTATACACCCAAATCCCACTCTTAGCCACCTCAAATTTTCTTGAAGACAGTTTAGTGGCTTAGTGGTTTAGGTGCTGAACTGGAGACTGGAAGGAAGGGGTTTGATACCTGAGAGCTGCACTTGAGGACATGAAAGGAGACTAATTCGGGTGTCCCCTTTCAACCCAGCGTAATCTCTGACCTGAAAACACAGGAGATGCTTGTCTGTTGCTCCTGTGGTTAATAACTGTGAGTCAGAAATATTGCTTGGTCTTCTGTAGATCCCACCATAAACAATCTGCCGATCCAAGTATGAGTTATGCTCAGTGGGGTCCGGGGACTCTCATTTCATGGGGGCAGCAAATCTGCTTTGAGTATCAGTTGAGCTTCCCAGGGTACTATCCAAGGTGCTGAACCTATTTTGAGGACAGGGTTCCACTTGTTGGATAGCAATACTGATCAACTCAAGGAGAGACCTCATTCAAAACATATTCATTTCCCACCTTGTGTTGCCAGTGCCAAACATGTACACTTGCAACACAAAATAAACAAAAGTTGGTCACTTTTGAGATGTTTGAAGAAGGTGGCTGGAGTGACTAGACGGGACAAAATCAGGAATGAGGTTACAAGGGAAAGAATTGGAACAGAACCAATCTTGCACTACCTACAAAGACAACAAATAAAGTGGTTTGACCATTTCAAAAGAATGTCTTGGAAGTCCATACCTTGTGGAAAGAGGAGAAGGACAAAGACCATGAAGCAGACCCAGGGGAAGGTGGAGAGATAACATCAAAGAAATATTACACGAACAAAAAAAAAAAAACTGGTGGAGGTGGTAGAAGTGCAAGAGCAAGAACCTTGCATCTCCCTTGACACCTGATGGGGTAAAAGAGGAAGCAAAGAAGAAAAGACGGCCTAGAAACACAAAAGAGCACACCATGAAAAAAATAATGTCAAAATCTGCATCTACACATGCGAGTTGGTCTCTATAGTACAGGGGTTCCCAACTTTTTCAAGCCAGAGGCTGGATCATGCTCCCTCAGTCAGCTTTGAGGGCTGGACATCCATTTTGTCCTGCCTGCATGGTGGGGGTGGGGTGGGGTGGCACATGAAATGGTGCCGCAAGCTGGATCCTGCGCACAGGCCTTAAATTGGGAACCCCTGCTATAGTGTTAAGCAAGCTGGTGTCCCCTTGGATCATCTTTTAGGATGATGTTTCTTTGGCTACCCTAAGAGAAGGCAACCAAGGTAAATAAACTCCATGGCACTCCTTAGATACGGGACAGGCTTCTGTTTTGCAGAGGGTCAAGATGATGCTGGGTCAACAACAGGGATGGTTCACAGTTTGGATTTCCCTTCTCAGTTGCCTGTCTGCAGTCAACCTTGATGCTTGGATGGCTATAAATGTAATGTATGCATAAGGGCTATCCCTCATTGTGTCAGATATTTAAATCATGGAGAAAGAGGGCCTTTGAGATCCAGCCAACTGCACTGGCTTAGATCTCCCATTCCCTTTGTTTCATGTCTGGTGTCTTTGTCTCTGCTCTTCCGCTAATGTAAGCATCTGTTTGTTTCTCCTTTTCTGCCAATGGAGGTGCAAATGTCATTTCTTTTATTCATTAATGATGGAGGACATTAGTGCAGGCAGTGAGAGGATTTGTGAGGCGAACTGTTGTTATGTTTTATTGCTTCCTCAGAAGTGCCATGACCTCTATTACTTCTTTGTTTTATGGCGGCTGGTATTTTTTTAAAATAACAATTACCAAAAAAAATCATCCTCTCTTAGATTTATGGGATCTGTAAAAGCGAAAGTGCTTTGTTCGTTAGGTTGTGTGTCTGTGTGTTGTTGATCCAAGAGGCCATATCTTCCATTTGTACACACAGAGAGACGATGCGCAAGTCTTTGTCAAGCTCTGTTCTAGTCAAATGAGTCTTAGAAGGGACTAGCATTGGTGCCTGTCTTTGCCGGGTTTTATGGGGGGGTGCGCAACCCGTGGTGTGGGGGTGGCTTGGGGAGGATCTTTTTCCTTTTTGCCTCCCCCCCCCACACCATTTGTGATGCCCCCTGGCTCTCAGTAAAGGAACCTGGGCAGACTTACCCCGGCGTGATGATGAGGGAGGGATGGTAGGTACTAAGGGGGAAATTTAGGAGGAAAGGAAGATGGGAGGGTAAGAATGAGGGAGGGAAGGAAAAAAGGAAGGAGAGAAGAACGGCTGGAGGTAGGAAAGAAAGGATGAGAGCTAATTACCTGGCCTTGGTTGTGGGGTGTTTGTTGTATGTTTAGGTTTTTCAGACCCTGATACACCCCAACACAGAGAGACTCTCTCTCTTTCTCTCTCTCTCTTTTTCAGGCACACCCACACACACACGTGTCCTACACACACACATAGACATACACTCCCGCTCTGTCTCTCACTCACACAGCATTGATGTACATTGAAAGTGTCTCATTCCAGGGCTGTAGAGACTTAAATGGAATGGGTTTGCTCCATCCCCATCAGGACCTTTCCCCATCAGTCATTCACTCTCAACCAATGACAGTCCAACATGCAAATCAGCTCTCTCCAACATTCTGTTTCCAGACCTGGCTGTTAAACTGCTGTTTTTCTGCCATGGCACCATGGGAGGTATAGTTTCCATTATTTTCCCCATTTTGTGGGGCTTAGGCCCCACTCTTGGCCCCCAGACCCTTGTGGCGATGGTCTCAGTTGGGCAAGGTAAGTGTGGCCAGCTCATTACGGGATAGGCTGGATGGGTGCGGTCACGCATTCCGGACATGCACGACCACATCCCTTTCTTATAGGTTAATATAAGCGTACATTCCACAGTTCCCTCCCTTTTTACTGTTTTCTTGGGCTTTATTTTTAAAAAAAATCTAAGCAGAGACAATGCAAGCGCGGCGCCAAAATGGCCGCCGCGCTCTTTGCGGCCCCCCCACCGGACGAAGGCATCCAGGTAGCTAGGGGGCGTGGCCAGCTCCCTTATAAAAGGGGTGGCCACGAGGCAGCTGCGCTGCCATTTTACGAAGCGACGGAGCAGAGAAGTTTTTTCCTCTTACCTCCGTCGCTTTTACCTTTACCGGGAAGCCTTTTGGCTGCTGAATTTTCTCGTTTTCGGCTTCCCATCGATTGGCTGAGATGCCCTCGAAGAAGAAGGCGGCTGCGAGCGCGGCTCGTGCGGTTCGGAGGCGCAATCCGGGTCGGAGGACCGCGGCTGCGCCTCCCCAGCAGCCGCCTTTGCCTGCACCCACCGGGACCGGTGGAATGGGGTCTATTCCCCCTTGGCCGGATAATGGGGGCCCACGCACGGGTCCAGTAGGGGCTCCGGCCCTCGGCCCGCAAGTGGTGGACACCGCTCCTGGTGTTGCCCATTCCGCTGGGCCTTCCTCCATAGGGGCGCAGCTCGCTCCGGGGCCTTCCAGCCTTGGGGGGTGGTCTGGTCCCCTTCCCTGGCAGGTTGCTACATCGGCCCTACCGGGCCCGGGTATGGGGTCGTGGCCCTATTTGGGCCCCGGGGTACAGGGACCTGTACCCAGGCCTGTAGTAGGCGGGCCGGCTGGCCCTTTGCCCCATGTCAGCGTGGAAGCCTTACTGGCCCACGTTGCGGCCCTCGAGGCATCCCTGGCCCGGGCTAGCCACTCTGGGGCTCCCTTTGGGGTTCATTTCGATGCGTCGTCTGCTGGGCAGCGGCAGGCGACGGGACGGGTCGAGCTGCTTGAGGCGCGTGGCACGACCTCGGCCACTGCCTCGCAGCTCCCCAACCAACAGACCGGTGCGGGTCAGGCCCCATCGATGAGCTCCACGGCGGTCGTGAGCTCCGACGCCCCCAGTGGGCCGGAACCCCCGGTGGGGGCGGCCTATGGGGGTGCAGCATGTGAGTATGCGGTTCAAACTAGTGCACCTACACACGTGGCCACGTTGGGGGGGGGGCTTTCAATGGCCTTGGCCTCGCGCGGGTGGTGCGGCGGTCCAGCCGCTGACGCCCCACCCGGCGACGACAACTACCACCCAGGGCCCCATGGTGGGGGGTGTTTCCTACCCTGTGGGGAATGTTTTGGGGGTGGCTGGGTTAGTACAGGCCCCTTTTCGGATGCCCGCAGTTCCTGCTGTGCCTGTGTCGGCCTTGCCGACGGCGGGGTATTCCTTACCACTGGGTGACCATTTGGCACAGACCACCAAAGAGAAGATCTGGCGGGGGGAGTACGTGGATATCTTCTCACTCCTCAACAGAGAGCCCACCAAGGAGGAGAGGGAGGGGCAGGATGAGAAGGATAAGGAGCAGGCACGTCGTCGCAAGCCACCACGTACGTGGGCCAACTGGTTGCCGGCCTACCTCATATACATGGCGGTGTACCTTAGGGCTCAGCCGGATTTGGCAATTCCGATGGTCCAGTATTTGGACAACATCTATAGGGCGATGGTTGACTTTCCGGGCCCATCGTGGTTGGCTTATGACGAGGAATTCCGTATGCGGATTCACCTGCACCCCGAGATGAGGTGGGATGAGCCATGCCAAAGGCTGTGGCTTTTGTACATGACGCCCACGCGCTCCGCGCCCGGGGAGAGATACCATTGTGGACATGCGGTCCAGCGAGCAGCCCCAGCACAGGTTCCCCGCCAGGTGGCGGGGCAGGGGGTTCCAGCCCGCCTGCTGTGCTGGACTTTCTCATCCAATGGTTCCTGCAATAGGAAGAATTGCAAATACAGACATGAGTGTCCCGCCTGTGCTGGCCCCCATGCGGCCTCTGCCTGTCCCAGGCCTGGAGGGACGCGGGGCAGAGGGAGGGGCGGACAGGGGGCTGGCAAGACTGCCGCAGATGGAGCTAGTTCACCGAAAGGCTCCCTCCCCAATTAATGTGGACATGTTGGAGCGTTGGCTCACATTGTACCCGAAGGGAGAGGATGCGGATTATCTCCTTCAGGGTTTTAGGCAGGGGTTCCGTATCCCTTTCATGGGGGATAGGTCCCCCCAGGATGCCCCCAATCTTTTATCTCTTAGGGGGAGGGAGGAGGTGGCTGCTGCCAGCATTAATAAGGAGGTCATTGCGGGCAGGGTCGCTGGCCCTTTCCCTTCACCCCCGTTTCCCAATCTTAAGGTATCGCCCTTGGGCTTAGTGCCTGAAAAGTCACCGGGCGAGTTTCGCCTCATTCATCACTTGTCCTACCCAGCCGGCCGATCGGTCAATGATGCTATCCCTGATGACCTTTGCTCAGTCAGGTATGCATCTTTTGACCACGCGCTGCGCATGGTGCGCTCATGTGGCCCGGGTGCGCTGCTGGCTAAGTGCGACATTAAGTCGGCTTTTCGCCTCTTGCCGGTGCACCCGGGTGACTTTGAGTTGCTGGGTTTCAAGTTTCGGGGTCAATATTACTTTGATAAGGCCATGCCTTTTGGCTGTTCCATATCATGCTCGGCCTTCGAGCGCTTCAGTACCTTCCTAAAGTGGGCTTTCGTCCGCAGGTCAGGGTCCCGGTCTGTAGCCCATTACCTGGATGACTTTTTATTCGGGGGTGAACGGGGCTGGGACACGTGTACACGTCTCCTCAACACATTTCAGACGCTAATGGAGGAACTCGGTGTCCCTTTAGCGCCCGAAAAGACCGAGGGCCCATCTACCCAGCTAGTCTTCCTGGGGGTGGAGATTGACACGGTAGCGCAGGCGTCAAGGTTACCGCGGGATAAGGTGTCCAGAATAGTGGCCCTTATCTCGGACTTGCTGGCCAAGCGCAAGGCATCACTGAGGGAACTGCAGGTGCTACATGGTCACCTCAATTTCGCTTGCAGGGTGGTCGCACCGGGCAGGGCGTTCGCTCGGCGCTTGTGCGACGCCATGGCAGGATTATCCAGGCCCCACCATAGGGTTCGGCTTACCCGGGGTATCAGGGCAGACATGCTGGTCTGGCTACAGTTCCTGAGGGAGTTCAATGGGGTCTCATTTTGGAGGTCTGACCTCCTGGCTTCCCCTCATTTTCAGATTCAGTCCGATGCCTCGGGATCCCTGGGTTATGGGATGTACTTCAATGGGAAGTGGGCCTATGGTGGGTGGCCACCAGCCTGGGCAGGCATGGGTCGCCTGCGTGATCTCACATATCTGGAATTTTTCCCTATCCTGGGTGCTTTGATGCTATGGGGTGAGGAGTGGGCCAACTCGGTTGTGCATTTCTGGTGTGACAATGCGGCTGTTGTCCACATTGTCAATGCACAGACTTCTAAATCGCCCAGGGTTATGGACCTAGTGCGCCAGTTTGTGTTGCGCAGCCTGCGCCTCAACGTTCTTTTCAGGGCCAGGCATGTCCCAGGGGTTAATAATGATATTGCTGACGCTTTGTTCCGCCTGCAGATCTCCCGGTTCCGTGCCTTGGCCCCGGATGCGGAGGAATTTCCCTCGCCACTCCCGGACGAGATATGGAACATTGGCAAGGAGAGGTGAACCGGGCGATTGGCCTGTCACTAGCGCCACACACGCGTAAGGCGTATCACCACGCATTTAATTCTTTCAGAGCATTCTGTACCCAATTTCAACTGCCAGGAACCTGGCCGATCCCGGTAACCCATGTTCTGCGGTTCATGGTTTACCTGCATGCCCAGGGCCTTGCACCTCGCACCATAGCATCTAAGCTGTCAGCGTTGGCTTTTATGGCCAAAGTGGGAGGTCATGTGGACAGCACCACTGACTTCCGTGTGAGACATGTTTTGGAGGGGTGGGTGCGCGAGCGTGGGCGTTGCCCGGACGACCGCCACCCGATTTCCCCAGGGGTTCTTACCCAGTTGGCCCGGGGCTGGCCTGGCCTCTGTTTTGATAGATATGAGGCAGCCCTATTTCATGCAGACACAACGGTGGCATTTTTTGGAGCGCTCCGCATCAGCGAGCTTGTGATGCTGTCTAAGGTGGATGCAAGTCGTAGGGCACTGGAACTCGAGGATGTCTATGTTGCCAAAGACTGGGCTCAGTTGAGGATTCGCTCCTCTAAGACGGATCAGCATGGCATAGGCAGTGGTGTAAGACTGCTACGGTGTTATTTGGCAGACATCTGTCCGGTTGGTGCCCTACAGGAGTTTCTTGCACTGCGTGGCACGCACCATGGCCCGTTTTTCTGTCACCATGATGGGTCTCCCCTTACTAAATTTCAATTTTGGAAGGTGACAGGCAAAGCGCTGGCCAGTGTGGGCCTCCCGGGCGCCCATTATGGCACCCATTCATTCCGAATAGGGGCGGCCTCCACTGCAGCTGCTTTTGGGTACTCCGGGGCTGACATACGCAGCATGGGAAGGTGGGGTTCGCAATGTTTTCAGTTTTATGTGCGCCCACTTCCGCCGTGAGTACCAGTTTAGTCACCTTACCTTCTTTTCCTCGTTTTTTCTTTACAGACCCTGGGTGTCGTATTACACCGGTGACAGTATGGCTGGTGGGCCATAGCTACGTGCACAGGGCAGCGCGTTACGCTGCGGCGACAGAGTGGGGACCCGACTGGGACTGGGTGCATACGCAAGTCTCACGTGGCATGGTAAGCCCGGGATGTTATGGCGGGAGCTGCTGCCTTTCCTTTTTTCAGGCCAGAATGCTGACCCGCCTGACATTCTCATCATACACCTAGGGGGCAATGATTTGGGCCAGGTCACCGGCTTGTCGCTGAAGCATGCGATTTGCGAGGACCTCGCCTACCTGCATTACGTCTGGCCCGCCACAACCCTTGTTTGGTCGGACATGGTTCCGCGCCATGCGTACAGAGGAGGTTTCGACCTCCTGGCCCTTGACCGCGCTAGATGAATGGTGAATAGGGCAGTGGCGCGGTTCCTTGTCGACAGGGCTTGGGGGAGGGTCAGTCATCACCCCGCTATTAGTCTACAAAATTATGACCTGTATGCAGGGGATGGGGTCCATCTGTCGCGAGGAGGTATGGACCTCCTGTTGGGTGATTGGCGAGCAGGCCTGTTGACCGAGCTGACGGTCTGGGGTGGGGGCGTCAGGCCTTCTTTGAAGCCCCTCCGTGTGGCGGGTAGCACTGGTAAGGTAAACATTTATGACCCACAGGTATCCGGCAGGTTCGCAATTGACTGGACAACACTAGACAGGCATAAGTTGGTTAAACGTTGTCCGGTCAACGACGAACTAGGCGACGGGGTGATGGCTATAGCTAGACAGCATGCATCACCCCGTGATTTCACGGATACGCGTCAGAGGGTGGGGTCATTAGTTAGATATTGACTACGGTCAACAATTTGTTTGTTGTCAACAAACAAATTGATACAAATAGATACATTGTAACCAATTGCCGTTGGCAATTTTGGGTGGTACCTTACCAGTGTTACTTCGGCCTGCTTGCCTTAAGAATTATGATTGGTCGTTTTACCAATAGAAATTTATAATTCGGACTAGGGCATGAATCAATAAATGTGGCCCAATGCCGTTATCCACTTTCATTAGTGTCTGAGTCCTTTATTGGGGGGTGCGCCTGCAAAAATTGCAGTCTTGTGCAAAGGACTGGCATGGGAGAAGGGGGAAAAAGAGGGCAGTTTCATCCTTTCATATTTGCTCATTTCCCCACTCAAAATCCCACCCTCCCATTTGCTGTTGTATTTCTATACAAAAAGGAGTTCATTTCCTTCTGTAGGACAAAAAATACCTGTGTGTATCTCTGTGTGTGGCTTTTGGGATCTTCTTATTCTTTAGTGTCCTGTATAAACTTTAAACTGCCAAAATGAAGCCACTTTCTTGGCTTTGTCATTGGCCAACCTTAAACCTTCATTGGCACATGTTTCGGGTAGTCATCGGCAAACTAGTAAATGAGCTGGATTCTGCACCTCTCCACATTCACACAGCATGTTGTTGTCCACCATCTGCCCCTACTTGAGCATGTTGGTCTTACATTTAGGGACTCCCAACCCCAACCTATTCAGGGTCCTCCAAGTGACGTTGTGGAGAGGTGGAGTTCCTCAGCCATATCCTCCTTTCATGTTATTCCTTGTCCAGTGAGCTCCTTCCTCTATCTTTTAATTTGGTTTTGCTCTTGTGTACCCACAAGTATGTTTGTTCTTCTTGTCGTAAAACTCTTCTTGGATCTGAGTTGGTGGACTTGAGGCTCATATCTATTCAGAGGGTCATTCTCTTGCTTAATTCTCTCGGCGTCCACTGCGACCTTTCCTGATCTTAGCTGGAGCAATACCCACAAGAGGGTATATTTTCTCAACTGGTGTTGTCTGGCTCCCCCCCCCCATGTCGTTTATATCCTAGTTTCCTTTGAAGTAGGCATCTTCAACATATTGGGTTTGGGTAGGTCAAGCAAAAGATCTTAGACTCTGTAATGGCGATTTTTGTTTTTGCTCACACACGAAAACAATTTATTTTCATTTAAAAATATTCTTTCTACCACTTTTTTGCTTAAATTCAAGTGTTAGTTCCTATTAGAATAGACCCACAGCATCAGTGGAACGTACGTGGTGTCAATTTGCCATATTCATATTGACATAGTGGGGCTACTCTATTAAGGATTAATGAATTTGCACCTCAAGTGCTCTTTGAACAAGGCCAGATCCATAAATATTCTCTCCCCTGCCTCTTTTTAAAATAAAAATGCCAAAATGGCACTTGAATTATTATCATCCAGAATCTGGGCCTGGGAAACGGATGACTTTCTGGCTACTTCCATCGTGTTTCGTGGCTGCTAAAAGCCAAGTTTATAAGATGTATTGAAGTGGCTTTTGAACGAGCTTCCATCCCTCTTGATTGCCGGGTGTCCTGCATGCTCAAAGGACAGCCATGAGCAAACTTCACCCTGGAAGTTTGCTCATGCTACTTCTGGATGCCAGATGAATTGTAAAAATGTTTGAAACATCCTTTTCCATCAGATTCCATGCCGTTCACTTGGGCCTAGACATGTAAGATGAAGAAGAAGAAGAAGAAGAAGAAGAAGAAGAAGAAGAAGAAGAAGAAGAAGAAGAAGAAGAAGCTGCCTGCCCAGGTTATCCTGCTATGGTAATAGAGGAGACCAGTGATGGCCAACCTTGGCACCCCAGCTGTTATTGAACTTCAATTCCCAGAAGCCCTGGTTAGCAGGAATGCTGACTTGGGCTTCTGGGAATTGAAGTCCAAGAACACCTGGAGTGCCAAGGTTTACCCTCAAGGGAGTAGACCCTACTACCAGTGACTCAATGCTGATTGTCAGGTGGTGGTCATACCCATCACCTTGAATTGAGCATGGAAGCTGACTGGGAGCAATGTAGGCACACCGTCATCATCATTGCTGCCTGCTGCTCATATCCGAGTATACAGCAGGAAAAATGCCATTGGCATGAATTTGTTTAAGGTGGATCCCAGTTTGCCATGAAGTGACCCACACACTGTGATCATGGAGACATCTCCTGTGGCACAAATGAAATGAGACATACATGATTTGACACCGGGACTGCAACGGCCAGCCTTGATGATATTAACAAGGTGCGCCTTCACAGCCAAACCATCTGGTATGGCCGCTTAAAGAAATTCACGCTAATGGCATTTTTCCCAAACAGAAAACAATGTATACTCGGATACAAGTAGCAGCCGCCGCCGCCCTTTCCATATTCAAACAGGGTAGCTTTGCATAACCAGATGTCATATTTTCTTTCTATAACATTTTCAGTTGTTGCACCTTCCTCCTGGACTGGAGGAGAAACAGGCTGCACTTAAACTGGTCTCCCCGCTAAGAAAACACAATGCCACTGGTTTGCACCCAGTTGCCTTTGTTATTTCCGTACACTGTGATTAAAGCTTTCTGCGATTAACCCACAGTGATTCATCATCAATTAGTGCTCACAACCTCTATTTATTTTGAACTCTGCCTTTGAAATTTCACTGAATGGAGACGTCTGGGGGCAACAAATGGTGTGGAGGCAGAAGATAAGCCATCCAAAAATGAACCATGAAGACAGGTGTGTGTGTATGTGTGTGTGTGTTTCCAGGATTGCCTTTCTGAAATCATAACACACAAAAAAGCAATTGGGTATGAAACTGAAGACCAGCAGAGCAATGATAGTTAAGCATGCAATTTTCAAACTTTTTTGGACTACAGATCCATAATTCTCCATTTGACAAGTTCCACCGGATACTTTAATACCTACAGATGCTGAAATGTGACTCACCTGGAGGAAAAACCTGGCATGGAACTGGTTCTACCATAGCTTCCTATACAGAAAGGAAGGTGTCCCATTGCTAGCTGGGTTCTTCCTTTTTCAACAGGACATTGTGGTGGAGCTAGGTAAAGGTAAAGGTTGCCCTTGCTTGAAAGCCAGTCATATCCAACTCTAGGGTTCGGTGCTCATCTCCGTATACAGTCAAAGAGCCAGCGCTGTCTGCATCTGTAGACATTTCCACAGACATGTAGCTGCACAGAATGATGTTACCTTCCCACCAAATTGTACCTATTTATCTACTTGCAATTTCTTGCTTTTGAACTGATAGGTTGGCAGGAGCTGGGACAGAGATGGGAACTCACTCTGCCCTGCAGTACTCAGGTCTTGAACTGCTGACCTGCCAACCTTCCAGTCATCAAGTTCAATGTCTTAACCACTTGGAGCTAGACCTATGTTAAGTCTTGAAATTTTTCTAGCTAGGCTATCTCTCCTAGTCAGCAGCATTTAGGTGTCTGTAGGTAAGGATGTGTCAGGTAGAATGGAGAATTATGGGATTTGTAGTCCATAAAATCCAAAACATTTTATGTCTATTGATAAGTGTCAAGAAGTCAATTCTGGGATCCACCAAAGCATTCAGATCATGACAGTCACCAATCAGGAAACAATATCTAGGATGGAGTATAGCTGGAGTCACAACATGAAGGTCCTTGATTCTGTTCAATAAGAGTTCATAAAAGCTATAGTCCCGTGATGATGAACCTTGGCACTCCAGATGTTCTTGGACTTCAATTCCCAGAAGCCTAAACACCCTGTGAATCCACACGAATGGGTTTACTGCAATTCATCCAGACCATGCTGCTCTCATCATTCCCGGAATTGGAAGTAAAACGCGCCCGCACGGTTAAGGCTCTTCTGGGTTAATCCTTCCTCCATACAGGCGTGTTTTACTTCCGCTTCCGGGAGCAATGAGGGCAGTGTGGGCTGGATGAATCGCAGTAAACCCATTCATGTGGATTCACAGGCTGCTTGGGCTTCTGGGAATTGAAGTCCAAGAACATCTGGAGTGCCAAGGTTCACCATCACGGCTATAGTCTATTCCAGGTGCCTGCAAACTTGGCTGGCCAGATGTGCTTGGACTTCAATTCCCAGAAGCCCAAGTCAGCACTCCTGCTGATCAAGGCTTCTGGGAACTGAAGTTCAAGAACATCTGGAGAGCCAAGTTTGCTGACCCCTAGTCAACTCAATAGTGAGGGAGTCAGAGGGAAAATAAAAATTACAAAAACAGAGACGGCATCCTGCTGCCCATTGAAAAGTGTATTTTTCATTGTTGTCAAAAACCCTTTGAGAAAAAAAAAACTTCATGGTTTTGGCTCAGCAATGCAAGAAACCTTAAAGGTAAATGATTTGTTCTCTGCAATGTGCTTGATTCAACGCTGAGGTTATCAGGATTTCCCTTTCATCCACATGATGTTCCCATTGCTTCTCTCAGTACACTGACAATTTCTATGATCTTCTGGGCGTTCTTTCTCTGACTTCTCACGACCGGGTTTGTATTTGTTTCACTTTGTTCTTGTGGGACACCGTTTAGCGTTATGACACTTTCCTCTCAAGCTCATTTCTCCAGTCAGAGCCTCCTGGTCAGAGGCTTTCAAGTAAGCTTTTAATTAGCTACACAGAACAAGAGCAACGAAATAAATATCTCAGGGGAAGGTCCGGCACAGAAGAGTGGCAGCGTTAAATACTTTAAAACGATTTCAAAGAAAACCTAGAAGAAATGGTTTGAAGAGAAGTGGGGGTTTAAAGGGAGGTTTTTATGCAAACCCCCACCATCCTTTTGTAACTGTTGGGTCCAGGAATTTTTCTCCCAGACCAGGCTTGCTTGATGTTAATTAATTCACAATTAAGCAAGAAGAGATCCAGGACAGACATGTTTATTCCAGAATAAACAAAACTGAGTTCATATTTATCGAATACAGAGGATAAACACAATGGTGCCTAGCATTTCTTCTACATGCTCTTTATACCTACTTTCCATTTTCTCCTCCCCAGATTTTCATCCTCCAATCATTCTTCCACATCAGGGGTTCTCAAACTATGGCCCATGGGCCGGACCTGGCCTGCGGCACCATTTCATGCAGCCCGTGCCACCGCTGGCGGAAGTGTAACATTTACGACTGCCATGGATCCATTTTATGACAGCATTTACAGAGGGGAAACCACCAGTCCAGCCTGCTCAGCTGTCCTGGGGATGTGGTCCGGCCCACTCAGCTGTCTGAGGGGGCGTGGTCTGGGCCACATCTTGAAAAGGTTGAGAACCCCCTGATTCTACATACTCTTGACATGTTGGAATTTTCCATTCTCCTTCTGCTCTTACCGGCTCCCATGGCCTCGGAACAAAGACCTGGTATACTCTACAAGCAAAAGCGATCACATGACCCCATGTGATGAATCTATATATTTCTAAGGAAACCATTCAGATGGTTACAAGCAATAACAACATTACATACATATTGATTGATTAATTAATTAGCCGCCATCATAACCAAGTAGCCATGGTGGTTTAGTTAAAACACGGAGCTTTACGGGACCCAAGTGCTACATGACTGAGTGAGCACACATCGTCTGTCCCAGCTCCTGCCAACCTAGCAGTTCAAAAGCAAGAAAATGGAAGTAGAGAAATAGGTACTGCTTGTCATGATTTTAGGTTGTTCACTTGTCACTAAGCAACTGCATTCTTTCTCATCTCAGATTCATATCTTAAATTCCTTAGGGAAGAGGGAAGAACACTCCAGTCATGAAAGCTTCTAGAAGTTTCTAGAAGATTGCCCAAGTCAGGGGACTTTCCATTAGATAATGCATTCCTAAGGGTGGTAGGAGTCACTCTTTCCCCTATATAAGGAGTGCCTTTTCAGACCCAAATCGGTTCTCTAATCTGGGGCTACCTAGCTCCGTTATCTGAATTACCGGGGGGGGGGGGGGGGGGGAGGGAGATAAAACACCCATGGCAGGATGAACCCAGCAGGGCTATTCTAAGGAGACACTAACAATCTCTATATGAACTCTTTTCTTTTCACAGGTATTATGCTATGCTTTGTTTTTATAAAATTGCATCTTGGAAAATAAAGATCTTTGTGAGTTTTAATATCTACTGAGTATGAGTCTATTTATCAGGCATACCTTATCCAGGAACTATTGCTCTCTGCTTAAACATGCTACCAAACCAACCAAATAACCACAGGCTCCTTATGTCATGCAGGTGGAAGCGCATGGTGACCCGGGTTCCGGAAGGAGAGGTGACAAAAGGCTGTTGAGGGAGTGTGCGGAGTAAAGGAAAATTGAACAGCCTATTGATCACAACCAGCCTCTCGAAACCACAGCAAGGGTCAGACAATCGTGACACTGCTTTGGAAGGAAAGGTAACAGCATTCCATGTACTCCAGCATCTAGTCATGCCTGCCACATGACCACAGAAATGTCTGCAGATGCAGACAACACTGGCTCTTTGGCTGTAAATGTACTTTACGGTTGGTTCTATTTCAATTCTTTCCCTTATAACCTCATTCATGATTTTATCCCTTCTAGTCACTCCAGCAGCCATCCTCAGGCATCTCATTTCCATGGTGACCAACTTGCATTTATGTTTTCTTGTAAGTGTCCATGTTTAGCACTGGTAACATAAGATGGAAATGAACAGGCTTCGTATGAGGTGTTTCTTTGTACAAAGACTATTCATTCCCACTTTATGCTCTGAGTATCAAACTGATCTCTTCAGGTTAAACCACTCAATCCTCTGGCCCTGATGACTGAATCTATGGGTCCTGCCCTATTTAGAATGTTTAAACCTCAATCTCTTTCTGTTCCAAACTCTAAATGATCTTAGGAAATTCTTGCCAAAAATCAACTGAGATGAAATCCTGATCAAAGCCTCAGTGATATACCTGAATTCTGGCTGACACATAAAGATTTATTCATGTCCCCACCAGGAGAAGAAAATTGCCTGGAAAACCTCGGACCAGACCGGTTCAGAGGACAGCCAGGGTCAGCCACTTGGCCATCTCTATAGCCCGTGTTGTGATAGCAAGAGACAGGCGGAGAGCCCATGCTGCTCTCGTATGAGCGTCGGCTCTGATGTAAAGGACTTTTTAATGTTTTAATAACAAATATTACAAGATATCTTTCCCTCTGCCCGTTGCCTGCTGAGCCATCACGCTGAGAGACCGTATTTATGGCACTGTAAAAATACAATGAAGGCAGCAGTGCTGGGAATACTAATCGCCTAAAGTTTATTACGCCAAGCCTGAATGCTTCATTTTAATTGCATGGAAACATTTAATTTGTTGGATGGCATGTCATGTAGCTTTCCTCAGGCACCAGTAACTTATAGCCACACTGGGGCAATCTACCAGACTAGGAGAGGTTATAAAACTAAATGGATATTTTTGGCCTCCTTTTCTCTTTCTTGACTTGTGCATGTGTGTGTGTGTGTGTGTGTGTCTGCAATTAGAGATTCTTTATACAGTAATACCTCGGATAACGTTTGCACCAGATAACACTAAAATGGCATAACGTTAAGCAATCTGGAAAAAAATTGCATTGCATAACGTTGAAATCCTATTGCATGATGTTCGCTGAAGCCTGTGCTGGTTACAATGTATCTCTATGGAGTTTTAACGTTATGCGATTCATCGCATAGGGTTTTAACGTTATGCGATGCATATATCACATAACGTTAAAAATTGGATAACGCTAAGACTCGTGGAACCAAGTTTTAGTATTATCCAGGGTAGATGAATGTTTATTCAGAAAGGGAATTTTTTTGTTAAGACTGCAACGACATGGGAAAATATCATGAGATATGAAATATTTGAATGGGTTTTCCCCTCGTATGGGTATTTATTTATCTCCTGTCCAGTTAGTGAAACCGCTACTCTGGGTGGCTTCCAATAGGATTAAAATCAAAGTATGATTTGTAAAGAAATAGAGCAAAAATCGAAATCACTCTCACCTCAAAGAAACAAATGTCAACGTATAAATGGTAAAATAAAAATCTAACCTACAGGTGCCTGTTGAATAAACTAGACATTTGCCACAAAGGTGCTAACACTGATGTTTCTTTTCTCTGAGAAAGCTTGTTGAAATACAAATGTTTTCAAGGATTTTCAGAAGGGCAATAAAGTGGGGTGCTGCTCTGATTTCAGTTGGTAGCTCACTCCAGAGCCTGGGGGCAGGGTGTCACAGCTGAAAACACACAATTTCTGGCGCAAACTTCGCTTACTTCTTTTGGCATGGACACCCTCAGTTCCATCATTTGGGTGCTCCATGTAGGAAGAGGCACTCCTGGAGGTAACATGGTCCCAAAGGGTTTCTCAAACTTGGCTCTCCAGATGTTCTTGGACTTCAATTCCCAGAAGCCCTGATCAGCAGGTGCACTGACCTTTGCTTCTGGGAACTGAAGTCCAAGAACATCTGGGGGCCTATGGTTGAGAAACCCATAAAGCTTTATATGTTAGCACTAAGACCATACCTGTCAACCTTCCCGATTTGGCCGGGATTACCCCGTAAATTGACGTCGATTGACGTCATAACCCGGTCCCCGCTGCCAAAACCCCATAATTTGGCAGCGGGGGAAATGCTTTCCGCGCATGCGTAAGTGCTGCGCAAGCGGCGTAGCGCTTCCGCGCATGCGTGGAAGGGGTAAAACCTTTCCACGCATGTGTGGAATGCGACCTGTGCACAAGCGATGTGCGCAGGTCCGTTTTCCGGAGCCGCGGGTTGACAGGTATGACTAAGACTATAAACCTGGCTCGGTATTCAGTAGACAGCCAACACTAGCCAGGGCCAGGGTAATATGATCATAATGACCACTACCCACAATCAACATGGCTGCCGCATTTTGCACTCATTGGAGTCTCTATACCAGCCTTAAGAGCAGCCCCACGTAGAGAGCATTGCAACAGTCCATTCCAGAGATTATCAAGGTGTGGGTTCAGGAGTGGCAAACCATGGTGCCCCAGGTGTTATTGGACTTCAATTACCAGAAGCCCAAGTAAGCCCACCTTCTAAGAACTGAAGTCCAAGAACATCTGGAGCACCAAGATTGGCCACCCCGGCATAGATCAAAGACAGTAAAGAGCTGTCCAGGAACTGTACCACAGTTGGAACAAATGTGGACTTGGACACAGTGACCACCTGCAGATTCATAGATAGCATAGGGTCAAGTTACACAACCAAGTTATTTGTTATATGTTCTTGTAAAAGTGGGGTGTATATTGATTGGTTGCATTTTGGTGATGTGGGCAGTTGGGGTGTGATGTTCAGGCCCCAGTGGGGATCATCATGTGTTTGGGAAGTCTCTTTGGTTGTGAAGCTGAAAGTGGCCCCACCTTTCCTGATTCTTTTATGGTTCACTGTAAAGCCACTTTCTTATTTAAAGCTTCAGATTAATACACCTCTCAAAAACTTTCCCATAGAAAAATAACATGGAAATGTACTTTGCAGCCCAAGGCTACGAAACATCAAACATTTGAACAGTAATTTTGTAAAATGCATTTTAACTGTGTGTGTCCAGAGATGAGGGGTAATTCCAGCATGTTTTACTTGAAAGTAAAGGAAAGGAGTAACCCAATGGGTGATAGGAAGGGGTGATTCTGTATGCAATCATTCTGACTTGTGAATCAGGTCGTATTTTGCAAAATTACATCCGCCCAGACCCAAATGCAATTTGCAGTTGGAAAGCTACACATTTACAAGCATGGGATTCACACCATAAATCCTGACAACAAAATTACATACAGTTGGAAAAATACACCTTTAAACAGTATAGATTTTAGAATGCACGCAAAGATGCTACAGTCAATAAGGGATGGAATACATGGGTTTTAAAGATGCACACAGAAATAAATGTATTTTGCAAATTGGCAAGGAGATATTTGCATTTCTGTGTAGAATAAAAATATTTGCTGCAAATCTTGCTGCAGAGCCCAAGTGGAACAAGCTTGAGGGTAGAAGTTATGTGACTGATCTAATTATCTTTAGTACTATTACCTATTTTCTGTATTATTTTGATAGGTCCTAACCATCTCATAGCTGTCTATGCTGTTTAGGGTAACTGTCCTTAGATTGTTTGGGCCATTCAATGGGGGCAGTAGACATTTCATTCCACTTCACTTTCATGACATTTAATAATTGTACCTCCTTTTTGCCTCCAAAGGATAGGAAAAAATAATCTACCAATCATAGAATCATAGAGATGAAAAGCGCTTATGAGGCTATTGACTTCAACCCCTGCTAGCCTCTTCTTAGATTCAGTTTATGCTTGAATTTTAATTTCATTTTCAGGGCTATTTTGTCTATGCCCTCTTAATTATCTCAAAACTGTACACACAGAATGTTGCATCTTAACATACCTGCACAACACTAATGACTTCTCTCTTTGTGAAGTATGTACACAAAGCAAGGATCGAAGGAGTGGCATACAGGTCAAAAAGACACAAACAACCCATCCAGGATCTCTGTTTTTATTTTTTTATTTTTATATACTTTTTATTAAGTTTTTGCAAACATACATAATAACACCAAAGAAAAAGGTCCCTGTTTTTAGATTTCCATGCAAAGGGGAAAAAAAGTGTTCCGTGCGCTCCGGTGTCTAGTCATGCCTGCCACATGACCACGGAAACGTCTGCAGAAGGAGACAGCGCTGGCTCTTCGGCTTAGAAACAGAGATGAGCACTGCACCCTAGAGTCGAATACGACTGGCTTTCGAGCAAGGGAAACCTTTACCTTTACCATATTTTAGCTCAACCTATATTCAATATGTTCAAAAAAGAGAGACACAAAAAAGCCATCCAGTGCATCTACCATTTAAAAATCCACACAAGGCAGTGGTTACCAGAGTTTGCATAAAAACTGATCCTGATGTTGTGAAAATGTTCACTGGGATCAAGGATAAACATCTTGGCTGTTTCACATAAATGGAAGCTATTTCTCATCCTCATCTGCAAGAATTAGGGAAACAAAGACTGATTATAGTGATTATAGTGCCAACCTAGCAGTTCGAAAGCAAGAAATTGCAAGTAGATAAATAGGGACCACTTCGGTGGGAAGGTAACAGCGTTCTGTATGCTCCGGTGTCTAGTTCTGCCTGCCACATGATCACGTAAACGTCTGTAGAAGCAGACAGCGCTGGATCTTCAGCTTAGAAACAGAGATGAGCACTGAACCCTAGAGTTGGATACGACTGGCTTTCGAGCAAGGGAAACCTTTACCTTTACTTTACCTTATGGGTCTCAGATTGCCATATTATCCATGTCCTTTCAGAGCTTTGAAAAGTTCCTCTTTTGATGAGACTACAATATCAGTACCACTAAAACAGGGGTGACCAAACTATAGCCTGTGGGCCAGATCCGGCCCATGGTGCCAAATCATTTGGCCCACACTGCCTGTGCTGCTCTGGAGGAGGAAATAAAAAGCTCATATGCATGCACATAACGCACCTACACATGTGCATAACGCTGCCATAAATGACCCATGGCTGTCATAAATGTATTTATGATAGCCATGGGTCACTTACGGCAGTGTTGTACGCATGCACATTTTACTTCCACTTCTGGTGGGAGGAACCACGTGACCAGCTCATGGCCCAAAAAGTTTGGGCACCCCTGCACTAAACCAATGTTTCCAAACTTTTATGTTGGTATCTACCGGTTTCCATCCTCATGGTGTTGTTTTCCATCTGATTCTGTCTTCAGTTGTTGTCAGATTTTTGCACAATTCCCATTCTCCTCACACATGCCCCAAATATGGATTCACTGGCCATATCTTGGATTTATGCCTTCATCCCTTGCCTCAAAGCAGAGAGCTACGTAAGACAGGAGGGAACAACCATACATTTAAAAGTCCATTTCCCAAAGATAGAACTTCGTATAGGAGGGCCTCACACTCTATTGCTTATTTAGGTTGAACTCACGGCATGTGAACATCTGAGATGTAATTGACTTCCAGAGCAATATACAACTCAAGACTGACTTGAATGTGCATCTCCCTTTTTCTTAATGCAAAACATCCAAGATGCATCAGCCAGCAGGCAGGTGGTATCCTTCAGCTGGTGAAAATCCTATTATCATTTCTCTTGGGAGGACTCTGCCTGCCCGCCTCCCACCGTTCCATCAAAACTCACATGCAGACTTGCCATGTTTTTATTTTATTTTAAAGTAATATTTTCTGACCTTCAATTGAAATTGATTTCAGAGTGGTTTACAAAGTCAGAGCAAAGAAAGAAGCATCCAAACATGCGTAGAGAAAACCACATATTGAAAATCCTTCCCAACTTTTGTTGCTGTTTATTTACCATGGAGATAGGTGCTATTCATGTGACAAACACTTTCTTTAGTCATGTCAGAAGCATCACAATTAAAATAAACACTAAAATGTAAGATTTAAATTTAAAATGCAGCATTTATACTATTTAAGAGGCTGAATTGGAGTCTGGCCAGGTTATCCTGCTATGGTAATAAAAGTAGACCCTACTGTCAGCGACTCGATGCCAATCGTCAAGTGGTGGTCAACTAACCTGACAATCCTGAGGACTAATGGCCTTTGATGGTGAAGTCCACATGGAAGGGCGATGGTCCCCCCCACAAGTGGTTTAAACCCCACTTGAATCCATCTTGATGGAGGGCAGCAGCTTCATCCATACTAGCCTGTGGCTTCTTCTTCTTCTTTTGTGTCCTGATCAAACCCTGGACTGCCAAAATGAAGCTACTTTCTTGGCTTTGTCATTGCCCAAACTTAAGTCCTCACCAGTGCATGTTTCTGGCAGTAATCAGCAGGCCAGTAAATGAGCCATTGGATTCTGTACCTCTCCACATTCACACCTTGTGTTGTTGCTCTCCAGCAGCCTCCACGTGAGCATGTTGGTCTTGCATTTAGGAACTCCAACCCTAAATGCAAAAGTTGGGGCTGAGGAAGACGTTGTGTGGCAAAAGGGCTCAAGACCAGAAAGTTATGGCACTTGAAGAAGAGGAAGAGCCTGAATTAAACAGTTCTTGCCCTAAAGCAGGCAACATCAATTGCATTATTTTGTGCCATCATCATCATAATTTCATGTCAGAAATTATTCTGGGTTGAAAGGATTTTTGCGGAAGAAACTCCACTCAGGGAATGCGCAAATGAGGCTCTTTTCATGTCTACAAGAGCTGGGACAGAGATGAGTGCTCAACCATCATGGCAGTACGTGGGTCTCAAACTGCTGACTTGCCAGCCTTCCAGCTAACAAGGTGAGCTTCTTAACCACTGAGTGCCTGCAGTCCCTGCACCATCATGAGGCCCTCAAAGGCACATTAAGCAGAGCATAAGGGACAGGTGTACCTATGCTTGGTTGTCTATACTCCACAGTTGCAGTGGGTCAATATCACTGGATATCCCCATCTATTCTCTAGAGTTTGCTGTGCTGGTGCCCAGTCTATTTAGTGATTTCTAGACTTCTCAACTTTCACCAAAACCATGTGCCAGCTTCCCCACCCAATATTGATCCATCATAAGCCTTCCATATGTCCATTCTACTTTTAAATTCATACAAATCTTTTGTTGATTTAAGGAAGCTTCTCCTGGATTTTAATCTGAAGGAGTGGGGGCTGCTTGAAAGCCATAAAAAAGATGTTGTTTGAAAACTAAAGATTTAAGCCTGTCTGTATATGCTGCTGCTTCTTTGCAGTTAACACTATGTTTCTCTATGTGTGTGCGTGCATGTGTGCGTGTGTGCGTGTGCATGTGCGTATGTGTGTTATACTTCCTAGATATCTTATCTAGAGAAAGAGGTTTCCAGTATCCCATGATTATTCTACTGGTTTCGTATAGAGCAATTATGGCGAACTTTGGCACTCCAGCTGTTCTTGGACTTCAATTCCCAGAAGCCCAAGTCCCTGTGAATCTACACAAATGGGTTTACTGTGTGTATGTGTGGATTCACACGGACCTGGGTTTCTGGGAATTGAAGACCAAGAACATGCGCAGTAAACCCAATTGTGTGGATTTCACAGAGACTTGGGCTTCTGGGAATTGAAGTACAAGAACAGCTGGAGTGCCAAGGTTCACCATCATGGGTATAGAGTAATATGCCCACCATGTGCTAATTGATACTAAACTAGGCAGGCATATTAGTCAGCAGAGTAACAATGGGCAGGTATGCTGTTGTTTTAAGGACCTTTTGCTTTGGCCTGTCAAATATAATTCATTAATTTCTGAAGAATATTATGTCTTCCACAGACCTTCAGTTTTGTATTAATACGTTGCTGTTTATGTGTTAGGATCCTAGTCCTAAATTAAAGGTCATGGTTTCCCTTGCTCAAAAGCTAGCTGAGTCCAACTCTAGGGTACAGTCCTCATCTCTGATTACCCCAGGAGCCAACGCTGTGTGCATCTGCAGATGTTTCTGTGGTCATGCAGCAAACATGACTACACGCCGGAGCACATGAAACAGTGTTACCTTCCCATTGAAACAGTAGCTATTTATCTACAGTACATGCAAGTTCTTGCAGGTTGGCAGGAGCTGGGACAGACAATGGGTGCTCAATCCGTTGTGCAGCATTCGGGTCATGAACTGCCGGCTTGATGACTTTCCAGTCATCATGTTCAGCGTCTTAACCACTAAGCCACCACAGTCCTAAATTATGCCCAGGTATTTAGGATTGGCACAATGTTCTAATAATACTCCTTCCCACATGATTTAAATCTTCCTAGCTGCCTCCTTATTACAAAAATGGCAGGCACATACCTGGGTTTTTGTTGGATTTGTCCTCAACGGGTTGAGTAGAATCTATCCAGATCTTCCAGGGTTTTGTTTCATATATATATTTAACAGCTTTAATTCAAAGGAGTCCAGAAATGTAGGCAACACCACAAACATGTATAATTAAATAAATTCATCATAAAACTTAGCCAACGACACATCATGCAAAGTCACACACTCTTGAGGCAATAAAGGCTCATGGCCAAATTCCATTTGAAAGGTCTGGATGATCAAATATGTGTTTTAAATTAAAGCACCAGACAACTGGAAGGGACTCAAAGGATCATCTAGTAGAGAAAACCCTGGCAACGTATGAAGTCCATTTGCACCTACAGCTTTCTTTCTTGCTGAGCAAATGATTTTTCCCCAAGATGTGCTACATGTTTCCAACAATTCTGGAATGTTTGATTGTTATGCATGGCAGCACCTAGATAAATAAAGCTTGTAGGAAGCTTATTGTGTCTGAATAATTTTCTCTGTTTGGGGAAAGTAGAATGAATAAGATATGGATGCCTGGAAATGTATACCTTCGGTAAAACTATACCAAAGAAGTAAACAAAATAAATAGAAAGGCTTACTTCACCATGAATAAAACATCTGAAGAGGGATGGAGCCTTTAAACAACTTCTGCTTTGATATGATTGAAAAGGCTCTCCCGATAAAGAAATTGACCCTATAAGGGAAAAAAGTCCAATAAACTAAAATCCCACAGAGTGATTCTACCAACATGTGTTATAAATCATATAGTACTTTGAGGACTGTGTTTGAGTGTCATACATTTGACCTTGACATCTCTACCATCTCTTCTTAAATACTTCTGATTCCCTAACTTGTTGTAAGTAGGGCTTGGTTTCCAGACCCTTCACCATCTTCTTCCTCTCCTGGGGACACACACCATTTTGTGGACATCCTTCTTAAGACTTGTTTAGATGTTAAATCTGAAAGAATGGAGAGTTCAAAAGGCCATGGTGTCACAAAGATGCCAGGGACACCTGAGCCCATCCACACCCAATTGAGAAATCACACAAGACTCACACTCAGTGCAAAAGTCAGGGCAGGCATTTATAAAAGTAATAAGAAGGGCTGCTGTTTGCATTTTACTGAGCAGGCTTACAAAAGCCATTTGGACCTTTGGCCAGAACATTGGCCAAGAAAGGTTTAACAAAGAGATGAGCCTTCTCAGTGGTGGCACCTACATTATGGAGCACCTTCCTGGTTGAGCTGTGCCAGGCCCCATCCCTGGAGATGGTAACTCAATACCAGACTGTTTAGGGAGGCAACTGAAGAGCATCTTCCTTCAGGCGATTAGTTTTCTTTTTGGACACGACACTACATAATGGGCAGATGAGAATAATTTTATCTTTCATGATGCTGCTTAACTAGATAATGGGTTTTTGCTGGCATTTTTATTTTTGCATTTATGATTTTATTTATTAAGTATCGAATTTTAGAAGCATAAACTGCCCAGGGCGGGAATATCTACCAGATTGGCAGTATAGAAGTGAATTAGATAAATAAACATGTGAAAATGTGCCTGACTTGCTCTAAGTACACTAGGTCTGTGATGGTGAACCTTGGCATGCCAGCTGTTCTTGAACTTCAATTCCCAGAAGCCCTGATCAGCAGGAGAGGTGGCTTGGGCTTCTGGGAATTGAAGTCCAAGAACAGCTGGAGGGCCAAGGTTCACCATCACTGCCATCTAGGTGATACCTTCTTGACCTCTATGAAAGTTGGCCTGTTGGCTATAAGAGGAAGATAACTTACTCTTGTGGAAGACTTATTTTAACACCTGGCTCCTTTCACTTTTGCCATTTGAGGCATACCTGTCAAGTATCCTGTATTGGCTGGGATTTCCCGTATTCCAGTGCCGCTTTTCCTAACTTCCCGCCCGGAGACGCCGCCATCCCATAATTTGATGATGGGGGAAAAGTAGTTACTGTGCATCCCCTTCTATGCATGCACAGAACGATTCTGCGCAGAACGGGATGCGTAGAAGGCTTCTACTCATGCGTAGAAGGGACCTGCACAGAACGGTTCTGTGCAGGTCCCGTATTGTCCGGAGCTGCGCTTGACAGGTATGATTTGAGGCCCTGAATGAGTCCCAAGAGTAAGTAATAAGTAAGTAATAAACATGAATTCCAAGAAGAAAGTGCCTCATCCTATTTTATTAGCTCTGCTTGTCTATGACAGCACTTCAGAAAATTCTACAAAAAATCTCTAGATCACAAAATGGCTTGTTTAGTTCCTTAAAAAACCTTAGTTTTTCTGTATATTTACATCTTAAGTAATGAATTGGTGTCATATCAGTTGCCTGAGAGAGAATAAGGATCCACACATTTAATTAACAAAAGCATTTAAAATGGTTTTTCCACACTAGCAGTTGACAGAATAAGGAGCTATTCTTGAAACCTCTTTAGAGACATAAAATAGCTTAGATTTGTCACCATCAGAGCTTCCCCCATTTAAGAAGATCTGTTAAATCTGCTGAACTCATTAGCTCTGGTTTGATCACATTTTTGCTATGGATGACCCACCATCAAACTTGGGTTCAGAAGTTATTGAGGTCTTGCGTGCTATAAAACCTAGTATAATATTAGTGAGTTTGACTTTTTCTTCTAAGTTCATGGGATGCAACAGTGATAAATCCATATACAGTGGTACCTCATACAACAATTTTAATCCGTTCCATGGAGCTCCTTGTTGTACGAAACAATTGCTATATGATGCATGCATCGTATAGCGATTTTCCCTATGGGATGCATCGGACAACGTTTTTTTTTTTGCTAAGTGGTTTTTCCCATTGAAACATTGTTGTATGATTTTTTCCATAGGGAAAATTTTTATGTGTGACACCATTTCCCCCAAAACCTAATCGTTATGCAATTTCATTGCTATATGGAGCGATTATTGCATGAGGTTCCACTGTATGTGGATTTGACAGCAATTGTGGTACATGTTGATTTTATAATGTAAGTAAGATAGTAAGATTTTGTAATGTACATGTAGGTGTAGCTGGGGGCTGTGATGGCTTAGTGGTTAAGATGCAGAGCTTGATGACTGGAAGGTCAGTAGGTTAGCAGTTCAAGACCCGAGTGCAGCATGATGGAGTGAGCTTCCATCATCTACCTCAGCTCCTGCCCATCTAGCAGTTCAAAAGCAAGAAATTGCAAGTAGATAAATAGGTACCATTTTGGCAGGAAAGGTAACAGCATTCCATGCACTCCAGCGTTTAGTCATGCCTGCCACATGATCACAAAACATCTGCTGATGCATACAGCGCTGGCTCTTTGACTGTAAGTGGAGATGATCACCAGACCCTAGAGTTGGACACAACTGGCGTCTGAGGAAGGGAGACTTATAGTTGACCTGGACTCCAGAACACTGGAACCAGGAAATTTATCTTTTTTTTAATAGTTTTGTTTATTAATTTTCAACATAAACAATAAAAGAAAAAATGCATACATAACATTTTGATACAAAAACATAATTACACTGCAATGTGATAAAAACAAAAAACTCCCCTATATTTAATATAGTAAATAAATCTCATTTTAAAAAAAATTTAATACATAAATAAAAAAGGAAAAAACTATATACAATATATACGTACAGTATATTCCACAAAAGGTTTCCAAATGGCCAGAGGGTTGAGGAGACGCCAAGCTGTGGGCTGGAGGACCTTGCCGCGACTCTCCCATAGCCCACACCATCGGCCTGGGATGGGAGACAGCTGCGGCTGCCGTCACCGCCCTCCTGGCCCCACCTGGCCAGAGGGTTGAAGAGACGCCAAGCCACAGGCTGGAGGACCTCGCCGTGTCTCTCTCGTGGCCCACACCATTGGCCCTGCCTGGACGGAGGGTTGAAGGGATACTGTGGCTACCGGGGTGCCCTCCTCTCAGCCGCTAGGGCCTGGGCGGCTGAGGTCGCCGGACACCGGATGCCCCTCTGAGCCCTTGCCACTGGCTGGAGGGGGGACTCCGAAGGGCCGCCAAAACTGCAGAGGATGTTGATCCCCAGGCTCTGTCAAAGACGTTGAGCGGCAAGGACTTCGTGATTAATTTTTTGTTTTTTTATTGATATTGATATTTTAGTGTTGGGCTGTGTTTTATTGTGTATGTTGTTGTGTTGATGTGTATTGCTGTGGAAAGGAGCGAAAAAACCATTTGTAAAAAGTAGCTTTAAATAAAGGGAGTAATAGGGGTACAGTCAATGAATGCAAAGAGGACAATCCAAGTCCTAATAACATGTACAAAAAACTCAGTGGATTCAAACATTGAAAGCTAAATGTCCCGAGAATCAGGTATACAAAAAATGATAAAGCGAAATAATAACTCTCAGAAGAGGGAGGTCAGGGACCAAAGGTAAAGTCTTCTAAACATATGCAAAACATATATAATATATTAGTATAAGGGATCATGAGTAAAAGCTGAAGGTCCATGAAATACAACTTGTAGATAGATATGTAGAAGTGAGGATATTTCCGAAGCTATACGGTTTATTAGCTTTTCAGACTTGCTGTCTTTTATCAAGGAATCATATTTTTAGTAATTATTTATGCACGTCCATTGCCTCTCTATGAATACTGTATAATGTGCGTTGGGACTTTGCGAGCGGGGTGGCATATAAGTCAAATAAATAAATAAATAAACAAACTGATCTAAGGCAGGGGACTTTCCAGACAAATGTAACATATGCAGCATCTCTCTGAAATGTGTATGGATCCGAGATACACAAAGAGCTACGCCCACTGGTTTCTGGCAGTTTCTTTCCCTCCGAGCCTTGTGTTGCCTGCCAAACCATCTGAAGGAAGTCTCGAGTGAGTCAGAACAGGACAGGAGCGCAAACAAAGCCAACTCTCTGAGTCTTCGGATTCTTCTTTGTTTGCAAACTATGGAAGCGGAGGCCGCCGTCCACCAGAGCCCTCCTGCCCATCGGCAATCAATAGTAGCTTGTAGCAGAAGGTGGGTGGGACGTACCGGTTTGGCAGAAACCTTGTACAGAAGAAAAGACGGATTGAGCAACATTGCATTGGATATGTTCTCACTCCTGGAGATGGATGGGGCAGGAGAATTCCCAGGGGGACGCAAAGATGTAGCTGCAAACACAATAGACCTGATATTCAAAAGGAGGGGGAACAGGCACCAAGCCAAGTCAATTTTGAAAATTATGAAAGATGGAAACCTATAGGAAAGGATTTCTAGATGCCGGACACTTCTTCTTGAACACCTCCATTGTGTTTGCAGCTGTTATCAATGGTGGGTGTACCAGAGAGGGGAGGGAGGGAGCAGCAATGGTTTTCATTAAGATTGTTAATGGTGAACTTAATTATCAAAATTACTAGCGATTCTTAGAGGTTGAACATGGATTACTGGAAGAACAGCAGAACATATTCTTACATCTCCTATCCCCTGAATTCAACAACCTTGGCAATAGGCATTTTACAGAGTTTTGAATTTCTCCTACGATCCCTTCTAGCTGTGCAGTGGAAGGACAGAGAGGAATAACTTTTTCTTCTTTTGAGTCCAGATCAAACTTTAAAATGCCCAAACGAAGCCACCTTCTTAAATCCTTAAAAACATATTTCCTCATTTGGTACATATGTCTGGCAGCAATCGGCCGAGCAGTAAATAAGCTGGATTCTGTATCTCTCCAAATTCACACAGCCTGTTATGGTCTGCTAGCAGCACCCACTTGAGCTTGTTGGTCTTACATTTAGGGACTCTGACACTCAGCCTATTCAGGGCATACCTGTCAACCTTCCTGGATTGGCCGGGATTTCCCGATTTTCGGCGCCAATTTGCGCCATTTCCCGCCCGCAGCTGCCAAAACCCCAGAATTGGCAGCAGGAGAAAAGGGGTACGGAGCATCCCTTCTGCGCAAGTCGCGTTCTACACATGCGTAAAAGGCTTTTACGCTTGCGTAGAACCCCTTTTCGCTTGCGTAGCCTTATACTCTTGTGTAGAAGGCTACGCAAGCGAAAAAGGGTTCTACGCAAGCATAAAAGCCTTCTACGCATGCGTAGAACGCGACTTGCGCAGAACCGTTGTGCGCAGGTCCCGGATTGTCCGGAGCCGTGGTTGACAGGTATGATTCAGGGTCCTCCATGTGACGTAGGGGAGTTTGAGCTCTTCAGCCAAATCCTGCTTTAATGTCATTCCTTGTCCAGTGAGCGCCTTTCTCCATCTTCAAATTTGGTTTTGCTCTTCAGTACCCTCAAGGATGTTTGTTCTTGCCATAAAGCTCTTCCTGGATCTGAGTTGTCAGGCTTGAGGCTCACATCCTTTCAGAGGAAGTCAAGGGTCCTTCTCTTGCTTAGTTCTCTCTGCATCCACTGCTAAGAGCTGCAAGTCTCCCAGAGCTCCACCCTTTCTCATTAACTGGCACTCAGTCTCAATAACCCTCTGAGACCCTCTGTAGAAAGAAGAATAAACCCATTGTAAGGGCATAGTGAGTCGCCAAAATAGATGCGGCTTGGCTGTATCTCTTCCCTGGGAGAGAAAGGGGGGAGGCCTCTCATGGGGAGGGGGGAAGGAATGTGAGGCATCTTTCAAGATAGGCGCAGGTTTGCACATACCTGTCAACCTTCCTGGATTGGCCGGGATTTCCCATTTTTCAGCACCGATTTTCGCCATTTCCTGTCTGGAGCTGCCAAAACCCCGGAATTTGGCAGCGGGGGAAAAGGCATTACTGCACATCCCTTCTGCGCAGCTTGCTTCTACACATGCGTATAAGGCTTTTACGCATGTGTAGAACCCTTCTATGCATGCATAGAAGGCTTCTACGCATGTGCAGAAGGGGATCGTAGAAGCCTTCTATGCATGCGTAAAAGCCTTCTATACATGCGTAGAAGTGACCTGCGCAGAACTGTTCTGCGCAGGTCCCGGATTGTCCGGAGCCGCGGTTGACAGGTATGGGTTTGCACCAGAAGGGAGTTAGCTAGTCTCCCTGCACTATAATGCCTGATCTCTTGCCCTCCCCTGGTTTTCTAAAGGGAGGGAGTAAAGGAGGGAGCGAGAATCCTGGGAGGAGCTGAAAAACCTCGAAGGGAACAACCCCTTGATTTCCATATGGAGTTAATGATTAGTTTACATCTGTGAGTGGCAACTGGAGAAGGGATGATGGGTTCTTAAGGGTTAGATCAGGCGTTCTCAACCTTTTAAAGCCAGGGGCCGGGTCATGCTCCCTCAGGCAGCTTCGAGGGCTGGGTGGCTGTTGCAATGAGATGCGGGAGGCAGCCGTGTGGCAGCCATCCCCGACTGGAGTCGGGAGCAAATATTTATTCCCTGTCTAGGGGCAAAGACGCATATCTAAGATAGTCGCGCCATCCCCTGTACAGAAGGTTTGCGTGCATGGCATTCTCATGAAACCCATGTCTGGAAGGCTACTCCGAGGTTAATGCAAAACCCGCACTTAATTGCCTTGGGCTGGTGTTGTGTTCTCAAACACTGTACCTTTATACAATGTACCTATTCATGTGTAACCAATGTATCCTTCTACTTGTAACATGATAACCCTCAGCTGCATCACTGTAACCCTAATAGGACGCGAGCTAGTGACCACCAGATGGCAATAGCGAGCGTCCAAGCTCATTGGTCCAAACTCACCTAAGAACAACAGCGCGGGAAGATTCCCGCCACTACCTTCACCTGGACAAGAAGGGCGTGACCTACAATGACGTCACGCGGACAGTAACCAATAGACTGTCACGGAGCCACATTCAAATGTATAGCCACTGTATATATTGAGCTGCTCGTCCGCCATTACCACATGTTCCCTCTGACCAGCATGTAATAAAGTTGTGTTAAGCCAGCTCTTCGGCTGTCCTGGTGTCTTTGGTCCCATACACTAAAGCTGGCTAGACCCATTGTTCCTGCCCTAATCTCAGGGTCTATGTGGATTGACCCCGGGCACCTAATCTTGTCCCCTGTTTGCCCCTGTCTGCTTGCCTAACTCTATTTGCCCCCAGCATGAGCCATTGTTTATTCCTAGCCTGCCCACTTATCTCCCCAATTTCCTCTCCAGCCGAGCACAGCCCCAACTAGTTTGGGGACTGGCATGCGGGTCTGTGGACACTGGGCGCACCCCTTGGGAGAGGTTTAATATCCAATTAATGTGGGCAACTCACAATAGCCATTTTGCCCTTCCTCCACCACATGGTACCTCCGAGTTTGGTGGAGGTGGTGGGGGTCCACACATGAAATGGTGCAGTGGGCCATATTTGGTTAGATATATACAGTATATTCTGCTACTGTGAGGGTTGGCGGCTGCTTAATTCTACTTATTTCTGACTCTTTGGCTGGCTACAATGTCGGTAATATATAATCCTGCATTAAAGCATAGGGGAGTGGGGCCCTTCTGACTCCCAGTTAGAAAGGTTTCTTATTTTCTATGCTCTCACTTTGAATAGGTTTCTCCATGCAGAAGAAGCCTTTTTATTTTTTTAACCTGTCTTGAAACCGATATGGCCGGAATGAAATCCACTGGGGAGCAAGGGCAAACCTCACGCCCGTTTCTTTACTTACAGTTGTTTGGTATTACAAAAGAGAGGGGGGGAACACAGAGCAGAAAGAGGAAGGGCTCTTTTTGAATTCCAAGGTGGGGAGGAATGACTGGTTAATGCTGGATAGATAGTCAAGCCAGAAAAGTCCCTCCCAGTCATTCCAACTATAGGCAGCATGCAAGGTTGTTAAAAAAAAAACCAACAAGACACAGGAAGCCTCCTATTTCATTGTTGTCATTTTCGTTTAGTGTTCATGCAGTTGGAAAGATGCAAGCAATTCATGCCACACATTCCATGTGGATATGCTCTCCATAGGCTTGTGCATTGTTATCTGTGAATGGTAACAAGAATTATAGTCCTGTCAACATCTAGGAGCCCACAAGTATGCTACTGTTGTGTATGCATGTCCACTGTACTGATAAGAATGTAACCACTCCATTTACAATGTATCTCAGCTGTAAAGGAACGCGAGCAAGCAGCCCATAGAGGGCAGCTGCGAGCGTTCAGTCTCACATGGTTCACATTGCTCAATCACGGACAGCCGCGGGAAAACCTTCCCCGCATTCAGCAGCAGAAAGAAGAACTACTGAAGAGAGGCGTGCCTGGGCGAGGCCACGCCGGTAGCGGCCAATGAGCTACCGTGCTACAAGATTCAAATGTATAATGCTACTGTATATATAGAGATGTATCACCACCATCACCTCATGCTCCACTGGAACATCATGCAATAAACCTGTGTTAAGCCAACCCTTCGGCTGTTCTGTTGTCTTTGGTCCCATACAGTAAAGCTACCCAGTCCTAAACCAGAACCATTGGTATATTTCAGCTAAACTGTGGGAACATTTTACATTGACTGTAAATGGAAAGTGTTTTAAACAGTATGTATTTCACAGCTCAAAGTATGTTTATGCCCAGAATGTATTTAGGTCCATTATCTATTTCCAAGAATCAAGAGATTGGTGTGTGTTAGGGGGAGTTAGCGGAGTGGTCCCCCACCCGTCCTAGCGAAAAGAGGGGTTTCAGTTCAGCCCCTGGTATTTCCAGTCCCAGTAGCCCCTGTGAGTTAGAATGCAACATAGCACCAATGTCCCGGAGACCGACACCCCCAAGACAGGAGGCGACGGCGAGTCCGCCCACCACAGTCTCAAGGTCCCCCGAGCGGGGAACAGAAGGTAGCAGAACCACAAGGGCATCCTCATCGGTCCCGCGGTTCATAATAGGAGGGTCCCCGGGGTCCGAGAGCAACAGGCAGGATTGGTTGCGGGACTTCGTCCCATCCTAGGGGGGAGGGATGTTGTGTATTTATTTATTTATTTATTTATCATTCACATTTGTAAATGCCGCCCACTCAGGCAGAACCCGACTCAGGGCGGCATTACAACAGCTCCAAAAAATACATAAAAACATTATAAAACCTTATAAAACCCACCCAATAAAAACCCACCCAATAAAGAAAAATCCGACATCCACCCCCATTTAAAACCCATATCCCACTCACCCGTCCCACCTACCACACAGAGGGAAAGAGAGAGAGTCTTATAAAAACCAGCCGGCGGGGGCCATAGTCCCGTTCGGGCCCCACACCTGCCCTGCCAGCCAGGTCTTTACTCCTTTCCTGAAGGGCAGCAATTCACTTTGAAGTCTTAGATCTGTTGGTAGGAGGTTCCAGAGGGTTGGTGCGGACACGGAGAAGGCCCTCCTTCGGGTGCTAGTCAAATGTGCACCCCTCGTTGATGGCACCACCAGAGAGCCTCTCCGGTCCGCTCTGGTTGGACGGGCAGTCACTCTTGGGACGATGCGGTCTCTAAGGTATCCTGGCCCCCTGCCATATAGGGCTTTAAAGGTCAAAACCAGCACCTTAAATTGCACCCGGAGACAAACTGGTAACCAGTGCAGCTCCCGAAGCAGCGGTGAGGCATGGGCATATCGCCCACACCCCATCACCACCCGGGCCGCCGCATTCTGGACCAGCTGCAGCCTCCGAATGGTCGTCAAGGGCAGCCCCATGTAGAGCGCATTACAATAATCTAGTCGGGAAGTAACCAGAGCATGAGTGACCATAAGCAAGGAGCCCCGGTCCAGGAGCGTGCGCAGTTGGCGAATCACCCGAAGTTGGGCAAAAGCCCCCCTGGCCACAGCTGCCACTTGTTCTTCCAGCAGGAGCCGTGAGTCCAGAAGGACCCCCAAGTTGCGCACTGGGTCTGTCTGGGGCAAAACAGCCCCATCCAGTACCAAAGATGGTAACTCCATGGATAACGTGGGGCCCCTTATCCACAGCCACTCTGTCTTGCTGGGATTCAGCCGAAGCCCATTGGCCCCCATCCAGACCCCAATGGCCTCCAGGCATCCGGATAGGATTTCAACAGCATCACTGGGGTCCCCACGGGCCGAGATGTACAATTGAGTATCATCCGCGTACTGATGGTACCGAACCCCGTGGGAACGAATGATCTCACCCAGCGGCTTCATGTAGATATTAAATAAGAGAGGAGAGAGCACAGATCCCTGAGGCACCCCATATTTGAGAAGCCTAGGGCTGGACCTCTCACTCTCTAACCACACCGACTGGGTACGGCCCTCCAGATATGAGGAAAACCAGGACAACACAGTGCCCTGGATCCCCAGTCCTTCGAGCCGTTCCAGCAGGATACCATGGTCGACGGTATCGAAGGCCGCTGAGAGGTCAAGAAGAGCAAGGACGGATGGACAACCCCCGTCCCGCTCCCGCCAGAGATCATCCATCAGTGCGACCAATGCCGTCTCCGTTCCATATCCGGGCCTGAATCCCGATTGAAAGGGGTCTAGATAATCCGCTTCCTCCAGGACACTCTGCAGCTGGCGCGCCACCGCCTTCTCCAAAACCTTACCCAGAAAGGGCAGGTTGGAAACCGGCCTGTAGTTGTTAAGGACAGCTGGGTCGAGGGACATTTTCTTCAGGAGGGGGCGCACCAAAGCATGTTTTAGCTGTGCAGGAAATACCCCCTCCCGTAAAGAAGCATTTACTATCCCCCCAACCCAGCCCCCTGTTACCCCCCTGGATGCTTTCACCAACCAGGTGGGACAGGGGTCCAGAGGACATGTAGTGGCACGAACATCTGCAAGGAGCCTGTCCACTTCATCAGGGACAACAGGATCAAACCGATCCCAGATCGAACAGCAAGACTGTGCTCCGGCACCCCCCCGACCCTCCCCATCCACGCCAGGATTCAATCCTGAACGAATCCGATCGATTTTCTCCACCAGATGGTCAGCAAAGTCCTCAGCCGACCCCTGCCAACCGGGCACCGATCCCCCTCTACCGAGGAGGGACCTGGTTACCCGGAACAGGGCGGCTGGGCGATTATCAGCGGAGGCAATAAGGGTGGTGAAGTATTGCCGCCTCACCACCCCCATCGCCACTAGGTAGGCCCTAATAGCGGCTCTAGCTAGTGTCCAATCGGAGTCATCCTGGGTCTTCACCCAGCGGCGCTCTAGGCGTCTCTTTGCCCGTTTGAGTTCCCGTAGTTCCTCTGTGAACCACGGAGATGACCTAGTTCCCCGGGTGCGGAGAGGCCGCAGTGGCGCGATTTCATCCAAGGCAGCTATTGTCGTCCTATTCCATAGGTCGACGAGTGCCTCGGGTGAATCGTTTAGCCGATCCAGAGGTACATCCCCCAGTTCCCTCTGGAAACCATCTGGATCCATTAGTTGCCGAGGGCGGACCATTTTAATAGGCCCTGCCTCCCTACGATGAAGTGTCGCCCCCAGGAAGTCAAGAGTCACCAGATAGTGATCCGACCATGGCACAGGTGAGATGACTAAGTCCTGTAATCTCAGGTCACTCTGCCACTGCTCCGACAAGAAAACTAAGTCTGGCATGTGACCGCTGCCCCTGGTCGGACCCCGAACTACCTGAGTCAGGCCCATGGCTGCCATGGAGGCCATGAACTCCCTTGCCCCCTCAGAAGCCATCCCCAACGATGGCAAATTGAAGTCCCCCAGAACCATAAGCCTCGGGAACTCCAACGCCAGCATCGAGGCGGCCTCGAGGAGCTCAGGCAGGGCATCCCTTACCCTGCAAGGGGGCAGGTACAGGAGCAAGATCCCCAACTGACCCTTGGGGCCCAACCGTAGAAGCAGGGCCTCACAACCAGACACTTGTGGAGCAGTGGCCCTAGCGACTCCCAAAGACTCCCTGGCAACAATGGCGACACCACCGCCCCTCCCCTCACCTCTAGGCTGGTGCCAAATACCGAACCCAGCTGGACACATGTCCGAAAGAGGTACTCCATCCTCAGGTGTCAGCCAGGTTTCGGTGATGCATGCCAGGTCGGCCCGCCCATCCTGGATGGCATCTTGAATCAGGGGGGCCTTATTGCAAACCGACCTGGCATTCACCAGCAGCAGCCTAAGGGCTGGATCTGCTGCTCATGCATGTCCACTGTACTGATAAGAATGTAACCACTCCATTTACAATGTATCTCAGCTGTAAAGGAACGCGAGCAAGCAGCCCATAGAGGGCAGCTGCGAGCGTTCAGTCTCACATGGTTCACATTGCTCAATCACGGACAGCCGCGGGGAAACCTTCCCCGCATTCAGCAGCAGAAAAGAAGAACTACTGAAGAGAGGCGTGCCTGGGCGAGGCCACGCCGGTAGCGGCCAATGAGCTACCGTGCTACAAGATTCAAATGTATAATGCTACTGTATATATAGAGATGTATCACACCATCACCTCATGCTCCACCGGATCATCATGCAATAAACCTGTGTTAAGCCAACCCTTCGGCTGTTCTGTTGTCTTTGGTCCCATATAGTAAACTGGCGACGAAGGTGGGATTATGGCTGCCCACGGGACCAAGACATGCGCCGGCTACGAGATCAGGAAGCCGGGAGACTTGGAGCTGTTTGAGATAGACTTCAACGGAGCGCTGGTGGAGCTCGAAGTCTCAGATAAGGACAAGAAGAGGGCCATCTTCGTCCGCATGCTCGGGCATGAGACCAAGAGGACCTTGGTGGACCTGATCGCGCCGAGGAGGGTGAGCGACTTCAAAGCCAAAGAGCTCTTGGCGGTGTTGTGCACCCACCTCTGGCCCGCGATAGCGATGTTCCCCGCTCGGAGCGCGTTCTGGAGGCGAGTCCAGGCGCCCGGGGAATCGGTTGCTGAGTTCGCCACGGCCCTGCGGCTGGCCGCTGGCCCATGCAAGTGGGAGACCCCAGAAGTCACCCTCCAAGACTGCCTGCTCTGCGGCCTGAGGGACACCGAGACTCAGCGCGCGCTGATGAGACAGGATCCGCCTCCCACGTGGCAGCAAGTCCTCGACACGACACAGGCCGCGGAAGCCACGATGGCCGGGGTGCAAGAGCTCCAGGACTGGCGCCCGAAACCCGCCAAGGCAGAGAGCTCGGTGCGCGCGGCCCGGCGAGTTTCGAACTCGTCCGCGGAGAGCGGCGACGACGAGGACGTCCGGAAGGTCCAGAAGGAAGGCCGGCGCTGCGGCGGCTGCGCCGCCGCCCACACCCACGCCAAATGCCCGTTCCGCAAGGCCGAGTGCCACAACTGCGGCCGGTGCGGGCACATCGCCAAGGTCTGCCGAAAACGGCGCAAGCCCAAGAGGAGTTCCCCAGACCGCTCGGTGAGGCAGGACCGCACCACGAGGCCCAAGGACGGCACCTGGACCACGAGGAAGCGGGACGGAGTAGGGCGCATCTCCGACGACAGCGAGGACGACGCTCCGGTGCTCAGCGTTTCCACGGAGCACCCCCGATACTTCGTTGAGGTAGTAATACAAGGGGCCCCTGTTAGGATGGAGGTGGACTCGGGTTCTTCTTACTCTATCATCTCCGAGGGAGAGTTCCTAAAAATAGCCCCCCACGTGCGGCCCAAGCTCAAAGCGTTGAGGGCCACGCTGAAGGACGTGCAAGGGAACCGCATCCCGGTGTTGGGGGTTGGGAAGTTCCAGGTCCAGTTCAAAAAGCGCGCCGCAACGCTTCCCCTAGTCGTCCTCAAGGGAGGTAAATGTAGCCTCCTCGGGACTCAATGGTTCCAGCCCCTGGGGTTGTTCATTGGGGGGGTGCACGCCGTGGGAGTACACGCCGCCGGGACTGACCCTATACAGAGCGTGTGCGATGCACACCCCGAAGTTTTCAAAAAGGGACTCGGAAAATTCAAGGGCCCCCCAGTGACTTTCGACCTGGACCCTGGAGTACGTCCAATCAGACTTAAACCGCGCAGAGTGCCTTTCGCACTAAAGGACAAAATAGAGGCGGAGTTGGACAAATTGGTGGGCCAGGGGATTCTTGTTCCTGTTGATTCTGCGGAGTGGGAGACTCCAATTGTAACAGCGCTCAAGGCCAACGGGGAGGTCCGCATATGCGCTGATTACAAGTGCACCATCAATAAGGCGATCCGCCCTAATGCGTATCCGGTGCCAGTAGTCAGCCACTTGTTGGCTAGGTTACACGGGGGGAGGTGTTTTGCTAAACTTGACCTGGCCCAAGCCTACCAGCAACTCCCGGTGACCCCCGCCACAGCTGCTGCGCAGATCATAGTCACCCACAAAGGGGCGTTCCAGGTATCGCGCCTCCAATTCGGCGTGAATTCGGCGCCCAGGATCTTCCAGTCACTCGTGGAACGCCTCCTGAAGGGGTTAGAGGGGGTGTTACCCTACTTTGATGACGTATTGATTACAGGGGGGAGCCGGGCCGAATTGGCAGAAAGGTTGGGAAGGGTCCTGGCAAAATTCGAAAAGGCGGGGTTGCGGTTGCGGAAAGACAAATGCGTTTTCTTCGCAACTGAGGTTGAGTTTCTAGGGTTCCGTGTTACTCCCGAGGGAATAAGGCCATCCCAATCCAAGGTGGCCGCCATCAAAAAGGCCCCTCGCCCCACCTCCAAGCCCGAACTGCAGTCGTTCCTTGGGCTGCTCAACTTCTACCACTCCTTCCTTCCTCGGAAGGCAGCCGTGGCGGAACCGCTACACAAATTGTTAAAAAAGGACGAGGCATGGAAGTGGGGCGACGACCATGAAAAGGCTTTCAATGACCTGAAGCGACTCCTGGCATCAGATGCTGTACTGACCCACTTCAATCCCAAACGCCCAGTGGTCCTGATATGCGATGCATCCCCGGTGGGGGTGGGGGCGGTGTTATGCCACGTGCTGGAGAACGGGAGGGAGGCCCCGATAGCGTTCTACTCTAGGTCCTTGTCCCAAGCGGAAAGAAACTACGCCCAGACAGACAGGGAAGCACTAGCGATAATTGCGGGGACCAAGAAATTTCATGATTTTGTGTATGGCCGCCCCTTCACCATAGTGACTGACCATAAGCCCTTGCTAGGCATTTTCACCGCAGATAAGCCCACACCCCAAATCCTGTCCCCGAGAATGCTCAGGTGGGCCATTTTTCTCAACGCGTATCAGCACGCGTTGGTGTACCGGCCCGGGAAGGAGATCAGCCATGCGGATGCCCTGTCGAGGTCCCCCATTCCCCGGGATTGCTGCCACGTGGGCGAGGAAGAGAGGGACCACCAGGTTTTAATGATAGAGGTCCTAGACTCCCCTCCAGTAGTACCGGCCGACATCGCCAAAGCGACCGGAAAGGATAAAACGTTAGCTACAGTTTGCACCTGGGTACAGAAAGGGTGGCCCGTGTCTTCCCCAGCAGCGGAATTCGACACATTTTTCAAAAAGAAATTAGAATTGTCCCTAGAGAGGGGTTGCCTTTTGTGGGGACAGCGGGTAGTGATCCCCACGTCCCTCCGGCCAAGGGTGCTTAAGCTACTGCACGTCAGCCACCCGGGGATCGTCCGCTCTAAGGCACTAGCCCGCAGTTACTTTTGGTGGCCCCAGCTAGACGCCGACATTGAGCACATGGTCGGCACTTGCGAAGCGTGCCAAAGCTCCAGGCCAGAAGAGGCACGCTTGCCACATAGGGAGTGGGACGCAGCAAGGGGGCCCTGGTCCCGGGTACACGTAGACTTTGCTGGCCCGTTCAGGGGAACACTTTTCCTCCTTGTGGTGGACGCGTTCTCCAAGTGGTTGGAGGTCATTCCAGTCTCGAGCACCTCCTCGGCCACAACAATTAAACAGTTACGGAGGGTCTTTTCCACGTTCGGTTTACCCGACACCCTCGTCAGCGATAACGCTAGCTGTTTCACGTCCACCGAGTTCAGGACATTCATGGATCTCAACGCCATTCGGCACATCACCTCCGCCCCTTTCCACCCAGCCACTAACGGCCAAGTAGAGCGCCTCGTGCGTACCACTAAGGACGCGCTGCGGCGCATGGGCCCCGGAGATCTTGACTTACAACTGTGCCAGTTCCTGCTACGGTACAGGGTCACCCCACTAGCGTCAGGGTACTCCCCCGCAGAGTTGTTAATGCGCAGGAAGGTGGCCACAGTAATCTCCAAACTAGACCCCACAAGGGTAGAGGACAAAGGGCGGAACGTAGAGATGGATTCCACAAAGAGCTTCAGCGTAGGTGCCCCCGTGCATTGCAGGAACTACGCCAGCGTGGGACCAGCCTGGGTGCCCGGCATTGTAATAGAACAAACCGGCCCCGTTTCATACCGCGTGGAGACCAATACAGGCCTCCTGTGGAGGCGGCACGCGGATCAACTCAGGCGCAGGGTCCCCGGAGATCAGGACGAAAACGAAAATAGCCACGAATCAGCGTTAGGGTACTCCCCCACCCGCTTAGCCCAAGGGGGAGAAAAAGGGGGACATGGGTCCCCACCAAGGGGGGAGGAAAGGGAATCGATCCTCAGAGATCTTTTGCGGGAGTTTGCGGCGGAAAGGAAGAGCCCCAATCTCGCACATAACCCTCGGAAGTTTCCCCAAAACTCAGATTCCCCAAGAAGTTTAGACCTTGATTTACAGTACCAGGGGGAGTTAGCGGAGTGGTCCCCCACCCGTCCTAGCGAAAAGAGGGGTTTCAGTTCAGCCCCTGGTACTTCCAGTCCCAGTAGCCCCTGTGAGTTAGAATGCAACATAGCGCCAATGCCCCGGAGACCGACACCCCCAAGACAGGAGGCGACGGCGAGTCCATCCACCACAGTCTCAAGGTCCCCCGAGCGGGGAACAGAAAGTAGCAGAACCACAAGGGCATCCTCGTCGGTCCCGAGATTCGTAATGGGAGGGTCTCCAGGGTCCGCAGGCAACAGGCAGGGGTTCACTTCCCAGCTGTTCATTCCATTTCCATCCCCCAGCGCAAGGCAGGCACGGACGCCCCACAGAGCCACTAATGAGTCCCCGTTTTCCGTTGCAGGACAAGCACCCACGGAGTCAGGGATCACAGGCTCTCCGGTATTAGGTCAGGCGCAAGCACGCCCCAAGCGCACGTGCGGCAAGCCACATTGGTTGCGGGACTTCGTCCCATCCTAGGGGGGAGGGATGTTGTGTATGCATGTCCACTGTACTGATAAGAATGTAACCACTCCATTTTCAATGTATCTCAGCTGTAAAGGAACGCGAGCAAGCAGCCCATAGAGGGCAGCTGCGAGCGTTCAGTCTCACATGGTTCACATTGCTCAATCACGGACAGCCGCGGGAAAACCTTCCCCGCATTCAGCAGCAGAAAGAAGAACTACTGAAGAGAGGCGTGCCTGGGCGAGGCCACGCCGGTAGCGGCCAATGAGCTACCGTGCTACAAGATTCAAATGTATAATGCTACTGTATATATAGAGATGTATCACCACCATCACCTCATGCTCCACCGGAACATCATGCAATAAACCTGTGTTAAGCCAACCCTTCGGCTGTTCTGTTGTCTTTGGTCCCATACAGTAAAGCTACCCAGTCCTAAACCAGAACCATTGGTATATTTCAGCTAAACTGTGGGAACATTTTACATTGACTGTAAATGGAAAGTGTTTTAAACAGTATGTATTTCACAGCTCAAAGTATGTTTATGCCCAGAATGTATTTAGGTCCATTATCTATTTCCAAGAATCAAGAGATTGGTGTGTGTTAAGACAGAAGACTAAAGGCCTCATGCGAGCTGAGTTTCAGACAAATATTGAACAAATTATCTCATTTTCCTAAATGTACAGTGCCGTCTAATCACAATAAAATTGCTGCAAATTAACATTTAAATGTCAAAAGCCATCATACCTTTGGTGTATGAGAACCAAGACACAGGACACAGCCTCGGGCTGGGTTAACTCAGGTTTATTGCATGGTGGTCAGAGGGAACATGAGGTAATGGCGGATCAATAGCTCTTTAAATACAGTCGTAACACATTTGAACGTGGTTCCATGATAGCCCATTGGCTACTGTCTGCGTGACGTCATTGCTGGTCACGCCCTTCTTGTCCAGGTGTAGGTGGTGGCGGGAAAACTTCCCGCGCTGTTGCCTTTGATGAGTTTGGACCAAGAGAGCTTTGGACGCTCGCTGCTGCCAGCTGGTGGTCATTAGCTCGCGTCCTATTACAGGGTTTATGTGATACAGCTGAAGGTTACATTGTTGCCCATAGGCAAGGTTACATTGGTTCAGATACATTGTTATCCATGTGGAGGATCAAGCCATTAGGACACAACATCCCTCCCCCCTAGGATGAGACGAAGTCTCGAAACCACACTCTCCCCCCCCCTAGGATGGGACGAAGTCTCTCAGCCAAGATGGCTTATTTCGAACACGCTGGGGTCTCGGTGTGGGCTGCCTTCCCCCTGGTTTGCTACCTTCTCTTTGTCCCCTGGTTTCCTGCCCTGTAATTGGAGAGGGAGACTCGTTAGTGACTTGCCGCGGCTCCGCGGCGTTGTTGGGAGGTGTGTGCTTTATTGGGGAAGAACCGGGGGCACTGGGGGCTAACGAAAAACCCCTCTTCTCGCTTGGACGGGTGGGGGAACACTCCCGAAAACCCCCCCGGCTCTCAAAATCAAAATCAGAATTAAATCCGGGGGCAGCGGTCGCGAACTCCTCTCCCCCTTCGGTCGCGAACTCCTCTCCCCCTTCCCCAGCCTCTGATAGAGCTGGCGTATCAAAAGGGTATGAGTCGGGGCCGCTGCTTTTCCCCCTTGCTTGGGACTGTTGTCCGTTGCTGTCCCCCCCTTGGGCTAAACGGGTGGGGGAGAACCCTAACGCTGAGTCCTGTCGCTGAGCTCCACTGACCGGCCCCCCACTCACTCGGTGCCTAAGTTGGTCCGCGTGCCTCCTCCAGAGGAGACCTGTGCTAGTCTCGACCCGGTACGACACTGGCCCCGTCCTTTCCACAACCGTCCCTGGTACCCAGGCTGGACCTGCGCTGGTGTAGTTCCTGCAGTGAACAGGATCGCCGGCGGCGAAACCTTTCGAGACTGCCACCCCTATGTTTTTTCCTTGGTCCTCGACTCTCGTCGGGTCTAGCCTGGACAGGATAGTGGTCAGTTTTCGCCGCATCAGCAGCTCTGCCGGCGAGTAACCTGACGCTAAGGGGGTCACCCTATACGCTAACAAAAACTGACATACTTGGTGATTTAGGTCCCCCGGGCCCATGCGCCGCAGCGCATCCTTTGTCGTTCGCACCAGCCGTTCCACTTGGCCATTCGTGGCGGGGTGAAACGGTGCGGATGTGACATGCCGAATGGCGTTTGCCTCCATGAATGCCTTGAATTCAGCGGAGGTGAAACAACTAGCGTTATCGCTGACTAAAGTGTCGGGTAAACCGAACGTGGAAAAGACTCTCCTTAGCTGGCTAATTGTAGTGGCGGAGGACGTACTCTTTACTGGGATAACCTCCAACCACTTGGAGAATGCATCCACCACCAGGAGAAACATTGTTCCTCGGAATGAGCCAGCGAAGTCTACGTGTACCCTGGACCATGGCCCCCTTGCTGTGTCCCATTCCCTATGCGGAAGACGGGCCGCCTCTGGCCGGGAGCCCTGGCATGCCTCACAAGTGCCGACCATGTGCTCAATGTCCGCGTCCAGCTGTGGCCACCAGAAGTAACTCCGGGCCAGCGCCTTGGACCGGACGATGCCGGGGTGGCTGACGTGGAGCAGTTCGAGAACCCTCGGTCGCAGGGACGTAGGAACCACCACCCGTTGGCCCCACAAAAGGCAGCCCCTCTCTAGGGACAACTCCATCTTTTTTCGAAAAAATGGGTTGAATTCCGTACCTGGGGATGATGCCGGCCACCCCTTCTGTACCCATGAGCTAACTTTCTCTAGCGTTCTGTCCTTTCCTGTGGCCCTGGCAATGTCGGCTGGTACTATTGGGGGTGAGTCTAAAACCTCTATTAACAAAACCTGGCGATCTCTTTCTGCCCTTTCCTTTTGGACGCCCGACAAGGGCAAAGGAGACCTCGAGAGTGCGTCGGCATGGCTGATCTCCTTCCCGGGCCGGTATTCCAGCTCATGCTGGTATGCGTTGAGAAAAATAGCCCACCGCAGCATTCTTGGGGACAGGATCTGTGGTGTGGGCTTATTTGCAGTGAAAATTCCTAATAGGGGCTTGTGGTCAGTCACGATTTTGAACGGCCGACCATACAGAAAATCGTGAAATTTTTTGGTTCCCGCTACTATCGCTAGTGCCTCCCTGTCAGTCTGTGCGTAATTACGCTCTGCTTGGGACAGGGACCTTGAATAAAACGCTATCGGGGCTTCCCTTCCGTCGTTCAACACGTGGCAAAGCACTGCCCCCACCCCCACCGGGGATGCGTCACAGACTAAGACCACTGGCCGTTTGGGATCGAAATGCGTTAGGATTGCCTCGGATGTTAGGAGTTGCTTCAACTCTTTGAACGCCCTCTCTTGCTCATCACCCCACACCCATGTTTCCTCCTTTTTTAGCAACCGATGGAGTGGCTCGGCCACGGACGCCTTCCGTGGAAGGAAGGTATGGTAAAAATTGAGGAGCCCCAGAAATGACTGTAGCTCGGTTTTGGATGTGGGGCGAGGGGCATTCTTGATGGCGGCTACTTTGGATTTGGATGGCTTAATACCCTCTGGCGTGACTCGAAACCCAAGAAACTCAACCTCAGTTTCGAAGAAGACACATTTGTCTTTTCTCAGTCGTAGCCCCGCTTTCTCGAAGACAGTCAGAACTTTATCCAATCTCTTTGCCAGTTCGGCCTCACTCCCCCCTGTTATCAACACGTCATCAAAATAAGGCAACACCCCCTCCAGCCCCTTCAGGAGGCGTTCCACAAGCGACTGAAAAAGGCCGGGTGCCGAGTTCACGCCGAACTGTAAACGCGACACCTGGAACGCTCCTTTATGTGTGACTATCGTTTGTGCCGCGGCCGTGGCGGGAGTTACAGGGAGTTGCTGATAAGCTTGAGCCAAATCGAGTTTAGCGAAACACTTTCCCCCATTCAGCCTGGCCAGAAGGTGGCTGACCACCGGCACCGGGTATGCATTAGGGCGGATCGCCTTGTTAATTGTACACTTATAATCAGCGCAAATGCGCACCTCCCCGTTAGCCTTCAGAGCGGTTACAATTGGAGTTTCCCACTCCGCGGAATCAACAGGAATAAGAATCCCCTGGCCCACCAGTTTGTCCAGTTCCGCCTCTATTTTGTCCTTTAGTGCGAATGGCACCCTGCGCGGTTTGAGTCTTATCGGGCGGACCTCCGGGTCTAGGTCGAAGGCTACAGGGGGTCCCTTGAACTTTCCGAGTCCTTTTTTAAAAACGGCGGAATGCGCGTCGCACACCGCTTGTATTGGATCCACCCCCACGGTATGCACTCCCCCTATGAACAAACCTAAGGGCTGAAACCACTGCGTCCCTAGGAGGCTACAACTACCCCCCTTAAGGACAACTAGGGGCAGCTCCGCAGAATGTCTCTTAAAACTGACCCGAAATTTCCCGACCCCCAATACTGGAATGCTGTTCCCCTGTACATCTCGTAGCGTGGACCTCAACGTTTTAAGTTTGGGTCGCACGTGGGGGTCGATTTTCAAGAACTCTTTCTGGGAAATTATAGAATAGGAGGACCCCGAGTCAATTTCCATCCTGATAGGGGCCCCTTGTACTAGTACCTCAACGAAGTAATGGGACTGTCCCGCGGCCACGCTGAACACCGGAGCGTCGTCCTCGCTGTCGTCCGAGATGCGGCCCACGCCGTCCTGCTTCCTCGCGGTCTGGGCGCCATCTTTGGACCTTGCTGGACGGTCCGGTCTGGTTGAGCGGTCTTGTGACTGCCTCCGGCCCTCCTTCCGTTTTCTGCACGCCTTGGCGATGTGCCCCCGACGGCCGCAGGTGTAACACTCGGCTTTCCTGAATGGGCACCTTACGCGCTCATGGGCCGCTCCGCAACCATCGCAGCGGCGCCCCCCTTTTCGGACCCTCTGGACCTCCTCGCCGTCGCTGCCTTCCGTAGACGACTTTGAGGCCCTTCGGGTTGCGTGCACCGACTGTCCGGACTTTCCGTGCACCGAATTCTCAGCTTTGCCGGCTCTAGGACGCCACTCACGCCACTGGTGCATTTCGTCCACTCCGGCATTCGTGGACTCCGCGGCTTCCGCGGCCTCTACAACCTCCGCCAGCGTGGGTGGTGGCTCCTTGTTCATCAAGCTGCGCTGCACCTCCTTGTCCTTCAGGCCACACAGCACTCCGTCCCTGAGGGCCGTCTCTAGGTCGTCCCATCTGCAGGGGCCGGCGGCTATCCTCATGGCTGTTACGAATGCCTCAACCGACTCGTCCGGCGCTTGGACTCGCCTCCAAAACGCGCTCCGAGCGGGAAACATTGCCCTCGAGGGACGGAAACGCTCACGCAGCAGCTTCATGATGTCGTCTGCTTTGAATTCGCTCACCTTCTTCGGTGCAATGATGCCCACCAGCGTTCGCTTGGTTTCTATCCCAAGCATTCTGGTGAGGATGGCCCTCTTCCTCTCCTCATCGTCTTCTTTGACTTTGAGTTCCACCAGCGCCGCCTGGAAGTCCATCTCAAAAAGCTCCCAGTCTTGCGGTTTGGTGATGTTGAACCCGCTCTGTGCCCTGGCTGCTCCTTGGGGATCCATTATCCCACCTTCGTCGCCAATTTGGTGTATGAGAACCAAGACACAGGACACAGCCTCGGGCTGGGTTAACTCAGGTTTATTGCATGGTGGTCAGAGGGAACATGAGGTAATGGCGGATCAATAGCTCTTTATATACAGTCGTAACACATTTGAACGTGGTTCCATGATAGCCCATTGGCTACTGTCTGCGTGACGTCATTGCTGGTCACGCCCTTCTTGTCCAGGTGTAGGTGGTGGCGGGAAAACTTCCCGCGCTGTTGCCTTTGATGAGTTTGGACCAAGAGAGCTTTGGACGCTCGCTGCTGCCAGCTGGTGGTCATTAGCTCGCGTCCTATTACAGGGTTTATGTGATACAGCTGAAGGTTACATTGTTGCCCATAGGCAAGGTTACATTGGTTCAGATACATTGTTATCCCTGTGGAGGATCAAACCATTAGGACACAACAGGCGGGAAGACAGGAAACTTTCCAATTGGTTACTTAGGGACAAACAATATAAAACAACTTCCTTTAGTTTAGGCTAGTATTTCTGTTTCTATGGTTATTGTGCTAACATCTACTGGATGCTGGGGTTGCACTACAATACTCAATAGTTCTGGCCATGATCTTTAAGGGAGGAAATCATTCTTGCCTCTCAGAGAAGGAAGAACTGAGTGACACTGCAGTGGTGGTGATGTTTCATACGTAATCAATGCTGTGTGATTATAGGGGGTCTGATCCTATCTGGCAGATGACAAGCAATACTTGCGTGTTTTGTTACTTATCACATCAGTTGAATGTGACTTACCTCACTTTAGACAAATAAAAACTTTTGTATTTCATACATGTATAGAAATTAAAATGTCCTGTGTCAGTAAATAATTAAAACAATAAAGTTTGGAGAGAAAGATAAATTAGTGTCTTTTCAAAGACAGCGTCAAGCCAAGGTAAATCATTTCAGCAAGGTAATGTTTCTTTCTTGCTGTGTAAAGAGGTATGTCTTGTACCTTGCAACACTTATAAGATTAATGTATGTGAGAATATGAAAGAGAAGAAAATGATTTGTTATCCAACAGCACCATCATGCATATCAAGTTATGGACTTGAAAATAAGGAAAATTTTGGGTCATGCCCCTCTCATCACCAGGCAACACCCACTCCTCCCCAAAATCCAGGCACATCCAACAGCCTAGAAGAGGAGGAGCCACCAGAGCCAGGAAGGAGTGCTGGGATTCCCCCCCCCCTTTAGGAAGAACCACCCCCTAGACACTCCCCCTCTCCCCTTAGCACCACTGCTATGCTGCCTCTCATGGAGAACAAGGCAATGGGCCAGCCCCTAGAGGGTAGCCTTAGTGTAATAATTCTATTTTAAATTTCTCCCTATTCTCTGCTGCGACAGCATTTTAGAATATGGCGATTTTTAATGGAACTGTTATTTACACTTATATCACTTAATTGTCTACTGTCTTGGCCTTGTGTACCTCAATTTCATTTTTTAAAAAAATTCTGTGTTTAAGACAAAACCACCCAAATATCCTCTTTATGTTGTATGCAAATATACTTGAAGCCAATTGGCTCATTGTCTCTTCTCTCTCCTGGGGAAGAGAGTGTTAAAGGAAGAGACAATGAGCCAATTGGCTTCAAGTATATTTGCATACAACATAAAGAGGATATTTGGGTGGTTTTGTCTTAAACACAGTTTTTAAAAAATGAAATTGAGATACACAAGGCCAAGACAGTAGACAATTAAGTGATATAAGTGTAAAAAACAGTTCCATGAAAAATCACCATATTCTAAAATGCTGTTGCAGCAGAGATTGGCAAAAGAGAGTTAAAAATAGAATTATTGCAGTAAGGCTGCCCTCTAGGGGCTGGCCTCTGCTATTGTTGCCTGTGAGGGGCAGCAGTGATACTAAAGACAGTGCCTAGGGGGTGGTTCTTTCTCTACCAGGGGGCCCCCAACACTCTTCCTCTGGCTCTGTCTGGTATGAGGAACATACCTCATGAATAAAGATATAATAACAAGACACAACTTTTAACAAAATATGGGATACGTACCGGCGGGGAAGAGGGCTAAATTACAGGAGTTTCCCAGGGAATATGAGATACTTGACATGTATGCCACCATGGTTGGTAAAAACTGAGACAAAATTCACAACACATGCTGCTTGCTAATCTTGTTAGCAGCTGATAAACAATGATAAAAATGACCTAAGAAATTACCTTAAATCAATAAGGTTGCAGACAATTAAGGTAGCCAAACTCATGGATTCTATATACCTACAGCTATTTTAGCCAATATATATTAGTCCAGGCCTACTGAGAAAATATTTATGTTTAGATAAGGCCAATTAAAGGATGAAAATAATGACCAGAAAGAGAGACAGTGGTTGATCCTGGGAGCAACACATCACAGCTGTATATGAGGCTACATCAAAAAAATGCTGGCACCAGGTAGCAATGAATGCTTAAATCTCAAGAACTATAATGTTATTTTCTTTTAAGCAATGTTTTTTCAGGTTGTCATTTTAATTTTAAGAGAAAAAAATCCGAAATGGCCAAACGGTTAGAAAATACACACAAAGAAAAAAACCATTTGTAAAAGAGTCCGTTTATTGAAACAATCCAAAAAATGTAAATTTCATAATGTCTTTTTGAAAAGTCAAAAATCTTATATCAATTAAAGAACTGTTTTCTAAGAAATCTTTGTGTTGCCTTCTTGAAATCCAAATCCAAAGTCTGAAAATTCTTGTATTGTCTATAAGTAATCAAAATCCAAAATAGGTCTTATAAATTCCTTATACAATGTTATATATTCAAAATCCAAAAATAGGTCTTATAGTTCCTTTTAAAATGTTATGATGTAGTCTCAAACCCCCTCTAGTAACAGGTTTTTCGTATTTCTTCCACGGGAGGCATTCATAACATACTCTAAAATACAAAAACATAACGTTATTCTCTCAACAGCAGTACCTCATGACTATAAAGACTAAATAAACCATATTTTAGAACAAACTTTAGTAAAACATCATTTGCAAATACAGTGCTAATCACCTTCATAAATTCATATACCAAAGGTGCCACGTTAAAATTAACAAACAAATATTCGAAACATAGAGTACAGCACAACATACGGTACCTATTATACGTGTCTAAACAGCCTCTTGTGTAAATTCTTACGTGCTTAATGACGTTAAACATACAAAATCTAGGTGTTCCTCATATACTGAGACTCATAAAAACCCACACGTGTTATTAATCAGCTGACTAATTTCAGAAGATCAAGAAATGTAGGTCATAGAAGCAAGATGATGAGTCATCAGTAGTCCCAATGTACAATTAAAGGGAAAGCAGGCCGGGGTCACCCCTCCATTGGTGACCCACACCTGCTCCGCCAGCCATGTTTTCAGATCTTTCCTGAAGGGCAGTAATTCCATCTGCAACCTTAGTTCTACTGGCAGGAGGTTCCATAGGGCCGGAGCGGACACAGAGAAGGCCCCCCTCCTTGTGCTAGAGATACGGGCCCCTCTAGCAGTACAATTAGAGAGCCCCTCCAGTCTGCTCTGGTTGGACAGACAGATGTTCTTGGAGAGACACAGTCTCTTAGGTATCCTGGCCCACTGCCATGTAGGGCTTTAAAGGTCAAAACCAGCACCTTGAATTGCACCCGGAGGCAAACTGGTAACCAGTGTAGTTTCTGGAGCAGAGGCGAGGCATGGGCATAGCGTCCGCACCCCATCTGGACCAGTTGCAGCCTCTGAATGGTCATCAGGGGCAGCTCCATGTAGAGCACATTACAGTAATCTAGTCTAGAGGTGACCAGAGCATGTGTGACCATGACCAAGGAGTCCTGGTCGAGGAGAGGGCACAACTGGTGGATCACACGAATTTGTGCAAAAGCCCTCCTGGACGCATAACTGCCACCTGCTCTTTGAGCAGTAGTCATGAGTCCAGGAGGACACCAGGTTGTGCACCAGGTCTGTCTGGGGCAGAATAGCCCCATCCAGAACCAAAGATGGTAGCAACGCAGGGCCTTTAATCCATAGCCACTCAGTCCATAGCTCTTCAGTTGTAGCCCATTGTCCCCCATCCAGACTCCATCCAGACCTTGGATCACCATGGACCAAGGTGTACAACTGGATATCATCAGCATACTGATGATACCTCCCCCCATGGGAATGGATGATCTCACCCAACGGCTTCATGTAGATGTTAAATAGGAGAGGAGAGAGCACCGAGCCCTCTCACTTATCTCGAAAGCTCTGTTAAGATTCCTGTAAGTTAGTTCCAACTTGTTAGCATGTAACTAACTATACGTCCTTTCCTGAATGTCCTGTTAAACTCCACTCACTCCTGTTTACACATTTATAGGATTGCATTGCAAGTTTTCCTTGAATGCAAAGGGACTGACGTCTGAGTAAACAATATATGAATGCAGTACACCTTATTTATTTGCATACCATTTTCCATCCATGATCATCTCTCAAAACATTTTCTAAGCGCAATTCATTTACGGGAGGTCATGTGTTCTTTTGGCAAAACCATCTTCATTTAAAGGAGATCACGGCTCTGCCAAGCCAAGAGTAAAATGCAATCAAACAATTTAAACAAAACATTGCTAACAATGTAAAAAAAGGGTGCGATCAGTAAAATAGCCTGAAATCATTAAAAAAAACATGCGAAGAACAGAAGCTGAATGATAATCCATCTTGGATTTAGTTGCTGACTAAAGGTTTTGGAAATTAAAGAAAGGCATTTTTAGTTTCTGTCTAAATGAAGACCAATTGGACTCAGCTGAGCATCTCTAGCAAAAGAATAAAAAAACAGCATCCCAAAATCCTCACTGTAAAACAAATTACAGTGATTGAAGGTGATGGCTAAATATGCAAGCAAAAGGGCAGTTAAGCAGGACAGTGGAGGGAAGGTCAAGGTCAAAGTCTCCCTTGCTTGAAAGCCATTTGTTTCTGACTCTAGGGCCCAGTGCTCATCTCCATTTACAACCAAACAGGCAGTGCTATCTGTGTCTGCAGAAGTTTCCATTGTCCAGTTGCAGGCATGACTAGATGCCAAAGTGCATGGAACGCTGTCACTTTTCCTCACCAAGTGCTACCTATTTATCTACTTGCAATTTCTTCCTTTCGGGCTCCTAGGTTGGCAGGAGCTGGGACAGATGACGGGAGCTCACCCCGTCACACAGCACTCAGGTCTCGAACTGCTGACCTGCCGACCTTCTAGGCATCAAGCTCAGCTTCTTAACCACTAAGCCACCACGGCCAGTGAAGGTGGGATAGTTCTAATGGATGGCCCATGGGCTGATAGGAAGACAAGAGAGCAGGCAGGGCTGTGAAGGTCTGTGTTTAAATGGGTCATGGTCATTGTGTGCATACTCAGAGATGCCTCCACATCCGACAATAGAGGAGACATGATAATTTAGACCAGGTGGGTTAGGTACAGAACAGAGCCCAGAAACGTTCTTTTTATGAGTAGCAACTCCCGGAATCCCTGCCCATCACCAGGCTTTTGCTTTTAGAGGCACAGACGGTGCTGATGTACAAGAGGATTTTCTCAGTCACTGCATGCCGGATGTGGAAAACACTGGCCCAAGTAACTGGGTCACTTTTCTCTTTACCTCCTCCTCCTCCTTCTGTATTCGAATCCAAATATTGGCGATCCTCATGGTGATAAGCCATGAAGCCTGTCCTGAGAATATAATGCAATGGTCTTCCATCTGCCTTCCGCATTGCAGTGTGACACCCATACCACTGATCCAGTTCCACGAGTCACTTTCTGGTCCTGAGCCCTTTCTGGTCCTGAGCCCTTTTGGCACACTATGTCCTCCTCAGCCAGGATGGATGAAGCTGCAGCCCTCCATCAAGATGGATTCAAGCGGGATGTAATCCACTTGGGGACCATCACCCTTTCCCTGTGGACTTCAGCATCCAAGGCTATTAGTCCTCAGGGTTGTCAAGTTAGTTAACCAACGCCTGACACTTGGCATTGAGTCACTGGCAGTAGGGTCTACTCTATTACCATTGTAGGATAACCTGGACAGACAGGCCAGTTCTCTTTACCTATCTTCTCCCAACATTGGAAGACATTTCTTTTAAAATTAGCATTTAATAGACTGGCTTTACTAGGTCTCATTTATCGATTGTTTGTTTTAGCTGCTCATGGTTTTGTCAGCAATGCTGCCTTCAACTTGATCATTTTAATGATGGATTGATAATTAGTCCAAACATTGATATTTAGCTGGATAATTCTAATGATGGATAGTTTTAATTATGACCTCAGGTTTTACATTTTCCGAGCAACTCCTTTTGCAAGAAGAAAATGCAGGGTATACGTTTTTGTACAAATAATTTAAAAGAATGCTCTACAATAAAGTGGTATAATTAATTCAGCCCCTTTTACCAGCACTTTGCTTCAAAATGTGTTGTGAAAATTGTTTTAAATCAACTCAATTTATGGCTGCATTGGCTCAGTGGTTAAGCAGCTCACCTTGTTAGCTGGAAGGCTGGCAAGTCAGCAGTTTGAGACCTGGGTACTGCATGACCGATTGAGTACCCGTCTTGGTCCCAGTTCTTGGGGACATGAAAGAAGCCTCATTTGGGCATTGCCTGAGCAGGGTTTCTTCTGCAAAAATCCTTTCAACCCAGAATAATTTTTGATACAAAATTATTTGGTTGTTGTTTAGTCGCACAGTCGATTCCGACTGTTGGCGACCCCATGGACCATTGCCCGCCAGGCACCCCGTCCTCCACCATCCTCCTCAAACCGCCCAGCTCTGTGCCCATTGCGTCTACAATACCATCTAGCCATCTCATCTTTGACCATCCCCTTCTTCTTTTGTCCTTCACCTTTCCCAGCATCAAGGCTTTCTCAAGTGAGTCCTCTCTTCTCATTTGATGTCCAAAGTACTTCATCTTTACTATCTGACCTTTTAAGGAGCAGTCAGGGTTGATTTCTTTTAGGATCGCCCTTTTTGTTCTCCTCGTTGTCCAGGGGACCCTCAAGACTCTCCTTCAACACCACATTTCAAAGGTGTCTATTCTGCACTCAGCTTTCCTTATGGTCCAGCTCTCACAACCATACATTACCACCGGGAATACCATTGCTTTGACTATGCGAATTTTTGTTTGCAAGGCAATGTCTCTACTTTTCACTATGTTCCCCAGGTTTCTCATAGCTTGTCTCCCCAGAATCAGTCGCCTTTTTATTTCATGGCTGCAATCTCCATCTGCAGTGATCTTAGATCCTAAGAAAGTAAAATCTGTCACTGCTTCTACTTCTTCTCCATCTATTTTCCAGGGACTGATGGGGCTCGTTGTCATTATCTTGGTTTTCTTTATATTGAGTCTGAAGCCAGCCTTTGCACTCTCTTCTTTCAACCTAATCAGGAGCTTCTTTAGGTCTTCCTCACTTTCTGCCATTAGGGTGGTATCGTCTGCGTATCTCAAATTGTTGATGTTTTTCCCAGCAATTTTGATCCCATATTGTGATTCCTCCATCCCTGCATTGCGCATTATGTGCTCTGTGTATAAGTTGAATAAGCAGGGTGATAAAATGCAGCCTTGTCTCACTCCTTTTCCTATTCCAAACCACTCCGTCATTCCGTATTTTGTCCTAACTGTTGCTTCTTGACTCATGTACAGATTTCTCAGGAAGCATATGAGGTGTTCTGTATTCCCATCTCTTTAATTACTTGCCACATCTTGTTGTGGTCAACACAGTCAAAGGCCATGGTGTAGTCAATGAAACAGAAGTAGGCTTGTTTCTGATATTCCTTTGGTTTTTCCATGATCCAACGTATGTTGGCAATTTGGTCTCTAGTTCCCCTGCCTCTTCTGAACCCAGCCTGCACTTCTGGTAGTTCTCTCTCTATCCTGTATTATCTTGAGCATCACCTTGCTGGCGTGTGGGATGAGCGCAATTGTTCGATAATTTGAACATTATTTGACATTGCCCTTTTTTGGGATTGGAACCTATACTGATCTTTTCTAATCCTGTGGCCATTGTTGTGCTTTCCAAATCTGCTGGCATATAGAATGCAATAATTTGATTCCATCATCTTTTAGGGCTTTGAAAAATTCAGCTGGGGTACCATCATCTCCACTGGCTTTGTTGTTTGCAGTGCTTTTTATGGCCTTTCTGATTTCACTCTCTAGGATGTCTGGCTTTGTGAGTTCTTGACCTAAGTTTTATTCAAGACTTTGATGACACTCTACAGAGCAAGAATACCAAACCATGCAGGATCACTTGACTGGTTGCGCAGTGGTTAAGAACATAAGAACAGCCTTGCTGGAACAGGCCACAGGAGCCCATCCAGTCCAGCATTCTGTCTCACACAGTGGCTCACCATGTGCTTCAGGGCATTATTCCCAAGCAGATGCCTTCACCTGCTTAGGATTCCCTGGAAATGGCATTGAGAGATATCCTGCCTATCTCTCCAACCCGGAGGTTGTCCTTAGGTATCCATAATTATAGCCATGGATACCCTTGTCCTCCATGAACTTGTCTAATCCTTTCTTAAAGCTGTCAAGACTGACAGCTGTCACCACTTCTTCTGGCAGGGAGTTCCATAGACCAGTAATCCTCTGGGTGAAAAAGTACTTTCTCTTATTTGTTTGAGAACTAGTACCCAAAAGTTTCATGGAGTGTCCCCTAGTTCTAGTGTTGTGCGATAGGGAAAACAGTTTTTCCTTATCTACTTTGTCCACACCGTGCATGATTTTATAAACTTCAATCAGGTCACCTCTTAGACGCCGTCGTTCAAGAGTGAAGAGGCCCAACCGTTGCAGCCTCAGATGGTAAGGAAGGTGTTCCAGTCCCCTAATCATTCTGGTTGCCCTCCTCTGTACTTTCTCCAACTCCATAATATCCTTCTGGAGGTATGGCGACCAGAACTGTACACAGTATTCCAGATGGGGCCTCACCATAGATTCATAAAGAGGCAAAATGACACTTGCTGACTTATTTTGTATACCCTTCCTAAGGATCCCTAGCATTGAGTTTGCTTTTTTCACTGCTGAGGCACACTGGGTTGACACCTTCATTGAGCTGTCCACCAGGACACCAAGGTCCCTTTCCTGGTTTGTCGCAGAGAGTTCAGACCCCATCAGTTTATAAATGTAATTGGGGTTTTTTGCCCCAACATGCATCACTCTGCACTTACTGATGTTCAAGCTCATTTGCCACTGTTTTGCCCACTCCCCCAGTGTCAAGAGATCCCTCTGGAGCTCCTCACAATCGCTCACAGTTTTCACTACCCTGTATAATTTAGTGTCGTCAGCAAATTTGGCTACCTTGCTTTTTAGTCCTACCTCTAGATCATTTATGAAGAGGTTGAAAAGCAGGGGTCCCAGTACTGAACCTTGGGGGACCCCACTCTTTACTTCCCTCCACTTGGAGAAGTGTCCATTTAGTGCTACCCTCTGTTTCCTGTCCCTTAGCCAGTTGCTGATCCAGGGCAAGACCTGTCCCTTTATTAAACTGCTGTACTGCGACCAAAGGTTTGTGAGTTCGATCCTGATCAGGATCCAAGGTTGACTCAGCCTTCCATCCTTCCAAGGTCAGTAAAATGAGTACCCAGCATGTTGGGGGCAAAATGCTAATTAACTTGTGAACTGCCCAGAGAGTGCACTAAGTGCTATGAGGTGGTATAGAGGTGTGATTACTTTGCTTTACTTTATGGAGCTTCATGTGGTTGTGAAAGTAATCTAGGAGTCTTAGCTACCACAAACATGCACGAGGTGGCAAAGAAAGCAAATGCAGTTGCGCAAAACATAGTGACCAGATGAAAGGAAGTCATCATGCAATTCTAATTTGACTTAGGATCCAAAGTGGAAGTTCTCCAAGCTCAGAATAATCCCGTGATATGGACACTTCAGTGGTTGGGTGTAGAGAGGTTGGAGAGACACTTGCAGTGCACAGTTCATTTTCTCCTCTTTCCTCCTTATATTTTGTATTGCTTCTGCTGTTGCTGTTGCCTAGTTTTTTTCTTTTGCACATTTTAATTAAAGCCAGGGGCACAGCCTTTATAAAACCCACAGTCAATGCGTCCATAGAGAGATGCTGCCCGGAAGCCTTCTTTCTCTTACATAATGTAGAAAACTTCACTAGATGCTTCTATCAGGGTTTGGGAAAACACTGAGTTGCTGGCCTTCTCTACTACCAGAGACAATGGTCTGGTCTTAGATCAATGATGGCAAACCTTGACACTCCAGATGTTCTTGAACTTCAATTCCCAGAAGCTGAAGTATTTGTAAATCCACACGAATGTGTTTACTATGCATATGCACAGTAAACCCATTTGTGTGGATTCACAGAGGTTTGGACTTCTGGGAATTGAAGTCCAAAAACACCTGGAGTGCCAAGGTTCTCCATTACGGTCTTAGATGTTTGATGCCATTAAGCGGTTCTTGCCTATAGCTTCCTTGCCCAGTGGATTGTGGATGTTAAGTTCACTCTGTGCCCCCTGACAGAAGGAAAGCCTCAACATAAATACAGATGACATCCTGCGGTCAAACATTCAAAAATATTTGCCTTTCAGAATCAATAACCCTTGATGTTGATTGCATTTTGGCTCAGAGAGCTACAGGATGTGTTGTGATTTTTCTTTTACAGATTATACCTGCTCTATCTCTGCAGCTCTTCTAATGTTTTCTGTGCTTACTTACAAAGCCCTACATGGTTTGGGACTTTGTTATTTGATGAGGAAATTCTCCTATAGGAATTCTACCCATCGTACATGGTCATCTCTGGTGTCTTTTTAAGGGTGGTCACTCCGAGAGAAGCTAAAAGGAGTGATACCAGGAAAAGAGCTTTCTTGGTGGTGGCCCCCTTACTTTGGAATGATTATAATATGGCAGGCTTCTTCTTTCCTTCTTTTGGAAATGGTTGAAAACCTTCTTATATACTGTAGAGAGGCCTTTTTGGACATTCTCCCCCAGTGGGAGGGAGTTTGGCCAGATTATCCTGTTATGGTAATAGAGTAGACCATACAGTGACTCAATGCTTAGTGTCAGGCAGCAGTTAAGTAACCTGACAAACCTGAGCACTAAATGCCTTGGGTGTCAAAAACAACAACAATGCATACCAGACTTCTAATATCTCATCATCACCTTCCCAATTCACTCACCTTCCCTTAGTTTTCCTCCAGAGCTATGGTAGACAGTCAGGGCAGGTTATCCTGATATGGTAGTAGAGTAGAGTTGACCCTACTGCCAATGACTCAATACCAACACAATGGTCAGGCAGTGGTTAACTAACTGACAACACTGAGGACTCATGGCCTTGGTGCCAAAGTTCAGAGGGAAGGGTGATGGTCCCCAAATGGATTAAATCCCACTTGAATCCATCTTGATGGAGGGCAGCAGCTTCATCCATCCTGGCCTGGGGATGATGATGAGGACTTTGTGTGCCAAAAGGGCTCAGGACCAGAAAGTGACTCATAGAACTGGATCATTGGTACGGGTGCCACGTTATGATGCAGAAGGCAGATTAAAGGCCATTGCATTATATTCTCAGGATAGTCATCATGGCTGATCACCTATATTCAGATACGGCAGAAGAAGAGGAGGAGGAGTGGGAGGGAGATTTAGATTTAGACTTTAGATTTCTATTTTTCCCCTGGTTTAATAATGTATTATCTGTATAATCTCATATCTGGGTTTGTTATTGCTTGACACCAGTTGGTCCTGGGTATGTTGATTATTACATTTATTTCATTGCATGGTTTTTTAAAAAAATGTTTACATGTTATTAACTGCCCAAAGTAGTGCTTGCAATAAGTTGGGCATATCAAAATGCCAATAATAATTAAAAATAAATTCACTACCAAATGACAGCTCTCATAAATATCAAAAACTGAAATCAAATCCCACAAAGGTCAAATCTAGATTTCAATTATAGTTAAAGGTAAAGATTTCCTTTGCTTGAAAGCCAGCCGTGTCCAAACCTGGGTTTTGGTGCTCATCTCTGTTTCAAAGCCGAAGAGCCAACGCTGTCTGCTTCTGCAGACGTTTCCATGGTCATGTGGTTGGAAGGCATGACTAGACACCGAAGCAGATGGAAGGCTGTTACCTTGCTACCTGAAGTGGCACCTATTTATCTACTTGCAATTTCTTGCTTTTAAACTGCTAGGTTGGCAGGAGCTGGGACAGACGACCCCAGCACGAACCTCGGGACCGACGAGGATGCCCTCGCGGTCCCGCCACCTCCTGCTGCCTGTTCGGGAGTTCGAGAGATTGCGGCGGGGGCGGGTGAGCTCCCACCGGCTGCCTGTCTTTTAGGGGCCGGAGCTATGGTGTACTCTAGGATGCAAGAACTGGGGGGGCTGGAGGTACCAGGGGCTGAACTGAAACCCCTCTTCTCGCTAGGACGGGTGGGGGACCACTCCGCTAACTCCCCCTGGTACGGAAAATCAAAATCATCACTAAACTGATCCCTCTCTTTCAAAGTATCCTCCTCTGTGGATGGGAACCCAGGATACGCGTTTGTATCCGCGGGTTCCGCCGTGTCTCCCCCTTGGGTTATGCGGGTGGGGGAGGACCCTAACGCTGATGCCCCCTCCCCTGTGACTCGCCTTCGGAGTTGGTCGCCGTGCCTTCTCCAAAGTAGACCTGAACTGGTTTCGACCCTGTAGGATACCGGCCCCGTTTGCTCCACAATTGTGCCCGGTACCCACGCTGGTCCCGAGGCCGCGTAGTTTCTGTAGTGAACCGGGTCCCCTATCACAAAACTTTTGGAGCTCCCTCCCCCCATGCTTATATTCCTCCCTTCATCCTCCACCCTGGACGGATCCATCCGGTCAAAAAGTGTTACCGGACGCCTCCTCATGAGGAGTTCGGCTGGGGAGAAACCTGAGGCTAAGGGGGTTGTCCTGTAGCAGATGAGGAACTGGCATAAGTGCAGGTTCAACTCACCGGGACCCATGCGCCGCAGTGCGTCTTTTGTAGTGCGCACTTGGCGCTCTACCTGACCGTTTGTGGCGGGGTGGAACGGGGCAGCTGTGATGTGCCTGATTGCGTTTCTTTCTATGAACGTTTTGAATTCCGCAGACGTGAAAGTACTCGCGTTGTCGCTCACGAGAACGTCTGGCAGGCCGAAGCAGGCAAAAAGCTTGCGCAACTGCCTAATGGTTGCCGCGGAGGAGGTGCTGCTCATAGGGATTACCTCCAACCACTTGGAGTAGGAGTCGACTACCAGTAGGAACGTGGCCCCACGGAAAGGCCCCGCGAAGTTGACATGGATCCTGGACCATGGCCCGTGGGCCGTGTCCCATTCCCTGTGGGGTAGCCTGGATTCCTCGGGCCGAGAGCCCTTGCAGCTCTCGCACGTGCCCACTAACCGTTCTATATCCGTGTCTATCTTGGGCCACCAAACAAAACTCCTAGCTAGGGCCTTGGAGCGCACGATCCCCGGGTGACTGGTGTGCAGTAGCTTCAGCACCCTCGCCCTCAGCTTCTCGGGGATGACTCCCCGCTGTTCCCAGAGTAAGCAGCCCCTTTCCAGGGAGAGCTCCACTCTACGTCTGCAAAACGGCTGGAATTCCTCACCTGGGGGAGTAGTGGGCCACCCTTTTCTAACCCAGGAGCTGACTTGGGCTAGGGTCTTGTCGGCCGCCGTCGCCTTGGTGAGGTCGGCCGGAACAATGGGGGGTGAGTCGAGGGCCTCGATCAGCAGGACTTGGTGGTCCTGCTCCACCTCGCATGTGGGGTCTCCTAGGCTAGGGAGAGGGGATCGGGATAGTGCGTCTGCATGGGAGATCTCCTTCCCTGGGCGGTAAATCAGCTCGTACTGGTAAGCGTTGAGGAATATAGCCCAACGCAGCATCCTGGGGGATAAAATTTGGGGGGTCGGTTTGCCGGTAGTGAAGATCCCCAGCAACGGCTTGTGATCAGTCACCACCGTAAACTCGCGGCCATACAAAAAGTCATGGAACTTTTTCGTTCCCGCAATTATGGCTAGGGCCTCCCTGTCCGTTTGCGCGTAATTGCGCTCAGCCTTTGAAAGGGACCTTGAATAGTACGCCACCGGGGCCTCCCGCCCGCTCTCTAGCACGTGGCACAGGACCGCCCCCACCCCCACCGGGGACGCATCACATACTAGAACCACTGGCTTTCTTGGATCGAAGTGGGTCAGGACAGCATTCGAGGAAAGGAGTGACTTTAGCTCTTTAAATGCTTTCTCCTGCCTGTCCCCCCACCGCCAAGCCGCGTCCTTTTTTAGTAGGGCGTGCAGTGGCTCCGCGACCGATGCCTTCCTTGGCAGGAATGAGTGATAAAAATTGAGGAGCCCTAGGAAAGACTGCAACTCTGGCTTTGCGGTGGGGCAGGGGGCATTCTTTACGGCCGCGACCTTGGACTCCGCTGGGCGAATTCCCTCTGGGGTTACCTTAAACCCAAGGAATTCGACCTCTCTTGCGAAAAATACGCATTTGTCTTTTCGAAGGCGAAGCCCCGCTTTTTCGAAAACTGAGAGGACCCCATCTAACCTCCTGGCTAGCTCTGCCTCGCTCCCCGCTGTTATCAGGACATCGTCGAAGTAGGGGAGGACACCTGGGAGTCCCTTTAATAGGCGTTCCACGAGGGCTTGGAAAATCCCGGGGGCCGAATTCATGCCAAACTGGAGGCGCGTCACTTTAAAGGCTCCCTTGTGGGTTACAATCGTCTGTGCGGCGGCAGCAGCTGGGGTTACCGAGAGCTGCTGATATGCCTGCGCTAAGTCTAGCTTGGCGAAACACCTTCCCCCATGTAACGTGGCCAGTAGGTGGCTGACCACAGGCACCTGGTATGCATTTGGCCGAATGGCCTTATTAATCGTACATTTATAATCCGCACAAATCCTGACCTCCCCGTTTGATTTAAGGGCCGTAACAATCGGCGTTTCCCATTCCGCCGAATCAACTGGAACCAAAATCCCCTGCCCCACCAGTTTGTCCAGTTCCGCCTCGATCTTGTCCTTTAGTGCGAAAGGCACTCTCCTTGGCTTGAGGCGGATGGGCCGGATCTCTGGGTCCAGTTCAAAGGAGACTGGGGGGCCCCTGTACGTTCCGAGCCCCTTTTTGAAAACGTCCGGGTGCACATTGCACACACACCGCATTGGGTCAGTCTCGATGGCGTTAATGCCGGACAGTTCGATTCCCAGGGGAGCAAACCACTGTGTTCCCAGAAGGCAGCATCTCCCCCCCTTGAGGACGACTAGGGGCAGTCTCTCGGAATAGTTCTTGAATTTTACTTTGAACTTTCCCACCCCCAACACTGGGATCCCATTTCCCTGCACGTCCCGCAAGTTTGACCTTAAGGCCCGCAGTTTGGGCCGCGCCTCTGGGGGAATGCGCATGTACTCTCTCTGGGATAGGATAGAATAGGACGACCCCGAGTCTATCTCCATTCTCACTGGGAGCCCCTGTAACTGTACCTCAACGAAAAAACGTCGGTGCTCCAGTCCCACGCGGTTGACACCTTCCTCGTCGAAGCCGGTTGAGACCTTCCTCGTGCCGGTCGCCTTACGCTGGTGTCCCCGGGGGTGACTTGGGCCGCTCTTGTCCTCGGTCCGTCCGCGCCTGCAAACTCTGGCGATGTGCCCTTTCCGGCCGCAGTTGTGGCACTCGGCCTTACGAAATGGGCACCTTGTGTGGTCGTGGGGCGCCCCACAACCGTCGCAGCGGCGGTCTTGCCTGTCGCGGGTCTCACGCTTCTCCCCGTGCTTCCGTATCCGCTGGACGTCGTCGTCCTCGCTGGAACAGGGGTCTGCCGTCGTAGACGACTCCTCGGACATCGCTGGTGAGCCGGCGGGTGGCTTGGGGGCCCGCCAGGCAGTCTTTGTTGGTGTCCGCCGGGCCGCCTGCACTGGTGACTTGGCCCTCTCGGCCGCGGCCCCTCGGGACTTAAACAGCCTGACACCGCTCCTGGCCTCCTCGGCTGCTTGGGCCTCCCGCAGTACCTCGTTGAACGTGAGGCGGCTGTCGCGGGTCATCAGGCGCCTCTGCAGCTCCTCGTCCTTCAAGCCGCACAACATGCGGTCTCGGAGGGCCTGGTCCAAGTCGTCCCACTGGCAGTGCACCGCTGCCAGCCTGAGGGCCGCCGCGTAGGTGGACACGGACTCACCGGGGCGCTGGTCCTGCCGGTGGAACGCGACACGGGCTGGGAAGATTGAGACCGGCGGTTGGAAATGCTTGCGAAGCTTCTCCAAGATGCAGTCGATGGGCACTTCATCCACCTTCCGGGGGGCCACGAGGGTCATCAAGATTCGCATCGCGGCCGGTCCCACCTGGGACAGGAAATGCGAGCGCATCTTCGTGTCGTCGTCGACGCCGGCGGCCTCCATCGTGTGCTGAAACTGGCACTCGTAGAGCTCCCACTGCTCGGGTTCGCTGACATCGAACTGGTACGGCTTGACTTTGGGATTCGCCATCGATCCCATCCTCGTCGCCAATTTTGTGTCTTGCACGGGAGACAAAGAAGGAGTCGCAGGAAGGACTAACACAGGTTTATTCATTGATGGTCAGTATGAACATGTGGTAATGGCGGAGGTACATCTCATTATATACAGTACATAATACATTTGAATCTGGTTGCACGGTAGCTCATTGGCTGCTACCGGCGTGGCCTCGCCCAGGTCACGCCTCTCTTCTTGTAGTTGTTTTCTGTAGTCCTTTGTCATGCGGGGAATCTCCCGCGGCTGTTCGTGATTTGGGGAATATGGACCATGTGAGGCTGAACGCTCGCAGCTGCCCTCTATGGGCGGCTTGCTCGCGTTCTTTAACAGCTGAGATACATTGTGATTGTGGACTGGTTACATTCATATATTTAAAGAAACATTGTACATGCATACATAACACGACCGGAGCTCACTCTGTCCCAAAGCACTGCTGAAGCTCACTGTCTTAACCACTAAGCCTCTGTAGCCCAATCTCAATTATACTTGGTGAATATCCTAGTTTTCAGAAAATATTTGGCATAACCCTTTGGAGAGGGGACTTTTTGGGGTTGGGGGGGAGAAGTTTAGTTTCAGGTTATGGACAGACAAGATGGGGACACAGTTCTAAAGAGAACATTAGTTACAGAAACCCTGGAGCTGATCTAAAACGTGGCAGTCGAAAGAGGATCTGGGGAAGGTGATAGGCATCATGGTTTCGTTTGGAAACGTTTCCATTTACTGCTGCCTTTTCCCTTCCTGTTATCTGTACTTCCACTCTATGGCATACATTGAGGGGAGCCTTTCCACCCCCCCCCCCCCACATTTGTTACAGAACATTAAACACTTCTCTAGAATTCACCTGACGAGCTTGATCGAAAGAGGCAATTTCAGGATGGGCTGAGAAGCTCTTTCCTGAATCAGTGACTCACAATGTCTTATAAAACACACACACTAAAATGTCATAATGACCTATCACTATTATTCCACTCCTAAATTTTATAGGTGGGCCAGAAAAAGGGGTTGGGACAGGCATTGTAGAAGTCCCTTTGTAGGGAACTGGTTGAAGATCTGCCTTCAATCTATTTATAGGGGCTGCAGTGGCTCAAGTGGCTAAGATGCTGACTGGGAGGCGGAAGGTCAGCAGTTCATTTCCAGGATGGAATGAGCTCCCATCTTTGTCCCAGCTCCTGCCAACCTAGCAGTTCGAAAGCAAGACATTGCAAGTAGATAAATAGGGACCACTTCGGAGGGAAGGAACAGCGTTCCGTGCACTCCGCTGTCTAGTCATGCCTGTCACATGACCACGGAAACGTCTGCAGAAGCAGACAGCGCTGGCTCTTCGGCTTTGAAACAGAGATGAGCACTGCACCCTAGAGTCGGATACGACTGGCTTTCAAGCAAGGGAAACCTTTACCGTTTGCTATTTTATTAGTGTAGTGAACTGGTTTACCAAGGTCCATTAAGTTCACACTCTGCTCGTGAGCTTCACAAAGGCACCCCTTAGTCATGTGGACACAAAATGCTGACCCTGATGTTCTTTCAACACAGCCTGGAAATGTAATGGAAAGCATATAAATCGAAAAATCAAATAAATAAATAAAATGTAACCAGTGGGGAAAATGTTCCTCTGTTGATGGACTGAGTAACATATTTGTCTTACTTTTCAAAGTTACCTTTCAGAGTCATTTCCACAGGATTTTTCTGAGATTCATTCCATTTTTCTGTTAATCCTAAAGATTCTTTTTTTAAAATTTATGTAATGAACAAAAAGTAACAATCAATTTCTAAAGTTTGTGCCACGTGGAGTAAAGTTCCATCTTCTCTCCTATGCTCATCTTGGAAAACTAATGAAGATTTATGCCCAAAGTAAAGGTAAAGATCTCTCTTGCTCGAAAGCCAGTTGTATCTGACTCTAGGGTGTGGTGCTCATCTCGGTTTACAGTCAAAAACCCAGTGCTGTCTGTGGCTGCAGATGTTTCCATGGTCACATGGCAGGCATGACTAGACACCAGCGTGCATGGACCGTGGTTACCTTTCCTGTCGGAGCAATACCTGTTTATCTACTTGTAATTTCTTGCTTTTAAACTGCTAGGCTGGCTGGAGCTGAGATAGAGACGGGAGCACAATCCATCTGACTTTAAAAAGCCACTTCTCTTTTCTTAAACAAAATTCTTGTTAGAACAACTTTTTTAAAAATGGTTAAAAACACCATTTCTCTGATGGGCTTTCTGTTCAGAAGCTTTACAGCTTGTCTGCATGACTGTTAACTGGAAGCTTCCTCCAGACATCAGCTTCAAACAATGGGAAACATGATCATGCTAAATTCCACCTCCTCTCTCCACTACTGAAGAATGCAAAAGTGACTGTAAAGCTTGCCTCCATGGGTGATGAAAAGATATCAAATGTCACAGAAAAAGTCACTGAATTATGTAAGGTGAGTTATATGTCATGTAGATGGCAAAGAAAGTAAAAACAAAATCAGGGCAGAATGGAGCGTCAGTGACAACAAGCACACAACATAAGAAGCCACTTCAAACACATAAAAACACACAAACCCTATATCAGTGGTGGCGAACCTATGGCACGCATGCCAGAGGTGGCACTCGGAGCCCTCTCTGTGGGCACTCATGTAGTCACCCCAGCACTGAGTTTTCCCCGTCCCCAAGCAGCCCAATGGAATTGCTTCCTCCCTCCCCCAGCACAGAGTTCACCCCACCCCTCTGCCTAGCAGCCCAATGGGAGCACTTCTTCCTTCCCCCCAGCACAAAGTTTGTCCCACCCCCTTGCCCAGAAGCCCAATGGGATCGTTTCTTTCCTCCCTTGTTGCTGTGTTGGCACTTTGCGACAAATAAGTGGGTTTGGGGTTGCAGTTTGGGCACTCAGTCTCTAAAAGGTTCACCATCACTGCCCTATATAATCGTCATTGTCGGCTGTTACTCGTATTGGAGTAAACACTTTTTCCTGGAGAACATTTTCACAAGAAGAATGACAAACCGGAAAAATGCCATTGGTGTGAATTTGTTTAAGGTGGATCGTAGCTTGCCATGAAGTGACCCACACACTGTGATCACAGAGTCATCTCCTGCGGCACACATGACATGAGACATGCAGGATTTAACACCGGGACTGCAATGGACTGCCGCAGCCCTGAGGATATTATCAAGGTGTGCCTTCACAGCCAGTCCATCTGGCATGACCTCTTCCGCCTCCATGATCGTTGGGAATCAGAATAGTGAAGTGATTCATCCTCTACTCATTTTGCCATTGGGCCCAATACGATAGTTTCTGGTGGCATCTCCTCCACTGAGCAGGCCATCATCTCCCACTTAAAGGGGCTCATCCGCCCACAGCTGTTGGCCCTTTAAGGGAGCCCGGTTATTTACCACTGCCCAATACTCAACGTTGAGTCACCAGCTATACGGTCTACTCCGTTACCATAGCAGGATGTCTGGCCAGACACAATATGTAATATGTAAAATGTATATTACATTTTGCACATTATTGTAGCAGAAGTAAAGCCATTTTAAACCTTAAGTGAGCTAAAGATAAAAAGTCCCCCTCACCTCCTCCCCATGCCTCTGTGTAGGTGCCAGGAAGCAGGTAAAAGAATTGAGTTGTTATGCAAAAGAACTTGGTACACTATAAGGGAGCCTGATCAGACCGGTTCTGTGAATTTTATGCATTTGGTTGTCTGATGTCTGTCTCAGCCTTCTTTATAATAAGGGTTATTGTCTCATCACTCTTTGCTGCAAGGTGAAGACCACATATGTATATGTAAGAATATAGTAAACCCCCGACTTACATATGCCTCGAGTTACGTAAAATTCGACTTACACAATGATTTTTATGCTAAAACCATGTCCCGATTTATACGATTTCCTATGGGTTTGCTTCGAGTTACATAAATATTCTTTTTCCTATGGGTTTGCTTTGAGTTACGTAAAAATTCATTTCCCTATGGGTTTTCTTCGATTTACATAAAAATTTCATTTTTCCTATGGGTTTGCTTTGAGTTACGTAAAGAAATAATTTTTCCTATGGGTTTGCTTCGAGTTACATAAAAACCGATTTAAGCAAAAGCCTACGGAACAAACTTTTTTTTCTTAAGTAGGGGTTTTACTGTAAAGCCTTTCTCTCTATTTCCTACTTTTGGTGCATGTATACTTTTGGTTACCCACAGCCACATGAGCTGTGATTTGTCCATTTTCTGCAACATTATGAAGGGTAAGTTAAGCAAAATACTTTTGAAAAAGTTTCCAACCTCTTTGGTCTGATTCACTTGGTCTCTCCTTTCATCTTTGTGGTTTGAGGCTAATATGTGTTTGGGCAAACCGGAAGACTCCTGATTGCTTTCAAGGAAAAATTAAAACAGGCATGGAAGCTTGGAAGGAGGGATTCTGGATCTATTGAGGGAGGGAGGGAGAGATCACTCTTCCAACTCTCTTCCTTCAGAGCCACACACCTTGAATGTATGGGCTTTCTCTCCCCTTCCTCTGCATTAACTCTTTTAAATTCCCTACTGGTTTTTATCTTTTGCTCAACCCTAGTATTCATTCATCCCATTATTGGCTCCACTTGCTTAGAAACCTATGTTGATCCTCCCTCCTGCCGCCCTTCCACCAGGGCAATTCCAGCTTCCCAATCCTTTTTCTTCTTCCCACTCACCCGTCCCACAAATTCATTCCTCTGCACTCTTATCAAACACCAGAAGCCAATCTCTCTCTGTGTGTGTCTGAGCTGCTGTATTTTAATTCTCCAAATCCCTGGCAGCTTCTTTTGCAAAATACTTGTTTATTATACAAATCATGTGCTTTGAATGAGGGTGACCAGCATGCTCACAAACATATGTACATCCCCCCAAAAACCTCTGCCCTTGCACAATTCCTAGCAAAAAGTACACTGAATGGCAGAGCGGTATGAATACCAGAAAAAAGACAAAAACCATTGAAAGAGCAAATCAAAGTTCTGTGTCTTTAAATAATATATATATTTGGTAGAGTATTAGCTTCATACATTACTCCAAAATATCAACATCCAAAAATCATGTCTTCAAATTATCTTCAAAATTCATAGATAAATCAAGTGGAATTTTTCTTCTAATGTAAAAATCCAAGACAATATGTATAATATAGGGGCAATGTAAAGACAAATCCAAAGTACATCAAGACTGTGCTGAGCACTAATAGAATACACATTTAGAGGCTCTTCAGTGCATATTATAGAATCTTTATCCTGAGGAAGCTATATGTGAAAGGCTGGTTATACCAGAACAGTCTTGATGTACTTTGGATTTGTCTTTACATTGCCCCTATATTATTCATATCACCACTGATATTGTCTTGGATTTTTACATTAAAAGAAGAATTCCACTTGATTTATCTATGAATTTTGAAGATAATTTGAAGACATGATTTTTGGATCTTGATATTTTGGAGTACTGTATTATGGATTCCGCGAGCACAATTGGCATAACGCGGCGGCTGGCAGAGGCCACTCCGGTCGAGAAGGCTCCTGGTCCGTGGGCTCTGCGGGCCCAGAAATTGGGGGAGCGGATTAATAGTAATAATCATAGGGTTGATTCACCCACATCTGACCTGACCGGCGACTCTGCTGAGGAAGGCAAATCGCTAAACTCCGTTACGTATTAGGCAATTACTCACTCGCAGTTAAGCCTAATCCTTGGCGCAAATAGTGGCCATATTTACTCTGGTGTAAGCCCCGAACAATGGTTTTCCCCTGTCAGTGTTTGCCCGAGTTAATTAACTTCCCCAAGAGAGATTCCCCATTAACCCTGGTAAATAGGTGATGTGATTTTCTGTCAGATGACGATTGTATCACACGCTGCCTTGAATTCCTATAAATGATGATGTCTTTTCCTCAATAAACCACTGGTCTTCGCTCCATCTTGTCTCGTGTCGTTCCTTTGACCAGTCTCCTCCAGGACCCTAAGGGCCGCTTCACGGCCCCAATCCTACACTGTATGAAGCTAATACTCTACCAAATATATATATTCTTTAAAGACACAGAACTTTGATTTGCTCTTTGAGTGGTTTTTGTCTTTTTTCTTGCACAATTCCTTTCAAAATTGCTGTATAGGCAAGCACGCAAAGGGTATCTTTTTCTTAGGTCAGGGGTGCCCAAACTTTTTGGTCCATGGGCCAGTCAAATGGTTCAGTGGGCTGGGCATGTGGTTCAGCGGTTCCTCCCACCGGAAGCGGAAGTAAAATGTGCCTTGCAATCTGTTTTGCAACAGGATGAGACGGATTTTAAGCTGCCATTTGCTCTGCTTAAACCAGGGGTGCCCAAACTATGGCCCATGGGCCAGATCTAGTCCCCCAATGCAAATCCATCCGGCCCACACCTCACTCATCACTCCTGGAAGTGGAAGTAAAATGTGCCCTAAGATGTCTTAGGTTGACTGCACACCTGGGAGCCTGAGCTAGATTTTGCACCTCCATCTGATCCTCTTTTTCTTTGCTCACCTTTACCTTCACGTTGCCTCTGTGCCCTTCAGGCCTGCTGTCCAGATATCTCTGGTTGGTTTCAAGAGGCTGACTTGTTGGATCTGGGCCACAAAGTGGGTTGCGCAAGCTGGATCGGAACCGCGAAGCGGCTGCTGGGTCCCGGAGGAGACTGGTCAAGCAATGAGACATGAGGCAAGATGGAGCGAAGACCAGTGATTTAATGAAGACCAATCATTAGTATTTATCATGTTTTAGGTTGCATGTAAAAGCATTGCGATACTGCAGGTTTCACACATAATGTTTACACAAGTTAATTGGGGAAGTCTACAGGGGAAGTTAATTAACCAACTTAATTAATGGCAGAGGAAATACATTGTTCCGTGTTATCCGGGGTAAACAAGTGGCTAGTATTGGTTTTAGGGCTTAAGGTAATCCGCAGGTGCGAGATTGCCTATTACGCACCTAGCGCGTTAGTCATTAGCTCTCTATTGTCCGAGCTGCTTGTCAGATCAGCTATTGATGAATTAAACTCTATCTAATATTCTGCTCCCCCAATTTCTGTCCCCTCAGGAAACCCTGGTAACGATGTGATCACCCATTACCGGGGTTCTGTCAGGGCCAGTTATGCCAATTGCGTGCGCGGATCCCACACTGACTGAGGGATTCCATGACTTCCCAAGCACTGGCCTGCAAGAGCTCTTCAGAACATTCAGGTATTTAGGGTTTAAGTTCCAGTTGTTCTTAAGTTGTGTTGGAAGTGACTGGGTGCAAATTAGCTGACCCTCAAAAAGATCCAGCATGGGAAAGAGAGAGGGTGTGTGTCTTAAGTTTCCTAGACTGTTATTTACCTGCCAGAAAATCTTTGTGGCAAGGACAAACATTCTTGAGGGTGCGCAAGAGCAAAACCAAATTAGAAGATGGAGGAAGGAGCTCACTTGGACAAGGAATAACTTTAAAGGAGGAGATGGCTGAGGAACTCAACCTCCCCTACAGAACGTGGAGGACCCTGAGTAGGTTAAGGGTTGGAGTCCCTAAATGCAAGACCAACATGCTCAAGTGGGGTGGCTGGCAGACAACAACACGCTGTGTGAATGTGGAGAGATACAGAATCCGGTTCATTTACTGGTCTGCCGATTACTGCCAGAAACATGCACCGATGAGGACTTAAGTTTGGCCAATGACAAAGCCAAGAAGGTGGAATTCCCCATTCCTGCTTTATGACATTATAAACTTGATTTGGTCATGTTTTATTTGGCTTTCTGAAGATCTGTGCCATCAGCCTTCTTATCTTTCAGAGCCTCTCTGAGTCTTCCTGACACTCTCTTTATTATCAGTGGCAAAAGGAAGATTTGGAGGACCACAATTTGTGCCAAAGCATAAAGGGATTGCGGTGGCTTAGTGGTTAAGGTGTTGAACTTGAAGACTGGAAGGCCAGAGTTCGATACCCGAGTACTGCATGACAGAGCGAGCTCCTACCTTTGTCTCACGACCTGCCAACCTAGCAGTTCGAAAACAAGAAATTGCAAGTAGATAAATAGGGACCACTTCGGTGGGAAGGTAAACAGCATTCCATGCATTTCCGTGTCTAGGCATGCCTGCCACGTGTCCACAGAAACGTATGCAAATGACTACAGTGCTGGCTCTTTGGCTATAAACAGAGATGAGCACTCAACCCTAGAGTTAGATACGATGGGCATTTGAGAAAGGAAGACACCGAGCGCTGCGCCTTTGCCGAGTGCTGCGTCTCCTCCCCCCAGCCATTCCATCAATGGGGGGGATAAACGGACCCTGGGACTTTGCGCTGTTGGGCAGCCAAAGAGGACGACTAAGACGCCGATCACTGCATCTTTGCTGAGTTCCGCGTTTCCTCCGCACGCCACCCCCAGCCATTCCATGCTGCCATTGTTGCACCTTATTGTATATTACATCTTTATATGGAGTGTTGCTCTTTATAAGGTTTTATATGGATTGTGAAACTGATGTAACTTACAGTACATTATCTTATTTCTGCCTGTCATATGTTGTTGCTTTCTATGGTTTGACTGGGGAAATTGACTTAACTTCAATGTAATTTTTTATATTGTATCTTGTTGTTGTTGTTCAGTCGCACAGTCGATTCCAACCCTTTGTGACCCTATGGACCATTGTCCTCCAGGCACCCCTGTCCTCCACCATCCCCCTCAGTCCTCCCAGTTCTGTGCCCATTGTGTCTACAATACCATCTAGCCATCTCATCTTTGGCCTCCCCCTTCTTCTTTTGCCCTCCACCTTTCCCAACATCACGGCCTTCTCAAGTGAATCCTCCCTTCTCATTTGATGCCCAAAGTACTTTAGCCTCATCTTTACTATTTGACCTTCCAATGAGCAGTCAGTGTTGATTTCTTCTAAGATTGACCTATTTGTTCTCCTCGCTGTCCAGGGTACCCTCAAAACTCTCCTCCAACACCACATTTCAAAGGCATCTATTCTTCTGCGTTCAGCTTTCCTAATTGTCCAGCTCTCACATCCGTACATTACCACTGGGAATACCATTGACATGTTGTGGGCAGCCCTGAGTCAGCCCTGTGCTGAGAAGGGTGGGGTATAAATTGAATAAACATAAATGTCTTAGAATTTGCTGGATACATGTCTCTCTCGCACACACCCTTTTTGATCCTCCTCATTTAAAGGAACATACATTTTAATAACTTTTGCTCAATCAAGGTTTGGGATGGCATTTTTATGTGTAGTGAACACCCAGTAAATTTTCTCCAGGATTGGCAAATTGCAAGGCAGCGGAGGGGAAAAGATATCATTGAAAAGTAGTCACGAGGAGAGAATCCAGCTGAGAAGGAATGAGAAACCATCAGCCAAGCCATTTGCTCTAAAATTGGAAGAATTAAAGACAACAGTCCTTAAGAAAAAGATGGTGGACGATCCCAGGGACAACAGCTTTGCATGATTAAAATGGGATTGTAACTGTGGTGAGCTGAGAAGACAACTTGGGACAGATAATAATAATTTAGTGTCAGAAATTATTCTGGGCTGAAAGGGGTTTTGCTCAGGGGATGCCCGAATGAGGCTCCTTTCATGCCCCCAAGATCTTTTCCCACCCAAGTGGTCCCTATTTATCTACCTGCAATTTCTTGCTTTCAAACTGTTAGGTTGGCAGGATCTGGGACAGAGACGGGTGCTCAAAGCGTCATGCCGTACCCGGGTCTCGAACTACTGACTTGCTGGCCTTCCAGCTAACAAGGTGAGCTTCTTAACCACTAAGCCACCACAGCCCCTTCCACCAGCTAAAGCATGGAGAGACGTTAGAAACAAAGACCATACATGGGAAGGAGCAGATTTTGCATCAGCATGGGCATATTTTAAACCTATGAAGAAGAAGAGAGGATTCATGACTTCCTAGTATCCAGGTCTCTCAACCGTAATGTATAAATCATATGGCAAAAGCGCATGATCATTCCTCATATAAATTAACACGCATTGCCTTGTATCCAGGAACAATGAAATAACTGAGCACTGCCTCACTTTCCTTGGAGAAATTTTGATGCAGCCCCACATTAGGGAATCACATAAAGGTAAAAGCCACCCTTGCTCGAAAGCCAGTCGTATCTGACTCTAGGGTTCAGTGCTCTTCTCTATTTACCACCAAAGAGCCAGTGCTGCCTGCATCTGCAAATGTTTCCATGATCATGTGGCAGGCAGGACTAGACACTGGAGTATAGTACTAAGCTAGAAAAACCAAGGGACTCATCCTGTCTAGGCTTCCCATGGTTGCCTGTAACGTCATTCTCCACAGACACCATAAAAGATCTCCAGCACCAACAGCCCAGCCCAATTTTCCTTCCAGTTGCGTAGTGCTCAGGGGAAAACAAAACAAGGCTGGCAGTTGGGGAAGTCAGAACATTAGTAGCATCAAACCAGTGGCATGTGACAGCATGACGGAGGCCTGTTTTTGTGCCACTTCGTCAAATATTTCTTTTGGGAAGCAAAACGCACAAGAAACAAATTCTCAAATGATTGCTATTGAGAAGGGCTGGGCTAGGAAATGGTGGGGTGGGGAAAAGAAAGGCATTGTAGGTGAAGAGCAAATTACTTGGGCAATTCACAGAGCAATTTTGGGGATGTGCCGCTGGGATAATATATTCTGAGTGGCTACAATTTCATCTAAGTCTTTCGCGCATTGTGGGGACTGTTTCCCAGTATTTTGAGTCATATCTGTTCCCCCTACCTCCTCCTCCAGCTGCTTCTGCTTCTCCTCTTTGTTGAGCATGTTGTACACTGACTCAGCCATGAATGGGCAAACATAGCCCTTGTCTCCTCGAATTCTCTTCTAGGACCACTGATGTCAAATATTGCAAGACATTACCTGATGTTTCTGGACTATGTACATATTTCTCCTATTCTTTTACAGAGGAGAGCATGTGTGCCCAACAAGGCCCGGGTGATTAGCAAATCAATGCACAAATTGTAGGGTTTCGTGCACACATAAAACATCGTCCTTGCAATCGTGAGGACCACAAAATTCAGAAAATCTTCCCAGTTAAGAAAAGGAAGAAACAACCTCAGATTTGGACAACTGACTTGAATGTTCAACCCTAGTTAAGGACAAACAGAAGCCTGTAAGCAAAGTCCTGCAACCTGAGTTATTCACATGCATGCATTATTGTGATGTGGTATTGTTTGTATTGAATACTGTATAATTATTGTGTACTGAGTATTATGTATTGAGTATATTGTATATTTGTATATATATAGTATGATTGTTGTGTGAGCGCCCTGAGTCGGGCTTCCTAATTGGGCAGCATACAAATGTGAAAATTAAATTAAATTAAAATCAAATGTTCAGTGATCTCATACAGTGGTTCCTGCCCATTGTTACTAAGGTGGCAACAATGCTAGAAGCTATTGCTTACAAACAATTTCCTTCTAAAACTGGGTTCAACATACAGCACTATATCCAGATCGAGACCAGTGTTGGGTAAAAGCAACAACTTGGTGTTGGACTACAAGTCCTATTATACCTCTCCATTGGTACATTCTCCATCCCAGAAGAGCCAGCTTGCATAGTCATGGACACAGATGCCCACAGAAGAAGGGTATGATAGTGGTTAAGCTAAAGCCAAAACTGGGCTCACGATCTGAGTTCAATCCTGACAAACCCAAGGTTGACTCAACCTTCCACCCTTCCGAGGTGGATAAAATTAGTTCTCACCATTGGGGTTAAAATGCTGATCACCTTGTGAACCACCCAGAGAGTGCTCTAACCACTGTGGGGCAGTATATACAGGTAAGTGTAATTGCTATTGCTATTTCATCCCATACATAGTGTGTCTTGGAAGGTGGTAAAAAGTTACTTTTGATGAGACTGTCCTATCCAATTACATTCTTTCCCATCTCTAGCTTCCTTCCTTCTTCATATATATGTCTAGTATGTCCCTGAGCCTACATTTTATTTCAGCTCTGATTATTCGTGACACCTTGGTTTTTGAGTTACCTATGTTGTTCACCACCCTCTCTTTAGCTCAACATCTACTTCGCCGAACTTCCTTGAGGATCCTGCAAGGGACACACAACACATCCCCTATAGAATTCAGGATCTCCTAGCGTTAAAAGTATTTATTTGCTTAGATTTGGATTCTGTGTTTCTGGCACAACTGGCACTCACTTGATAAAGCACTGCATCCATTCTCTTTACAAACAAAATCAGCTTTGTCAGTGTCGCATTGGTGTCAGAAATGTTCATTGACATTCCATCACATCACAAGAGCACAGCCAATGGCTGAGATATGAGTATGCCAGCCAATGACAGTTAGATGATGGCCTGTCAGTATGCTCAAACAGTCTTCTTTGATCACTGGGGTGGCGGGTATCTCCACGCTATTTTAATGCTCACATCCATTAATGCTAAATCTTCATGGTATCTTTGAAATACCTCATTCTCTCTGTAACTAAGATTACCATTTCTGTAGCTAAGAATAGACCATACTTTCTTCTTCTTCATCATCATTATTATTCAAAAACACAAAATGAAAACTCAGAACCTTCATATATATAATGAAAACAGAACAGTAATAAAAGCAAGATGATTATAGCATCTTAAAAGCTAACAGATTCATGCCAGTGGATGCATTTGTGGATTAGAACCCAATTCCACAGTCAGGTGGGCTGAAACATTTGCTGCCACTATGTCCTATCAAGTCACACCTGATCTTACATAGATCCCATCAGATGACTGATTTCCAAAAGATCCAGTCATTATCTTCCCTGGTCAGGTCTATCTAAAGCTCCAGTTTCCTTTCTTGAGTCAATCTATCTCACGTTTGCGGAGAAAAAGGAGGAATGGAGGAGATATTTGACCAGAGGTTTGTACACAACTATAGACTTAGGGTGGGATTGGATATGGATAGCAATCCAGTGAAAAGGAGTACTTATTCAGAAACAGAGCCATTTCTGTGCTTCCATCAGTCTTCAATGGGTCTCCAACCCCCCCTTCCCCATGTATAGTCATATAAGAACCTTTACTTAAGTGTTTGTCTCAGTATGTCCCAGAAAGTGAATTGCAAACTGCACATATGCCCAAATAAATCTGTTTTCATAAAAAGCATTGAAGCTTCCACCATAGGCCATTGTCTTAGATGGATAGGGCATGTCCGCCGTATGGATGGTTCTAGGCTTCCTCGTCAAATTTTCTATGGGGAATGTGGCTCCGGTACAAGACTTCGCGGAGCTCCTTTGATGCGTTAAAAGGATCAGCTGAAGCAAACCATGAAGGTGTCAGGTATAAACCCACAAACCTGGGAGGCTGTAGATCGCCTACTTTGGTGACAAACCAAATCTGCTGCTACTGATCAGTTCTAAGGAGAACGCCACAGACATAAAGTGGCTTAGCGACAAACACAAAAGCCTCATCATACTCAACTATGCCCTCCACGATCTATTCAGTGTACTGTGTGTGGTCGCATGTTTCGTGCCAGGATTGGTTTATGGAGTCACCAGAGACACATCCATCAGTTGAGAAAATGACTTCCAGGAAAAATGTATACTCGGATATGAGTAGCCGCTGCCGCCAATTAATTTATGTATTTATTTTGGTTATACATGCTGAAATTGACCTCCTGCCTAGTTGGTCAAAGTTACCTGAGATTCTTCTTGCTGTTTCTGTAGCGGTTTTAGGCTTAACAGGGACGGGTGGCTAGCCCGACACCATTACCCAACCCTCCCCATTTCTCATCTGGGTTTGGGACCGGCAATGAATGAATAAGACCTGGTCCTTGCCCTCTATATCGCTGAAAATTAAACTCTGCTTGTTCACCTCCATAGTGATCCTGACAGCCATTTATGCCTGTGAGACCTGGAAGGCATCAGCAAGTATCAACAAGAGACTTGACACCTTCCAGCAGAGGTGGCCAAAGTATAAAGATTTGTTATTTTGACCACATTGCCAACGAGGAGGCACTTCGAAGGAGTGGCCCGTGCAAATGACATACCATTGTTGCATGAGGAAGACTCCAAATAGCAGGAGAAAACAGGATCCCTAAGTTGGACCTCTCCTAATGCCAAATGACAACAAGGATGCACTCGAAATACATGGTTGAAGAACCTTCATGGGAGATTTGAAGACCCTGAAAATGATATGGGAGGATGCCGAAGTCCTCGCCCAAGACTGAAACTGTTGGAGATCCCTTGCTGCTCGATAGGCTAAATAGCATGGGAGGATCTAAGTCTAAGTGCTGAAACAGACTGATATTGAGCATCTCATTGTTCGATTCACTGTTATCAACATTTCCTCATTTGTTTGTTTTTAGTAAAGGTAAAGGTTTCCCTTGCTCAAAAGCCAGTTGTATCTGACTCTAGGGTGCAGTGCTCATCTCTGTTTCAAAGCCGAAGAGCCAGCGTTGTCTCCTTCTGCAGACATTTCTGTGGTCATGTGGCAGGCATGACTAGACAGCGGAGCGCACGGAACACTGTTACTTTCCCACTGAAGTGGTCCCTATTTATCTACTTGCAATTTCTTGCTTTCGAGCTGCTAGGTTGGCAGGAGCTGGGACAAAGATAGGAGCTCATTCCGTCCTGCAGTACTTGGGAATCAAACTGCTGACCTTCCACCTCCCAGTCAGCATCTTAGCCACTTTAGGAATGGCTACTGTTCTCAAATTCAAATGCAAACACTTGCTATTTGGGAAGGTTGAGAGCCTTGTACTCATCAGAATCAGAGGAGGAGACAAGCAAGAGAGAAAGGACGGAAAGAGTAGACAACAGGATTCACGGCATCGCCCTTTTAAGGAAGAATCAAACAGGCATGCGAGTATTGCCATTTTAAGTGTTCACTTACTCCCTTTCTTGTGAATGCCTTGGGAAGCTGCTCTGCATTGATGAGACTGGGGTTTTATGTTGGGATCTGGGAAAATAAAAGAAGAAGAACGTTAAAAGAGAGATCCTAAGTCTGCAGACTAATCCTGCCTTGGCCAGAAGACCTTGTGAACCACCAGCATCTTATCCCCTACACCCAGCTATGGGATCTGGTGAAGTTCACCATGTAGTCGATGTCCTGGTCTTTCCATTTATCTCTCCCCTCCCAATATATAGAAGTGTTTTCTTTTAAACATGGAAAAAAGGAAATATAGTCACAGATCTGGACATGTATTGGAACAGAATATCGCCAAGGGGAGCAATGTAGTTTAAGCATTAATCTTTTATTCCAGCACAGATTTGGTTGAAGGGGAATGATGAACGTCCATACTAAATAATAAGAATATACTTCAAGTCTGTCCCATATTGTTTCCCCTCCTCCTCCTGGAAGGGAGGAAAGGAGGGAGGGAGAGAACAGCAAAGAGGAAAGCCTGCCTGTGAGCAGAGTTTGGAAGATATCTGTGAATAGCTATAATTGCACACAGCTGGCAGGAAAGCCAGGTTGCTGTATGTTTCTTGTTTTCCTGCAGAGAATCAGTACTACAGATGGAACATTACCAAACCTGCACATTTTTCACACGGCCGGTCAGTCTTGGACTGCCGGTGTACATCTGCATCCAGGGAGATCTCAGAATGCTTTATCTCCTTCTCTCTTTCAGGGAATGGCAATGCCAGGGAGTTCTTGGGAGAACACCCTTTTCCTTGGAAAGCCAAGGCGACTGAATGCCAACGCAGCAGGTATCTGTCTCTCCAGCTGGGAGTGTGAGCTCATGGTGGCGAAATGAGAAAAGCCTTTGCAGCGAAGCAGAAAATAGGATTGTCTTCTGCCATGGCTGGACCTCACTAAAGCCAAAAACAGGGCTGGGCGTTTCTAAGCAAGCTCTGTGTTGCTTCTGATGGATCCGTGATGGTGAACCTTGGCACTCCTGGTGCTCTTGGACTTCAATTCCCAGAAGCTCACATCTCTGTGAATTCCACACTAATGTGTGCACAATAAACCCATTTGTGTGGATTCACAGAGACTTGGATTTCTGGGAATTGAAATCCAAGAACAGCTGGAGTGCCAAGTTTCACCACCACTGTGATAGTTGGATGGATGGATGAAGAGAGAGAGAGTGAGAGAGAGAGACTCAGCAACCCCCTTTAGATGTTTGAATAGCAGAGAAAACCCACATTAGTCATAAGGTAAAATTAAAGGTCTCTCTTGCTTGAAAGCTAGTCATTTCTGACTCTAGGGGACGGTGCTCATCTTCATTTTTAGCCAAAGAAGCCAAGGACGTTTCCACAGTCATGTGGCAGGCTTGACTAGGTGTCAGAGCACATGGAATGCTCATGGGCCCTATGACTACTTGCTAAGTAGCTCCTTGATGTTTGCATCTGGGCTGTAGAACAAAGCACATCTCCATTGACCTGGACAACTCTTGTTCATTTCAAAGAGGCATGGAGAAGAGAATATCATAGCAGATGCTATTTCGTGCTAGTTAGTGGCATTGGAATAAGTGTATGGGAGCTAATAATGGCTGTGTTGGGTTAGGATCAGCATCCATACCCCATTAGGAGATATTCTGATTTAAATGTATTCACAGATTAGGGTTGCCATAAGTCATGGTTTTCCGGGATTTTCCCGGGTTCAAGCTGTCCCGTCCAGTTCAAGGTTGAGAATCCCTGATTTACAGATATAGCATTTCCCCCCTGTCCCATAAGGAGCCCTATACTTATGGTCTCCTTAATTGCAATGACCTTCTGAAGCTACAATCCTTCCCCCTCTATTAATGCAAAGTCAATACTGTACATTCTCCCCATATATCTATAAAAATATTGTTGCTTAACTACCCCTTCTTTACTTTAATATCACATGATAACTTATCATTGATACCCAGCGATTGTCCCCACTTATCCACGTGGGACACATCACAAGACGTATCACAGATACCTGAAACCACAGATAACAGCAAACTATATTTTACATTGCAGAGTGGCCTTTAGTTGTCAGCTGTGATAATGCGCCCTAGCAATAAATATATATTATGTATTTCTGGATTTTTGTCGAATATTTTTATGAGTTGTGAGTTAGATCCTGACCAGGGATCAAGGTTAACTCAGCCTTCCATCTTTCTGAGATTGGTATAATGAGTACCCGGCAAGTTGGGGGCAAAATGCTAATTAACTTGTGAACTATCCACAGAGTGCACTAAGTTTAATTACTAATTGCTATTTTTAGTTCTGTTGATAAAGGAAACCATGGGCAATGAATCTGCAGACAGGGTGGGGTGGTGACCTGTATATCCCAAATCTTCCTATGTTGTTGCTAAGCAAGAAGGGACTTCAAGAAGGTGGCTGCATATGAGTTTGAGAAGAGATGTTGGAGTTTTATTTGCAATCTTGCATGCTGCCTGTAGTTGGAGTGAATGGGAGGCTTGTGGTAATAGTCTATCTCTCCAGCATTATCTAATCTTTTCTTCCCACCTCTGAATTCAAGAAGAGCCCCAACTCTCTCCAAACACTGTTCTTTCCTTCTCTTTGTCAGTAGTCTCTGTAGGTTTGTTGCTGTCGATATGTTTGTTTGGTCGTTGCATGCATATGGTAAAGAAAGCAGAATTTCAAGTAACTGTAAGTTAAGAAAGCAAAGCAATCACACTTAGTGCACTCTCTGGGCTGATCACAAGTTAATTAGCATTTTGCCCCCAACATGCTAGGTACTCATTTTACCAATTTTGGAAGGATGGAAGCCTGACTCAATCCTTGTCAGGATCGAATTCACAAACGTTTGGTTGCAGGACAGCAATCTAACCACTGCACCACCATTCTTTCACCTACAAAGTGATTTATGGAGCCTTCGAGTGCCAGTTAATGAGAAAGGGGTGGGTTCTGGGAGACATGTAGCTATTCTCCTCCGTGCATTTCTCCATGTCTACTCCGCAACTAAGGGAAATTTGACCAGAACAGAAATTCAAAACTCTGCAACATTATCAACCAGGGAGGAGGAGAAATAATAATTTGTGCCATTTTTATTTGACGAAGCACAAACAGAGAAAGCTGTGCTCTGTTTCACCTCCATTTCAACTTGTACCATAATTATAGCCAGCATTGTCTTCAGGCAGAAGAAAACAGGTAATATTAAGGTGGGTGTGCTGGGAGGCAGGAGATGATGAGAGAAGAGGAGCATTTGCCTGAGAATGGTTAAAAAAAAGTGTAGATTCTCATTCACTTCACCTTCATCACCAAGGAGGAAAATGCTCATGTCATCCTGCAGTTGAGTTTTCAAGAGACGATGTTGTTACGTGCTGTCAGGTCTCTTCCACTATAAGGTGACCCTAACAATAAGTGAAGCTGGCTGGATAGCTCAATAGTTTAGGCATGAGAACTGGTGGGAGGGGAGAGTCTGGATTGGAAGGGGGGAAAAGTGATAGGTCAGCATTTCAAGACCCAAGTGCTGCACGACAGAGTGAGTTCCTGTCATCAGTCCCAGCTTCTGCCAACCTAGCAGTTCAAAAACAAGAAATTGCAGGTAGATAAATAGGTACCGCTTCAGCAGGAAAGGTAACAGCATTCCATATGCTCTGGCATCTAGCCAAGCATGGGAGACCCTCGCCTTTAGCCTACATCATGTGATCATTGGGAAACACTTTGAACTCACCCAACGTGCAGCACTTGGGTCTCGAATTGCTGACCTGCTGACCTTCCAGTTGTCAAACTCAGCATCTTAACCACTGCAGCACTACTTGGAAATAAAGCTCCCCAGAATAACTTAACCAAGTGAAAAATATAGCACTGATGGGAATCTAGGGCTTGAGTAAACAGACCTTTCCATTGATCTAGGAAGGCTGTCTCATGACACTACATGCAACATTGGCACCATTTACCATGGACCCATTGAAGTCAATGGGACTGATGTAACTTTTGAGCCACAAGTTCCCCTCATTTCAAGGGACCCGCTTTCATTGAGACTACCCTTGCACTTAAACTGCATGACCCACCCACCTTATAGCTCTGGGGAGTCCGATTCCCATCATCTGCCCAACCAGAAAAAGGATCCCAGACCTGCAAATTTTAGCCATCCTAGGAGCACTCCTGCCGGAGACGGTCTGCCATTATTACTTCTTTTAAAAACACACACAACAAAATTGATTTATGTAAATTAAACTGCAAGAAATACCAGCACTCCAGTCAGGAGGAGAAATGGAGCTTTTACAAGCTCAATATTTCACACAGATTATTCATTCTTCTTTCTGAGCTATTACCTCTTTGCCTGCCCTTATATTTTTACTGATAGCATTAAATGCTGGATGTAGGCAATATCTTTGATCTATGGACAATTTACAGCATGCTGGGTTGCACACTCAGACGGAGGGTGTCTAGCTGGCCTCTCTCCCTCCCTGGCTCCCCCACCTTACTGATTTCCTTATCTCCTTGTACATAACCAAAAAAGGTGAATATGTTACCCTTTCGGGTCTTAACTCCATCTGCCTGGCAGTTCCTCTCTGAAAATATTTATCCAGCAAACACCTTTACTATTGAGAAGATGAGCATCCATACCAGGCAACTCACAAACTATAAATGGGGAACTCAACAATCTACGCTGCGTACATCAGCTTTGGCCCTGAGCATCTCTATGGCAGAGTATGCTGCTCCAGTAATGGAGTGCATCTACACATATAAAACAAGCTGACATCGCTATGAATGAAGCCATGCGTAGAGTGACAGGATGCCTCAAACCTACACCAGTTGGGAAAATATACCCTCTTGTTGGTATCGCTCCACCTAAGATAAGGAGAAAAGTAGCAGTGGAGGTGAGAGAAGTAAGCAAGAGAATGACTCTCAACAGAACGGATATGAGCCTCAAGTCTGCCAACTGAGATCCAGGAAAAGCTTTTATGGCAAGAACTGAGTTTCGGTCTTCTTCTGAAAGTCTGGATACAGACCCTTATTAGATGAATGATTCAAGAGGTATTTAAAAAAACTTTTGACAATTTGGTTTATTTGTCAGCATTAAAGTTAGGCAATTCCACCATTAAAGTTAGGCAATTATTAGTTTTGTCTACTTAATGTTCAACCATAATTCTGCTTTTGCAATCCCCCCCCCCCCACACACACACCATCATCAAGAGTTGTCACTGCAAATTTCTCCTTTCTGCTGATGTCACCTGAATTATTGACGATTCTTACCCCAGTTTTTATTGGTCCTTCACCTGAATTAATCCAGCTTTCAGTAAGACACATTCTGCATATAGACTGAAAAGACAGGGAGATAAAATCCACTCTTGTCTGACACTTTTGCTTATAGGAGGCCGTTTTGTTTTTCCATATTCTGTTCTAACACTGGCTTCTTGTACAGAATGTAGATTAAACATCAGCACAATCATTTCTTTTAGATAGCAATAACACTTATATATCGCCCCATAACGCTTAACGCACTTTCTGAAATGTTCACATGGAATTAGCATTTTGCATCCAACATGCTAGGAACTTATTTTACCGACTTTAGAAGGATGGAAGGTTGAGTTGACCTTGAACCCTGTCAGGATCGAACTGAGATGATGAGTGGAGTTTTCGCTACAGCATTGCAATCTAACTACTGTGTCGTGGGAGTTTTCCAGCATATCTTTATTGCATCACTAAAATAGCCTCAGAAGGCAAGCCTTCAAGATCTCATAGCTCTTGATTGAGGTGATGTGCAGCCCTCTCTTGCCTCCCTTGTATCTGGAGGGGGGTGGGCAATGTTATGAGGCCTGAAGATTCCTTGAAGTGAGACAGCTTAAATTGACAGCAATGATGAATTTAGCAAATATTCTTTCCAGCGTTACTAAATGTCAATGGGTTCACTGACAGTCATTCCTTAAAACCTCCTATTTAGAGCAGTTCAAGGAGAGTGACTCTACTAATTTAATATCATCACTCTGTGTCTCTTGTCTCCCTTACTCAATAATTATGATTCAAGGTTACTGGAATGCTGGTGCTAGTTGTAGTATATTTACTGGTTTCAATTGTACAGTATTATTTTTGTCCATATCTGTTATGCTGTTATACTCTTTGTTTATATGTGGTTCTAAATCACTCAGGGTGGTTATATTTACCAGATGGGTGGCATATGTGCAATCAATCAATCAATCAATCAATCAACTTACCTACCTACCTACCCACCTACCCAACCCACCCACCTACCGATCTACCAACCTTCCCAACCCACCTACCTACCTGCCTACCTACCTACCTACACAACCCACCTATCTATCTATCTATCTATCTATCTATCTATCTATCTATCTATCTATCTTCTCTCTCTGAGGGATGATCTAACATGGAGCTGAGGGATGATCTAACATGGGGAGCAAACACCAAAGATCTGATCAAGAGAGCACAGCAGAGGTTATACTTCTTGAGAATCCTCAAGAAGAACAATCTTTCAAAGGACCTGCTGTTGGCATTCTACCACTGTACCATAGAGAGTGTGTTAACCTATGGTCTGTGTGCATGGTTTGGGAGTTGTACAGCTAGGGAAAGAATAATGCTGTCCAGGGTCGTAAAGACTGCAGAAGGGATAATCAGGCATACTCTTCCCACTCTAGATCAAATCTATGCCAACAGGTGTTATAAGAAAACTGCAGAGATTGCGCAAGATAGTGCGCACCCCGGAAATGATCTCTTTCAGCTTCTGCCTTCTAGAAGAAGGTATAGGGTCATAAAGACCAGGACCAGCCGCTTGAGAAATAGTTTCTACCCAAAAGTGGTTCTGGCTTTGAATGCAGTGCAATGCAGTCTATGAGGGAGCTTCTGTATATAGTTTTTAGAGTTTTTAGAGTTTTAGAGTTTTTAGAGTTTTCGAGCTTTTTAGGGGTTAATTGTGTATATGTGGGGTGGTAATATGTTGATAATTTTGTATAGTTGTATTTTGTTTAGGTTTTGTTGGGTTGATAAGTGTTTATTCCCCCAATCTCGTTGTTCTGTGCAGGACAATGACAATAAAGATCTATCTATCTATCTATCTATCTATCTATCTATCTATCTATCTATCTATCTATCTATCTATCTATCTATCTATCTCCCTCTCTCTCTCTCCCCCTCTCCCCCCTCCCTCTCTATGAAATTCTCTGTTAGAAAGGTATGTGTATGTCAACTATGGCACTATGGTCCTCTAGCAGAGAATTCCAAGAATCTCACCAAATTATAAATCCCTTTCTTCCAGAAATGGAGCCATGACTGTCAAAAATGGAAAAATAATATTCTCCAACTGTATTCCTGATTATACTCCACAACATTGAGAAAAGTAAAACAGAATGAAAGAGGCCTGTCCTGCTGTAGCGCAAGAGGAGACAGTAGATACGAAGGGTCAAGGAGGGAACAATGCAATGTAATTAATTTAACTGTAATTGCAAAGGAAGGAACTCCAGAAGTGGAGAAATGGTTACAAGAGTAATAAAATATTCAACGGAATGCAATAAAGAGAAAGACAGTGAAATCCAAACCAAAATGAATGAAAATATAAAACTCTTTGCCGATGTTGATAAGATGAGAAAGGAGTGTTATTGGATATAAGTGTCTCCCTTATATCAAAGATGTGACACAATCAAAAGCAAAATTGGACACATAGCAGCAAAGGATGCAATAACAGAAGCATGATAATGATATTTAATGAAATACACAACACCTACATATACACAAGGAAAACTTGACTAGCCCAAGTCAACTGATTTTACTCCAGTTTGCGCTTGCTCAGAATCCAGTTTGCTTCTCTATTTAATGGCTTTTAGCAGCTGTTTCATATGTTGGCTTTTCTGTTGTTTTTTGTTCCTTCGCTCCTGGTGCGTCATGTTAACACATAAGAGTATTTACAATCAACTATCATCACAGGCTGCTTTTCGTCCATTTGTGGCAGAAGGTGGGTGTATTATAAATCCAAGACTGGCCTCTTCCTTGTTCCTGTTACCTCCATTTTCAGGGACACACCACCCGAATTTTATTCCTCTTTATTTTCCATGCTTACTCTTTTTATTCCTTCAAGATTTATTATGTTTTAGTTGCCACCCATTTCTAGGTTTCTGTCTTGCACCAAGCATTACTCTAACACACCTCCATTCACATACTTGTGGGCATAACTGCAAGCCTCCCCTGCTTCACTGGTCTTCTCAGTCATCTTTTAGATATGTCAATTTCCTCAAGCTATAAAGGAAATCTGCCAGTTAACCGTGCCCATACATAACCCCTACTTTCATGAATAGAACTCTGTATATGGTCAGGAACTTCACAATTATCACAAGGCTGTCAAAGTAAAGCAGTGCTTGCTTCAGGATGCAGAAAAGAAATGATTATTTGGTGTAAATAAAAATGCGGAATTTGATTAAAGGGGCCAGGGCCTTATTAAATAATATAAATTTGATATCTAACATTCTCTCTTCTATGTCTCAAAGCAGGAGTCAAAATTAACACCCAAAGCCCTCCAGTTACACAGGAAAGGCCTCAATTGCCCTACCTATTGTTACCTCTCACCCTTGGAAGTTCAGAAATTCCATCTCAATCTCCTGTTTTCCTGTCACTTATTGTGCTTACTATCACCTGCATACTTTGATATAATGGAGAAAGGCAGTCCAGAGGTCAATCGGAATTGGGACATGGGGGAAGTCTGCATATCCATTGATACTGAAATTTCTTTTGTGATTATCCTAGATAGTGCTTGGGATGAGACAGGATGAAGTAATTGCTGGGTGGGAATGGAATTTGCCAAGAGCCTCAAAGCAATGGTCCTCCTCAGGGGAGTCTGAAGGATGCCCATCTTCGTTATTGGTCAATTCTCAACCTGGATTCAAAATCTGGACTTCTGATTTGTGCCAAATTACAATCCTGGCGCCCATTGGATGTCACCTGAATGATGTCACAACCTGCATTTGCTAAACTATGAACTCTGTCATTTCCAGGGCAATTGCTCTACCCATCACCTTTTGTTCTATGTAATTGACCTGTTTTGTCTCTGTATGATTGACCTTTTAATGTAACAAAAGAGTCTGGTGCCGGGTTTTTGTTCACCATTGTAAATCTCTTGTTTTGTAAACTTGTTAGCTAGCAGTAGAACTAGTTGAGGTCCCTTGGGTGGAGGGTATAAAAATCTCCTGATAGGAAATGTCACCAGCGCTCTCAGCACATTTGCACGCAAGACATCGGAACCAAAAAGAGCTGCTCACTTAAGGGACTTTAATAGGCAAAAAGGTTGAGACTAGGGCTTTTTCCCGGCACCTGGCCAGTGACGCTTAAACCCCTTTTCAATAAACCAATTTTAATTTTTGCCTATATTAAACGCTTCCTCGTTCTTGGGAGAAGGGCTCCACCAGTGACTCGAACCGAAGTTGTAACTGTATCCAGTAGCCATTTTTCTGGTAACAGTTTTGGTGCCGTGACTCGGATTCGACTGGCATTTCGTGCCTGCCAAGTGACCGTTTTTTTCACAAGAAGGACGAAATCACAAAGGGAGCCACCCAGAACTCTTCAATTTGATCACGCCAAGAAATTTAAAGCTGCAGGATCAGGTAATGTATATTGCGCAACGCACCGGGTACATGAACTTGTTAACTCTGTCTAGATTAGGTTAAGGACTTTTGTGGAACTTATCACCCAAAACCTTGCTTAGCCATTCCAGAACTCATCAGCTGGGACGGCTAACCATTGAACAGCTAAGCACGGATTCATCACCCGTATTAGCCAAATTGCGTTAGGGACTTGAATTGGAAAATTGCAATTAGTAGCACGGCCTCATCACCCGGAGCTACGAAAACCCCCCATTGATCTGCCTACCAAGAAAGGTTGATTCCCTTGAGGAGGCACAAATTCTGAGTGTCGTGGCCAGTAGCGCACTGGAAGTCACTCGCAGGGCAATTGGGTAGCCATCCAAGAAGAGACGATTACTTTGAGGTTGGAAAAATTGTGTTAGGGCAAGAAGAGACGATTACTTTGAGCCAAATATTGTTGTAATTAACGGTGAACGCTCCCTGTAGGTAAAAGGGGTAACTCGTGATCCGAAAGCCTTTGATCAAAGCAACTAAAATCTCAGTACGTCATGGGTGAACAGCTGAGTGTTCCTACAAAGTCAAAAGATGTGACCCTTAAGGGGACGCCCTTATGGAACATCCTAAGAAATTGGAAAGACTTAACAGGTCCAAAATCCCGGTTATCGAAGCGTAGACTAAAATTCCTGTGTTCTAAGGATTGGCCCACCCAAAAATCTTTGGCACCTAGCTGGCCCGCTGGTGGCAGCTTAAAAATCACTGAGTTAAGGGCACTCCTCCAGTGGTGTAAAGCTACCCCAGGGAGAGAAGATGACCTGCCCTATATTGGCCTATTCTTAAAGCTACATGAGGACCCAGAAAGGTTTCCTTGCATAGGAAACCTGTATGTAGCAAAGGAAGTGAAAATAGCAACGTGTGGCAAGGACAAACCCCCAGAATACACAGAAGTTGTAGACCCTGGGCAGGAGGAAGAGTTATTAAGACCCTTATACCTTCCTCAGACTAACCCGTTTGCACAAGACCTCATAAATTTAATGATAAATGAGCAAGCCCCTTTGGTGGCTAGACCCTCCGCTCCTATAGCCCCTCAGGCTGAGCTCCTAGCTTCTCCTCCAGTGCTCCCATCTGCACCGCTTGCGCAGGCGGTCCAGAGAGACCCTGGTGCTACCATCCCAAACGTGGAGTTTGAGTCGGTACAGGAGAAAGCACTTTTAAATTGTCAAAAGGAGCTGGAGAAACTCCAACAACAAGTTGAATCCCTGGTACGAAAAACCAGTGTAAAAAGAGCCAAGAGGAAATGTGCCAAACGGGTAAAGTGGAGACCTGAACCAGAGGGGACCCCCCCAGACTCAGATAGTGACAATGTGGCCTCAAGTTCTGAGGAGGAATCCCAGGAACGCAGGCCAGGGAAAATAAAAGGCAAGGGAAAGAAAGCTAGGAGACCCCAAAATAAAGATTCAGGCAGCGAAGTTAGTTCTGAGGATAGAGAAGAGGAGACCCCGCTGTGCCGAGAAGAGAGGGGAAGGACAGAACCCCACGCAAAATTACCCCACACCAAGAAAGGGAAAGCCACTAAAAGGTTACCCCAGATACAGGAGCAGGCAGAAGAGGAACGGAGAGTTACTCGGGCCCAGGCGGCTGCCGGGGCTGAGGGGGGTTCAGCTGAGCTCATGCTTCCCCTAAGGGAACAGCTGGTGATCTCCCCCAATGGAGAGCAGAGAACTGGATTCATATATGTACCGTTCTCATCCACTGACCTCCTGAATTGGAAGAGGACTTTCCCTTCCTATCTTGAACACCCCTTGGCAGTAGCAAAGGAAGTGGAGAGTATTTTTAACACCCACAACCCAAACTGGATAGATGTCCAGCAACTTTTAAACACCCTCTTCACAACAGAGGAAATTCGAATGGTTCGAAACGCAGCTCTAAAGCATGTTTCGAAGCTCCAAAACCCCCAGGACATGGCTATCCCCCTGGTCCCAGATGTTGTAGTACCCCTGCAGAGACCTGAATGGGATGCAAAGGTCGGGTTTGACGAGGCTTCAAAAGCCCACCTGGCTCGCTATCGTGAATGCATCCTAGAGGGGATTCGAAATGGTGCCCCCCAACAGTACGCAATGGGCAAGGTGTATGATGTACGCCAAGGACCCACAGAAACTCCCACAGCATTCTTAGAAAGGCTCCATGAGGCAGTCCGCAAGTACTTGGGTCAGGACCCAGAATCGGCTGTCTGTAAAACACTAGTGACCAGCCTGTTTGTTGCCAACTCAGCAAAGGATATAAAAAGAAAACTTTCCAGCATAGAGTCTCCCCTAGAATGTGATATGCAGAAGTTAATTGACACTGCATTCCGGGTATATAATAATAGGGAAGAGGAAGACAAAAAGGAAAAAGCAAGAGAGAGACAAAAGGATCAAAAAGTCTTAGTGGCTGCCCTTCAGGAGTACAACAAGCCACAAGTGCAGTGGGGCTTCCCCCCAAACTCGGGAGGAAGACCCAAGAACCCACAGTTCCAGCCACCACGAGGCAACCCTTGTGGAGCATTCCCCCAGCAACAGCCGCCCCCTAAGGGTGGGGGATGGAACCAAAACCAACAGGGATGGAACCAAAACCAACAGCCACAGCCCACTCAAGGAAATGGATGGGTGCAATCTGCCCCCCCTCAGTTTTCCAGAGACCCCCGGGCACCACCTTACTCCTGCAACAACTGTGGGGAGGGGGGCCATTGGTTTAGACAATGCCCATACCCAAAGCCGAGACATGACAACTCGGGCGGGCAAAATCATGGGTTTGTAAACTCAAATGGACAATACCAGCGCCGCCCCTGCCCCAATAAAGATCCAGCTGATGCCAATACATTGTTTATGGATGGCCCCCGAGGCTATTATAGTGATTGACGGGGTCCGGGGTCTGCAATCAGACTTCCACCCGGCGACCCCGTACTGGGGCAACTTTTTCTGTAATTCAGGAGCCCCCAAAGGAAATAGCAAAAAACACAGGCAACTCCAAGTCAATTGTTGGTGCCTCTGGACACCTGGAGAAAGCCCCAATCTTGCCTCCTGTTAAGATCAGTGTAGCAGGCAAGGAAATTTCCCATTCATTCTTACATTTGCCCAAGTGCCCAGCCAATCTCCTAGGCAGAGACCTACTTCAAAAATTAGGCGCCAAACTTGAATTTTCTGAGCAGGGGTGCACAGTAACCTTTGCCACCCCTGAAGCCAAAATCTTTGTGTTGGGAGGAGTGTTCACTTTAAAACTTGATCCCCTCCTTGAAGAAATCTCCAGAGAAGTCACACTCTCAGTATGGGCAGATGGAAAGGGACCCGGGCGGGCAAAATCAGCAGAACCAGCCATGGTTAAGTTAAAACCTGGCCAAGGGCCAGTCTTCATTAAACAGTATCCACTAAAAATTGAGACAAAGCGAGGATTGCAGCCAGTTTTAAAAGTTCTGCTGGACAGGGGTTTAATATATCCCTGCCAGTCTCCATTTAACACACCAATCATGGGAGTCCCAAAAGGAGACACAGGAAAATACAGGCTCATCCAAGACCTCCGTGCTTTAAATGAAGCTGTTCAGGATGTCTCTCCCATAGTTCCGAACCCCTACAATTTGGTCACATTAATACCTGCACACCATGATCGCTATACCGTGATAGATCTCAAAGATGCCTTTTTCTCGATACCCCTAGCTCCTGAGTGCCAAGAAATGTTTGCCTTCACATGGGACCCCCCTCCTGGGGAGGTCATAGTCCCCGCCAACCATTACTCATGGGGAGTCCTTCCCCAGGGTTTTAAGTTATCCCCCACTCTATTTGGGGAAGCCCTCAGTCGTTTGCTCCGAGGGTGGCAAAGCCCTGTGCCTGCCAATGTAGTCCAATATGTTGATGATTTGTTGGTATCAAGTGAGGGCATAGACAATTGCAAAAAGGCCACAATCCACCTCCTGAATTTTCTGGGCGATGAAGGCTACAAAGTAAGCAAAGAAAAACTCCAAATTGCCAGAGAGGAAGTCTTGTACTTGGGATTTCTGATATCCCAGGGACAACGCAAAATCAGTCCAGAGCGGAAAGAGGCGATTTGCCAGGTACCCCTACCCGAGACTAAGAAACAGTGGAGAAGTTTTTTGGGTATGTGCGGCTATTGCAGAGTTTGGCTTCCCAACTTTGCCCAAATTGCTCGACCCTTATTTGAGGGTTTAAAACAGGCAGGGGAGCGGGTTGAGGCAACACCAGAAATGCGGCGAGCCTTTCAAACCTTAAAGAAAGAGCTTCTCGAAACTCCCGCACTGGGCCTGCCTAACCCTGATAAAACTTTTGAACTTTTTGTCCATGAGTCTAAGGGGTTAGCGCTGGGGGTTCTAACACAGTGGTTCGGTTCCTGGCGCAGGCCAGTAGCCTACCTATCTAAGCAACTGGACCCGGTAGCGCGTGGCTGGCCGACGTGCCTAAAAAACGTGGCAGCCACGGTCATCCTTTGTGAGGACGCAGAGAAGTTCACTTTGGGGGGAGAACTGACCATCTTCGTTCCACACGCCGTAACCACAGTATTGGAACAGAAGGGCAGTCACTGGCTCTCGAATACCCGAATTGCACAGTACCAGGCAGCGTTGCTTGATAAACCCGGCCGCAGACTCGCAGTGTGCTCTGCTCTTAACCCCGCCACCCTGCTCCCAGAAATTGGCGAATCCAATATGGTTCATGACTGTGTTGAAACCATTGATTCAGAATATTCTAGCCGCATAGACTTAAAAGACACCCCCCTGCCTGATCCTGATTTGGAATTTTATGTGGACGGTAGCAGTTCTGTAGCCCAGGGAATTCGAAGGGCTGGGTATGCTGTGGTCACCATAACTGGAATTGTCGAGGCTGACCCGCTCCCTGCGGGCACCTCTGCCCAAGTTGCTGAATTAATAGCACTCATGAGAGCCTTGCAAATAGCCTACAATAAAAGGGTTAACATTTTCACAGACTCACGGTATGCATTCTGTGTGTTGCACATATATAGGGTCATGTGGAGAAACCGGGACTTTAAAACAGCGGATGGTGAGCCTATCAAAAATGGTGATCATGTGATGCGCCTGTTGGAATCCGTCCATTGCCCATCTGAAGTTGCCGTAATTCATATTCGAGGCCATGGCAAAGCCTCTGATTTGGAACAACAAGAGGGTAATCGTCTAGCAGACGAAGCGGCCAAAGCTGCTGCCTCTCGTGAAATTGACAAACAGCTAGTCAATATCACCCCAATTCCCGCACCTGCAATCAAATTGCCAGAAAACCCACCTTACACTGACAGCGAGAAGGAGTATGGTCTTGAGAAAGGAGGGACTATAACTGAGCATGGATGGATAGTTTTTAATGATGATAAAATTCTCATTCCAAGGTCCCTGGGCACAGACATTGTTAGGGAGGCACACAGACGCACCCACGCAAGCCCACAGGTCTTAATGAAACGCTTACAGTCATGGGCTGTCATGAAGGACATAGTCCACATTACCAGGGAAGTATGCCAAATGTGCTTGACTTGTGTTCAAAATAACCCGAATACTGGGGTTCGGAAGGGCCCCTGGGGAAGTCAGCCTACCGGCTCTGTTCCTGGGGCAAAATGGCAAGTGGATTTTTCTGAAATGAACCCTCATAGAGGCTATAAGCATTGCCTTGTGTTTACAGACTCCTTAACCGGCTGGGTCGAGGCATTTCCATGTAAAACTAATCAAGCCAGGGAAGTAGTTCGCAAATTAATTAATGAAATTATTCCAAGGTTTGGGGTTCCATGGCAAGGGGTGACCTCTGACAATGGGATGCACTTCGTGGCAGAAATCACACAAAAGGTGGCACAAGCCTTAGATATCCCCTGGTCCCTTCATGCCGCCTGGCACCCCGAGAGTTCGGGACAAGTCGAGAGGGCAAATCAGTCTATTAAAAATCACCTTCGCAAGTTAGCTCAGGAGACAGGTCTGGGTTGGGTGGATTTGCTTCCCCAAGCCTTACTGCGAATTCGAATCCTGCCCCGTGGTAAACTTGCAATCTCCCCATTTGAAGCCGTGTATGGTCGTCCATATCCAATAGGTGACCTCCCAGGGGGGAGGGAGAAGATTAATCAGGTGCCAGGAACACAGTTGCAGAGGTATTTGGAAAGCATGTCTAATCTCCTCCAGACAAATTTGCAGTCTCTCCTAAACAAGCAGGTCCACGCAATCCGAGACCCATTGCATAAATTCAACCCAGGGGACTGGGTGTTTGTTAAGGCATACAACCCTGGTCTCACTGAAACCCGCTGGAGGGGACCCTACCAAGTCTTGATGACATCACCATCCTGTTTAAAGGTTGAGGGTGTTGCCGCTTGGATTTATTACACACGAGTAAGAAAAGCACCCGCCCCAGCGCCAGAAGCCAACGTCCCAGTACAGAAGCCGACCCCAGTACTGGAGGACTTCAAGAGAAATCGGCAGCGTGAGAGAAGGAGAGAAAAGAGCCACTGGTCTGTGGAAGGCCTAGACGGGCTGAAGCTGCTGTTTCGAAAACAACCTGACGTCTCGGCGCACAAGGGTTTGCCTGTGCATCGGGTCAATAAGTAGCCTCTCCAATATTTTCTTATGCGTAAATAGCTTATTTAGTCTATGTTGTAGTCACTGTGCACAGTATAGTTATTTAGGTTTTCTTAAAAGTATAATTGATTTCTTTAAGTGTCATAAGGGTTTATTATTTGCATATTTTAGAAATGTTTAAGTTTATAGGATGTGTTATTACGCTTTGGACACTTTGCGATTCCCCTCCCTGGGTTTCTGCGGTGCACCCAATACTCAGAAAGATAGATGTTCATGATAACATCTGGGAATATCTGGGGAGGAATGTCGCAAATGTCTCCAACATCTGTTTAAAAACAGGCAACTCAGTAGGACAAGTGGTTGCCTCATGTTTAATTGCAGTTACCTCAGACATTACTGTTTTAGAACACATTACTCGCCCAGAGTTGAGCTTTCACCCAATCAGACATTTGATTCCATACAACTATGGAAACTTGTTCACCTTAGGGCAGGTTGTGAACACCCGGGATAATTCAATGCTACGTTTCCGTGTAGGGACAGTAACCAGGTCCCCACGTTGCGTGGTCTGGGAGGGATGTACCTCAGAATGTTACAACGTGACCCCCTCTGACCTATCACCTCAATGTGACAAAATAGAAAAGGTTCCCTTCCACCCAAACTTTATCAAATTGCCTCCTGGATGGTTCATTGTTTGTGGACTACAAACATTCACCTATGTTCCTGCATCTGCCAATGGAGGTCCATGCTCCCTTGCCAGACTAAGTGTCCTCCTCCCTTCAAGGGAAGTGCTCTCTCTGGAACAAAAGTCTAAGCGAGACACGGAAACCTATGGACTAGCTTCAACCTGCGATTCCTCAGTCAGCCTGCTGTCTGAAGCGGAATACATCGCACTGGCAGTGTCACTTGTGGGTGTCTCAGGGCTAGCAGTCTCAAATGCCAGGCAGCTAAGTAAATTGGCTTGCTCTGTGGTAAAAGGTTTGAATTTCACCAGTCATGCCCTGCATTTAATCAATCAAGAGCTTGCTGGAATCAGGGATGCCACACTCCAGAACCGTATGACCATTGATTATCTGCTGCTCCTCCATAATAAGAAGTGTTCTGATTTTAATGGTATGTGCTGCCTGGACCTGCAGGATAATTACCAGCAGGTTGAGAATTCAATCCATGGTCTCACAAATTTAACTTCAGAAATTAAGGAGGATAAAGGATTTTCTTTATGGTCATGGCTTACGAGCTGGCTGCCTGATTTCGGTTATCTTAAACATATTTTTGTCACAGCTTTAATTATAGTTGGTGGCATTATTTTCATCTGTGTCTGTGTTCCAATGCTGCAATCGCTGAGGGCAGCCTGTTCAATTCCCCGGACCCAAGGGGCGGGGTACATCATCACCGAGACCACCGCTGTTTGACGTGAGCATGGCTCCCTTTTGTCGCCATGTCACGGAAGAGAGAGGGAAGGACTGTTACCTCCATTTTCAGGGACACACCACCCGAATTTTATTCCTCTTTATTTTCCATGCTTACTCTTTTTATTCCTTCAAGATTTATTATGTTTTAGTTGCCACCCATTTCTAGGTTTCTGTCTTGCACCAAGCATTACTCTAACACACCTCCATTCACATACTTGTGGGCATAACTGCAAGCCTCCCCTGCTTCACTGGTCTTCTCAGTCATCTTTTAGATATGTCAATTTCCTCAAGCTATAAAGGAAATCTGCCAGTTAACCGTGCCCATACATAACCCCTACTTTCATGAATAGAACTCTGTATATGGTCAGGAACTTCACAATTATCACAAGGCTGTCAAAGTAAAGCAGTGCTTGCTTCAGGATGCAGAAAAGAAATGATTATTTGGTGTAAATAAAAATGCGGAATTTGATTAAAGGGGCCAGGGCCTTATTAAATAATATAAATTTGATATCTAACATTCTCTCTTCTATGTCTCAAAGCAGGAGTCAAAATTAACACCCAAAGCCCTCCAGTTACACAGGAAAGGCCTCAATTGCCCTACCTATTGTTACCTCTCACCCTTGGAAGTTCAGAAATTCCATCTCAATCTCCTGTTTTCCTGTCACTTATTGTGCTTACTATCACCTGCATACTTTGATATAATGGAGAAAGGCAGTCCAGAGGTCAATCGGAATTGGGACATGGGGGAAGTCTGCATATCCATTGATACTGAAATTTCTTTTGTGATTATCCTAGATAGTGCTTGGGATGAGACAGGATGAAGTAATTGCTGGGTGGGAATGGAATTTGCCAAGAGCCTCAAAGCAATGGTCCTCCTCAGGGGAGTCTGAAGGATGCCCATCTTCGTTATTGGTCAATTCTCAACCTGGATTCAAAATCTGGACTTCTGATTTGTGCCAAATTACAATCCTGGCGCCCATTGGATGTCACCTGAATGATGTCACAACCTGCATTTGCTAAACTATGAACTCTGTCATTTCCAGGGCAATTGCTCTACCCATCACCTTTTGTTCTATGTAATTGACCTGTTTTGTCTCTGTATGATTGACCTTTTAATGTAACAAAAGAGTCTGGTGCCGGGTTTTTGTTCACCATTGTAAATCTCTTGTTTTGTAAACTTGTTAGCTAGCAGTAGAACTAGTTGAGGTCCCTTGGGTGGAGGGTATAAAAATCTCCTGATAGGAAATGTCACGAGCGCTCTCAGCACATTTGCACGCAAGACATCGGAACCAAAAAGAGCTGCTCACTTAAGGGACTTTAATAGGCAAAAAGGTTGAGACTAGGGCTTTTTCCGGCACCAGGCCAGTGACGCTTAAACCCCTTTTCAATAAACCAATTTTAATTTTTGCCTATATTAAACGCTTCCTCGTTCTTGGGAGAAGGGCTCCACCAGTGACTCGAACCGAAGTTGTAACTGTATCCAGTAGCCATTTTTCTGGTAACAGTTTTGGTGCCGTGACTCGGATTCGACTGGCATTTCGTGCCTGCCAAGTGACCGTTTTTTTCACAAGAAGGACGAAATCACAAAGGGAGCCACCCAGAACTCTTCAATTTGATCACGCCAAGAAATTAAAAGCTGCAGGATCAGGTAATGTATATTGCGCAACGCACCGGGTACATGAACTTGTTAACTCTGTCTAGATTAGGTTAAGGACTTTTGTGGAACTTATCACCCAAAACCTTGCTTAGCCATTCCAGAACTCATCAGCTGGGACGGCTAACCATTGAACAGCTAAGCACGGATTCATCACCCGTATTAGCCAAATTGCGTTAGGGACTTGAATTGGAAAATTGCAATTAGTAGCACGGCCTCATCACCCGGAGCTACGAAAACCCCCCATTGATCTGCCTACCAAGAAAGGTTGATTCCCTTGAGGAGGCACAAATTCTGAGTGTCGTGGCCAGTAGCGCACTGGAAGTCACTCGCAGGGCAATTGGGTAGCCATCCAAGAAGAGACGATTACTTTGAGGTTGGAAAAATTGTGTTAGGGCAAGAAGAGACGATTACTTTGAGCCAAATATTGTTGTAATTAACGGTGAACGCTCCCTGTAGGTAAAAGGGGTAACTCGTGATCCGAAAGCCTTTGATCAAAGCAACTAAAATCTCAGTACGTCATGGGTGAACAGCTGAGTGTTCCTACAAAGTCAAAAGATGTGACCCTTAAGGGGACGCCCTTATGGAACATCCTAAGAAATTGGAAAGACTTAACAGGTCCAAAATCCCGGTTATCGAAGCGTAGACTAAAATTCCTGTGTTCTAAGGATTGGCCCACCCAAAAATCTTTGGCACCTAGCTGGCCCGCTGGTGGCAGCTTAAAAATCACTGAGTTAAGGGCACTCCTCCAGTGGTGTAAAGCTACCCCAGGGAGAGAAGATGACCTGCCCTATATTGGCCTATTCTTAAAGCTACATGAGGACCCAGAAAGGTTTCCTTGCATAGGAAACCTGTATGTAGCAAAGGAAGTGAAAATAGCAACGTGTGGCAAGGACAAACCCCCAGAATACACAGAAGTTGTAGACCCTGGGCAGGAGGAAGAGTTATTAAGACCCTTATACCTTCCTCAGACTAACCCGTTTGCACAAGACCTCATAAATTTAATGATAAATGAGCAAGCCCCTTTGGTGGCTAGACCCTCCGCTCCTATAGCCCCTCAGGCTGAGCTCCTAGCTTCTCCTCCAGTGCTCCCATCTGCACCGCTTGCGCAGGCGGTCCAGAGAGACCCTGGTGCTACCATCCCAAACGTGGAGTTTGAGTCGGTACAGGAGAAAGCACTTTTAAATTGTCAAAAGGAGCTGGAGAAACTCCAACAACAAGTTGAATCCCTGGTACGAAAAACCAGTGTAAAAAGAGCCAAGAGGAAATGTGCCAAACGGGTAAAGTGGAGACCTGAACCAGAGGGGACCCCCCCAGACTCAGATAGTGACAATGTGGCCTCAAGTTCTGAGGAGGAATCCCAGGAACGCAGGCCAGGGAAAATAAAAGGCAAGGGAAAGAAAGCTAGGAGACCCCAAAATAAAGATTCAGGCAGCGAAGTTAGTTCTGAGGATAGAGAAGAGGAGACCCCGCTGTGCCGAGAAGAGAGGGGAAGGACAGAACCCCACGCAAAATTACCCCACACCAAGAAAGGGAAAGCCACTAAAAGGTTACCCCAGATACAGGAGCAGGCAGAAGAGGAACGGAGAGTTACTCGGGCCCAGGCGGCTGCCGGGGCTGAGGGGGGTTCAGCTGAGCTCATGCTTCCCCTAAGGGAACAGCTGGTGATCTCCCCCAATGGAGAGCAGAGAACTGGATTCATATATGTACCGTTCTCATCCACTGACCTCCTGAATTGGAAGAGGACTTTCCCTTCCTATCTTGAACACCCCTTGGCAGTAGCAAAGGAAGTGGAGAGTATTTTTAACACCCACAACCCAAACTGGATAGATGTCCAGCAACTTTTAAACACCCTCTTCACAACAGAGGAAATTCGAATGGTTCGAAACGCAGCTCTAAAGCATGTTTCGAAGCTCCAAAACCCCCAGGACATGGCTATCCCCCTGGTCCCAGATGTTGTAGTACCCCTGCAGAGACCTGAATGGGATGCAAAGGTCGGGTTTGACGAGGCTTCAAAAGCCCACCTGGCTCGCTATCGTGAATGCATCCTAGAGGGGATTCGAAATGGTGCCCCCCAACAGTACGCAATGGGCAAGGTGTATGATGTACGCCAAGGACCCACAGAAACTCCCACAGCATTCTTAGAAAGGCTCCATGAGGCAGTCCGCAAGTACTTGGGTCAGGACCCAGAATCGGCTGTCTGTAAAACACTAGTGACCAGCCTGTTTGTTGCCAACTCAGCAAAGGATATAAAAAGAAAACTTTCCAGCATAGAGTCTCCCCTAGAATGTGATATGCAGAAGTTAATTGACACTGCATTCCGGGTATATAATAATAGGGAAGAGGAAGACAAAAAGGAAAAAGCAAGAGAGAGACAAAAGGATCAAAAAGTCTTAGTGGCTGCCCTTCAGGAGTACAACAAGCCACAAGTGCAGTGGGGCTTCCCCCCAAACTCGGGAGGAAGACCCAAGAACCCACAGTTCCAGCCACCACGAGGCAACCCTTGTGGAGCATTCCCCCAGCAACAGCCGCCCCCTAAGGGTGGGGGATGGAACCAAAACCAACAGGGATGGAACCAAAACCAACAGCCACAGCCCACTCAAGGAAATGGATGGGTGCAATCTGCCCCCCCTCAGTTTTCCAGAGACCCCCGGGCACCACCTTACTCCTGCAACAACTGTGGGGAGGGGGGCCATTGGTTTAGACAATGCCCATACCCAAAGCCGAGACATGACAACTCGGGCGGGCAAAATCATGGGTTTGTAAACTCAAATGGACAATACCAGCGCCGCCCCTGCCCCAATAAAGATCCAGCTGATGCCAATACATTGTTTATGGATGGCCCCCGAGGCTATTATAGTGATTGACGGGGTCCGGGGTCTGCAATCAGACTTCCACCCGGCGACCCCGTACTGGATATAAGGGTGGGAAATAAAACAGTTCCTTTTTTACTCGATTCTGGGGCAACTTTTTCTGTAATTCAGGAGCCCCCAAAGGAAATAGCAAAAAACACAGGCAACTCCAAGTCAATTGTTGGTGCCTCTGGACACCTGGAGAAAGCCCCAATCTTGCCTCCTGTTAAGATCAGTGTAGCAGGCAAGGAAATTTCCCATTCATTCTTACATTTGCCCAAGTGCCCAGCCAATCTCCTAGGCAGAGACCTACTTCAAAAATTAGGCGCCAAACTTGAATTTTCTGAGCAGGGGTGCACAGTAACCTTTGCCACCCCTGAAGCCAAAATCTTTGTGTTGGGAGGAGTGTTCACTTTAAAACTTGATCCCCTCCTTGAAGAAATCTCCAGAGAAGTCACACTCTCAGTATGGGCAGATGGAAAGGGACCCGGGCGGGCAAAATCAGCAGAACCAGCCATGGTTAAGTTAAAACCTGGCCAAGGGCCAGTCTTCATTAAACAGTATCCACTAAAAATTGAGACAAAGCGAGGATTGCAGCCAGTTTTAAAAGTTCTGCTGGACAGGGGTTTAATATATCCCTGCCAGTCTCCATTTAACACACCAATCATGGGAGTCCCAAAAGGAGACACAGGAAAATACAGGCTCATCCAAGACCTCCGTGCTTTAAATGAAGCTGTTCAGGATGTCTCTCCCATAGTTCCGAACCCCTACAATTTGGTCACATTAATACCTGCACACCATGATCGCTATACCGTGATAGATCTCAAAGATGCCTTTTTCTCGATACCCCTAGCTCCTGAGTGCCAAGAAATGTTTGCCTTCACATGGGACCCCCCTCCTGGGGAGGTCATAGTCCCCGCCAACCATTACTCATGGGGAGTCCTTCCCCAGGGTTTTAAGTTATCCCCCACTCTATTTGGGGAAGCCCTCAGTCGTTTGCTCCGAGGGTGGCAAAGCCCTGTGCCTGCCAATGTAGTCCAATATGTTGATGATTTGTTGGTATCAAGTGAGGGCATAGACAATTGCAAAAAGGCCACAATCCACCTCCTGAATTTTCTGGGCGATGAAGGCTACAAAGTAAGCAAAGAAAAACTCCAAATTGCCAGAGAGGAAGTCTTGTACTTGGGATTTCTGATATCCCAGGGACAACGCAAAATCAGTCCAGAGCGGAAAGAGGCGATTTGCCAGGTACCCCTACCCGAGACTAAGAAACAGTGGAGAAGTTTTTTGGGTATGTGCGGCTATTGCAGAGTTTGGCTTCCCAACTTTGCCCAAATTGCTCGACCCTTATTTGAGGGTTTAAAACAGGCAGGGGAGCGGGTTGAGGCAACACCAGAAATGCGGCGAGCCTTTCAAACCTTAAAGAAAGAGCTTCTCGAAACTCCCGCACTGGGCCTGCCTAACCCTGATAAAACTTTTGAACTTTTTGTCCATGAGTCTAAGGGGTTAGCGCTGGGGGTTCTAACACAGTGGTTCGGTTCCTGGCGCAGGCCAGTAGCCTACCTATCTAAGCAACTGGACCCGGTAGCGCGTGGCTGGCCGACGTGCCTAAAAAACGTGGCAGCCACGGTCATCCTTTGTGAGGACGCAGAGAAGTTCACTTTGGGGGGAGAACTGACCATCTTCGTTCCACACGCCGTAACCACAGTATTGGAACAGAAGGGCAGTCACTGGCTCTCGAATACCCGAATTGCACAGTACCAGGCAGCGTTGCTTGATAAACCCGGCCGCAGACTCGCAGTGTGCTCTGCTCTTAACCCCGCCACCCTGCTCCCAGAAATTGGCGAATCCAATATGGTTCATGACTGTGTTGAAACCATTGATTCAGAATATTCTAGCCGCATAGACTTAAAAGACACCCCCCTGCCTGATCCTGATTTGGAATTTTATGTGGACGGTAGCAGTTCTGTAGCCCAGGGAATTCGAAGGGCTGGGTATGCTGTGGTCACCATAACTGGAATTGTCGAGGCTGACCCGCTCCCTGCGGGCACCTCTGCCCAAGTTGCTGAATTAATAGCACTCATGAGAGCCTTGCAAATAGCCTACAATAAAAGGGTTAACATTTTCACAGACTCACGGTATGCATTCTGTGTGTTGCACATATATAGGGTCATGTGGAGAAACCGGGACTTTAAAACAGCGGATGGTGAGCCTATCAAAAATGGTGATCATGTGATGCGCCTGTTGGAATCCGTCCATTGCCCATCTGAAGTTGCCGTAATTCATATTCGAGGCCATGGCAAAGCCTCTGATTTGGAACAACAAGAGGGTAATCGTCTAGCAGACGAAGCGGCCAAAGCTGCTGCCTCTCGTGAAATTGACAAACAGCTAGTCAATATCACCCCAATTCCCGCACCTGCAATCAAATTGCCAGAAAACCCACCTTACACTGACAGCGAGAAGGAGTATGGTCTTGAGAAAGGAGGGACTATAACTGAGCATGGATGGATAGTTTTTAATGATGATAAAATTCTCATTCCAAGGTCCCTGGGCACAGACATTGTTAGGGAGGCACACAGACGCACCCACGCAAGCCCACAGGTCTTAATGAAACGCTTACAGTCATGGGCTGTCATGAAGGACATAGTCCACATTACCAGGGAAGTATGCCAAATGTGCTTGACTTGTGTTCAAAATAACCCGAATACTGGGGTTCGGAAGGGCCCCTGGGGAAGTCAGCCTACCGGCTCTGTTCCTGGGGCAAAATGGCAAGTGGATTTTTCTGAAATGAACCCTCATAGAGGCTATAAGCATTGCCTTGTGTTTACAGACTCCTTAACCGGCTGGGTCGAGGCATTTCCATGTAAAACTAATCAAGCCAGGGAAGTAGTTCGCAAATTAATTAATGAAATTATTCCAAGGTTTGGGGTTCCATGGCAAGGGGTGACCTCTGACAATGGGATGCACTTCGTGGCAGAAATCACACAAAAGGTGGCACAAGCCTTAGATATCCCCTGGTCCCTTCATGCCGCCTGGCACCCCGAGAGTTCGGGACAAGTCGAGAGGGCAAATCAGTCTATTAAAAATCACCTTCGCAAGTTAGCTCAGGAGACAGGTCTGGGTTGGGTGGATTTGCTTCCCCAAGCCTTACTGCGAATTCGAATCCTGCCCCGTGGTAAACTTGCAATCTCCCCATTTGAAGCCGTGTATGGTCGTCCATATCCAATAGGTGACCTCCCAGGGGGGAGGGAGAAGATTAATCAGGTGCCAGGAACACAGTTGCAGAGGTATTTGGAAAGCATGTCTAATCTCCTCCAGACAAATTTGCAGTCTCTCCTAAACAAGCAGGTCCACGCAATCCGAGACCCATTGCATAAATTCAACCCAGGGGACTGGGTGTTTGTTAAGGCATACAACCCTGGTCTCACTGAAACCCGCTGGAGGGGACCCTACCAAGTCTTGATGACATCACCATCCTGTTTAAAGGTTGAGGGTGTTGCCGCTTGGATTTATTACACACGAGTAAGAAAAGCACCCGCCCCAGCGCCAGAAGCCAACGTCCCAGTACAGAAGCCGACCCCAGTACTGGAGGACTTCAAGAGAAATCGGCAGCGTGAGAGAAGGAGAGAAAAGAGCCACTGGTCTGTGGAAGGCCTAGACGGGCTGAAGCTGCTGTTTCGAAAACAACCTGACGTCTCGGCGCACAAGGGTTTGCCTGTGCATCGGGTCAATAAGTAGCCTCTCCAATATTTTCTTATGCGTAAATAGCTTATTTAGTCTATGTTGTAGTCACTGTGCACAGTATAGTTATTTAGGTTTTCTTAAAAGTATAATTGATTTCTTTAAGTGTCATAAGGGTTTATTATTTGCATATTTTAGAAATGTTTAAGTTTATAGGATGTGTTATTACGCTTTGGACACTTTGCGATTCCCCTCCCTGGGTTTCTGCGGTGCACCCAATACTCAGAAAGATAGATGTTCATGATAACATCTGGGAATATCTGGGGAGGAATGTCGCAAATGTCTCCAACATCTGTTTAAAAACAGGCAACTCAGTAGGACAAGTGGTTGCCTCATGTTTAATTGCAGTTACCTCAGACATTACTGTTTTAGAACACATTACTCGCCCAGAGTTGAGCTTTCACCCAATCAGACATTTGATTCCATACAACTATGGAAACTTGTTCACCTTAGGGCAGGTTGTGAACACCCGGGATAATTCAATGCTACGTTTCCGTGTAGGGACAGTAACCAGGTCCCCACGTTGCGTGGTCTGGGAGGGATGTACCTCAGAATGTTACAACGTGACCCCCTCTGACCTATCACCTCAATGTGACAAAATAGAAAAGGTTCCCTTCCACCCAAACTTTATCAAATTGCCTCCTGGATGGTTCATTGTTTGTGGACTACAAACATTCACCTATGTTCCTGCATCTGCCAATGGAGGTCCATGCTCCCTTGCCAGACTAAGTGTCCTCCTCCCTTCAAGGGAAGTGCTCTCTCTGGAACAAAAGTCTAAGCGAGACACGGAAACCTATGGACTAGCTTCAACCTGCGATTCCTCAGTCAGCCTGCTGTCTGAAGCGGAATACATCGCACTGGCAGTGTCACTTGTGGGTGTCTCAGGGCTAGCAGTCTCAAATGCCAGGCAGCTAAGTAAATTGGCTTGCTCTGTGGTAAAAGGTTTGAATTTCACCAGTCATGCCCTGCATTTAATCAATCAAGAGCTTGCTGGAATCAGGGATGCCACACTCCAGAACCGTATGACCATTGATTATCTGCTGCTCCTCCATAATAAGAAGTGTTCTGATTTTAATGGTATGTGCTGCCTGGACCTGCAGGATAATTACCAGCAGGTTGAGAATTCAATCCATGGTCTCACAAATTTAACTTCAGAAATTAAGGAGGATAAAGGATTTTCTTTATGGTCATGGCTTACGAGCTGGCTGCCTGATTTCGGTTATCTTAAACATATTTTTGTCACAGCTTTAATTATAGTTGGTGGCATTATTTTCATCTGTGTCTGTGTTCCAATGCTGCAATCGCTGAGGGCAGCCTGTTCAATTCCCCGGACCCAAGGGGCGGGGTACATCATCACCGAGACCACCGCTGTTTGACGTGAGCATGGCTCCCTTTTGTCGCCATGTCACGGAAGAGAGAGGGAAGGACTGTTACCTCCATTTTCAGGGACACACCACCCGAATTTTATTCCTCTTTATTTTCCATGCTTACTCTTTTTATTCCTTCAAGATTTATTATGTTTTAGTTGCCACCCATTTCTAGGTTTCTGTCTTGCACCAAGCATTACTCTAACACACCTCCATTCACATACTTGTGGGCATAACTGCAAGCCTCCCCTGCTTCACTGGTCTTCTCAGTCATCTTTTAGATATGTCAATTTCCTCAAGCTATAAAGGAAATCTGCCAGTTAACCGTGCCCATACATAACCCCTACTTTCATGAATAGAACTCTGTATATGGTCAGGAACTTCACAATTATCACAAGGCTGTCAAAGTAAAGCAGTGCTTGCTTCAGGATGCAGAAAAGAAATGATTATTTGGTGTAAATAAAAATGCGGAATTTGATTAAAGGGGCCAGGGCCTTATTAAATAATATAAATTTGATATCTAACATTCTCTCTTCTATGTCTCAAAGCAGGAGTCAAAATTAACACCCAAAGCCCTCCAGTTACACAGGAAAGGCCTCAATTGCCCTACCTATTGTTACCTCTCACCCTTGGAAGTTCAGAAATTCCATCTCAATCTCCTGTTTTCCTGTCACTTATTGTGCTTACTATCACCTGCATACTTTGATATAATGGAGAAAGGCAGTCCAGAGGTCAATCGGAATTGGGACATGGGGGAAGTCTGCATATCCATTGATACTGAAATTTCTTTTGTGATTATCCTAGATAGTGCTTGGGATGAGACAGGATGAAGTAATTGCTGGGTGGGAATGGAATTTGCCAAGAGCCTCAAAGCAATGGTCCTCCTCAGGGGAGTCTGAAGGATGCCCATCTTCGTTATTGGTCAATTCTCAACCTGGATTCAAAATCTGGACTTCTGATTTGTGCCAAATTACAATCCTGGCGCCCATTGGATGTCACCTGAATGATGTCACAACCTGCATTTGCTAAACTATGAACTCTGTCATTTCCAGGGCAATTGCTCTACCCATCACCTTTTGTTCTATGTAATTGACCTGTTTTGTCTCTGTATGATTGACCTTTTAATGTAACAAAAGAGTCTGGTGCCGGGTTTTTGTTCACCATTGTAAATCTCTTGTTTTGTAAACTTGTTAGCTAGCAGTAGAACTAGTTGAGGTCCCTTGGGTGGAGGGTATAAAAATCTCCTGATAGGAAATGTCACCAGCGCTCTCAGCACATTTGCACGCAAGACATCGGAACCAAAAAGAGCTGCTCACTTAAGGGACTTTAATAGGCAAAAAGGTTGAGACTAGGGCTTTTTCCGGCACCAGGCCAGTGACGCTTAAACCCCTTTTCAATAAACCAATTTTAATTTTTGCCTATATTAAACGCTTCCTCGTTCTTGGGAGAAGGGCTCCACCAGTGACTCGAACCGAAGTTGTAACTGTATCCAGTAGCCATTTTTCTGGTAACATTCCTATATTTTCACTTAGCTGCATTCCAACAATTGCCTGGCTGTAAGGAAAAAGGCTATTAATGGCTCTGGGCAGGTTTGCTGTTATTGTTTGGCAGAATTAGATGCATTGCTTTTTAGTGCAATCCTGCTTCTCATGTCACAGTCTCTTTAACTGTATTTCAGCAGAGTAGCCCTCATGTATATAGCTGCTTATTTCCTATTTTTCTCTTGCCTTCTTCTTTTGTATTATAATAATAATAATAATTTCATGTCCTAAATTAGTCTTGTTTGAAAGGTTTTTTGTGGAAGAAACTCTGTTCAGGGAACAACGTTTCATGTCCCCAAAAGCTGGGACAGAGACAGGCACTCAATCCCGGGTCTCGAACTGCCGACTAGCAAGCTTTCCAGCTAACAAGCTGAGCTTCTTAACCCACGGAGCCACCACAGCCCCTTTCTTCTTTTGTGTCCTGATCAAACCCTGGACTGCCAAAATGAAGCCACTTTTTTGGCTTTGTCGTTGGCCAAACTAAGTCCTCATCTGTGCATGTTTCTGGCAATAATCGGCAGACCAGTAAATGAGCCAGATTCTGTACCACCCCACATTCACACAGCGTGTTGTTGTCTGATAGAAGGCCCTGGCGGCACAGAGGTTAAACTGCTGTACTGCAGCCTAATAATAATAATAATAATAATAATAATAATAATAATAATAATAATAATAATAATAATAATAATAATAATAATAATAATAATAATAATAATAATAATAATAATGTGTCAGAAATTATTCTGGGTTGAAATGAATTTTTGCTGGAGAAACTCCGCTCAGGGAATGCCCAAATGAGGCTCCTTTCATATCCCCAAGAGCTGGGACAGAGACAGGAGCTCAAGCCATCATGCAGTACCCAGGTCTTGAATGCTGGCTTGCCAGCCTTCCAGCTAACAAGGCGAGCTTCTTAACCACTGAGACACCGCAGCCCCTCCAAATAATTGCTGCTGACACTGTGACTTTGATCCCGACTGGGCTCAAGGTTGCCTCAGCCCTGGTGGTGCAGTGGTTAAACCGCTGTCCTGCAACCAAAAGGTTGTGAATTCCAACTTGACCATGGCTCAAGGCTGACTCAGCCTTCCATCATTTCGAGGTTCAGTAAAATGAGGACCCAGCATGTTGGGGGCAAAATGCTAATTACCTTGTGAACCACCCAGAGAGTGCACTAAGTGCTATGGGGTGGTACCATACCTGTCAACCGTGGCTCCAGACAATGGTTCTGCGCAAGTCGCCTTCTACGCAAGTGAAAAAGGGTTCTACACAAGTGAAAAAGCCTTCTACGCATGCGTAGAAGGTGACTTGCGCAGAAGGGATGCGCAGTACCTCTTTCCCCCCGCTGCCAAATTCCAGGGTTTTGGCAATTCCGGGCGGGAAATGGCGCATATCGATGCTAGAAAACAGGAAATCCCGGCCAATCCGGGAAGGTTGACAGGTACGGGTGGTACATAAGTATGATTGCTTTGCTTTGCTTTGCTTTGCTGAGTTTCCACATGATAAAAGTCAAGACACCCTGATACAGCCTGTTTGATTCTCCCCAAATTGTCAGCCCGTAAAAAGAATTAAGGGAGCTAGACGTGACATTGAATAGGCTCCAAAATAATTGAGTAATCCACGTTCTGGTGAAAGTTAGGCTGTTGCCATGGTTTCTTGAAGGTCAACAAGCCTTCTGGCCTAATTTAGGTTGGCTTTCCTCGGGAAGGATACCTTATTTATGATTGCTTATTCATGAACGTATTTATATACCAGGGTCTCCATTAAAATAAAAAACTGATCTAAGCAGAGGTCGTTTGAATTAGTGGCTGTAGTCAAGTGGGTGCAGGAAAGTCGAGGCTCCTTTAAATGGGCTCTGGTGATGAAAAGAAGTTCTTTTCTTTGCCAGCGAGAAGAGGGAAATATTTCCTATTGTTATCAAAGACAGCAAGAAATTGGACAAAATTGTGCTGTTTTTGCAAAACAACAAGAAGGGTCCACTGGCGAGAGATGCGCGTTCTTGGCTTTTCAAGGGGGGGGGGGGATTACTAATTTTGCACAGAACTATTTTCCACAAAGGTCCACAGTGCCCTAGTGGTTAAGACGTTGCACTTGAGAAACCGAAGGTCAGCAGTTCGAGACCTGAGTACTGCGTGATGGAGTGAACCTCCGTCATCAGTCCCAACTCATCACAATCTAGCAATTCGAATGCAAGAAATTGCAAGTAGACAAATAGGTATCACCTGTAAGTAAATAGTTGGGGGGGGGCACTTGCATTTACAGAGTAAAGTAGATTTCTGATTTCTTGACTCCAGTGGCAGAGAAGAAATTTGACCCTTCAAAACAGGTGCTTGATTGTACTTGTAGTCATAACAAGCTGTAGACTGTGGGAACTGAACTAATTTGATGGTCAAGGTATGCTGTAATTGGTTGAAACCCTTCAGAAGGAGGGATGAGAGTGGACATTTTTGTTTGGATATGGGAAGAAGAAGGATGGAAGGAGAGACAGTTTTGCCATGCTTTATGAATTGTTTGCATCATTAGAGTAAAAACTAGCAAATTGTAGTCTTTATGTTAACAAGCCAAGCTAGGCCAGGCAAGCAGCTAGAAAGGCTTTTGTTGTGTCAATATTAGAATGGTATTAGCAACCATGTTCCCTTGTAATCTTCTGAAACTTAATAACTGTTCTTTATATGATTATGATTGTATCCAGAACCATTGTCTCTGGTCCTTATAAAGCTAAGCTGGTTGGAGGAGGTCTGATGTCTTGGCAATGTGACTCTAAGTCGCTTTGAATTATATGTCCTACCTGATCTGGCTGCTTTGCAAGCACAAACAGTCAGTGGGTGAAATATATCACAGTTTCTCTAGCCTGAAACATAAGTACCCAGAGATGACACCAAGGGAGTGTGGGCTTCACCGAGGGGGTGCAGGTCAGGGAAGGTGGACTGGGTTATGTGAGGCAAGGGGCCTGAGATCATTACACCTTTACATTGCCTTGGTGGGGAAGGTAACATCATTCCATATGCTCCTGCCAACTTAGCAGTTTGAAAGCAAGAAATTGCAAGTAGTCGATCAGCAGGTACCACTTTGGCAGGGAAGGTTACAGTATGAGTGGCTTTCGAGCTAGGGAGACATTTACCTTTACTATTTCCAAAAAATGTGCAGATCCAGACAGAGGATATTAAAAGAGCTCCTTGTGTCATGATGGAGTTAGAGGTGGGAAATCCCATGAGATTTAGGCCTTCCTCAACATGACATCTTGCTGATTCCAAAAAACCCAGCTTGGAGAGAAGGTGGAATTTTGCATTCTTCAGGTCACTAAAAAATGCTTTCTGACAAAACATATAACTTAAAAGGTATAAACTACTAACACAGACAATAATAATATAAATTAAAAGTGCTCTCCCATGCCAGGGCCAACAGAGACAACCATTTTGAACAGCTTTCAAAATCCTCTTTTACTTTCCAAAATTAATCAATTCTTGTGAAGGTGTCGTCCCTTTCTCCTTTAATAAATCATGATCTAATAAATTCTCCCCAAGTATCTTTCAAATTATTTTCCTTCAGTAATTCTCTCTTTAATGCTACAAGTTAATTTATCATTAACAGCAATATCTTATATCTCTTTGTACCATTCATTTATTTGAAAATTGTAATGCATTCTCCATTTTCTAGTTATCATTAATCTTGCTGCCGTTATCAAATTTTAAATTAATTCTTTATTTGGCCAATTACTTTTGACCTGATCATATACTGATAAAAGAGCAAATTTAGGACATACCTCTAAACATACCATCTACAAATCAATTTGTACAATTTTCCCGTTATCCTTACTAAAATAACCCCAAAATTTGTGCATCCCATATTGTCTTCCAATTCTGACTACTTATATCTTCACCCAGACCATTCTCCCACATTAACTTAAGGTAATCTTGTTGATCTTTTGCCTCCAGTAATATTTTGTAGATATTACTCATATACCCTTCATAAGTAAATTTCCTTCTATCCTTTCCCTTTGTACTATCAATGGATGAGTCTTGCGGAAGAAAAAGAAAATCAGCATGGCTTTTCACTAGCCTTTCTGAGTTCTTTGAAGCTTTACAATCATGTAAATGAAGTCGATTGACTTGATAGCGTACACCTGGACTTTCAAAAGGCTTTGGTCAATGTCCTTTAGCAAAGGCTCCTGGGTAGATTTAACAGTTAAGAGAGAGGAAGATGTCTATCAAAGAAAAGGCAGCAAGAATAGGATGAAATGATTTGTCCACACAATGAAGTAACAGAAGCGGCAGGTTTCCTTGGACATCTTTATTAGAATCAGTGCATTTCAACTTACCCAGAATTGATTGGGAGTTAAGGAGAAGCCATGAGGTGGGGACATCTTATGACCCCGTCAAATCATCAGATAGGTTAAACATGAAAAGGGGCATTAAGAAGACCTGTGAAGGAGCTCTAAGAAATAGGGAAACTGACAATCTAATGGCAACAGCTTGACAGTATAATTTAGTGAAGGGGTTGGCAGTGACGGGCCGGAAGAGAGACCTTGAGGTTCTGCTGGAACCTCTGATGGAAATGTCAGTCCAGGATGAGACCTTGTCCATTGCTCCGTCAGGCAGGTGTGTCACCTCACCCACCCCATCCCTGCCAGCGGCCTCCCCCTTCATGGATGGTGACGTGACCGCCGATCCAGGTGCACTGGCTGGCTCCATGGCCACGTTGTGTGTGAGTTGTTGGCCATTGGCACATCAGTCGCATGGCCATTGCCCTGCCTCCTCTGCACACGGCCTGGCCTCCCAGCTTGACTGCGGTGGCTCGCTGTGGCTGCTGGGGCGCTTAGTTTTTTCTTTTCTCTGTTTTGTGGGGCATAGGGCCCTCATGGCGGTCTGGACCCCCACAGTGACCATCTGGAATGGCCAAGGTAGGTGGGTGCCAACTGTCAGGGGGCTCGGTGCAGGGGTGTGGGAATGTATGCAGTACGTACACACACACCTTGCTTTTATATATATACTAGCATAGGTTGCCCGGCGTTGCCGGGCTGTTATAAACTGTGATCAGCTTTTTTGGGTTATTTTGTGGATTAAAAAAAGAACAAAGGATGATATAATTGTTTCAAATTGTTTTATTTATCCAAATAATGTTTTAGTTTGTGGTTGTTGTTTTTTGTTAATAGTTGTACCATAGGTAATATTTTTTAAAATGTGAAAGTACATGTTTTTTACATTCAATGTTTTTAAACTGTGTCTAGATGTTTTGGGTTTTTATTTGAGTTAAAACTCAACACAGGATGTTATAAATCTTTTTATTTTATTTATTTAACATATGTTTGTGGTTTGTGTAAACTTTTGATTTATTGTTATGTTTTTGACTTGTTTTTACTCTTGTGGTCTCTAGGTGGGGCTGTTGTGTGTTTTTGAGTTGTTTTTACTATTCTGCCCTGCAGGTGGGGCTGCTAGAGGTTTTGGTTTCGTTTCATGTGTTTTTTCCTCTCCTGGCCTCTGGGTGGGGCGTCTTCCGGTAAGTAGTCTTTGTTTCTTCATTTCTGTCGTCGTGGAGGGAGGACATACTGGTGAGTTCTCTGGGTTTTTTTCTTCTGCGGTTTTTCTTTGTTTTGTTTTTGTGGTGGTTGGCTGGGAAGTGTTTCTGTTTGTTCTTTTTTGTTTTGGTTGAGTTTTAGGTTTGTTTAATTGGTTTGGTTATTTATGGTTTTGTTTAATTTTTCTTATTTTGTTGTTGTTTATTTGTGCAATTAGTTGATGTTTATTTGTGTGATTTGTGGTATTTTTGTGTTGTAGTTAGGTGTTTTGTATGTGGTTTTGTGGTATTGTGGATGTTTTTGATGTGTATTTTGTGGTTTACCTTTTTGTTTATTAATGGTTTTTTATTATTGATTTATTTTTGTTTTATTATTTTTTATTAATTTTGGTGTTTGTTTTTGGTGTTTACTTTAGCGTGAAGAACAGACTGCCTGTCGGTTCCTCTTTTCCCCATTGCTGCTTTGAATTTTGGTTTTGATGCAGCAATGGGGGAAAGGAGGAGGAGGCAGTCAGCTCGTTCTTCTCCCAGGAAGGTTCGTTAGGCAGGTTAGGGGGGAAGGAGGAGGCAGAGAAGAGCTGTCTCTGCCTAACGATGGTTCTCTCCTCTCTGTCTCCTTTCTCTTCCGGCTTACCTAACCGGAGATCGCCAGGCAGCGATCCGTGAGGGGTGGTGCTTTTCCTTGCGGAGGGTGCTTCCCCTGACGAACTGCTGTCTGTTTTGGAGGGTTTTTTCCACCCCGGCTCAACTTTCCTTGAGGCCGGCGGTGGTCTCACCGTGTCTTCGGCGGGGTAGCATGAAGGAGAGGGAGTCCCTCTTCTCCCCGTTGCTCTGGGAAAGAAGGCCAGCAGGTGTCTCGTGGTGGACTTGCGCTCCCATTGCGTTTTGTAATTTTATTTTTCATGCACCGGCTTTCTCAGCATTCTGCACACTCATGGCATGCAGGACGCTGGGAATTGTAATTTTGCGTTTGTGGTTTGCTTTCATGCAGTGGTTTTTTTCCTGCGGCTCAATTTTAATTGGCTGCACCGCATTTCCCAATGTTCTTTTTGCTCACGCCTCTCAGCCTGATTGGCGCAGGGAACATTTGGAATTGAAGTTGTTTCCCTTTGTTCGCATTCGTGGGGCTCTTGCCCCACTGGCACGTTTCTCAACCTTTCAGTAACCTCCGTACTGGGTTCGGGCTAGTGCAGGAGGCTCGATACAGGATAGGATGGACGGGTGCAGAAATGTATAACAAGTTCCAACGGTTAATCCTTGAATGTATAGGTATAGATAGATATATCAAAAGATTGATCAGCTTGTTCAGTCTTTGCTGTGGGAATGAATGTGGTGTGTGTGTGTGTGTGTGTGTGTGTGAATGTGTGTTAGAGATGATCTTTCTTAAGAGCGAAAGAGACTCCCTTGTGTTGGGAAAGGAGGGAGCCCTTGAAGAATAAGAGAGAAAGAGCCATTTGTCACTCGTACTGAATGGTTTCATATGTAAGGGACTGTTTATGGCTCTCCTTAATTGCAGTGATATTCCTCTAGCAGCCACAATTCTTCCTTCTATCTGCTCTGCTCACTATGATGAATCAGCTGCTGTGAGAAGGGAAAGTGGCAAAATAAATAAATGCCAAGAGAGGGAGCGAGAGAGGGAGAGAAAGAAAGAGAGAGAGTGCGTTCTGATCAACAGCTCTAAAAAACCAAATATGATGCCTGATGGGAAGAGTTGGCCAACACAGTTCTGAGTATACAGTTTTTCAGGGATTAAGAGCATGTAAAGGTCGCCTTTGCTCGAAAGCCAGTTGTATCCGACTCGAGGGTTCAATCCTCATCTCTGTTTATAGCCAAAGAGCCAGCGCTGCCTGAGTTTGCATACGTTTCCATGGACATGTGGCAGCCATGACTAGACACGGAATGCTGTTTACCTTCCCACCAAAGTGGTGCCTATTTATCTACTTGCTATTTCTAGCTTTCGAAGGGCTAGGTTGGCAGGAGCTCGGACAGAGATGAGAGCTCACTCCATCACGCAGTACTCAGGTCTTGAACTGCTGACCTGCCAACCTTCCAGTCCAGCATCTTAACCACTAAGTCGCCGCAGTCCCTAAGGGCAGGTAGTTGGAACTTTTAGGGGTCGCACAGTTATGGGTGTCTACACACTTTGGATTGTGGAGCACTCCAATCTTCCCCCTGAGCACAGCTTTTCACATCCCTATCGGGAGTTCTATTACTTTCAGGCACTCGCTTTTAGTCCATTCCCCACAAGTGTGGACACTGAGAAATGGCTAAGACTGAGCTGTGAAGCTGTCGGTTGGCTCCTTCTGGAGTAAATTTCCAGTCTGCTAAAATAGCCCACAAGACATTTCAGTATATCAGAAATTGAACACTTCCTATGATGATCTGTTAATGTCCAGGGAAATTTTGAAATTAAATAAATAAATTGGGAGATCTTTGCTGAAGTGATCATAAAATCATAGAATAACTGAATTGGAAAGGGCCTTTTAGGACATCGAATCCAACCCCCTGCACATTTAAATTATTAAAAAAAACTCTTTGCATGTGTTTCTTTGTATTGCACACAAGTAAAGAAAAATATTTTTAAAATTTAAACAAATACTGGGAGTCCTCAAATCAATCTGTATTGAGAATTGAGGGTAGTTAACCAGATAAAAGGGGCCAAGGTGGCTTAGTGGCTAAGATGCTGGGCTTCATGACCAGAAGGTTGGCAGGTCAGCTTTTCGAGACCTGAGCACTGCGTGATGGAGTGTGCTCATTTTATCTGTCCCAGCTCAGTGATGACCTCCCACATGTAGAAAAATCACTTCCCCTGATCATTCACACACCATCAGAGGAAGTGTTCAATTACTGAAAGAGCCATTTTCCATTTGTACAGGAGGAGCGCACCAAATGGTGCACGCCTCCCCCACCCTCCAAATGAGAACATTTTCCTGGGAGATCCAGCAAAGCAGTCTGTACATGCCCTAACTCTCTCTTTCTTGAGACACATCTTTCTGAGACCGATTGGATCTCTGTTTAATACTCCATCCTGAGCACTGAAAACTGATACCCTTCTTTATTTCTTCCTTCAGTTTAGAACCAGCTCTACCCACACTGTTCTATGGGGCACTGCTAACCCCAGTAGTGCTCTGGTTCACATGGTTTATATATGCACATGAGATGGAGATATGCTTTGGCTCTAATGGGGTTCCAGATCCAGAACTGAATCAGGCTGATATGAACAGATTCTGAAGGTGCTTGAATTGAAGCAGCCCAAATCTGAGTTTGGTATGTTATCTAGTTGGATTCAGAGGCACATAGTAAGAGATACTGAGAGTGTCCTCTCAAATGGATAAGTTTCTTCCCAAGCTATCTCTACAATAAATGGAGATACTGGCTCTCTGCCTCCAGAGGTTAAAGAGCAGACAAGTCAACATCTTAAATTGGATTTATTTATTTTTTTTTTTGGAATAGTAGCCGTGTTAGTCTGTGTTTCAGGCATATCAGAGAATAAACAAAACAAAAACGCTGTAGCACTTTAAAGACTGTTAGATTTCAATCTGAATAACAGCCAGACGTCATCTGCCATTACCAATTGTATGAAGCCACATTGATTTGTATGCTAACCAATCACTCTGTACCTGACCTCTGTACCTGATGTGTATAAATTTATGCCATGAAGTCTCACTCCCATGCCCGATGGAGTGGACTTGATCCACAAAAGCTCACACTGAAATAGAACAGTCTTTAAAGTGCTACAGCATTTTTGTTTTGTTTATTCTCTGATATATCTTAAATTGAAGAAATTGCAGGTAGATAAACAGGTACCACTTCAATGGGAAGGTAAACAGCGTTCCGTGCACTTCGGTGTCTACGCATGCCTGCCATGTGTCCAGGGAAAACTCTGCAAATGCAGACAGCGCTGGCTCTTTGGCTATAAAGAGAGATGAACACTGAACCCTAGAGTCGGATACGACTGGCTTTCGAGAAAGGGTGACCTACTGAACCTAATGTCCTCACATTGATTTTTAAAAAATTTATTCCACAAAGGAGATCTCACCCCCTCCACTGCAATTTTACTGCAAAACTGAAAAAGGTCATAAGTTACTTTCAACTTTGGTAAAAGGATTCTTCAGTCCAGAATACATCATTGTCATTCCTGCTGGTGGTGGCAGTTGCTGCAGCAGCGGCAGCGACGACGACAACAACGATGACAACGACAACAACAATGACAACAACACAACAACAACAACGTCTTCTGCTGCTGCTGCAACCCCATCGGGTGTTGAGGGAGATACAAGGTTATTGTTCTGGCACTTCTAGAGTCCCTCACCAGTATTATTTGGTGTCCTTGCGATATGTCTTTGATGTTACAGGCCTTGTACAGTATGGAATTCCAAGACATTCTCTCCAAATGGGCAAATCACTGCTATAATTATGGCTACCTAAGGACAACCTCCGGGTTGGAGAGATAGGCAGGATATCTCTCAATGCCATTTCCAGGGAATCCTAAACAGGTGAAGGCATCTGCTTGGGAAGAATACCCTGAAGGAAATGGTGAGCCACTGTGTGAGACAATGCTTGACTGGATGGGCTCCTGTGGCCTCTTCCAGCAAGGCTGTTCTTATGTTCTTATGTTGTTGTCTCTGTGTGTAGGTTAAGATTGGTTCTATTCCAATTATTTCCCTTATAAGCTCATTCCTGATTTTATCCCTTCTGGTCATGCCAGCAGCCTTCCTTAGACATCTCATTTCCCTGGTGAGCAACTTGCATTTATGTTTTGTTGTAAGTATCCATGTTTGGCACTGGTAACATAAGGTCATACCTGTCAACCATCCCGATTTGGCCAGGATTACCCCGTAATTTGATGTCGATTAACCCGCCCCGCGCTGCCAAAACCCTGTAATTTGGCAGCGGGGGGGATGCTTTCCACACATGCTTGGAAGTGCTACGCCACTTGCGCAGCCCCTACGCAAGCGGCGTAGCTCTTCCGCGACCTGCACACAAGCGATCTGCGCAGGTCCCATTTTTCCAGAGCCGCGGGTTGACAGGTATGCATAAGGTGGAAATGAATATGCATTGTATGAGGTATTTCTTTGTGCTGGTCGGTATTGCCTTGTGTTGTAAGAGGGGAGCTAAGTTGTAACTTGTAACTAACAAGGACAGCTTGTGGCTGGCTAAAAACCTGCCACCATTGGTTTTCTTTCTTAGAAGTGAAGAGAAGCCTAGTAAGTGCCTTAAAGAAAGAAAGAAAGAAAGAAAGAAAGAAAGAAAGAAAGGAAGGAAGGAAGGAAGGAAGGAAGGAAGGAAGGAAGGAAGGGGAACGAAAAGGAACGAAAAGGAACGAACGATCAATTGAAATTACAAGAGTCGAGCTTATGCTTAAAGTTGTGGCAACCCAGTTCTAGACCTTTGGCAATGCTTGATCTGTATGGAATGACTATACCGAGGGGTAGAATGACTTTTCAGCATTTTTTTTTGTCTGTGTATGAAAAGAAAATGCTATCCTTGCTCCTGATGAACACATTCTCCTCCTCCTCCTCCTCCTCCTCCTCCTCCTCCTGATTCTTGTGTCCCTGAAGTCTTCTCTAGTTACCTGGTTAAACGCATGACGTTGTCTGTGTCAGTTCAGGTCAACCCATTGTCTTTGTCCAATTTTCCTTCTCCAGCAGGCAGGGAACCTTACAGAATCTCTGGGCCTGGAGGGGAAAGACTCTGTACTGCCCCTATTACTTAAAGTATTGATAGTGAGCATTGAACTTATGACTTTCTGGACAGTGTACAAAGTGATTTGTTACGTAGCTTCAGGCAGTTTTTGAAGCAGGGCAGAATCCAGCAAAACAGTTTGACTCGAGGCTATAGTAGAGCCAGAAAGAAAGATGTACACCATGAGCTACAAGGGTTCAGATGTTCGCCATGCAGTGAAGAAACTATAGCCTGAATCCAACCTAAGAGCACCAAGTACTGCAGGTTAAGAAGCTCGCCTTGTTAACTGGAAGACTGGCAAGTTGGCAGTTCGAAACCTGGGTATTGCATGACGGATTGAGTGCCCATCTCTGTCCCAGTTCTTGGGGACGTGAAAGGAGCCTCATTTGGGTGTTCCTTGAGCAGAGTTTTTCCCACAAAAATCATTTCAACCCAGAATAATTTCTGACACGAAATTATTATGACTGCTGAGATTTTCTATTTTCCTTCCTTCCTTCCTTTGAAATCTGCATTATAAATGTTTTCCCCCAATTATGCTTTGGAAATCCACACACTGACTCACCCTCCTGCAGACATTTTTATCTGGATAGGTCTCTCTTGCTCGAAAGCCAGTCGTATCTCACTTTAGGGTTCGGTGCTCAACTCCACCTATAGCCAAAGAGCCAGCACTGTCTGCATCTACAGACATGTCTGTGGCCATGTGGCAGGCATGACTAGATGCCAGAGTGCACAGAACACTGTTTACCTTCCCACCAATGAGGCACTTATTTATCTACTTGCAATTTCTTGCTTTCAAACTGCTAGGTTGGCAAGAGCTGGGATGGATAACATGAGCTCATTCTGTCATGCAGTGCTCAGGTCTTGAACTGCTGACCTGCCAAACCTCTGGTCATGAAGCCCAGCATATTAGCCACTAAGCCACCATGGCCCCTTTTATCTGGATAACTACCATCAATTCTCAATGCATATTGATTTGTGGACTTCCAGTATTTATTTGGGGTTTGGTCTCTATAGAACCACATTTCTGGAGCTTGTGAGGTCTTGAGGGCCATATATACAGCCCACACATAGACGAAGGTTCATGGCACGCCAACCTTTTCCCTGCATCTCTCTGTTCTCCAGCCTGCTTCCTCTCCATGGTCAATCACAGCTCTCCATTCCTGCTTGGTTCTTTCCAGTCAGCTACATCAGACCTACACCAGTTGAGAAAATATATCCTCTTGTTTGTATTGCTCCACCTAAGATAAGGAGAGAAGTAGCATCAGAGGCTGAGATAACTTAGCAGGAGAATGATCCTCGACACCCTCTGAGCAAATATGAACCTCAAGTCCACTGGCTCAGATCCAGGAAGAGCTTTATGGCAAGAACAAACATTTTTGAGAGCACACAAGAGCAAAACCAAATTAGAAGATGGAGGAAGGAGCTCACTCTGCAAGGAACATCATTAAAGGAGGATATGGCTGAAGATCTCAGTCAGCCTCCCCTATGTCACTTGGAGGACCCAATTGGCTGGTGGTTGGAGTTCCTAAATGCATGACCAACATGCTCAAGTGGGGGCTGCTGGAGGACAACAACATGCAGTGTGAAGCTGGAGAGACACAGAGTCCGGCTCATTTACTGGTCTGCCTATTGCTGCCAGAAACATGCACCGATGAGGACTTGGGTTTGGGCAATGACAAAGGGAAGAAAGTGGCTTCATTTTGGCAGTCCAGGGTCTGATCAGGACATGAAAGAAGAAGAAGCTACAACATCACAAAGGCAGTGGGGGGAAATGGAAGAAGGACAATCTCCTCTCATCCAGACCAAATCTTCCTGGTCTCAGTGTCCTGTTAAGCGATGGCTGAAGGAATTGCTATGCTCTCAGCTCCAGCACCTGTCCTTCCAAGGAGCAGTCCAAGGATGGACTTATTTGACCTCCTTGCAATCCAGAGGACTCTCAAAAGCTTTCACCAGATTAACTACTCTGCCAGAAAACCTGTTCTCAGGGATGTTAGACAAGAATCATTGAGTGGGCAGAGGCCACACAAGGACATTCAGACCATCACTATCCTTTTTAGCAAGAGAAGAGCAAAGTGAGGTTTCCCCATTAGCTCAAGTTAGCCAAGCCATTAGTCAGCTTACAGGAGCTAAATTCCCCGTAAAAAAAAACTGATGAAGGAGCCTGGTGGACATGCCGTGTCCATGTAAGACCATGATGGCGAACCTTGGTTCTCCAGATGTTCTTGGACTTCAATTCCCAGAAGTCCAAGCCCACATGAATCCGCATGAATGGGCTTACTGTGATTCATCCAGCCCGCGCCGCCCTCATTGCTCCTGGAAGCGGAAGTAAAACGCACCTGTACAGTTAAGTCTCTTCTGGGTTAACCCTTCCTCTGTACGGGCGCGTTTTACTTCCACTTCCAGGAGCGATGAGGGTGGCGTGAGTCGGATGAATTGCAGTAAGCCCATTTGTGGTGGCTTGGGCTTCTGGGAATTGAAGTCCAAGAACATCTGGAGTGCCAAGGTTCGCCATCACGGATCTAAGATGATGGCCTATGGTGGAAGCTTCAATGCTAATATTTGCCTTCTCGAGAACTGTGGTGTTGGTGACATAGTTATCCGACTTGATGTTCAAGATGGAGCTTAGCTTCTGTTGGTGAAAGCAGGAAGGTGTCAGGTATAAACCCACAAACCTGGGAGGCAGCGACCGTAGATTGCCCACTTTGGCACCAAACCATCTATGCTGCTACAGATCACTTTGAAGGAGAACGCTGCAGACATGAAGAGGCTAGGTGACAAGCACGGAAGTTTTGTCAAACTTAACTATGACCGCCACCATCTATTGAATGCACAGTGTCTGGCCTCATGTTTCATGCCAGGATTAGTTTATTGAGTCACCAGAGACACATCCATCAATGAAGTAAATGACTTTCAGGAAAAATGGATACTCAGATATGAGTAGCAGCCACCACCGAATATTGTAGGTACTGTATTGCTGTAAGACAAGCAATATTTGGGGGGCTGAGTTTTTGCCCACTCTTGCTCATCATTCTCCCCCTGCCTTCCTTCCCTTAAACACATGCATACATATACACATGCTTGCATTTTTAAAAAATAATCTACCAGCGTTGGTGTGTTCCATTGCAATAACCCCAGAGAGCTGCCTAACTGCAGAACACCGTGCTTTAATTTCCAGGAGAAATTGCACGGCCAATGTCACAACCAGCGTGGGAACTGGCGTGCCATTGGGAGCCAGCCCAAGTGAGAGAGATGCCCGGCATTTAAGCTACAGGATACTGGGTTTTGTTCTTTTTATATTTCACTATTGCTTTCCTCCCCGCCCTCCACGCAGAACTATGAATTCTTACAGTACCCGTAATTGAAATGTTGATGAAAATATGAATTATGCGCAATTACTCTTTGTACCAAATGAAAGCTAGGTATGAAAGGAGAGTTGAGAACTTGTCCTCCTCCAACACCAATACAGTTGTTTTTATTTGTGCTAAAGTTTGGCCCCAGAATAGTTATTAGGCTAGAATTTAAAAGAAATCTATTTGGATTTATTTCTGGTTCCCAACACCACTCGTTATAAAGGACACATAATTTCAGAGCTTGCGATCATTCAATCAACCAGGTGGTCCAATAAAAGAGGTTGTTTGTTCACTCAACATCTGTGTACAATTAGTGCACTGGGGGGATATGATGACTTTGAAAGTCTTCTAATTTCTTTGATCTGGTGTGTCACATCAGTGGCTTCTAGTGCAACACTACTGTCACCAGCTGCTATTGAATGAGAGGTCTTGAGTAGAAGGTGTGGCCACAGTTAAATCTACAGCAAACCATGCATGGGAAAGATGGATGTAGATAACAGACATATCAGACATTTTCCCCCTACAACAAATCTACTTCTAAAGCTACTCTGATAGACAGATGACCACCCTTTGTTTAGACCAGTGATGGTGAACCTTGGCACTCCAGATGTTCTTGGACTTCAATTCACAGAAACGCAAGCCCCTGTGAATCCACACGAAGGGGTTTACTGTGATTCATCCAGCCTGCACCACCCTCGTCACTCCAGGAAGCAGAAGTAAAACGCCCCCGTACGGTTAAGATTCTTCCAGATTAACCCTTCCTCTGTACAGGCATGTTTTACTTCCACTTCCGGGAGCAACGAGGGTGGTGTGGGCTGGATGAATCGCAGTAAACCCCTTTGTGTGGATTCACGGTGGCTTGGGCTTCTGGGAATTGAAGTCCAAGAACATCTGGAGTGCCAAGGTTCACCAACACTGGTTTAGACACTTTCTGGGTAGGAAACTCCACCACCTTTTGAGGTAAACCACTCCATTGTCAGACAGATCTTCCCGTCATGAAGAGTTTCCTAATGCTTAGGCTGAATTTTCATTCATGTAGCTTGGATGTTTGTCTATAGGTCCTATCTCCAGAAAAGTTGACGATAAGTCAACCCCCTTCCATGTGATGGTGCTTCTAATATGTGAATGTACATGCGCTTAGCTCTTTCAATCATTCCTTTACAGGATTTGGAATCCCGACCCTTTCCTATCTTTTACTTACCCTTCCCTCACCCAAGAAACTATCTGGTTTCTTGACATCCTTCCTAAACCACAGTGATCAGAAATGAACATAACACTACAGGTGAGGTCTGACCAAAGGAGAAGGGAATAGAGATTGTGCTTCCCTTGACTTGAACTTTACACTTCTTTTGATGCGGCTGAGATTTTTGTTAACCTTTTTGGCTGTTGAGTTAAGTTTAGCTTGTGGTCCATGAAGATCTTCAGATCTTTTGTACATGTACTATCAGCCAAGGGCAGGTATTCCCAAACCTTGATTTATATTTGATTTATATTTCCTACCAGAATGTACATTTTTTCCCTGTTGAAATTCATTCTGTTTGTTTCAGCCTGGTTTTCCACTGTGGGAAATGTGATCTAGAATTGAAGATTGCTCAGCATCTTTGTAGTGCTTAGAGGATGTTCAAACAAGCATTATGTATTTGAACTCCTTGCAACAACCACGTAAAATCAATATGAATCTCTTCATAGAGCAGGGTGGAAAGACTATGGCCTAGAGAGAATAGCATGCAACCAACTACATCTTAGCAAAATAAAACTAAAGCTCTTTTGAAACTTTCCCATACTCTTAGATCGTCTGGGGAGACCCTGTTCCTGCTCCCATGATTGACTCATGTCTTAAGGGGCTAGGACGCCAGACTTAACAACATCCCATTTCCTGAGATTTCCAGTCAAAAAATTGGTCTCTCAGAAGATGGGCTTTTGTGATGACACAAGAACAGAACAAGGAAGTGTTGGGAGATCAGAACTGCCTCTAGACCACATGTTCTGGAATCAAGGGGAGTATAGGGAAATGGCCCAGATTTTTGGGTGTGTGTGTGTGATCTAATAAGGTTGTATAGTATTCCAGAACCAAGGTGGGGGTAACTGGTTGGACAAAGAGCAGTACAAGCAGTTGCCCCAACTCCTTTTAGAGCTTTTGTAATAGTCTGTGGTTGGATCTGCAGTGGCTCAAGTGGCTAAGACACTGACTGGGAGTGGAAGGTCAGCAGTTCCAAAGCTGAGTACTGCAGGACGAAATGAGCACCCATCTCTGTCCCAGCTCCTGCCAACCTAGCAGTTCAAAAGCAAGATGTTGCAAGTAGATAAATAGGTACTACTTCAGTGAGAAGGAGGAGGTCTGTCAGCTGTTTAGTTGTGGTTTTGTCACTGGCCAAAATTAAATCTTCATCGGCGCATGTCTCCAGTAGTAATTGACAGAGCAGCAAGTGAGCTGGATTCTGTATCTCAACACATTCGATGTGGATTCCCCATGCCCAGTTGGCATGGAACGGCCCTCGCAGAGGCCACTTCAGTCGAGAACGCTCCTGGCCCGTGGGCTCTGCGGGCACAGAAATTAAGGGGGGTGGATTAATAATAAGGGTTGATTCACCCACAATCTGACCTGACCAGCGATCTTGCTGAGAGAAGCAGATCACTAACCTCCGTTACCTATTAGGCAATTACTGACTCACAGAAGAGCCTAATCCTTGGTGCAAATAGAAGCCATATTTACTCTGGCGTAAGCCTCAGACAATGGTTTCCCTCTGTCAATGTTTGCCTTAGTTAATTAACTTCCCCAAGAGAGGTTCTCAATTAACCCGGGTAAATGGGTGATGTGATTTTCTGTCAGATGACCATTCTACATGCGCAGCCTTGAACATAATATATACTGATGATTTTCCCTCAATAAATCACTGGTCTTCGCTCCATCTTGCCTCGTGTCGTTCCTTTGACCAGTCTCCTCCGGGACCCCAAGGGCCGCTTCACGGCCCCAATCCTACATCTGGTGACCCGCGACGTGATCCTACTCGTGAGTAAGCGATCTACACGGTCCGGTTCTGCGCTCGAACCGCGTCCACTCATCCCGGAGGACAGCGCGGCAGCCCGGCCGGTAAGCCAGCCGGTCGGGAAGACGGCCCTGCGGCGAGGCATTGCAGAAGAGGCATCCTACAGCTTGCTCCCGACTTTCGCGGTGGCTTGCAGGCACGGAAAAACGCGTTCTGCTCAGGGTCAGCTGTGAACCCCTGACAGCGCAGAGGCCACCGAGGGCCCGTGGTAGGGGACCACGCTCCGAGCTCTACCCAGAGAATCATCGCCAGAACCTATTACCTTGCCCAAAGACGCGTCGACTCGTCCCGAGGAGGAAACTTCGGAGGACCCACGCAGGTAATATGGGGACTTGTCCTCAGCGACAAGGTCCATCCGCTAGCCAAAGAACTCATGAGGAGGAGTTCAGAATCCTGGCCGGGGTGTTTCAGTTACATCTTCACAGCAGAGAGCTAGCGAGACTTTTGGTGTACCTAAGGGAACACTGCCTGCTTTACCCAGAAATAGGTACGTTAACCCTTAAGCTTTGGGATCAGATAGGAGACTGCATTCAGCAACCCCCGAAAGCTCCAGAGGGCATAATTCGCACATGGAGCAAATGTAGGAAACTCTCAGTAGAGGATGACCCAGTCCGGATAGAGACCCAGAAACCCCCAGCACAGTCAGAACCATCAGCCCAAGGAGTCTCTATCCGTCATTTCAGCTTAAGCAGGGCAGGGTAGGGAGCATTCCCTCAGTGGCAGCTGCAGACGTCACTGAAGGAATTCATGGCATGAGAGGCCCTGGCGCTTCTCTGACAGTTAAAAGTCCCCTGCCAATTAAGAACTCCATTCAGCGCATGGGTGAGGAAGATCCATTCACGGGGAAATTGCCAGTGGCACAATTAGCTAGCGCCCAACTGCTGTGCTCAGCCTATCTGAAGGCAGACACACGTTCCGGCAGGGCTGCTCAGCGCCCACAGCTCACGGAAATCTGCACGGCCCCTGGCCACGCAGGGCTCCAGAGCAGACCCATTACCACACTCAGGCGCAGAGCAGTGCCAAAACCCCAAGGCGCCTGCTTCCAGTGTGGAAAAATGAGACACCTTAGAAGAGAATGCCAATCTAGACCAGGCAGATCTTCAAAAGGTTGTCTTAATGCCAAATGGCCACGCTGGCATGCATCTGGCCCAGGCTAGAAAGGAGGCAGCCATCGCCCTGGCTATGCCAGAAGAACCGTCCCAGCAATAGTACCCCGAGTTTCCCCAGGGCACAGGCAGAACCTACATGTCTCACCTTGGAGTAGCCCAGAGAAACTCGCCCCTAAGTAGAAGCACCCAGATGGTTGTAAATAGCCAGCTGTGTATTAGTCATCTCCTCATGTGTAGTATAGAACGCTGCAGATCAGGGGAGGAATGTGCGAATGCGTAAATAGATGTGTGTATGCGTGGTGCACCACTGAATGTATGACTGCAAGAACTGTGTATGATTGCAAAAGCCTTGTCTCTATGACCACAGTATGACTGAAAAAGTGTTCCTTGTGTGTAACTGAGTGGTAATGTCACTGTGAAATATGTGTTAAACAGTTTGCACTCTGTTCATGGGCATGAGCTATTTAAAGTTTGAGAAAGCATGATGAACAAAACCCTTTGCCTTGCCTGCTTAGCAGCTTAAGCAGGAGGGGGGGAGTCCTAACCTGCAATAGGGCGGGGTGACCCCCCTTCTTCCCTTGAGACTTTTTCTTTGTCAAAGGATTAAGCCACTCTTGGAAACCGGTTTTGCAATCCTTGCCACTCAGGAAAACAGATTTTTCTTTTCAGAAGCGCGATCTGAAAACAAAAATCACTTCTATGAGTTTTCCTCACTAGATCATAAGCTATGGGGCCCCTCCCTATGTCTGTGTTCCTCAAACCCCCATCTCTGTGTTTTAAGGTTTTTTGAATGTCTCTTAGCGTCTTGAAGTCACGTATCTCACTAGGAGTGAGAGAATTGCATTGTCTTCATGTGTGTATTGTGTTATCAGCTTGTAACCTCGGTTCTCAACCTTTTAAAGTCAGGGGCCAAGTTCCGGGGCCTCAGGCAGCTCTGGGGGTCTGGACAGTCATCCTGCCCTTCCTTCGCCGCACAGCCCTTCTTGGCTTGGTGGGGGTAGTGGCAGAGCAACGTGGGCCGCTTCTGGCCCACTTGCCCACATCTGGCCGCAGGTTGAGAATCGTTCTAACTCTCCTTCATTCTCTTAGGAAAGATACTGTTCTGGTATTTTGACTTTAATCTGTGTAAAGTAACTCACTCATTGTACCCCTTTCACAGGAAAAAGCACGCAAACATTCTTGCGCTCTGTATATTCAGAAAATGCTTACCGTTTTACAGGAACAAAACTCCTATCCAGGCCTTAATAGTAACCAATTTATTTCTTTCTACAGCCTTAAATTGCTTCCTTTCACATGCTCCAGAGTTAATTACTGATAGGGATTTCTTAACAGGAGGACCCGGTTGTCTTAGTTACCTGACCTAATCTGATTTCGTTATGATAAGAGTTGTTGCATTCTCATTGTGCTAACTCCTCCTTTCCTCCTTTCCTCCTTTCGCCAGTGGAACTCCCTGCTGGAAATGTTTAACTTGTGTGTCTTTTCATTTTTTGTGTATTATTTCCTTACAGCTGGCATGTCATAGTTGGCTTGTTTTAATAAGTCTTAGTCGGTCATTTTAAGTATGGCACCTGGCCCACAGCACCCGCTCTAGTGAGCAGGCACATTTCGCAAACTCCAGAGCACAGAGGAAGGATTAGTCCCTAAGCTCCTGAGCATGTGCAGAGTGCCACCCATTAGCCAGGACTGCCTAGGACCATTTTAAGAGTGCAGTCAGGTCACACCTTCAATCAGATACAGGCATTTTTAGGCCACCCCTTCCCTTTTGGCTGCTAGTCTAAGCACAGGCAAAAGGCTAAGCCACCATCTGGCACTCTTCTAAACGTGTGCACGCACGCCATGGACGGATGTGCGCAGGGGGGCCTTCTTGAGAAATTTACCCAAGGGAAGCCTGGCGCTTCATGCGCCAAGGTTTGCCATAAGAGCCCAGACTCATCTCGCTTCAAACGCAGACAGTCACCTTGTGTGGATTGATGTCACTGGTTCCTCTATGGGGGGCTAGGACAGTTTTCACTTATGGGGGTCGCACATATTAGGTTCTTACTTGGCAAGAGGACCAAGCTTGGCGCACACTCCTGACTCTTCCGCAAGTGGGCAGAGTTGGCAGACGTGAACCTCGCTTTGCGCACCTTTGCCAAAGAACGCTTCAACATAATTGCTGGCAGCCAGTTTCCTAGGAATTTGCTTCACAGTCTACCGGGAGCATACATCACTCCCGCGATAGACAAGAATTTGCTGAGTTTGTTCCACACAGCTCAATTTCATTTGCGCAACCGCACGGAAGCGCTCTATATTGCCCACATCCGAAGTCACCAAGACCTACCGGGTCCGATTTCCGCGGGCAATAGCAGAGCGGATGCGGCTGCAAAGGAAATTCAGCAACGTTCAGTGTTAGGTGTTTTCACTACTCCAATTCAGAGTCATGCATTCTTTCACCAAAATGCCAAAGCGCTCACCAGACAGTTCAATCTGCCACTTTCTCAAGCCCAAGGCATAGTTCGCTCTTGCCAGCATTGCGCAGGGGCACCGGGGGGCCTCGTGAGGGGTCAACCCACGAGGGACAGAGGGCATCCAGGTGTGGCAAATGGACGTCACACATCCCCACATTTTGGCAAATGGCAGTACATGGACGTTTGCATTAATACCTTCCCACAGTTTGGTTGGGTAACAGCACAGAAGGGAGAAATGGCTCCCCATGTGGAGCAGCATCTCCTTTCCCATGGCCAAGGGCGAACCTTGGCACACAAAGTCCGATGATGCCCCAGCTTATAGCTCCAGGCAGCTGGCCACCTTCATGGCCACCTGGGACATTAAGCGTACTTTTGGCGTTCCTTACAATCCGCAGGGGCAAGCGATTGTGGAACGGGCCTATCGGACGCTTAAGTCCTACATTGACAAACAAACAGAAAGGGGAGGAACAACATCCCATAGTTGCACAGCAATTGCTATCCTATAAGTGCAAAAACCAACTAACTCTTTCAGAATTTTTATCTCCCAAACAAGTCTCTTCCCCATGCAGGTCCCAGAGGCCAGAATCAGACCCGGATGATCGCAAAGAGCGGCACCAGTCACTGTCCTGGATGTCATCGGCTGTCCATCTTCCTTTATGACTTACATCTCCAAAGACATTTCTATGAACATCTTGCATACTCAGTGCTACTTCTAAGGACCATGCTTTTCCCCAAAACAAGACTTTTCCAAGCTCAAGTTACACATGAAACCCCACCAAGAAGGGAAGCCTCATCCTCAAGAAGCTGCTGAATGTCTTTTTATTATCTGTAGTTGCTCTTTATTTATTCATGCCTTGTACAATGCTCCAGTTGGGATTTGCAAGGGACACTTGAATTTCTGTATATTGTTAATAACGGCCAGCTACCACCAAAGGAAGCCAGACCGGCCCATGTTTGCACCGGCCCATTGCTTGGAAAGATTGAGCACCCGGTAGCCGGCTATCACCAGCCATTGTAAGTTTCACACCTCTCCATAGGTGCTAGAAAGACATTTGCACAACGCCAGAAGCTGCAGAGATAGCTTAGAATCACCCCAGGTCACAGTAAATCAATGACACATCTCGTTATCTGGCCTTGCTACAGAAAGCAGTCTGGATTCAGACCCACAGCTCTGAAAAACCAGGCGGCAGTCAGTATATTCAGCGCGCCCGGCTTAGCCATAGGCAACGCTCGGAGAATTGGTCAATTGGCTTGCGGATTAGCAAAAGCCATCAACCACACCTCCTCGGCAATAGCGCTGCTCTACCAGGAGCAGGCAGAGCTTCGCCATGCCATCCTTGACAATCGAGCAGCTATAGACTATCTTCTGTTGTTACATCATTTGGGTTGCGAATCTGTCCACAGCATGTGTTGCTTTAATCTCACAGACAATACCCACAAAATACAGAGCCAGCTCACGGACCTCCACACCCTAGTTAAGAACATCAAGGAGGATTCCTCATGGGGGTGGTGGGATTCCTTGTGGTCGTGGTTCCCATGGGGTGGCTCCAGACGACGCTCAAAGTGATTGTGGGGGTGATAATACTGGGCATAGCAGGATGCTGTTTCATGCAATGTATTCCCTCACTGCTATCGAGATGTCACCCATGGAGGGAACCCCAACACGTCATTCCCACACATCAGCTGATGCCCCTCTTGCGCAGAATTGCCAGTCAGGTCCCTAAGTAAAAGGAAAAGGGGAGATGTGGATTCCCCATGCCCAGTTGGCATGGAACGGCCCTCGCAGAGGCCACTTCAGTCGAGAACGCTCCTGGCCCGTGGGCTCTGCGGGCACAGAAATTAAGGGGGGTGGATTAATAATAAGGGTTGATTCACCCACAATCTGACCTGACAAGCGATCCTGCTGAGAGAAGCAGATCACTAACCTCCGTTACCTATTAGGCAATTACTGACTCACAGAAGAGCCTAATCCTTGGTGCAAATAGAAGCCATATTTACTCTGGCGTAAGCCTCAGACAATGGTTTCCCTCTGTCAATGTTTGCCTTAGTTAATTAACTTCCCCAAGAGAGGTTCTCAATTAACCCGGGTAAATGGGTGATGTGATTTTCTGTCAGATGACCATTCTACCATGCGCAGCCTTGAACATAATATATACTGATGGTTTTCCCTCAATAAATCACTGGTCTTCGCTCCATCTTGCCTCGTGTCGTTCCTTTGACCAGTCTCCTCCGGGACCCCAAGGGCCGCTTCACGGCCCCAATCCTACAATTCACACAGTGTGTTTTTGTCTGCCAGCAGAAGAAGAGCCTCCTCGAAGACTGTGGTATCTTTGGAACCACAATTGGGTGTACCCTGGTAATGGCAACTGTGTGTTGATGGCTAATCTTTCTCACACTGGTCAGGCAAAAGGAACTGCAGAATGAACTCACCCAAAAGTGCCTCCATTTTGCCAATTTCACATCTGAGCTAGACACAGAAGAAGAAGCCCCCATTTGAGCATGTTGGTCTCACATTTAGACACTGTGACCCTCATCCTATTCAGGGTCCTCCAAGTGATGTGGGTAAGGTTGACTTCCTCCACCAGTTCCTCCTTTAATGATGTTCCTTGCTCAGTGAGCGCCTTCATCTTCTAATTTGGTTTTGCATACCTTCAAGAATGTTTGTTCTTGTCATAAATCTCTTCCTGGAGCTGAGATGGAAGACTTGAAGCATGTGTCGAGGGTGGATGTCGAGGGTAATTCTATTTAAACAATAGTATCTCTTGGTATCTTGTGCTACTTCTCTCCTTTGAAGAACTATCTCATGTGTTGGACTGCTTGTGATGTGGTCCAGCGCAACTGTTTCCTGGTGATCACAAGACATGCAGGCAATAGTGATCCAATCCATTTCAGATCCATGTTCAAGCCAGATTCTTTGGCCCAGAGCTGGGTCTACTCTTTATTTGGGGTGGCCTAGAGCCAACCCTGCATGAACGGAAAGGTCTCTTGGAGAGAGATTGCTCCCAGGGAAGTGGCCCTTTCCAGTGTGATCAGACATGGTCCTTTCTCATCATCTGATGTCGCTCTAATTTGGATGTAATTTGCATTCTACCTTAGTGCACTGATTACAGCTACTCAGAACTTGAGGGCAGAGTTTATGCATATGTCCAATTTCCACTTAAAACTCTAAAGTTTGGAAAGCTGCCCAACGACTCATAATATTAGCCCTGCTGTGCATAAATTCAGATCTAGGGAGAAGGAGTGGGCTTCAAAGATGCGATTAAGATCACACTAGAGAGTGCAGAGGCAGCAAAAGCTCACCAGATAAGTCTTATGGCAGGAGAAAGTTCTGTATTAACTGCCATGCTTCCTTCCCGTCCTTCCTCTCCAGGCGGCAGCTTGCGAAATTGATTAACAAACGCACACAGAGAAGAAAATTGCAGAGTTTAAGCAAAAGAATAATGATTTTTCCCCCCTAATAGGAATGTTGCCTTGATTAGCAGAAATTATAGGGCAGCTTTGTGGGAAGGTTCTGCTGAACATGAACCCAGGGCCAGGTCTGAATTGGCAAATTGATGAAGGGAGGGAGGGAGGGAGGTTGGCACAAGTGATTGTCAACATAACTCAAAATAATCCAGACTCCAATTTATAGAGCCTTTTTCAGAAGGCTCTTGGTTAAATGGATTTTAATTAGAGAGGTGCCCAACTCCCTTCAACCTCGAGTCCTTTTTAGGCTTTCCAGATAGAACCCCATTTCATCCTGGAGTGATGTGTGCACCATTGATTTATTTTGTGCCCTGAATCCAGGTTGGTGTGGGATCTCCCCACTCATATACATTGGGAAACCACCATGATTTAATTCATCATGTGTTATGCCTGACGCAGTTGACTAACACTCCATCAGTGCTGCCATACCCACCAGCAGAAGAACGGAAGAGAGAGGACATAAAAGGAAGAGAAGCTGAAAGGTTTGGGGACACTGAGGAGGGTATCTGGCTAGCCTATCTTGCTATGGTAATAGAGTAGACCATACTGATAACAACTCAACACGGATTGTCAGGTGGCGGTTAACTAAACTGACAGCCCTGAGGACTAACCCAGTGGTATGGGCATCATGCTGCGTTGTGGAAGGCAAATGGTAGGCAGCTGCATTATATTGCTCTGAGGACAATCTTCAGGGCTGACCGCCATGATGATAGCCAATATTCAGATTTGGATATGGCACTTGAAGAAGAAGAAGAAGAAGAAGAGGAAGAAGAGGAGGAGGAAGGTATGCGTGTGTTAGTTTCGTGGGGCAGGGGGCACTGGTGAAGAGGACCAACTTCTGAGAGAGCACAATAAGATTATGTGTCCAGCATTGTCTTCGAGACTGGCAAAAGAGAGAAAATCATGTGGAGGGTTAATTGCTTCCCAGTTGATCACTGAAAGGTGTCCTCCCCAACCAGCTGGAAGGACAGGAATTGGATGGAGAAGCAAGCCACAGGTTCAGTATGTACCCACCACAGGTTAGCTTCTCTTGTGTCCAGGAACAATTACCCTCCTTTATTCTGGTCAAACCATCTGCTTGCAGTTCGTACTGGGTACCAACTTACCTGGGGTCTGAGCCCTACTTGCTCTGTGGCCTAGAGCCTGGCTGAGAAGTATTGCTACTCTAGCCTTGATTCTCTAGTGAGAGGTTAATAGAAATACAAAGTCTCACCCAAATGCCATCTAGCAGAGGGATAATTGAGGGAGCATTAGGAGCTATGCAGAGCTATTGAGAGTGAAGAGTCAGAGCCATTGAGAGGAGAGTCCAATTGTTATAGAAAAGTGGGATTCCCAGGGAAGGGAGATCTTTTTCATCCACATCTTCTGAGGAAGATGATGGAGATCCTGGTAGGCTATCCAAAAGAAGCCATAGGACAGGGAAACCTTTGCATCTTCCTAAGAATGTAAGGCAGGGGTGCCCAAACTTTTCAGGCCATGGGCCGATCACATGATTCAGGGGTGCCCAAACTATGGGGGCTGGATCTGGCCCTTGGCCATAGTTTGTCCACCCCTGATCTAAGGAGATTACATGAGCGCAAGTGGAGCTAGGAGATATATTTTGTTATTTTCTGGTGTGCTGGCGGTGTATTTCCACTTGTCAAGCTTTTTCTAAAAAAGTTTGCAACTTTTTATCCATTTTTATTTTTACTTTAGTTTTAGTTTTTTTTTCTTTCTTTCAAATAAACCACATTCTGATATTTGGAATTAGATTTGTTTAAGGGAAAATCTTCTACTAAATCTAGTCCTTGACTTTTTGGGCTACAATCAAACAGGATAAATATTGATTATTGAACATTTTGGCTTGGGTTAGGTTAAGGAGGTGGTAGCAGGAGAAAACACAAAGAAAACCCCTCTCAGCTAGTAGTCAGTGACCTTAGCCTGGTTGTGTATCCTCTAAGGATTCCTCTTCTAACCTCAAGGTGAAAGAACAGAAGAGAAGCATTGGAAAACCAGGCTGAATGCTGGGTTTCATTTCTCCAGTGACAGCGTCTCCCTTGAAATTCAACAAAGAATCTTTGGTTTTGAAGTAGAACAGCGACCATTTTTGTTAGCAACCATGATCTTTAGTAAGGAAATAGGACTTTTTATGAGCGGCAATATATGGTGGACACTATCACACGCTGCTATTAGGTCAACAAATGCTGCCCCAGTTATTTTATGTGCTTCAAAGCCATCTTCTATGCGCCAGGTGTGATTTTCTATTTGAGCCTACCTGCTCTGAAATTAGAAGAGATTCAGTTTTGGAGGCTAGATTACTTAACATTATTTATTCAGACACTTTGTGTAAGTGGCATAGAAGGTAGGTTTGCTTCTATCTTTTGGACTCCGGCTGTTCTTTGCATGATTTCAGCATATTTTTTGAATGTGTTTGCTCATTCTGCCGGTATTAATGAGTTGAAGGAGCCATTTATTTATTTATCTGAGTCTGAAGCACTCAAAGTTAAAACCAACATAATCTTTAAAATAGTAAAGGTAAAGGTCGCCCGTGCTTGAAAGCCAGTCGTATTCAACTCTAGGGTTCAGTGCTCATCTCCCTTTATAGCCAAAGAGTCAGCGCTGTTTGCAGCTGCAGACATTTCCGTGGACATGTGGCAGGCATGACTAGACAACGGAGTGCACAGAATGCTGTTACTTTCCCACTGAAGCGGTACATATTTATCTACTTGTAATTTCTTGCTTTCAAATGGCTAGGATGGCAAAAGCTGGGAGAGAGACGGGAGCTCACTCCGTCGTGCAGCACTTGGGTCTTGAACTGCTGACCTGTCAATCTTCCAGTTGTAAAGTTCAGCATCTAAACCACGAAGCCACTCCAATCCCTTAAATCTTAAAAATACTAATGATCTAAACCTGTATGCATACATAAACTATATATTTACATATAGTCAATGGAAAAAAGTAAACATTTTCCTGGTACCCAGCTGTTCTTCAGGTAGTTCTCAGTCCACATACTGCTGAAGCCTAACTTCTAGGATCTTGAGCATGACCTTGCTAGCATGTGAGATGAGTGCAATTGTATGATAGAAGTTTAAAATAGAAGTGACAAATTGGTCATAGTTTTTTGGTTGAGAGGCAATCTGAGGCACAGCTGCATCTAGCATTTTGTAATTTTTCCCCCAGTTGGCTTTTCTGAAATTATATGTCCTATGGAATTGTATTAATTTAGGTCAGATGGCTAAAGAGATCTAACATAGAGCAAGTCCGTGTTGAGTGTTAGTGAACATAAATGGGTATTATCCCAATTCATTTCAAGTATGCTTTTTTCAAAGAGAAAGCAAGAACATGATTTGTGCCCCCATCTAATTCAATTTGAGCTCTAGACACAGACCAATTTGTAAATGCTATTTGCTTTGTTCTGGAACTGAATTTGGCCATACTACTCCAATCTGTAATTTGTAGAGGTTGGTCTTAATCAGGCCAATTTGCATAGTAATCTGTGATCTTTCCAAATCCGGCGCATAGTTCTGGTCATAATGCCAAGGCCACCCGTGAATATAGTAGCGTGTGGCCACTTTGGGAACAGAGACAGTAAAGGTTGGAAGTAGGCAAATGGAATGGAACCCATGATTGGAGTTCTGGGCTCATAGTTCTAAGACTTGATTTCCCAAGCTCATGTACTTCGTGTGGGCAGCTTCACAGATCTGCGCCTTTTCCCACAACTGCCCCATTTACAGCCAAAGACCCAGTGCTGCAGATGTTTCTGTGGTCATGTGGTAGACATGAATAAACGCCGGAGCACACAGAATGATGATGCCTTTCCTGCCGAAGCACTACCTATTTACCTATTTGCAATTTTCGCAAGAGCCTTAAGACCTGGCTTGCGCAGCGGGTGTGTGGGGTGGCTGGGTTGTTTAAGTATTGCCCAGGCTGTCCGCTTTGAAAAATCTTGTGATGCGGCATTGGAGGGCATTTTTAAAAAATAATAATGTTTAATTTTTTTAAAAAACAAATGTAATTTTTAATGCTTTTAAAATGTTTTTGTAAAGTTTTTATTTGTTTTATGTGTAAGCCACCCGGAGTCACTTTGGTGAGGGGACGGCAGTAGAAATGTGAGTAATAAATAAATAAATAAATAATAAATTTCTTGCTTTCAAATTTCTAGGTTGTCAGGAGCTGGTACTGAGATGGGAGCTCACTCCGTCATGCAGTGCTCGGGTCTCAAACTGCTAGTTGTCAAGCTCTCTGTCTTATCTACTAAACCACTGCAGCTCATCAAAAGCCTCTTTAGACAACTGGAAAGACAGATTCTGGAATCTCCTTTTTCAGAAGAGCTGTTATGTGTTGAGGAATTCAATTACTCATGACTTGTGTTTTAGAATCTGGCATTCTTTTATTAACCAAACAAATAACACTAATGCTTTGTATTCCCATCCCATATCCCATGAGAAATACATAATGCTATCTCTGGTAACCTCCTTCAGCTAATTTCTTACAATGGTCTCCATGCATTTTGCAATATATCTACTGGCTGTCATGATTTCTTCCTTTGCAGCAAACTATTTCCTATGTTCACTTGTTTCTGCTATTTACTGAAATTGAAATTAAAAAAAAAATCCTCTTTCAAAACAAACAAAACAAAATTATCTGATCCCTCCTAATCCTGAAAATACTTGCTCTCTAATTATATGAAAATGACTATAGTCCCAAATACTAGATGCTTTTCACAACCATGGGTAGGTGCTCTCATTGTCAGCTTTGGTGTGTCAGGGTTCAGGTGGTCAAGATACAACTTACAGAGGTGGTCAATAAAGAGAGGTTGGCTTTCTATTGTGTAGATATAGCATACCTGTCAACCTTCCCGGATTGGCCAGGATTTCACGGTTTTCGGCGCCGATTTGTGCCATTTCCCACCCCGCGCTGCTGAAACCCCGGAATTTGGCAGCGGGGGAAAGGAGGTACTGCACAGCCCTTCTGCGCAGGTCGCCTTCTACGCATGCATAGAAGGGTTTTACACTTGCGTAGCCCCGTTCTATGCATGCGTGGAAGGCTACGTCGCTTGCGTAGAAGGCTACGCAAGTGGCATAGCCTTCTACACATGCGTAGAAGGCGACCTGCGCAGAACCGTTTGCGCAGGTCCCATATTTTCCGGAGCCGCGTTGACAGGTATGAGATATAGTGTATATCCGGACTATGAAGATTAGGTCAATTTAGGGATGTGGTCAATGTAAGGAGATGGTCAAATATGAAGGTTTTACTGTATTTGGAATTTGTCAAATAGCGCCATATTTGAGTAACTAAAGAAACTGCTTTTTGTAGAAGGAGTAGTAGATTGTAGCTCCCTGCTTGGACACCCCCCCCTGCAAATTAAACAGTGGGCAATGGATATTCAGCTTCAGCAAGGAGTGTATGTGTGCAATTCCAGTGCATAAACTCAGACCAAAGTCTGTCCCATTGTGGTACTGCTCTAACAGTTAGGAAGTTTACTGATATTCAGCCTACATCTGGTTTCCTGTAGTTTGAGCCTATTATTATGTGTCCTGTCCCTCTTCTTTTGCCATGGTTGAAATGGGGGCTGCCGTGTTTCATAAATCTGTAATGGAGAATTTTGTGTTCTGCTCTCTGAAGGGGAGGCATGTCCTTCACTGAAGAGATGCCGTATGGGCCGTCACTGGGCAGTTGATTTGGCAGTCTGAGTTGTAGGAAGGTACAAATGGAGGGAGAGTGAATTGCTACAAATCCAAAATTGCTACAAATTATGACCAAAAAGTCACAAAAGAATAATCTTTGACATGTTGATTAGGCAGTCTGAGTTGTAGAAAGGTGTAGATGGAAGGAGAGTGAATTCTTTGTCATTGTTATAAATACCAAGAGTCTCACTAAGACTACAATGAGTTGAAACTACAGGAAGTTAGATATAGACTGAATATTAGGAAGAACTTCTTATCAATTAGAGCATTGAGCATAATAAAAAGTAAAGACATCACACTGTAAACAAAAGTCTGCATAGTTAAAGCAGTGGTCTTCCCAGTAGTGATGTATGGCTGTGAGAGCTGGACCCTAAGGAAGGCTGAGTGCAGAAGAATAGATGCCTTTGAAATGTGGTGCTGGAGGAGACTCTTGAGAGTCTCCTGGACTGCAAAGGGATCAAATCAGTCCATCCTGAAGGAAATCAATCCTGGCTGCTCCTTGGAAGGACAGATACTGAAGCTGAAGCTCAAGTACTTTGGCCACCAAATGAGAAGAGAAGACTCACTGGAGAATGTCATGATCTAAGGTTGTCAGCTTGTCACTAAGCAACTGCATTCTTTCTCATATCTCAGATTCATATCTCAACGTCCTTAGGGAAGAGGGAAGAACACTCCGGTCATGAAAGCTTCTAGAAGTTTCTAGAAGATTCCCCAAATTAGGTAATGCCATTAGGAAATGCATTCCTAGGGGTGGCAGGAACCACTCTTTTCCCTATATAAAGAGTGCCTTTTCAAACCCCAAATCAGTTCTCTAACCTGGGGCTACCTAGCTCTGTTAGCTGGACTCAAATTCTAGGGGGGGAATAAAACACCCAAGGCAGGATGAGCCCAGCAGACCTATCTTAAAGAGAAACTAATCTCTATGAACTCTTTTCTTTTCACAGGTATTATGCTAAGCTTTGCTTCTATGAAATTGCATCTTGGAAAATAAAGCACTTTGTGAGTTTTAATATCTACTGAGTATGAGTCTATTTATCAGGCATATCCAGGTACTATTGCTCTCTGCTTTACATGCTACCAACTAAATGTAAGGGCAGGTGGAGCGCAGTGACCCAGGTTCTGGAAGGAGAGGTGACAGAGAAGGCCCTGATGCTAGGAAAGACTGAAGGCAAAAGGAGAAAGGGGCAGCAGAGGATGAGATGGCTAGATGGCATCGTTGACACAGTGGGTGTAGATTCAGGCAGACAGCAGACTATGGCAGATGACAGAGGTGCCTGGCATGTGTTGGTCCATGGGGTCGCACTGTGTGACTGAACAGGGGGTTGGACTTGATGGCCTAAAAGTCCCCTTCCAACTCAGTGATTCTAGGATTCTGTGATTTCTGATTCTCATCGGTGGTACATGAATGAGAAACACTGGACACTTTATTAAATGCACCTTTTCTAGTAACCCTATTCTGTAATTTATTCGTCTCTTGTAATCTGCCCCGAATGCCAGGGTTGTTGTTTTTTTGGTTTGGGAAAATGGAATAAAAATGTAACAATTATCTCATGTTTGGCTCACAAAGTCCTCCTAATGTTTCTCATTCATTCATAACTGCATATATGCAATGGAGGAAGTGATCCACGTAAAGACCTTTTCCCGGTGTGTGTTTAACAAGCAGATTATTCACCAAGGCAGAAAACTGATCATACCGCCCACTTCTTCCTAAAAGACCCAAATCTCTGCATAATTAATGCACAAACCCCCCCCCCCCCCCCGAATCCTTATCTCATTACATTTTCATGATGCCAGGGATTTTCTTGGGCCGGTGGAAACACTTTGCGTCTGCAAAACTGCAACTTTAAGAACACAGATTTGGGTGAAAATCAAGGCAAGATGCAAGTTGCTGCTGTCTGGTGTTTGTTGTTGTTTCGGAAGGTATATTCTCCACGATTTGAATCCCATTGGCTCCCCGATGTATTACCCAAAAGGAGGATGCATTATCTCAGATGGAGATGTAATTGCTTTGCTGGTTTGATGGAGGATTACGGCAGACTAGTCGCAAAGGAGGCAAAACAATTTCTGTCTAAACCGGGGCGGGGGTTGGAGAGCCCATTTCTAACCAGCCCTGAATGATATGTCGGATTGGGTTGTAAAAAAGTGCCTACAGGAGTGAGATTAGTCGTAAGCATTGCTTTGAAGACTTTATTCTTATCTTACCTTAAAAAAAAAAAGGGGGGGGATAGGTGAGAGATTTCATCCAAAGCATCTGTTGTTTTGCTTGTTGTCGTTATGCGCCGCCAAGTTGCTTCTGACTTCTATGAATTAATGACCTCTTTAACAAACCTGCTCAGGTTTTGCACGCTGAAGGCCACAGCTTTCCTTTATCCAGTCTAGTCATCTCATGCTTAATTTTCTTCTCTTGCTACTGACTTCAGTTTTTGAATTGAAACATAAGGAAGTGTTTTATTTTTAATCAGACCTCCAGTTCATGCAACATGGCTGTTGTGTTCTACCCGTCTGGGCGCATTTTACTTCCGCTTCCAGGAACGACTAGGGCGGCGTGGGCCGGATGAATCGCAGTAAACCCATTCATTTGGATTCACGGGGGCTTCTGGGAATTGAAGTCCAAACACATCTGGAGTGCCAAGGTTCGCCATCACAGTCATAGGGGCCACAGCTGCTGAGTGGTTAAGATATTGAGCTTGATGATCTGAAGGTCACCAGGTCAGAAGTTTGAGACTCGAATGCTGCATAATGGAGTGAACTCCCCTGTCTCTGTCAACCTAACAGTTCAAAAGCAAGAAATTGCAAGTAGACAAATAGGTACTGCTTTGGCAGGAAAGGTAGCCACATGCCAGCATCTACTCTCGCCTGCCACATGACCATGGAAATGTTTGCAGGGAGATGAGCACCACTTCCAAGTGTTGGGCCTGACTGGCTTTTACCTTTAAAAAAGGTAAAACCTACATATTTACCTACATATCTCATAATGCCTTTCTCTCATTGCTGTTGACAAGACTGGCTGCGGCTTACCTTGGATACCTTGGAGTCATTATGTAGTGAGGAATCTGTGCAATGGTTGACATTTCCATGATGGACCTATGAAACTAAGTCTGTCTGTGTGCATTCTTTTAGCCATTTGGCTATCACGTCACCCACCTGCTAGGCAGACCGTGACGTGTGCCCTCGGCTTTCACCTTGCTCAAGGAATGCGACAGAGGACGCTTTGGTAAGTCTTAGTCCCGGCCCAACATTATTGACATAGTGATAACTGTCAAGTATCCCGTATTGGCTGGGATTTCCCGTATTTCAGCGGTCGTTCCTCCCCTTTCCCGCCGCCGTCCTGTATTTTTAACGGGGGGAAGGGGTTACTGCGCATGCACATCCATTGGAGGCAGTTCTGCACATACGCAAAGGGGTTCAGCGCATGTGCAAAGGAGTTGTTGCTGCGCATGCGTGCCCGGGTTGGAGCAGTTCCTGTGTTTTCCAGAGCCACACTTGATGGATATGGACATAGTGGTTGGCAACACTGCCTAGTGAGACTGTTCAAGGCCCCACAGCTTGACAGGGCTTTTACCTAGGAGTGGATTATGGGAGTTCTAAACCTGGGAAGTGCCAAATTAATGAAAGCCTTTGGTCTCCAAAACTTTCTGAATCTTCTGTAAAGACTTGGAACAATGGCTGCCTTCAATATCATTTCCCTTTCCTCCCTCAGCTGTATAGGTATTCTTCAGGATTAAGTGTGGGCTGGGTTTTGTTCTTTAAAAAAAAAAATTCCCCCTGAGAGGGATGGTAATTACATTTCTCAAACTGCTGGTTTCTGTCAGAATATCTGAACTGGAAAATGTTCCACACCCTTCTAATAAATTGAACATATAGTACCATTTAATGCCTGAACGTGTGGCTTTCTATAATAGTGATGAGCTGTTGCGGTGAGAAACAGATGACATTTCTTCCATGTGAGCAGCCAGTGTGCTTCTCGGCTTTTAGCCATGTAAAGCCGAGAACAAGCTCTCTTTCTCTCCTTTGAAGAATTCTCAAGTTCCAGATCACTGCCGTTGGCTGGGTTCAGGTCAGTGGCAGAAGAGCATTGAATCCATGTGACTTCTTTGAAGGATGAGAGAAGGCAACCACTCATCTCACACACACACATCTCAAAGGCATACCTGTCAAGTTTTGGATTTGGAAATAAGGGAAATTTCCCGGCAAATACGGGATACTTGACAGCTATGCTTATCCTTTGCTGCCCTCCAATGGCGGCAATAGGGCATTGCAGTCTAATTAATACATGATGGCAGGGAAGAGGGTAAAATAAGGGGTTTTCCTGGCCAATAGGGGATACTTGACAGCTATGCTTATCCTGTGCTGCCCTCCAATGGCGGCAATAAGGCATTGCAGTCTAATTAATAAGGGATGACGGCGGGAAAGAGGGTAAAATAAGGGGTTTTCCCAGCCAATAAGGTATACTTGACAGCTATGCTCAAAGGGAGATGGGGGGCTGAATGTAGTGAAAGCATCTACTTTACAAACACAATGCAATTGTAGCTGTTTGAAAGCTCCTTCCCATTCCATTATTTGAGGTTCCTTAACTTGCCCTGGATAATTGCAGATAGTTTGCTGAGGTGTTGAAGAACATCTTTGCTGAGGGCTTGGTCACATACCCAACAGTGGAATTCAGATATGCCTTAGCACCTTGTCAATTAGTCACAATTAGCTGGGCTAAGACAGCTATATCCCTCCAGAGGGAAAAAGGTGGGGCAGAAGATAGATAGATAGACAGATAGACAGATAGACAGACAGACAGACAGATAGACAGATAGATAGATAGATAGATAGATAGATAGATAGATAGATAGATAGATAGATAGATAGATAGATAGATAGATAGATAGATAGATAGATAGATAGATAGATTTCATTTCATTCCATTCCATTCAATTCCAATTTTAATTTGTACCCCACCCCACTCAGCACATGGCCAACTCTGGGCAGCATTACAATACAGTAAAAAAATATAAGCAAATTTGATTTCTATATAAGCACAATATACAATATAATACACATTACAATAAAATAAACAGTCCCTAAACTATTCCAAAATAAATAAAATAAAGTACAATATTACAAATTACGAATAAGACTACAATAAAGTTATACAAAATTCACGCTTACAAGGTTTACAAAGCAACTACATATCATATAAAAACGCTATTTAAATACTAATGCCGACAAAATTAGTGCCGATAGATAGATAGATAGAGAGGGATGTATGTATGGACAGAGGGAGGGAGGGAGGGACAATTTAGTGATGTGAACTAACATCAAAATTTGGATTTGGAATTAGAACCCTTTAGAATTTTAAAAATTCAGAATTTCTGGATCTTCAGAACTCTGTTACAGTTAATACGGATACTGATTTAAATTATCTTAGATCCCAGATCCTGGTAATTGGTTTCGTGCCTTGATTAATTAGTTAAAAATAGAACAGTATGACAGATTATCATTTGGGTCTTCAGATGCTGGTGGGTTGCCAAGAATCTGGAATACAATTCCTTTCAATATTGCATTGTGAAGGGATAAGAGGATTGAGGAGATATCATGCTTAAATTATTTTTTACGTCAAGCACAGTCGAAACGTGTCTAAAGCAGAAGCCTTCTTTAAGTAACAATGATGTTCCATCAAGACACTTCTGATTTATGGCAACCCTCTCTAGGGTTTTCTTGGCAGAGAACACTCAAAAGTAGTGTACCATTCTCTTCTCCTGAGGAAGATGTTAGGATGTTCAACTTGCCCATGACTACACAAGCTGACTTTTCTACCAGGACACAAAGTGGGAAATCATGTTTCCAGTCTCTAGCTCCACAGCCAGACTCCTATTTTTATTTTAATCTGTTTCCATGTGTAGAATGAATTTAAAACGATTGGCAGGCACCATGATCTGGCAGAACATGAGGAAGCCCATGTTGTTCAAGAGAGGATGGAGCAACATTCAATATACACACACACAGAAAAAAATGGCAAAGAGTTGGTGCTTGATTTCTGTCATCAGTCAGTTTCTTGTTGTTCATACATTTTCCTAACACAACTACTTTCTTTATTACACCCGTCTCTTAAGGAAGCCTTTTTAGGAATTCCAAAGAAAAAACATTTATATCTGGGTTCCCATTTTCTATTCATATTTGTGAAATCAGTGTTATTTTTTTAAAAAATATATCCCCCTATTAAGTCTTGCCAGGGAAGGGGAAGAGGTAAGGATGGTTCCGACCCAAAGAAAACTTTGGTGATGTTGTGCTTTAAAAGAGAGAAGTAGGTTCAGAATCCAGGATCATGAAAATATCAAAGTCCAGGAATGGGTGTCTTATTGAGTTAGAGAGCAAGACTGCTTTGTTTTGGTCACCTGTTTTAAATTTAAGTTTGTTGCAAAATTGATCAAGTTTGCAAGGCAACATTGAGAAAACAGCCCCATAGAATTGAGAAAGTTGGCAGGAAATGTCTGCAGACGCACATAGCTGTCAAGTATCCCTTATTGGCCAGGAAAACCCCTTATTTTACCCTCTTTCCCACCGTCATCTCTTATTAATTAGACTGCAATGCCCTATTGCCGCCATTGGAGGGCAGCACAGGATAAGCATAGCTGTCAACTATCCTGTATTTGCCGGGAAATTTCCCTTATTTCCAAATCCAAAACTTGACAGGTATGCTTTGGCTGTAAACAGAGATGAGCACTAAACCCTAGAGTTTGATACAACTGGTTTTTGAGCAAAGGTGACCTTGCCAGTATCCCCAGCAGAAGGCATATGAATGACTTTTGCTCCCCCGTGGAGGGCTTGAGATCGTAGACAGTCCTTGAGACTCTGAAATTTTCCCAACCCCAACCAAGAAAGATGAACCTCCTGCTGATAATACGGGCTAAAACTGCACTTTTAGCCAAACTGCAATATTGCCTCAATTCTATGCGGCTGTTTTCTAAACAGTGCCAACCAACCAAGGTTTCTGAAATTGCATGTCATACAAGATGCCCTTTTCTGCTCACAGAAACTCAGGGGTATCTCTCACACATTGGCACCCAAGGGCATACTAAACCAGATCAATCTACACCACAACAATCTTGGCTGTTTTTAGACATGTGTGTGAATGGCAATGCACACAAGAGGGTTTCCTGTAGATCAGTGGTTCACAACTTTTTTTTGGCCATGCCCCACATAAGTATCTCTAAATTCCTGATGCCCCTCCTCCTTATGACATATAATTCTTATTATTCAAAAAGTGAACTCCTATTCATGTGGAGGAAGCCTAAAAGGCCGTTAACTTGGTCTAACTCATTCTCAAATTGCCCCCCTTAAAAATCAAATTGCCCCACATTGGGAACTATGGCTGTTGACCATCTTGCCTGCTGCTAGCACAAAACAACATAAAGTCTTCTGGCATCTAAAGACTAACAAGTTCTATTTGTCATAAGCTTTCCCTGTTGGAGGGACTGCAGTGGCTAAGTGGTTAAGACACTGAACTTGATGACTGGAAGGTCAACAGGTCAGCAGTTCAAGACCTGAGTGCTGCAGGATGGAGTGAGTTCCCATCTCTGTCCCAGCTCCTGCCATCCTAGTAGTTCAAAAGCAAGAAATTGCAAGTAGATAAATCGGGACCACTTCGGTGGGAAGGTAACAGTGTTCTGTGCACGACACCTCAGAAGTTTTGTCTCTTCTCTCCCACCCCACACCTTATGTCTGGGAACTCTTAAACAGGACAAACCTGACAAATCTGATTTAACCGTGAAATCTTATTGTCAAGAAAAGCCATGACTGAATAGCTCCAGGAAAGAAACCTTGAAGGACGTGTTAGTGGGATTCAGCCAGAGATGCGCTTATCAAAATCTTGAACTCCTTTGGCTTTGGTCTCAGTAACCCAGAGAGACTCCTTAGCAATGACGGCCTTTTGGAGAAAAAGGAAGGAGGCTCTTAGCCGCCTCCTTTGGGTGAGTCACAAGGAAACAAATATGGGTTGTTGTCTTTTTGTCCTTGCCTTGTTTTGCCCTTCTGTCACCTCTTGTGTCTTCTTGGGGAGTTTTCTTGTATCAAAGACCAAAGTCATAAAAGAGAGCGGGTTCTGAGCTAGTTTCCTCTCTTTCTCCGAGCCTTTGGTCTATTTTTTGCTGCTCTCCTGATATATTGTATATGTAACTTACCTATGACTGACACAGCAGAGACAGGAATGGAATTGTTCATTTCCCCCCCCAACAAAAATGTGTATGTGCATGAAAGGAGGGGAGAGTGAGATTTTGAGACCCTAGCCCCATGATGGTGAACCTTGGCACTCCAGATGTTCTTGGACTTCAACTCCCATAAGCCCAAGCCCCCGTGAGTCCACACGAATGGGTTTACTGCAATTCATCTGGCCCACGCCATCCTCGTTGCTCCTGGAAGCGGAAGTAAAACGCGCCTGTATGACAAGTGTGAATGCCAATGAGCACATGAGGGTATCCTGTAGACCATCTTGACTCCTGTCATTGGTCTTTTTTACATTCAGAATCATACCTGTCAAGCGCGGCTCCGGACAATACGCGACCTGCGCAGAAGGCTTCTGCGCATCCCCTTCTGCGCAGAACCCTTCTGTGCATGCGCAGAAGGGTTCTGTGCAGAAGGGGATGCGCAGTAACTACTTTCCCCCACCATCAAATTATGGGATGGCAGCGGGTCCGGGTGGGAAAGTAGAAAAAGTGGCACTGAATTACGGGAAATCCTGGCCAATACGGCATACTTGACAGGTATGTGGATGCTCTTTGCTATGAAAAGCTTAACGATGTAGACACAATATGGTGCGGTTGATATTAGGCCATTCCCTGGTGTTTTGTAAGTAGGATACAGAAGCACAATATCCCTGGGTGGTTCACAAGGTAGTTGATGAGCTGGGTACTCATTTAACTGATCTCAGAAGGATGGAAGATTGAGCCTGTCAGGATTGAACTCATTTCCTGAGCAGAGTGACTGCAGCTTAACCACCACACCATGAATTTAATGATTTTGATGAGCACTAAGTTGGAAAGTCTTGCTTCACAGCCTCTTTCTGACCTGCAGTCCTCATGTGCAAAAGGCTAAGTTGGCCTTTTCACATGATTTTACAGGTTTTTTTATATAGCAATAATCAGAGGGAATATAATTGGCAAAGGCTAGACCAGAGGTCAAGCCTTATAATCTCTGAGGTATCTTGTAAAATTAAAAGCCGAGGCTCCATAGGCTTCAAGTATAATAATAGCAGACACCACATTTCATGATGTGGTGCATTGATTGCCTCTGAATTATTTTTCTTTTCTCTTTAATTCTGGCCAGAGACTTAATTTAAATCTTCTCTTCTTTCTCCAGGAAGCCTTGAAGTTTGTGGTTCTTTCACATGTAGGGAAAATTTCAGCCCCCAAAGGGACTCCTATGGATGATAACAATGGAGCATTCAGTGAGGAAGTTATAGGGTAGTGATGGCGAACCTTGGCACGCCAGATGTTTTTTGAACTTCAATTCCCAGAAGCCCTTAATAGCAGGAGTGTTGACTTGGGCTTCTGGCAATTGAAGTCCAAGAACACCTGGAGAGTCAAGGTTTGTCATCAGTTATAGGGGGTGCCAGTTGTGAACTTGAGGACTGGAGGGTCAGCAGGTTAGTAGTTTGAGACCTGAGTGCTGCACAATGGAGTGAACTTCTGTCTCTGTCTCAGCTCCTGCCAACCTAGCAGTTTGAAAGTGAAAAATTGCAAGTAGATAAATTGGTACCATTTCAGTGGGACAGTAAACAGTGTTCCATGCACTCTGGTGTCTAGTCATGCCTACCACATGTCCATGGAAACGTCTGCAGATGCAGACAGTGCTGGCTCTTTGGCTAGACACAGAGATGAGCACTGAACCCTAGAGTGGGATATGACTGGTTTTCGAATCGGACTTTATCCGAGGTACCACTGTACTACTAATAATTTTGTGCCAGAAATTCTGGGTTGAAAGGACTTTTGTGGAAGAAACTCCGCTCAGAGAACTCCCAAATGAGGCTCCTTTCATGTCCCCAAGATCTTTTCCCACCATAGTGTTCCCTATTTATCTACTTGCAATTTCTTGCTCTCAAATTGTTAGGTTGCAAGGAGCTAGGACAGAGATGGGAGCTCACTCCATCATGCAGTACCTGGGTCTCGAGCTGCTGACTTGCTGGCCTTCCAGCTAACAAAGAGAGCGTCTTAACCCCTGAGCCACCTCTTCCTACTGAGAAGCTACCAGGCATGGTCAGTGGGTACACCACAATCATCCTCCGCTAAGACTGTCACCATTTTAATAAGCACCAGCTGCTCGCATTTTGTGACAAACTCCGGCGAAGTGGCAGATCTACTATGTAGATATGGCATATAAAATGCTCGTCATTCACAATGACAATGATTTAGGACAGAGGGAAAATGTCCAGCAGAAAGTCTGGTGGGATGCCTGGGAATTCTGCCGCAGAACTGCTTTCATTTAACTTCATTTTACTCATCTTTCCCTTTGCTCTATTCTTTTTATTTTATTTTACTCCTGTTTCTCTGGACTCTCTATAAAGGCTTTTTTAAAAATAAAATAAAAACCATAGAAAGGCTTCCAGATTCTCTCTTGAATACTAAAAAGAAAGCAGTCCCTGCTCTCAGAGTTACAATCTGGTGGACACCCCATAGAAGGAAAAAGGACTGGGAGGGAGGAGGAAAAAAAGCAATTTCAGCTCATTTCTTTTACACACAGCAGAGGTATGCTCTGTTTTTGGAGAAAAGTGTGAAAAGACGCAAAATTGGCGTATTTGTCTGATTTTGGAGGACAGCGGGTGCAATAAGTAGCTACTGGTCATCTCTAGGCTGGAACAATACTGTATATTGGATCCTTTATATTATTCTATTTGGCATTTGTGGTTAAGATGCTGAACTTGATGACTAGAAGGTCAGCAGTTCAAAACCTGAGTAATGCACGATGGAGTGAGCGCCTGTCATCTGTTCAAGCTCCTAGCAGTTTGAAAGCAAGAAACTGCAAGTAATTAAATAGGTACCACTTCAGCAGGAAAGGTATCGGCATTCCACATGTGTCTAGTCATGCCTGCCACATGACCACAGGAATGTCTACAGACACAGACAGTGTCTTTGGCTGTAAATGGAGACAAGAACCGACCCCTAGAGTCAGATACAACTGGCTTTTGAGCAAACGGGGGCCTGATGGCCATTGATGTTTTGACATAAGGTAAAGGCAAACTAAAAGCCGCATTTATGATATCAGTGGCTGTCATTAAATAATCGATTTAATCATTTTTGTGTTTTTGTAAAAAAAAAATCTTGTCCCTAATTGTTCCAAAACATTTCAATTTGAAAGCCACTTTATTATTTTTGAGAAACCCCCAACCTTCCTGCTCCCCTTCCTCTCCTTTTACCCTCATCCCAACCCACTCTTCAGAAACAAAAATCAATTTGTAATTTAAGTGTAAGCATGAACTAGGAAAAGATTATTATAAACTAAGTTTTTGGAATGAAATTTGATTGATTCTAAGCTGATAAACATATTGGTTTTGTGAAGGATGCCTCCTCCTCCTCCTCCTCTTATGCCACCACTTGGATATTTCTGCATACCTGCGCAACAACACACCTTAGGAACGACTGTTTTAAATTAAGAACTAATCACTACAGTACTTATTTTAGTCTGCCCATTCTGGTGTGCTCTTTTAAATCTATTAGTGCCTGTGATGCTCAACATTTTATTTTATTTTCTGGCAGGGTTGGTGAGCCTTTTTTGAAACTCCCCAAATTTAAATTTGGTCCTTGGGCCAAAAAAGGCTCCCTAATTTTTTGTAATGGCTTAGTAGTTAAGACACTGAACTTGACGTCTGGAAGGTCGGCAGGTCAACATTTCGAGACCCCGAGTATTGCATGGCAGAGCGAGCTCCCATCTCTGTTCCAGCTCCTGCCAATCTAACAGTTCGAAAGCAAGAAATTGTAAGTAGATAAATAGGTACCACTTTGGTGGGAAGGTAATAGTTTTTTGTGCACTCTGGTGTCTAGTCATGCCTGCCACATGTCCATAGAAGTAGATGCAGACAGCGTTGGTTCTTGGGCTATAAATGTAGATGAGCAAAAAACCTTAGAGTCAGATACAACTGGCTTTCAAGTAAGGCTGACCTAACCTTGCATGCATTAATATATATATATTAATGATTATCGCCCTCTGAAACCAATACTAATGGATTCAAGACAAAAGTTAGAGAACAATGCAGTGTGCTGGTGTTCAGTTGCATTAGCCAAAAGTGGCATAAACTGTGGTCCTTTCTGTCTTTCCTTAGCTAAGGTTTCCAGAAGCTTCCAGACAGCCCAAAATTGACACACAAGTGAACCTGTCTAATTTGCCATTTCTTCATTTCTGGTTTTCCTAATCTTAACTTTATTTTGCCCTGTTTCTGCTGTGGTTTATTACTATCTTTTTCAAACCGCAAAATAGTATGTATGTGGACATTTATTTTTTGCATATATATATATATATATCTCCACGTGTTTGTCTGCAAGTGTGGCTAATAAATGCCGTTGCGAATGCAATTTCCCTAATATAGTGTGCTTTTCTGTCATATTCTCATTTAATTGTGTGTGGGTTGGTTTTGATTCCCCCCCCTCTGCCCCCATTCTCTCTCTGCATGCATTTCCATAGCATACAGATTTTTCGCCTGGAGCAGTGAATTGCATAATTTAGAGATGAACCAATACTGTCCAAGAACTGCCTTTTGATTTGCAGTTTGGTTCGAGAAGTGGGAATTAGCTCGGTTTGATTTAAAACTGAAGCAGTTCGTCCAGCATCCTTAACCTACACCGCCTTGGCTCTGATCATGCCAGTCTTGTGACGTCCATGCAACGCTAACACAACACTCAGGTCTGTGAAATGCTAATATTGCTATGCAAAATGCCCTCATGAGAGCTTCCTGCTCTGTTCTATTATCAGGAAGGTCATTTGGGCTGCACATATAAGCTCCACCTGAGAATTGCTGAGTGTGTACGCTGCAATCTCATACAGCGCGCATGTGTGTATAACACATAAGCATTCAACTCCTATCCAGTGAGATGGAAATACATTGTTAAAAAGCAATCAAACAAAGCTAATGATGTGTCCTCCTGCTGCGGTGGCTCGGTGGTTAAGAAGCTCACCTTGTTAGCTGGAAGGCTGGCAAGTTGGCAGTTCGAGACCTGGGTACTGCGTGACAGATTGAGCACCTGTCTCTGTCCCAGCTCTTGGGGACATGAAAGGAGCTTCATTTGGGTGTTCCCCGAGTGGAGTTTCTTCCGCAAAAATACTTTCAACCCAAAATAATTTCTGACATGAAATTATTATTATTTTCTCCACCAAAATGCATGTTAAAGATTTCTTGTGAGTCAGGAAAAACCTATTGGTGAGGGAAGTTCTTTATTTAGCTACTATCCCAATGTTTCATACATTCCACACTGCCATTAACGCTCAATGCTCAAAGTTGTGGTGAACTCCAGGTGACCCTTCTTGACAAAGTGTGGGTAGATTGTGCAGAATGGTCACCGAACATTAAGTGGGATGGAGATGGGGGAGTGTGTGTGCGATCTCACAGTCATTTTTAGGAGGTTGCCACTAAATTGCCAGAAATATATAAAAAATGATCATCCCAGTCTCAGTGAAATTTAGGGAAGAGCAAGAAATTTCATTTTCTGCAGTTTTCCTTTTTTTAAAAAGATGACAAGACTAACCAGTTTGCTTAGTGCAGTGATGGGCAACCTTGGCACTCCAAGTGTTCTTGGACGTCATTTCCCAGAAGCCCAAGTCAGCACTCCTGCTGATCAGGGCTTCTGGCAATTGACATTCATGAACATCTGGAGTGCCAAGGTTGGCCATCACTGGCTTAGTGCAAGAATGAGGAGGAAATCTATCATTTTTGCTTTAAAAAATGTATTTGGCTTATTAAAAACTCAATTTTTTCTGTCTGCCAAATATGATGCTGTAGGCGAAGAGTTGTATATTCTTGGAAAGCCACTTGCAACAAAATTATTCCTCTCTTGCAATGGCCGAGTTTAACAGGTAGAGTTCTTCCAAGGGGGTATCAACCTACCTTCTGGGTGATACAGATTACAGTGACGGCAAACCTTGGCACGCCAGGTGTGGTTGGACTTTAATTGCCAGAAGCCCAAGTCCCTGTGAATCCACATGAATGGGTTTACTGCATGTGGGTTCACAGGGGACTTGGGCTTCTGAGAATAGAAGTCCAAGAACACCTGGAGTGCCAAGGTTCACCATCACAGGATTAGGATAAGGTAATTTGCAGTTCTTCCTCTACAGTCTGAAGTCTTATCCAGACATATCTTTTCAGTGATGATATAAAATAGCCCTTCGGGGCTTTCCTTGCAGTGATATTCATGTTTCTAAAGGCAAATGACAGCCAGTATGGTGTAGATAGAGCTTAAAGTGCTTAACTAGGCCACGGGAGATCTGCCTTCTATTCTCTACTGAGCTGTGAATCTCATGGATGACCCTGAACCAACTCTTCTCACTCTTCCTGCCTTGGTCTTGCTGGCATTTTTCAATGAAGGGTATTATTTTTATTCTTGCTAATATTTATAATTTATTCGTTTTCTTTAATTCTTTCACCGTAAAAATTTCTTCTTCTCTTTTTAATATGTTGTACACTCCCCATAGTGGGAAAACATCCCAGGCGGGCAGGATATAAATGCAATCAATCAATCAATCAATCAATCAATCAATCAATCAATCAATCAATCAATCAATCAAAAAAATTAGGGTCTGGCCAATCTCACAGCATCAGTATGAGGATAAAGTAAAGAAAAAAAGGGAGCGATATTTCCTGCTCATTGCAACAGAGATGGAGCACAAGAGTAATCAAATAGATAGATAGATAGATAGATAGATAGATAGATAGATAGATAGATAGATAGATAGATAGATAGATAGATAGATAGATACTTCAGAACATCTCGGAAAAGTTACTTTTTGGACCATGCATCCTAGAACCTCACAACCGAGAAGGCTGATGGCCATAATCTCAGAGAGACTCTTGATGTCTTACTTCAATCACTGATGTTTGGATAACAACAAAGCCAAGAAAGTGGCTTCATTTTGATTGTCCAAAGTTTGATCTGGACATGGAAGAAGGAATTTATTTTATATCATTTATTGAATTTATATACCGCCCCTTTAGAAGAGGAGGAGAAGGAGAAGAGGAGGAGGAGGAGGAGGAAGAAGAAAGGGTGCAACCCTTTTGCTTCCAAGTGGTTTGCTCTTCATCTCTTATTGTCCCCACCAAGCATAGCCAATGCTGCAGGAACATGGGACCTGTAGTCCTAAATATCTGGCAGGCCAACCGTTCCCCATCCGACATACAGACATCTCTGTTGTGTTTTACTTTTTCTTGTTTCCCCAGCCCCTTGCTCCGGCTTGGGCAGTTTTTACTCTTAAAATATTATATTTCTTTGGATATAATTTCAAGAGAGAAATATTTAAATGGCATAAAAACCAATGGAGAGGAATGGAAACAGCTTTTTATCATACTCACTTGAGGAAAACTATTCCAACCCAAATTCCTTTTTATGCACAGTTATTAGTGTTGGAAGGAGAGACTTGCTTCTCCTCACCTGCCTGGCTTCCTCTTTAAAAGAAAGACAACATTAACACAACCCTGGCGGTGATTTACCTACAATTTGAATTGTTTCCAAAAATTGCAAGGGGTGGGGATGGAAAAGGGTTTTCCTCAGATACAGCTGGCTGGAATAAAAGAGAGAGCTCAGAAACATAGCTGTCAAGTATCCCGTATTGGCCGGGAAAATCCCTTATTTTACCCTCTTCCCTGCCGTCATCCTGTATTAATTAGGCTGCAATGCTCTATTGCCACCATTGGAGGGCAGCACAGGATAAGCATAGCTGTCAAGTATCCCTTATTGGCCGGGAAAACCCCTTATTTTACCCTCTTCCCTGCCGTCGTCCCTTATTAATTAGACTGCAATGCCCTATTGCCACCATTGGATAAGCACAGGATAAGCATAGCTGTCAAGTATCCCTTATTGGCCAGGAAAACCCCTTATTTTACCCTCTTTCCCGCCGTCATCCCTTATTAATTAGACTGCAATGCCCTATTGCCGCCATTGGAGGGCAGCACAGGATAAGCATAGCTGTCAAGTATCCCGTATTTGCTGGGAAATTTCCCTTATTTCCAAATCCAAAACTTGACAGGTATGGTCAGAAATGGCTGCATCTCCCTCAAGAACAAATGGCCAATTCATCCCAACTATATTTTTTTTATCATATCAAAGCACACAAAGGTGCTTTCCGGGTTGAAAGGATTTTTGCTGGAGGAACTCTGCCAAGGGGTCCCCCAATGAGGCTCCTTTCATGTCCCCAAGATCTTTTCCCCACCAACGTGGTCCCTATTTATCTACTTACAATTTCTTGCTTTCGAACTGCTAGGTTGGCCGGAGCTGGGACAGACGGTGGGAGCTCATTCCATCATGCAGTACTCAGGACTTGAACTGCTGACTTGCCGACCTTCTAGCTAACAAGGTGAGCTTCTTAACCACTGAGCCACCACAGTACCGCCATTAAAAACAAGAGAGAGAAGGGATCAGGGTCAGGCAATCAAATTTCAGGTGGAAATACAAGGACTTTTCTGATTAGTTTTGGGGGGAAAACCAAGCAAACTCCCTCTCCCAAGGATTATGTCTCAACCCTTTGCATGCTTAATTGTCATGTTCCTTTACTCACATCACTCCCAGAATTCCAGTGATTATGTCAGAAGCTGGGCTGTAGCCAGGGGGTTCGGGCAGGCTTAGCCCATCCTGAGTTAGCAGTTTGCCCACTCTCAAACAGCTGGCCACTAGAGGGCACAAAGTTCAGTTTCCCATAGGAATGCATTGAAAAGAGGCTTTCGCTCACACACATCTGGAATCCTGGCCACCTCCCTGGTCAGGAGTCATAGTCCAGAAAGCAAAGCAGTGTCTTCTCTACTGCTTCTCACATTTGGCACTTTATCTAGGCCTTTCTCGTGCCAGTGTGTACCATCAGCAACTACAGAAACCATTCAAGCTCTTGCGTTATTCCCTGAGCTTCTCCCTCTAGGACATCCCAAGAATCTTCCCCATGGTTTCTGATTTGGGATCTGAAGTCTCAAGGAACTGGACGCTACTGAACTGATGCTGCCAGCGTAATTGGGGTCGCTAGAATCAGTGAGGCAGTAGATCAGTGTTTTCCAACCTTTGGGTTTTAGCCTTCAATTCCCCGAAGCCTAAGTCCATTCCTCAAAGCATTGATCAGCCAGTGGACTGACTTGGGCTTCTGGGAATTGAAATCCCCCTGTGGGATGTGTGCCCCACATTGGGAACCACTTCAGTGGGGTTTAGATAAACAAGTGATAAACAAGACCAGTGTTTCCCAATATTGAACTCACGTCCCACAGGGAGACTTCAATTCCCAGAAGCTTAAATCAGGACATTAGCTAATCAGTGTTGAAGTCCAAAACATACCTATCAACCTTCCCGGATTGGTTTTTCGGAAGCCAATCATGGGTGGAGTATGACACTTAAACTAAAATCATTTTCTAGTTGCTACACGAAGGAATCTGTATACATGATAAAATGCACCTGTCAATTGGCTTATATTGGTCAATCAAGAAGGCAGATCAGGGTACGTCTAGGAGAACATTTGTCTCGCATTAGAAATCACATTCCCAACGCCCCCATGGTGAGCCATTTTTTAGAACATAGACACAGCCTGAAAGATATGCAACTAGTGATCTTAGAAACACACACACCAACCAAGCATGAGTCAGTCGATATCGAACGATTTCTATTGAAACGGGAGGCTTTTTACATCCACCATTTTAATACCCTAGCCCCGTTCGGATTAAACACGGATTGGGACCTTTCAGCCTTTCTATAAACGGTCTGGTCCACTTTAACGTCTTGACTCACACCCACCATCGTCCATTTCACGCCTTCCATCATGTTGTTCCTGTTCATGCACTCCACCTTCATTATCAACGTCAAGGTATCCATCCAGGTGTAGAGTATCTAACATTTTGATCTTGCACTCGAGTATTTATATCCGCAGCCATCAACCCGTTTACAACGCGAGAACACGAAAGAATAGACTTAGGAGGTTCATGCGCGGGTAATGATTTTCTGAGAGGTATGTCCCCTATTTTTCCCTGTGTCTGTCTTTTATACTGTTTCATACAGTTTAACAAGTGTTTTTTTCGCATAATTACTGTTTAAGTCAGATTCACTTCTCTGGGCTGTCTACACTAGATTTAGTAATATGGTATATGTATATGTATTACAAAGCTCAGAGAAGAGGTTAACTGTAAATCGTGTTGGTATATGTATGTTCTTTTTATCACTAACTGTAGACTCTGAGGAAGCCACCGAAATGTCGCTATACCGGAGGGACATCAGTCTTTGACTTCGTTTGGCACCCCCTCCGCCCGGGCTGGGCTGTTCAACCTTTGACTGGATGATCCACGAGCCGCTTACGAGACTTTGTCTTACTATATACGAACTTACCCAGACGGACGTGTTGATACTTTTTACCTTTACAACAGTATCTTACATCTGAACATTGCCCAACCGCCCGGTGATTTACGGGAGGGGGGAGGGGTATGAATTGCCTGACTTACCCTCTTGTTGGTTTATGCTGTTATTTGTTGATGTGATGTACCCAGAATATTGATTTTACATGTTTATAGTCGGTTGGCTAACAAGACCCCTCGTTCAGTAGTTCAGTGATACACCCATGTGGTTCACAATCTTTTATTAGTATATTAAATCTTTTGCACTTGTTACATTTCCGGGAGTGTTTTTCTCTACCAGTGACTGATCAATCTCTGGCACGCAGCTACCACACCGGGTAAGAATATTTCCAACACAGAGAAGCATGCACAAACAGACACAAAACACTGAAAGCTAAAGTGAGCATCTTGGATGAATCCATTAAAAGTGCAGAAAGAGCCTAGAAAGGAATCTGAGGCTGAGTGGCTATAAAGCGGAATAGTTAAATGATGTATCGGCCTCGGTTAGCACCCAATCAAATCAGCCGTGCCATAAGGAGCCATTTCTGCACCTAGTCTCTCTCTCCCATTTCTTTGCATTGAGCCTAATGGGAGAATTACCACGGAAGGCAAGAAGGAGTCAAAAATGACTTTGAACCTTTCGAAGTGCTGCAGTTGAAATTACAAATTCTCACAGCTCAGAAGCTCAAATGCAGGGGGAACACACACACACACCCAAAAAAAAAACTGTTGTCTCCTGCCGTCCAATATTTCTGCTATGCTCTTCAACATCTCTCATCCCCCAATACAATATTGATGTGGGGAGAATTTCATCCTATTCGCATTTCAATAAATGTGTCAGCTTTTTATGTGGAGTGGGAGAGACGTTCCTCCTCAGGTGAACCTGTTAAATCTAAACTTGTTAGACTTAAGGAGTTAATGTGGGGGGGGGGGGGGGACGCTTTTTGAGTTACACAAGAGCCATGTGTCTAATTTTTTAACAGTCCCATTTTGAAAGGAATGGCCAAACGTTAGCAGTTTTCTTTCAGAGCATTGTTATGGAGGAGGTATGTGCAATGCCTTTGGACAAATTGCAGCCAAAGACCGGATCAGGGGAGTTTCAGTGCTTTTGGGGGTCACTAGAGGACAAAGCAGCAAACCTAGGCAACATAATAAAATGTAGACACATCACCTTGTTGATGAAAGTACACATGGGTAAAGCAATGGTCTTCCCAGTGGTCATGTATGGCTGTGAGAGCTGGACCATAAAAAATGGTGAACGCAGAAGAATAGATGCCTTTGAGCTGTGGGGCTGGAGAAGACTTTTGAGAGACCCCTGGACTGCAAGGAGATAAACTCAGTCAATCCTGAAGGAAATCAACCCCGACTTCTCCTTGGAAGGACAAATACTGAAGCAGAGGCTCAAGTACTTTGGCCACCAAATGAGAAGAGAGGACTCACTGGAGTAGGCCCTGATGCTGGGAAAGATCGAAGGCAAAAGGGAGACGTGGGTGGCAGAGGATGAGATGGTTAGACAGCATCATTGACACAGTGGGCATAGATCTGGGTGGACTGCAGAGAATGGCGAATGACAGAAGGGCCTGGCATGCTGTGGACCATGGGATTGCAAAGGGTTGGACTTGACTGTGTGACTGAACGACAAAGAGGACAAAGCAAGGAACTGATAGCTACCCCTGGGATTAAGCAACATCAGAACAGTGACTGATATGGGCCACTCAACATACAAAATCATGTGCATTTGCTGACTTGGAGGGTGGTGAGGACACCAATCTAGCGGTTGTAATTTCAGACCTCGCTTGTCCTGACCAAAAAGGATATGTTTCCAGAGCGCATGTAATGCTGTTACCTTCCCACTGAAGCGGTACCTATTTATCTACTTGCAATTTCTTGCTTTTGAACTGCTAGGTTGGCAGGAGCTGGGACAAAGACAGGAGCTCACTCTCGTGCCGCACTCGTGTCTCGAACTGCTAACCTGCCAACCTTCCAGTTCAGCATCTTAACCACTAAGCCACCACATACCACTCTTTACACATATATCAAGATGTCCCCATTAAAATCCAAGAGGAAATGTTTTCAAACTCCCTACAATTCACATAGCCTGATAAGCCCTGTCATGGTTGATCAGTATCAAACTGTGGTATGGAAGGAGGGTGGGGGGGGGGGGACCAAATTTGAAAATGGTTAGTTTGTTTAGATACCAGGATTTTTGTGAAATGCTTTGCAGTGTTGAAGACTAGATAGTAAGGATGAGATCAGACACAGTAAATGCCGGGACCTCCTGTAGGGATGGCATCAATTTAGGTTATCTTCATTTGGCCAGAAGCTTTGCTACATCTTTAAAACAAAAATACGCTGCGAGAAATAGCTGGTCCGGCGGGGTTGGCAATCAATTGGAATAAACGAAACGTTTGCGAACTGTTGTTCCCCATGCAAGACGTCTCATTAAAGGGTGAGAAATTGAAAGAGAGAAGCAATTTTGCCCGTTTGGGAAAGCACCCTGCCAGCTGCCGCCAATGTCTTTGTGGCAAAAGGTGTGTGTGCTTTCTTCTCAAGAACCAGCGAAGTCTTTATTACACCCTGGGCTACTGCAACTGTTTGGAAACACGCTGGAAATAGGTATCAAACTAGACAGCCAAGTGTCATAAACAGATCGGTGTAAACTAAGGACACAACTGTACCACACTCACACTCCATGAAGGCACTCCACCTTTGAGATACAGAGAATACTTACTTACTTACTTACTTACTTACTTACTTACTTACTTACTTACTTACTTACTTACTTACTTACTTACTTACTTACTTACTTACTTGCCTCCTCTTCTACCTTATGGTATAGAGAATCTCCATTGGGATCTGTCCTTAAACCAGGGGTTCCCAACCTAAGGCCTGTGGGCTGTACTCAGCCCACGGTGCCATTTCATGTGCCCCCCTCCACCAACTCCAAGGGCATTCAAGAAACAAAATGGCCATCCCTTTGAAGCTGTTGGGAGAAAATGCCCCCCCCCCCCATCATACAGGCAGGGCAAAATAGCCAACTGGCCCTTGAAGCTGACTGAGAGAGCGTGACCTGGTCCCTGGCTTGAAAAGGTTGGCACTCCTGCCTTAGAAAGCTCCATGGCTCACCTCAGGTCACTACCACAAACAAGAAGACTCTCCTTGATTTTGTCAATCTACTTGACCCGGGGGATGCCTTGAATACAGAGAATACATATGCAGCTAAATTGAACCTAAGTTACTGGTCCTCAGGCTTATGCTTGAAAATTGTGTAAAAGAAGTATTTGTTGTTCAGTTGCACAGTTGAGTCCAAACCTTTGCGGCCCCATGCACCAACACATGCCAGGCTCCTCTGTCATCTGCCATCCTCCAAAGACTGCCTAAATCTATGCCCAATGCATCAATGATGCTATCTAGCCATCTCATCCCTTTTGCCTTCAATCTTTCCTAGCATCAGGGCCTTCTCCAGTGGGTCCTCTCTTCTCATTTGGTGACCAAAGGACTTGAGCTTCATCTCCAGCACTTGTCCTTCCAAGGAGCAGTCAGGGTTGATTTCCTTCAGGATGGATTGATGTGATCTCCTTCCAGGGAAGTATACTGGGCTCATCTTACCTTACTTTGATTTGGATTCCTGCACTGAACAGGGGACTGGACTCCCTGCCCTGAATGGTTTGGGACCATGCTGTCTGAGGAAACACCTCTTCCTTAAGAATTATGCCTATGCCAAACAAATGTTCAATCTTTGGGTGGTCACCCCCAAAGTGGTAAGAAAGAAAATTATCAGATCCAGGAATTTTTCTGCTGTAGCCCCTAGTAGGCCATGGAACAAATTGCCAGCAGAATTTAGGCCCGTGATGGCGAACCTTGGTACTCCAGATGTTCTTGGACTTCAATTACTAGAAGCCCAAGCACCCTGTGAATCCACATGAAGGGGTTTACTGCAATTCATCCAGCCCACGCTGCCCTCATCGCTCCTGGAAGTGAAAGTAAAACATGCCAGTACAGTTAAGGCTCTTCCGGGTTAACCCTTCCTTCATATGGGCGCATTTTACTTCCGCTTCCGGGAGCGATGAGGGCAATGCAGGGCGGATGAATTGCAGCAAACCCATTCATGTGGATTCACAGGGTGCTTGGGCTTCTGGGAATTGAAGTCCAAGAACATCTGGAGTGCCAAGGTTCGCCATCATATATTTATACTATAGTGGCTCAAGTGGTTAAGTCACTGAACTTGAAGACTGGAAGGTCAGAGTTCGATACCTGAGTGCTGTATGATGGAGTGAGCTCCCATCTCTGTCCCAGCTCCTGCCAATCTAGCAGTTTGATACAACTGGCTTTCAAGCAAGGTCAACCTTTACTGTCTTTACTGGCATTTTAAAGGTAAAGGTAAAGGTTTCCCTTGCTCGAAAGCCAGTCGTATCTGACTCTAGGGTGCAGTGCTCATCTCTGTTTCTAAGCCGAAGAGCCAGCGCTGTCTGCTCCTGCAGACGTTCCCGTGGTCATGTGGCAGGCATGACTAGACACCGGAGCGCACGGAACGCTGTTACCTTCCCACTGAAGTGGTCCCTATTTATCTACTTGCAATTTCTTGCTTTCGAACTGCTAGGTTGGCAGGAGCTGGGATGAAGACGGGAGCTCATTTCCGTCCTGCAGTACTCGGGAATCGAACTGCTGACCTTCCGCTTCCCAGTCAGCGTCTTAGCAACTTGAGCCACTGTACTGCATTTTAGAAGGCCTTAAATTCATTTTTGTTGCATGAAGCCTTCCCCTCTTAATAAGCCATTTGTCACTCTACTTCATTGCTATGTGCTTTTGTGGAGATGGTTTGGGTGCCTCTCCTAGCCATTTCAATGATGCTGTGACACCTGGAGGCTATGTTCTGATGTTTATTGTTTTTATTGTTTGTTATTCTATCATATTTTTAATGGCTGTAAGGTGCCCGGAGTGGTGTTTACCAGTATAAACGTTTGACACAAAATAAATAATAAAATGCATTGGACTTGTTGGCCTCATAAGCCTTTCCAGTTCCATCATTTTATTATTCTTTTATTCTATGGTTCTGTCTTGAAACATTTCACAACCGCCCCCACCCTCACAAACGTTGATGGTAACAAACATTGAGTTTGTGCCACTCTCAGCCCTAAAACACAGAAGGATGGACTTTCAACGGCAGCAAGGAAGGTCTGTTGGGGCAGATCTCCATACAGTCGAAACCAGCCAGGGTACAGAGATACAACTCACTTGGCCAGTGCCCCCAAAACAAGCAGCTGAGACTGAGGACCAACCACTGAGAACTGGACTTATACCAACCCTAGTAGACAGCAGCCAGTCTGACCAGGTTATCTTGCTATGGTAACAGAGTAGACCCTACTGCCAACGATTCAATGTCACTTGTCAGGCAGTGGTTAGCTAACCTGACAACCCTGAGGACTAGCAGCCTTGAACATAAGAACATAAGAACAGCCTTGCTGGAAGAGGCCACAGGAGCCCATGATCCAGTCCAGCATTCTGTCTCACACAGTGGCTCACCATGTGCTTCAGGGTATTATTCCCAGGTAGATGCCTTCATCTGCTTAGGATTCCCTGGAAATGGCATTGAGAGATATCCTGCCTCTCTCTCTCCAACCCTGAGGTTGTCCTTAAGTATCCATAATTATAGCCATTGATACCCTTGTCCTCCATGAACTTGTCTAATCCTTTCTTAAAGCTGTCAAGACTGACAGCTGTCACCACTTCTTCTGGCAGGGAGTTCCATAGACCAGTAATCCTCTGAGTGAAAAAGTACTATCTCTTATTTGTTTGAGAACTAGTACCCAAAAGTTTCATGGAGTGTCCCCTAGTTCTAGTGTTATGCGATAGGGAAAACAGTTTTTCCTTATCTACGTTGTCCACACCGCGCATGATTTTATAAACTTCAGTCAGGCCACCTCTTAGATGCCGTCGTTCAAGAGTGAAAAGGCCCAACCGTTGCAGCCTCAGATGGTAAGGAAGGTGTTCCAGTCCCCTAATAATCATTCTGGTTGCCCTCCTCTGCACTTTTTCCAACTCCATAATATCATATCCTTCTGGAGGTATGGCGACCAGAACTGTACACAGTATTCCAGATGGGGCCTCACCATAGATTGGGTGGTGAAGTCCACAGTGAAGGGTGATGGCTGAGGAACTCAACCTCCCTTACATCACTTGGAGGACCCTGAATAGGCTGAGGGTTGGAGTGCCTAGATGCAAGACCAACAGGCTCAAGTGGGGGCGGCTGGCAGACAACAACACTCAGTGTGAATGTGAAAAGATACAGAATCCAGCTCATTTCCTAGTCTGCCGGTTACTGCCAGAAACATGCACCAACGAGGACTTAAGTTTATCCAACAAGAAAGTCACTTCGTTTTGCCAGTCCAGGGTTTGAGAATCCCACCTTCCATCACCATTCTTGGCTACTCTTCTAGCTTGCTCCAAGGTAAGCTGCTTTCCCTTAAGGATGTTGAAAGTGGAAACTGGGATGGGCAGAGTTTAGAAGAATACTCTTCCCCCCAGAATCCTAGCTCCAATTCCCAGGATTCCCTGACACCGCAGCCCCTTTGCATGCCACCTGAGGGGGAGTCAGAGAGCTGGAGTTGCATAAATAGAAAGGCGTGCCGAGGTCTGCTAGTGGCCGTGGACCTTTGGCTTGCCAATTCTCCAGTGCCACCTGCACATATGATGGGGAATGGGAACAAATTGCCATTTATTTGTTTGTTTGTTTGTTTGTATGTTTGTTTGTTTGTTTGCTTGCTTGCTTGCTTGTTTGCTTGCTTGTTTGCTTGTTTGTTTGTTTGTTTGTACTGCCACCCTCTCGCCAGGAGCGACTCTGGGCGGCTCACACCAAAAGTTACAGATCCCAACATAAAAACATCCCCACAATAAAATCATCATAAAAACCCTAAGCTTAAAAATCAGTAAAAAAGCTAACACAACACCCACCCACCCCCGATGGCCTTATGTCAACCAACCTGGTGAGCTAGCCATGTTTTCAACCCCTTTCCGAATGGCTCTGCCTGGAGGCACAACTCGGTTGGTAAGAGGTTCCACAGGGCTGGAGCAGATACAGAGAAGGTTGTCCTTCTGGTGCCAGAGAGACGAACCTCTCTGGCAGATGGCACCTTTAAGGCATACCCATGAAGTGCAGCTCTGGAAAATACGGGAACTGCTCCGTCCTGGGTGCGCATGCACAGCAACAACTCCTTTGCACATGCACAGAACCCCTTTGTGCATGTGCAGAAATGCCTCTGATCGGCGTGCATGCGCAGTAACCCCTTTCCCCACCATTCAAAATATGGGACGGCGGTGGAAAAGGGGAGGAACGAGCACTGAAATACGGGAAATCCTGGCCAATACGTGATACTTGACAGGTATGCTTTAAGGAGCCCCTCCGATCTGCTCTGGTGGGATGGGGATATGTCCTTGGGGTGATGTGGTCTCTTAAGTACCTTGGCCCACTACCATGTAGGGCTTTAAAGGGCATTTACCAGCACCTTGAATTGCACCCGGAGGCACACTGGCAGCCAATGCATCTCCCGCAGCAGGAGCAAAGTGTGAGCATAATGCCCACACCCCATCACCATGTGGGCAGCTGCATTCTGCACCAGTTGCAGCCTCCGAATGGTTGTGAATGGCAGCCCCATGTAGAGCACACTGCAATAGTCTAGTCTGGAGGTGACCAGCGCATGCGTGACCATGTGCAAGGAGTGGCCGTAACTGGCGGATTACACAAAGTTTTGACTTCTTTCAGAGCATCCTCAGTGTTATCCCTTTCACCACCAAGCACAAGTGCTTAATTTTAGGAGAGTGAGTGAGAGAGAGAAAGTCATTTGTAAAGACAGAAGGAGATTTTCCCAAAGAACCAGTGTTGGAAAAGCCTTTTATATATCTAACGACATTTAATTTCCTTGCTAACCGCCTAATGCTTAATGAATGTTTTATTCTTTCCCCCTATTTGCATACTTATAGTTAACTTTTGTAGCAGCTCACAAGGAGCAATTAGCCTTCTGTCGCATGAGAAAGGCGACGCATGGGACGGCCACATGTTCATCATCACTGTTGACAACAGCACAATGTCTGACCTTGCACCCTGGTTGCCTCTTTGACCTTGTCTAATAGAAACACGCATGCACAGACACTTCTGCTGCTGCTGTATCTGATCATCATGGTGATCAGCCATGGAGACTGCCCTGTGCAGTGGCCTTTCATTATTTGCTTTCCACATCACAGCATAACCCCCGTACCACTTTTCCAGTTCCACGAGTCACTTTCTGGTCCTCAGCCGTTTTGGCATAGAAAGTCAACATCATCATCCCCAGGCCAGGATTGATGAAGCTACAGTGCTGCCCTCCATCAAGATGGGTTCAAGTGGGATTTAATCCACTTGGGAACTATCACCCTTCCCTGTGGACTTTGGCACCCAAGGCATTTAGTGCTCAGTGTGGTCAGGTTAGTTAACCATTGCTGACACTCGCTGTTGAGTCACTGACAGTAGGGTCTACTCTCTTACCTTAGCAGGATAGCCTGGCTAGACTGAAGTGCACATACATACATACTCACAAATGTGAGTGCGCACATTTGTTACAAGGCTTAAAAGAAAGCAGCAGCCAAGAAAATAGGGTTGTGGCCAAAAGAAAATCCATTTTGTGCTTCATCGGGCAGCTAAGGAGTCAAAAGCAGGACAGCGCAACTATAAAGTATTAAATATTTGGGACACCATCCAGCAGAAAGCAATCGAGTCCACCAGCTGGGTAATCTACTCCTTAATTAATCCACGAAAAATGCCTGATTAAGAAGACGTTTGCCAAGCACCCAAAGGCATCTCCATCTCTTAAAATATCTGAAAGGGCTGCTAGTTTTCACTCCACATATGGTGACGCTGCTTTGTCCAAAAGTAAACTTTAAGTGAAGATTGTTGTGTACTTCTGCAGGGCCCCAAGGTTGTTAAAGCCTCACAGAATAGTGCCCAATTGATTTTTAGGAGACTCAGGGGTGGGTGGGGTGGGGGGAACTTTTGGGAAAAAAGAATTTAAAGTTTAGACCTGTTGGCAGAGGCTTTGCGGGTACTTGGAGAGGTGCATTAGAGCCCTAGTGATCAATGCTGTTGTTGTTCAGTCACACAGTCGAGTCGGACCCTTTGTGACCCCATGGACCACAGCACTCTAGGCTCCTCTGTCATCTGGCGTATTCCACATCCCATCCAGATCTATGCCCACTGCATCAACGATGCAATCTAGCCACCTCATTTTCTGCCGCCCATTCTCCTTTTGCCTTTAATATTTCCCAGCATCAGGGCCTTCTCCAGTGAGTCCTCTCTTCTCATTTAGTGGCCAAAGTACTTGAGTACTTCAGTATTTATCCTTCCCAAGGAGCAGTCAGGGTTGATTTCCTTTAGGATGGACTGATTTGATATCCTTGCAGTCCAGGGGACTCTATCAAGAGTCTCCTCCAGCACCACATTTCGTCTATTTGTCTTCTGCGCTCAGCCTTGCTTAGGGTCCAGCTCTCATAACCACACATGACTACTGGGAAGACCATCGCTTTGACTGTGCGGACTTTTGTTGGCAGGGTGATGTCTCCACTTTTTCTTATGCTGCCTAGCTTTGCCATAGCTAGTAAGCGTCTTTTTAATACATGGCTGCAGTCACCATCCGCAGTGATCTTAGATCCCAAGAAGGTGAAGTCTGTCACTGCTCCATCCCTTCCTCTTCTATTTGCCAGAGAGTGATGGGTCCAGATGCCACGATCCTGGGGTTGTTTTGATGTTGAGTTTCAGGCCATCTTTTGCATTCTCCTCACCAAGAGGCTCTTTAGGTCTTCCTCGCTTTCTGCCATTAGGGAAGCATCATCCGCGTGTCTCTGGTTGTTGATATTTCTCCCAGCAATCTTAATTTCAGCTTGTGCTTCATCCAGCCCTGAATCATGCATGATGTACTCTGTATATAAATTAAATAAGCAGGATGACAATATCCAGCCTTGCTGCATGCCTTTTCCTATTCTAAACCAGTGGTCAGTACATCTCATCAAGGAGGGGAAGATGAAGATCAGGCAATTTTATGCCTGCAGTCTGTTGTCCAGAGGCTAACTGAGGGTCATGTTCTACACTATTTGGCTTCTCATAAATGGCTTACAATATTCTTTTTCCATCAGGTGTTCCCATTCAACACTTCCATCTCATAAGTAAATTGTTTTGTTATGACTCTGAGCTGCCTGAATTGTAATTATAAATTGTAAGTTATTATTAGAATTTTGACACCACCTAGGCATGTATATATATATAAATATATATTTATATATATATTATAATGTGGTTTCGGTGTTCATAGAGGGCCATGGTGGCTTGGTGGTTAAGGCGGTCAGCTTGCCGATTGAAAGGTCGGCAGGTCAAGACCTGAACGCTGCATGATGGAGTGAGCTCCTGTCGTCTGTCCCAGCTCCTGCCAACCTAGCAGTTCAAAAGCAAGAAATTACAAATAGATAAATAGGTACTGCTTTGGCAGGAAAAGTAACAATGTTCCAGCATCTAGTCATGCCTACAACATGATCACAGAAACGTCTGGAAACATAAACAGTGTTGGCTGTAAAATGAGATGAGTGCTGCTCTCCCTAGAGTCAGGCACAACTTTTTTTATATAATTCTGTCTTCATTATTTTCTAATTGATCTATTGTATTTGCCTGGAAGATCAAGGGCTAATCTGAAAGAGTGGGTTTTTCCTGTAGATGGTAACCTGTATGAATGTGCAGAAGAACAAACTACATACCTGTCAAGTTGCTGGTGTCCAAATATGGGAAGGTTTCCGGGTGCCGGCGTTAGCGCATGCATGCCACTTCCTCTGATGTCAGAGGCAGTGATGCGCATGCGCAGTAACCCCTGCACGCACGCGCAGAAACCCCTTCAGCCAGGAAAGGGGTTACTGCGCATGCATGCCCGTCAGAGGCAGTGGCGCGCATGCGCAGTAACCCCTTTCCTGGCCATTCAAATATGGGATGATGGTGGGAAGGAGTGTGACAGAGCGATGAATTATGGGAAATCCTGGCCAAAACGGGATACTTGACAGGTACAACAAACTATCTCCCATATGATACAATGCACACAATGCCCCTCAACATGCACTGAGGAGGACCTTACGTTGGCATGAGGAAATGCTGTTGATGTGGCCCGATATTGGGTGGATGTCATCTAATTCCTGTTTGTTTTATGTATGTTAATGTTGCTTTGTATGCTATTATACGCTAGTGACATGAATAAAGAAAGATGATTAAAGAAAGATTTGGCTGTTGTTCTATTTGATGTTCGTTAACTGCTAAGAGAAGTGCTTGCATTAGTTGAAACGGCTATAAAACAATTAAACAAACACATGAATTCCTGATCTCCCTCCTTAAGGGTCCTTTTTTAAAAATCAGACTTGGGATGGGAAACCTTTCAGGTAGAGGACCCCTTCAATTAGAGAGCTGTCCGGTCTAAATCAAGGGCACATGGCCATCTTTATTAAGGTCAGGCAAATGGGAAAGTTAATAACCTGTTTAGTTAACATTATGGACATAATCAAAAAAAGAAAAACAAAAAACTTGTATTTTGGCATTGGATATTTATAAGGCTTTTGATTCGGTCCAATGGAAGACAATAAAAGGAATATGTAAAAAAATACAATTCGGATCTAAATTTAGTCACGTGATTGATCAATTATATAAAGAAAGTAAGACTAGAATTAAAATAAATAATTGGCCAAGTAAGGAAGTACACCGCTTCTAAACATGCAAAGTTCAATGTATCTGTTGTGAGCCTTTCCTCTTGAAAGTCTTGTCCCATCTTGTCCCGCGCATGAGTCATCAATCTATATTTAAGACACAGGTGTTAAATATCCTCTCTCTATTTTTCACCATCTCCCATAGAGTAGGTGGCCTTTCCTTACTCCCTTGAGTGTTTGTCTTAACACCAGAGATGCGTCTCACCTCCATCTAAATTACAGTAATTTCCCCGGGCAACAACAACACTGGTAATTAATGGCTGCATTTTGCTTTGGTGGCAGAGTCGAGCGATGACATGAAGTTTGTCAGTATTTTTGTTTCGGTGACAAAGGAAGGTGATTAGCCACTTGAATGTGGATGGAAAACATTCTCCGGCACGAAGGGACTAAAATTAGTAATGCCAATTTTTGCATCGTTGTTTCTTTGCTTTATGGGTTTGGAGAGGGGTTGGCTTTTTAGCCGAAAATACATGGAAAATCTGGAGTCTTTCTGACTACAGTGCTATGAATGGGAAGCAAGGATCAACAGGCAGGTCACTGGAAAGTCTGACTCATTGAGGTTGAACCATTAAGCAGAAATACAGGAGCATCCAGACCTACTTTATATCTACAAGCAAGAGACTGCGGTGGCTTAGTGGTTAAGATGCTGAACCGGATGACTGTAAGGTCGGCAGGTCAGCAGTTCAAGACCTGAGCACTGCACGACGTCCTAGCTCCTGCCAACCTAGTAGTTCGGAAGCAAAGAATTGCAAATAGATAAATAGGTACCACTTTGGTGGGAAGGTCACAGTGTTTTGTGCACTCGTGTCTAGTCATGCCTGCCACATGTCCATGGAAACATCTGCTGACGCAGACAGCACTGGCTCTTTGGCTGTAAACAGAGATGAACAAAGAATCTTAGAGTCAGATACAACTGGCTTTCAAGTAAGGGTGGCTTAACCTTGCAAAATAAATTTGATGAGTATCACCCTTTGAAACCAATACTAATGTATTCATGACAGAAGATGCAGTGTGCTGGTATTCAGTTGCCTCAGAAATTGCAAGTAGATAAATAGGTACCACTTCGATGGGAAGGTAAACAGCGTGCCATGCACCCTGGTGTCTAGTCATGCCTGCCACATGTTCACAGAAATGTCTGCAGTGGCAGACAGCACTGGCTTTTTGACTATAAACAGAGTTGAGCATCAAACCCTAGGGTCAGATGTGACTGGCTTTCGAGCAAGGGCACCCTTTACTATGTATACAAGTACTTGTAGGGGTTATGTTGTAAGCTAAGTTTATCCATCTCAATGAGCCATGGTTTGTACTAACTGTGGTTGCTTGCTCAATCCACGAATTCCCCCAGCAGATGACAAACATTACCATGGGCCGTCTTCCCCATGTGTGGCAAGTTTCCCTCCTGCCGGGTTTTTTGCGATCACTTGTTTTCCAATGGGCAACTGGGGAAACAAGCCAAGGGTGAGCATGTGGGTTTGTTACAACAAACCATGATTTTACACGAGCTGGAATTTGCAGACCAACAACGAGACATGGATGCAAAGGGCGTGCAGTAGCTGGCAAACAAATCATGGCTTGTTGGTTGAGATGACATTGCATACCATGACAAAACAGACACTACTCACCATGCCATGGTTTGTTGTGACAGGCAAATGTGGTCATAGCCTTGGGAAAGGACTTTCTCAGAATCCTTTTGGGGAACAGGGATTATAAGAGCTCCACATTTGCCCTGGAGATCTCCGAACATGGGCAGAAGCCATGTGGGAGCATCTTGCCCCTGTTAGTAAAGGTAAAAGTCTCTCTTGAGCAAGCAACCACAGTTAGTACAAACCACAGCTCATTGTGATGTATAAACTTAGCCTACAACATAACCCTTTCAAGTACATAGAAAGGTAAAGGTCTCCCTTGCTTGAAAGCCAGTTGTATCCGACTATAGGGTACAGTGCTCATCTTCCCTTCTCAGCCGCAGAGCATGACTAGATATGGGGGTGCATGGAACACTGTAACCTTTCCCACCAAACGGGTACCAAATTTATCTGCTTGCAATTGATTACTTTTGAATTGCTACATTGATAGGAACTTTGACAGACAACGGATGCTCACTCCATCACTTAGCACTCGGGTCTCGAAACTGCTGGCCTGCCGACCTTACGCGGTCATCAAGCTCAGTATTTTTAACCTTTAAACCAAAGTACGTCTTTGACGACTTTAAAAAGGGGTCTGGCAGTAACTCATTTGCGTGGGGCTGCTTTCTGGTTATGATGATTGTGTGCCAGTTATCATGCGGGGGAAACTGCAGCTAAAAGCATCTGTTTGCTCTCAGGAGGAGTGGGCTTTGGACTGATCGGCCTTCAACCTGCTCCAGCAAAGCTCTTCCTATGTACCTCTGCTCTTTCGAAAATTAATCCTCAGGCTACAGCCTGTTCTTTTTTAATTTTGCCTTTTACCGAAGCCAAGAGATCTGATACAGCGCTAGATGGATTCTGATAGCTGCAAGGCTTTGTCTTTTCCTGCCAGCGGGGATGGGTGTGTGTGCATTGTTGTTAAGGGAAGCGTCATTACTCAGCGGGGAAGCTCATGTTTTGCATTCGGAATATTAACTGGTGTCTCTGGTTAAACAGGATCAGGAAAGCAGGTGGTGCAAAGAGTCTTTCACTGCCAAAGGCAAGAAAAATCTGGTGCCCATCAGAAGAGGGGAATAGCAATAGCAATTCTATACACTGCCCCTGAGCACCTTAGTGCACTCTCTGGGCAGTTCATAAGGTCATTAGCATTTTGCCCCCAACAACATGCTGGGCAATCATTTTACCAACCTCTGAAGGATGGAAGGCTGGGTCAACCTTGATCCCTGGTCAGGATTGAACTCACAACCTTTTGGCTGCAGTACAGCAGTTTAACCACTGTGGCACCTGGACTCTATAATGACAGGTTGATTACCTGTAAACTGTTGTTCTTCTTCGTGGTCCCCTGTGAATCCACATGAATGAGTGTATTGCACGTACTTGCAGTAAACCCATTAGTGTGCATTCACCGGGGACCCTGAAGAAGAACTTTAGAGAGCATTGGGGCAGAAATAGACATTGTAAATAGCCCATAACTAGAACATTGTTGTATTTAACAAGGATATAGCAGTATCCTGTAAACTCAACCTCCGGGTTGGAGAGATAGGCAGGATATCTCTCAATGCCATTTATTTCCAGGGAATCCTAAGCAGGTGAAGGCATCTCCTTGGGAAGGAATACCCTGAAGCACATGGTGAGCCACAGTGTGACACAGAATGCTCGAATGGATGGGCTCCTGTGGCCTCTTCCAGCAAGGCTGCTCTTATGTTACGTTCATTTGTGTGGATTCACAGAGACTTGGACTTCTGGGAACTGAAGTCCAAGAACACACACAGTAAACCCATTCGTGTGGACTTGGGCTTCTGGGAATCGAAGCCCAAGAACACCTGGAGTGCCAAGGTTCGCCATCACCAGTCTATGCATTGCTCAGTGCATGATTGTTCCTAAGTGGAACATCTGCACTTTAATTCTACCGTTGTTAAATTTTACCTGGGAGGGGGAAGGGAGAGGAGACCCCCGATGGTGTTGTCTTGCAAAGTGATCTCTGAGCGAGCACATTGCAGATTTCTCGTTCTATAGTAGCAGCTATTAATCCCCCATAAATGAACCCCAGAAGGAATGTTTGGCGCCCTTCAGAGTCAGAACTGGTTGGTGAGGGTTTTAGAGCAATGGGGCTTATCTCAGCTTTGACGACCTGCTGAGGAAATCCTACACAGTCCTGCAGACACGAATGGGAAGGGGGGGAGCTTTGAACATGAAAGTAACTTCCGACAGCAAAGAGTGCCAGGAACTGATAGAAGATTACAACCCGGGAAGAAGGACTTGGCAGAGCGTTTTGATAAAACCAGACAAAGATTATAATTATGAGCAGGACACACAGCTACATATTGACACTATCCTGAGTTGGCAAAAAAAAAAATCAGTTTTGGCTGCCTGTCCTATTGAACACAACACGGTGTGTGTGTGTGTGAGAGAGAGAGAGAGAGAGAGAGAGAGAGAGAGAACATCACACTTTGCTTTTGAGAATAGTGAAAAGTCTTGCATACATTAGTTTGCTGATCCTTAAAGCAGCTAGGGACTGTGTGTGGTGGCTTATGGGCTAAATACGTTGAGCTAGATGACTGGAAGGTCGGCAGGTCAGCAGTTTGAGACCTGAGTACTTCACGAAGGAGTGAGCTCCCTTTTCTGTCCCTGCCAACCTAGCAGTTTGAAAGCAAGAAATTGAAAGTAGATAAATAGGTATCACTTTGGTGGAAAGGTAAACAGTGTTCCTTGCATTCTTATTTTTACTATGTCATTGATTGTATGGATTTGACAGTATTATTTTGTATGTATTTATCTTTTATTTTGCTGATTATTGTATTGTTATTGCTATTTGTTCTGATATTGTAATGCTGTATTTTGTTTTAGTGTTTATTTTACTGTTGTGAACTGCCTTGAGTTGCCCGTTAGGGAAGAAAGGCAGTATAGAAATAAACATAATAAACATAAACATAAACATAAACATAAACATAAACATAAACATAAACATAAACATAAACATAAACATAAACATAAACATAAACATAAACATAAACATAAACATAATAACAACAACAACAACAACAACAACAATTATTATTATTATTATTATCATCATCATCATCATCATCATCATCATCATCATCATCATCATCATTATTATTATTATTATTATTATTATTATTATTATTATTATTATTATTATTATTATTATTATGTTTATTATGTTTATTATGTTTATTATTATGTTTATTATTACGTTTATTATTATGTTTATTATTATTATTATTATTATTATTCTGGCATTTAGTCATGCCTGCCTCATCTCCATGGAAATGTCTGCAGATGCAGACAGCACTGGCTCTTTGGCTATAAACAGAGATGAGAACTGAACCCTAGAGTCAGATACGACTGGCTTCTAGCAAGGGCAACTTTTACCTTTACCTTAAAGCAGTCATGCTAGGTAATTCAGTAGTATTATGCACATAATGAAGATACCTTGAACTCAACGATTTGCTTAATGCTGTCTTTAACAAATTCAACAAGTTGGATTTAAGACAAAGCGGAATATAAAGCAAAGTATGGTGGTGTTTTTTTTTTATAAAGATCAAAACTAAGATCCAAATTAAATAAGTGTGGTTTCCAGTGGAAGAGTTCATGGTTTCAGGATCACTGGAGTCTAAAATCTACTGAAGCTCTCCAAGGTGCTGAAACTAATTTGAGGGTAGGGTTCAGCACTTGGAATGAGTCCTATAAATTTCAGACCAAAATACGGAACAGATTGTCCACGTTGTAGCCACCAGCTTCAATGTGGGTGTCCCATAAGTTGCTTGGTCCTGTTCAATGTTGGCTGGAGCACTAGAAGTCACGAATCATGGTTCTACCTCTGCAGCAAAGATGCTGACCCAGGGACTCTCCATGTAATACCACTCCAATGAATTACCATTTCTAGTGTGGCATCACACGACACGTTACAGAGTAGGTCCTCTAGTTTCAGAAGGCCTTCCCCGTGCCCCACACCTGCCAACAGGTGTGGGGCACATTTGGCTCCACATCTCAAGCCCGTTGGCTTATTTAGCCTGCCTGTTGTGGGATTGAGACACCACCACCCCCTTTTCGTTCTTTCGTTCTCTGATAAGCCTGTTTTACTGTGGGTGGAGGTAGCTTTTAATGATGACAATGTTGGTTTTTATGTGTTTTAATTTTGCTTTTAGATGAGATTTTTATGTAATTGTTTTATTGGCAATGGTTTTATCTTTCTTGTATTGTGCATATATGTATATTTTTCTGTTGTTGCCACCCTGAGTGGTGCTTTGCACTAGGAGGGCGGGGTAGAAATCTACAAAATAAATAAATAAATACTGGAGGACAAGGTGAAGAGTGACATTTTTCACTCAAATGTCCTAGTTCTCAGGATGGGGAGCTGTTACAGAGGAGAAGTGGCCAAAGTCAACCTCTTCTCCTTGTGTCTCAGCCCTTTCCTGCGCCTCATTTTTCTCCTACTTTATTGGATTACCCTAGCAAGACAGGGTCTCAGTCTCAGCAAATGGATCTGGAGCAAGGATGGAGAGATGAACCAGTGTGGTCCATGCCCTCACCCATTTAGGCTGTTTCCAAAGGAGATGTCTTGAGGAGTTGTTTTAAACCCTGGCAAGATTTCTTACTCCCAGCTGGAAGAAACTATTCCCCCCCTGCCCTGATGTCTCTGAAATTTACACTTCCCTGGGGTCCCTCTCCTTTGAGAAGCAAAGCACGCACATAGGCACAGACGGCATAAACACAGATAGGCATGGGGATTCCGGACTATGGGAACGACAGCCACTAGTACCGTGATGGTGACCCTTGGCACTCCAGATGTTCTTGGACTCCAATTCCCAGAAGCCCCCATGAATCCACATGAAAGGGTTTACTGCAATTCATCCAGCCCACGCCGCCCTCATCGCTCCCGGAAGCAGAAGTAAAACACACCCGTATGGTTAAGACTCTTCCGGGTTAACCCATCCTCCATACGGACGTGTTTTACTTCCGCTTCCGGGAGCGCTGAGGGTGGCGTGGGCCGGATAAATCACAGTAAGCCCATTCATGTGGATTCACGGGGGCTTCTGGGAATTGAAGTCCAAGAAAATCTGGGGTGCCAAGGTTCGCCATCATGGCACTAGTACTTGTTAACATTCTGTAAATCACTTAAGACTCACCTATGTCAACAAGCCTTTTAAGGCCTATAAGATGATTAGAACAGGTGCCATGTTGACCTTGGACTTTCAAAATAGATATTATCTCCTTTTACTGCTGCCGAGAGTGTTTTAATTTGAATACTGCTATGGTTTTAGGTTGTTGTTTTTAATGCCATCTGGCTTTGCCTGTGTTGTTATTGGGGTGGTTTTAAAATCACCCCAATAAAAACATAAGAAAAAACACAGGGAACAAAGCCAGGTGGCATTTAAAAAAAAATCTAAAACCATATAGATATGGCCAAAGATTCATGTGAGCTGCCCTGAGTGGTGCTTGCACCAAAGGGGCAGAGTATAAATGTTAATAAACAAATAAAATAAATAATAAATATGTAATCTGCAGGAGTTTCCCTAGCCAGACTTGGGTGAGTTGTTAGTCAAGGAATCAAAGTCCTGAAAAGTGTTTTTGAGGCTTTTAATCGAATGAATTCAGACATCTACAGCCATTCCTGTCAAAGAAATGTTGATGTCCTTGAGAATGACAAAGGATGATGGGTCTGGTAGCTTTTAGGGGCCTTCCTTTGCAGAGCATAATGAACAGAGACTAAAGGTAAAAGTTTCCGTTGCTCGAAAGCCAGTCGTATCCAACTCTAGGGTTCAGTGCTCATCTCTGTTTCAAAGCCGAAGAGCCAGCGCTGTCTGCTTCTGCAGACGTTTCCGTGGTCATGTGGCAGGCATGACTAGACACCATCCTGAGTGCACGGAACACTGTTACCTTCCCACTGAAGTGGTGGACTACAGTGACTACTACACCCATAATGCCTTGCCACTTAAAAAAGAGGGGAATTGATGCAGATTTCTGTAGTCTGCGTATTTCCAGAATTCCATGCCTAAACCCAGAAGGACTTCTCATTGTTAAGAAAGATGCAAAGACCCCATCCGGTGCTTCAGATTCTTAAGTGAGAATCAGGTAGATGCAGCTCACACAATATTCACACAAGTCCACAAATTGCACACCTCTGCACAGAAAGGAGAAGTTTGGCACATTTTTTTTAAAAAAATGGTACAAAGCATTGTCCATCGCAGTAAAGAAAAACAGGAAATTCCTAGCCAAATGCTGCAATGAGTAACTTTTCTTGTGAGTAAAAGTGAGGATATATATAACTAATATTGCTTCTTGGTCTTTTGACTATGAATGGGTGTTAGCATCCCTTAGCTGGAGGAACTGTATCTGCTCAAATAGAAGTCACTGGTTGTTGTTGTTTTGCTAAAGATGTTTGTCTGTGGAGCAACCTCTTGCTATTCCACCCACAAAAATCCCGAGGCCCAAATAGTTCTCGTCCATGTGCTAGGTGCAGATGCTTGCATTTGTTTAGCTGTGCACGAAGAAATATTCAGCTTGAAGAGCATGGATCAAAGACAAGTTCAACAGCCTTATTTGCTATAGTTATGCTCAGTGCAATCTGCTGGCTCTGAAGTTGGTGTGAATCTGCTCCTGGGTTTACTCTGAATTTTACAGAGATGTAGAGCCTTATCCCCCAAAAAAGCTTTGGCAACTTGGAGAGTGCCTTTAAAATGCAGACTAAACTCCAGAGGGAATTCAACAGCTCATCGTGATCCAGTGTGACACTGGAGTAACGCAACAAACAGCTGAGATGTCCCTGATTTACAGACAATCCCAAAACACTACTCTTAGTGGAATCAAAAAGATGCATTGAGGGATTGTACCTATACAATCCTGAAATGCATTGAGGGACTATGATGGTTTAGTGATTAAGACACTGAACTTGAAGACTGGAAGGCCAGAGTTTGAGACCTGAGTACTGCATGTTGGAGTGGACTCCTGTCTCTGTAAAGGACTGTAAAGGTGAACCTTGGGACTCCAGCTGTTCTTGGACTTCAATTCCCAGAAGCCCAAGTTGACACTTCTGCTGATCAGGGCTTCTGGGAATTGAAGTTCAAGAACACCTGGAGTACCAAGGTTCATCATCACTAGCCTATGAGTTTGAAAGCAAGAAATTGCAAGTAGATAAATAGGTATCACTTTGGTGGGAAGGTAAACAGCATTCCATGCACTCCGGTATCTAGTCCATAACTGTCAACCTTCCCGATTTGGCCGGGATTACCCCGTAAATTGACGTTGATTGACGTCATAACCCGGCCCCCGCTGCCAAAACCCCATAATTTGGCAGCGGGGGAAATGCTTTTCACGCATGCGTGGAAGGGTTTTACCCCTTCCACGCATGCGCGGAGGCGCTACGTCGCTTGCGTAAGGGCTGCGCAAGTGGCGTAGCGCTTCCGCGCATGCGTGGAAGGGGTAAAACCTTTCCACGCATGCGTGGAATGTGACCTGCGCACAAGCGATGTGCGCAGGTCCCGTTTTTCCGGAGCCACGGGTTGACAGGTATGGTCTAGTCATGCCTGCTACATGTCCACAGAAACGTCTGTAGACACAGACAAGCTGGCTCTTTGGATGCAAACAGAGATGGGCACCGGACTTTAGAGTCGGATACGACTGGCTTTCAAGAAAGGGTGACCTTGACCATTATGACCTTTATGACCTTTATGACCTTACCTATCGACAGGAATTCCAGCGGAACAGTGGAAGCCAAACAAAAACCTGTTTTGTTCTGCAGGTTTGATTTCTCACGGACCTGAGGCTTAGAGAAAAATGCCTTTTTTTAAATAAAAAAAGTAGGGAATAAAAAAAGGACAATTTATGTCGCATCTTGAAGGCAGGGTATTTATTTCAAGATGGCATCATCTACAGCCACCCAGAGAAACTATACTTTCTGTCAATCCGAGATGATAACAGATGATCACAGTTTTCAAATACAAAAGTGGCTGTTAGAAAGATGACAGATCAATTCTTCTCTGTGGTTGCCAAGGGTGGGAAAGGGAGGGAATTGTCTCTCACTGAATGCCCAGAGAAGCCTTGGGCAGAATCATTTGAAAGAAAACTTCCCAATGGTAAGATCGCTAGCGGAATAAAAACAAAAGTTCCAAAAAGAAAGGACTGGAAGACTTCTTTTTGAGAGAAGTCGTACAACAGGCCAATGTCATCATGGTTGACATGTGCAAAGGTTTCCATTGGTTATGCAAGCTTTCTTGAAGAAAATCTCCCCGGACCTAGAGATATGGGGCAACTCATACTCATACCTGTCAAGTATCCTGGATTGGCCGGGATTTCCCGTATTTTCGTGCCGATTTTTTTCCTTTCCCGCCCGGAGCTGCCGCTACCCCGTAATTTGGCAGCGGGGGGAAAGGAGTTACTGCGCATCCCTTCTGCGCAGGTCCTTTCTATGCATGCATAGAACCCTTCTACACATGCGTAGAACCCTTCTACACATGCGTAGAAGGCTTCTGTGCAGAAGGGGATGTGTAGAAGCCTTCTACGCATGCGTAAAAGCCTTCTATGCATGCATAGAAATGACCTGCGCAGAACATTTCTGTGCAGATCGCTTCTACGCATGCGTAGAAGGCTTTTACGCATGCGTACAACGGATGTGCGCAGAAACATTCTGTGCAGGTCCCGTAATCTCCGGAGCTGCGCTTGACAGGTATGCTCATACTCCCATTGTAAAAATTAGCTTTTGGGGCAAGGTGTTTCAGTGTGTGGTGGCTGGGTAGCTTCAGACATTCTTGAAGGAAACAATTATGTTCTAGACCAACCCCACAGGAGAACTTCCCAAAAGCCAAAAGTTGGGAAGCACTGTTCTAGACCCATTTTAGCCTAGTTTCAGGTCAGGATTCAATTCCAAAATGGCCTTAGTTGCCCTGAGTCATGGTCTGCTCTTAGTTCAAGACAGGAGGAGAGCAGCCCTGTTGATTCTTCTAGACCAGGAGTTCTCGACCTTTTAAAGTTGTGGGCCGGGTCACACTCCTTCAGACAGCTTCAGAGGCCAGATGGCCATTTTGTCCTTCCTCCACCACATGGCACTTCCAGGTGTGGTGGAGGCGGTGGGGCCCCCACATGAAATGGTGCCATTGGCCGCATCCAGCCCATGCCCCACAGGTTGAGAATCCCTGTTCTAGATGTCTCAGTAGCTTTTCATACCATCAGTCATGATATCTTCTTGGACAAGCTCAAATGTTCTGCTGCTATCAACTTTTCTAAGATTATTTTCATGTGCCCTGGTAGCGCATTGGTTAAACTTCTGTACTGCAGCCAAAACTGCTGGCATTGTGAGTTCAATCATAATGAGGACCAAGGTTGACTCAGCCTTTTCCATCCTTCCGAGGTCAGTAAAATGAGTACCCAGCATGTTGGGGGCAAAATGCCAATTGCCTTCTGAACCACCCAGAGAGTCCATTAAGTGCTATATGGGATGTATAAGGGTTTTTAAATTTGCTATTGCTATTTCCAGGGAGGCTTGACTTCTCACAAGGCAAAGTTGTGTTAGGAAGCACCCACACAAAAAAATGGGTGCAAGGTACAAGAAAGAAGATTCTGACTAAACATTAGGAAGAACTTTATCATTGTAAATGCTCTTGAGGTTGGAACTGATCACTCTGGAAAAGTGATGGGTTTTCCATCACTGAAAGTTTAGATAGCCATTTGCCAGGGATGGTCTAGCTCAATGGTGGTGAACCTATGGCACACGTGCCAGAGGTGGCACTCTGAGCATGCTGTTGCCCCAGCACAGAGTTCATCCCATCCCTCAGCCCAGCAGCCCAATGGGAGTGCTTCTTCCCTCCCCTAGCACAGACTTCACCCCACCCCTCTGTAAGGCTGCCCAATGGGAACACTTCTTCCCTCCCCCCAATACAGTTTGTCCCGCCCCTCTGACGCATAGTTGGCAGCCTGTTGAATTTGGGCACTTGGTCTCTCAAAGGTTCTCCATCTCCGGTCTAGCTGTAGGCAGCCTACAGAATTTCTTCTAACTCTATAATTGAATGATTTCTACAGTTTTCATTTAAATCGGACTGGTCTGTGGGGTTGTTGTTTTTTTGTTTTGTTTTGTTTTTTTAGAAATTCAAGAATGTGCATAATTGTCTCCAGTTGAAAATAGCAGACGTTTAGGCTACTTGCACTATGAGCAAGAACACTGACACCTTGATATTCTCAGGCATTAATTTTGGATGTACAGTATAACCCCGGGTTACGATGGAGGTCCGTTCCAACATCCTCTGTTGTAACTCGAAAAATTGTAACCAAAAACATCCATAGGGATGCATTGGAGAATTAAAAAATGGTCCTGAATTGATCATTGTAAACCAAAACAAATATATAAAAAATGTGTAAACCAGGATAGCATTCCCATATGAATTTATATTTTGTATATATTGTATTTCTCACTATGTAAACCACTTTGAGTTCCCTTAGGGGAAGGAAAGCAGTATAGAAATATAATAAATAATAATAACAACAACAACGGTCTTGAAAGCAATTACATACGGCAGCAAAATGTGGACTTTAACAGCTGCGGAAGAAAAATGGCAGCAAGTAACACAGCAAGCAATGGAGGGATCAATGCTCGGAATCTCACTTCGCAATAAAGTGAAAAATGAGTGTATCAGGTGGAGATCACTGTTACAAGACATTGTAGCAGAATAACTGACGAACAAGTTAAATTAGGCTGGCCACGTTGCAAGCACAAGTGACAATAGATGGAGAACCAGAATAATGAATCGGTATCCAAGGGATTTAATTTAATTTAATTTAATTAATTAAATTTTTAAATTCACAAAAGACTTGGAGAAGATCACCTCACAGATGGGAAGATTTTCTCAAGAGAAATGTTGGACCAACCAACGTAGAGAAGAACTGCCAGGGACAGATCGTCATGGAGAGAGGTTGTGTGGAATGTCGTTACGGAGATGTCCACTCATGTGAGGACACCTCATTGACTGCAAGGTATCCAAGGTACTTAGCACACACTCCACACAGCCATGAGAGCCACAAGCTTTTGGACTAAGGGTTCAATTCAATTTGGTTTTGTCCTACAGTGCTCTGTAGCCAGTCTGAAATCACCGGTTCCCCCGAATCTTTCGTCTCTCATGCTTCTTATTTCCAGACTTAACACCACTTGCCAGTTGCTCTTTCCCTTGCACTGTGTCTCCAGCTCATGTTTCAACGAGATAACAAGATAGATGGGAGCCATTAACTCACCTCCATTCCATCAAATTGGCAAAGGGAGCTTTCTCAAATCAGCCGACAGCAAAGACTGCTTTCATCCTGCCGGCAGAGCTAGCCATGGCACATCTAAGCACTGTGGCATCTGTGAGGCCCCTGTAAAGACGATCTGTGAAGTGGCACAACTTCGTTGCCTGTTTTGAAGGTGTTGCAATTACCATTCCTTCGACTGAGCTAATCTTTCCTTGTTTCTCTGGTGGCAGCTGCTGGTCTTCTATGTCCAACTCTATTAAGTAAGAGGAATAGGCAAAAAAATAGTCCCAGTAATCGTTTGGTAGGTGAGGACTCTCATCAGTTCATTGTTAGAAAGAAAGAATGAAATTAGCAGGTTACCCTGCTATGGTAATAGAGTAGACCCTACTGCATTATATTCTCAGGACATATTCATGGCTGATCGCCATGATGATCGCCATTATTCGGATTCAGAAATGGTGGAAGAGGAAGAAGAAGATCTTCACAAAAAGGATGGAGAGATCTTGAGTATGAAGATAGGTGAAAGTGTGGACCATACACAAACCCATCCAGGCAGAGAGAAGAACCAGAGCTACTGCGTCCTTTCTTTGGAAGAGACCTCATCTTGTAACGGTGATATGACAAGCGAATGCAGCGTGGTCCTCTCCCAAGTGGGAATAGTGTTCACTACTGTATTGAATTTGGACTGGAAGGTCAACAGTTCAGCAGTTTGAGACCAGAGTGCTGCATGACAGAGTGAATGCCTGTCATCTGTTTCAGCTCCTGCCAACCTAGCAGTTTGAAAGTAAGAAATTGCAAGTAGGTAAATAGGCATCGCTTCATTGGGGAAGGTAACAGTGTTCCATATGCTCCAGTGTCTAATCATGCCTGCCAGGTGACCACAGAAACATCTGCAGGTGGAGACAGCTCTGTTTATTTGGCTGCCAACTGAGATGAGCACCTGCCCCTAGAGTTGGACACAACTGGCTTTCAAGGGAGACCTTGACCTTTGCTATTGAATTTGGTCAGTGCAGATGGCTGGGAATGTTTTGCAATGTTCTTCCAAACACTTCACCCTTATGTCTGAAGGCAACCTCAGGGTGGACATACCCCCGCCTCTATTCCCCAACATCAGAGGTACGGATTGATCTGTGTATCAGAAGCACAGGGATGACCACCAGCCAAAGGACAGGTCAAGAACCAGGGTATGTGTCCCTGTGTTGTTGCAATGTGGCCCAGAAGGGTGCCAGGCAGAAGAGAACATCCATGGCTGTAAATGGCAGGAGCAGCGTCTCCCACTCACAAGCCGTGCAAGCTGTCATTAGAGGCATGTTTACATGAACAAGGGAAGCCGGGCACACTGTCTAGCGGAGAAAATCACGGCAATTACCCACACAAATAGCTTTTCCCTCCCGTCCTCTTGATGTAGCCTTTCCCCATGAGCGGTTAGGTACACAGAAATCAGAGACGGGGAGAGGAGCCGACCGTCGTTTTCACTGGCACAACTGAGCAGGGGACGTGTGGGTCAGGTGTCCACCTCACCTGTACTGCCAAGGAGGGCGTACCAGAAGGGCAGATCTTCAGGCTCCTCCAGTGGTGAACCTTAGTGCCCAACGGTGTGGTTGGACCAGCCAGAAACCCAATGAGCTTTCATTCATTGAGGCCTTATGAAAACTATGGGTGCTTTAGCAGGTTTATTGTATGGAGGCTGACAGTTGTCCAGTGTGGATATGGCTCAGAAAAGGGAAACAAACAGATATCCTCACATTGCTGATGTTATAAATAGGATTAAGTAAAGGTAAAGTCGCCCTTGCTCAAAAGCCAGCCATATCCAACTGTAGGGTCCGGTGCTCATCTCAGTTTGTCGTCTAAGTTTGTCGTCTGTGCCTGCAGACGTTTCCATGGACATGTGGCTGGCATGCTTAGACACCGGAGTGCATGGAACGCTGTTACCTTCCCACCGAAGTGATACCTATTTATCTAGTTGCAATTTCTTGCTTTTGAGCTAGGACAGGGACAGAAACTCACTCTGTCATGCAGCACTTGTGTCTCGACCTGCTGACCTTCTGGTCATAAAGTTCAGCGTCTTAACCACTTGAGCCACCATACATGTATTTTTATTTGCAATTTTAAATGTACTATTAGGCAAGTTTTGGAATTTTCCCAGAAAACCTATTAGGACTTAAAACCTTTGATCGTTTCTTAAACAAGTCCAGTTGCCGAGATATAGAGTCAAGATGCTCTCTGGTTCTTCCTCTCTGCATCCCAAACAACCTTTCAGAAATCCTACTAAGCAAGGACACAAAGGAACATTGAAAATAGAGTACATTATGTTCTGTTTTGTCCTTTTCTGTTCTGCTATGATACATTACTTAGCCAGCCTGTCAATTAATGGAAATAATCTACATGTCAAAACCCTATTTAAGCTCTGTGATACACTAATAAAGATGGACACCTGATTTGGACAAATGTAAAATGTCCCGGTGTCCCTGCCCTGCAGAACATTTCGTGGGTGGTGTTATTTATTCTCACTCTGATAGCCATTTGGAGGGTTCTGCCAGAGGAAAAGAATAACTAAAATCCTTTTTTATAACTCTGGTGATTCCTCTCTGAGCTGCTAGGCCTGGCCCTTTTTCCTACAGTGAAATAAGCGGAGGAGAATGGTAGACAAGGTGGGAAATTCTTCTGTTTGTCTGTGATCAAGCCCTCTGGTTATCACTTTCGACTAGAACGATAGGTTTGCAAGCCCAGGATGTGCCGTTTCCCTCATTGCTCCTGGCTTGCACTGAGCTGCTGACATTGCATACACAAAAATGGCTTTTGGGAGCATCACTGTATTTTGTACAGCACATTTCCCAATCCAGTCCACAATTCAAATAATTGGCCTGGAAGTTAGGCAACATTGGAGAGCTATTCAGCTGCTCTTTAACGACTCCAATGTTGGGTGGTATTCCTCTCTTTGATACTCCCATCGCTGGAGAAGCGAGTGGGCTCTGCAGTACTATGAGGGCCAGATTACATGGCACAAGCATGTTGATCATGAGTCGGCAGTGTGATGTGGCTGCAAAACATTCCAACACTGAAAGCCAGTCGTATCCGACTCTATGGTTCAGTGCTCATCTCTGGTTCAAAGCCGAAGAGCCAGAGCTGTCTGCTTCTGCTGACGTTTCCGTGGTCTAGTTCTAGTTGCCATCTATTCAGCACAAGTTAGACGACCCCACACCCCACATCTAGAGTCCTGTGTCCAATTCCAGGCACTGAACTTTAAGAAAGATGCAAACACATTAGAGCAGGTACAGAGAAGGGCTACAAGGATGATCAGAGGAATGGAAACCAAACCACTTTGAGGAAAGGTTGAAGGCACTGGGCATGTTTAGCCTTGAGAAAAGGAGAAAGAGCGGGGATATAATAGCACTCTTCAAATACCTGAAAGATGATCATAAAGAGGAAGGGAAGGATCTGTCCTCCATCATCCCAGAGTGCAGGACATGTAATAATGGGCTGAAACGAAAGGAAGCCAGAGATAAGCTGAATATTAGGAAAAACCTTTTAACAATTAGAGCAGTATGACAGTAGAGCCAACTGCCTCGAGAGATGGAGAGCCCTCCAATACTGGAAGCATTGAGGAGAGAACTGGAAGCCAACCATCTGTCAGATTTGCTTTGATTCGGATTCCTGCATTGAGCATGGGGTTGGACTAGATGGCCTCATAGGCCCCTTGCAATCCAGTGATTCTATGATTCTATGAAGTGGCCTATAAGATCATCAAGCCCAACCTCCTGCTCAGTGCAGGGATCCAACTCGAAGAGGATGTGACAGATCATTGTCCAGTTTTCTCTTGAATGCTTTGGCATTGGAGGGTTCACCACGTCCCAAGGCCATGGGTTCTATTGTTGTACCGCTCTAGCATGCAAATTAAAGAGGCCAAATGGCACCAAATGGAAGAGGTGAAGGACCTGACACAACTGTCTTTTCTAGCTCTTGTAAGTCAATTGGGTTCTGACCTTTATTTCCTTCTTTAGAAGCACTGACTTTATTATTTAACTGCTTCTACTATGTATTTGATGGCCCAATTAACCTCTTCCTCTTAGTTCATGGGAAATTCTAAGAAAGAAATACCATGGGTGTGACTAGTCCACCACTCCTCACTGTGTTTCTAAAGCAGACATGTACATCAAAACATTCTTGTCTTCACACATAAGAATGAGAAATTGTAATATTCTCTTTGTTCATATGGAGTATGCTGAAGAATGTCATGATGTTCTAGACCAGGGGTCAGCAAACCTGGCTCTCCAGATGTTCTCGGAGTTCAATTCCCAGATGTCCTGCTCAACAGGTGTGCTTACTTGGGCTTCTGGGAATTGAAGTCCCACAACATCTGGAGAGCCAAGTTTGCTGACCCTTGCTCCAGACCAGAAGCTCTCAACTTTTTAAAGCTCAGGGCTGGACAGCCATTTCCCCTTTCCTCCACCACATTCCTGGTGTGGTGGAGGAGGTGGTGGGCCACATGAAATGATGTCACAGGCTGCAGGTTGAGAATCCCCGCTCTAGACAGAGCACTTCCATTAGTGGAGATGATCTTTTGTGAAAATTGCCCATTTTTTGTGCAATCTAGGAATATTTTTTTGTCTTAAATCCCACAAATCATGCAAATATGTGGGATGTTCAATGAGTGGTTTTATCAGTGCCTCTGTCGGTGAACATTGATGGCCGAGGGAGGATTTCAACCAAAATTTCATAAACTCTAGTAGTCCAACCCTCTATTCCAGTGATGGTGAACCTTGGCACTCCAGCTGTTCTTGGACTTCAATTCCCAGAAGCCCTGATCAGCAGGAGTGCTTACTTGGGCTTCTGGGAATTGAAGTCCAAGAACAGCTGGAGTGCCAAAGTTGGCCACCTGTCTATTCAGTACTTTCTGCTTCCTATTACTGTATATTGTAGCTAACACAAGCTTAAGGCGGATGAGCTAACACCTAACAAATACTAGAAGTTCCACCACAGGACAATGATGGACAGTGAAGGCTTTGTGAATGGAAGGCACATGTGCAAGATGTCCGTTTAAATTCCTCACAAGGTGGCTGTGAAAATATGCAATGTCATTGCTGCCATGCTTTCTGCTAAACCCCTGAAGAAGGAGAATATCTAACCATGCCTAATATGGTTCAAGAAAAGCACAGGGTTGTTTGTTGTTGTTTTTTTTGGGGGGATGGCTTTAAAAGGAATTCCAAATTAAGAACCCTTGCAGCCAATGCGCGCAGCCTCCGCCGCTCGTCCCTCCGCAATCTCCTCGTGCAAATCTGTTGACTTGGCTACCACGCTGCGGAACGGCATGTTACAGCAACGGCAGTGAATGCTCCCATTTCTTTTATTTCTTCTGCCAAAGAGGTCCAGGCAGTTATCAACCATTTCAAAGGAACAACGCAAGTCTTAGACCCATGGAATGTGCTTATCTCAAAATAACACACTGTTAAAACTTTAATTTACCATGGGAAGTTTCTCTTTAAGCTGGTTTTCGGCACACAGACAATATGGACATAGAAGGAGCCCATCTTGGCTGATGGTGACCTTTAGAGGGAATATGACAAGAACAGAGGGGGTGGGGTGGATGAAATTGGGAATGGCAGAGAACTGGTTTGGAGGAGGTTTGTGTGTATATAAAATATTTTAAACTACTCTTGTGGAGATGAACATATTCTTAGAAAGAGAAGGCCCAGAAGAGAAAGGTGCTAAGGTGACAAAGTTGGTTCCTTGGGTGGCACCAGGGACTTAGGGTGGTCCATAGCTTTGTAAACCAAAGAGAGAAGCCAATTGAATAATAGAACTGGAGAGAGGGAGAGAACTCCAAAGGTCACCTAGTTTAGCCTCCTTTCCATGCAGGGACTGCAGTGGCTCAAGTGGTTAAGATGCTGACTGGAAGGTGGCAGGTCAGCAGTTTGAGCACAACGGAATGAGCTCCCATCTCTGTCTCTGCTCCTGCCAACCTAGCAGTTCGAAAGCAAGAAATTGCAAGTAGATAAATAGGCACCACTTCAGTAGCGTTCTGTACACTCTGGATACGACTAGCTTTCGAGAAAGGGTGACCTTTACCTTTACCATGCAAAAATCATTATGAAAGGCATCCCATATAGAGGCTCATTCATCCTCTTCTTAAAAATCTCCAGTCAAAGGAAGTCCACTGCCAACCAAGTCAATCCATCCCACCATCAAATAGTTCTTGCCAACAGGCCACCCTTCCTAATTTGCCTCCAGAATTCTCTTTATTGCAATTTGAATCTACCAATACAGGCCCTAGTCTCCCGAACAGCAGGAAAGAAGCCATGTTCTGTCCTTTGTGTGACCATCTTTCCTGTGATATGATGAGTTCTGCTTTTCACACAAGTAAAGTATAGGTGTACAGTCTATGAAAGCAATCTAAGCTTGAAGGGAACGCAGTGCAAGTGAGAGCAGGCAAAGGACAGGACAGGAAACCAAAGGAGGTCCTCTCTTTCTCTCCTCTAGTCTTCCCCATGCACAGCCTTGAATCTGTTGAGTATTGTAGTGCAACCCTAACATGCAGTGGGTGTTAGCACAACAACCACAGAGACAGAGATATTTGTTGTTCAGTTGCACAGTTGAGTCTGAACCTTTGCGACCCTGTGGACCACCACAAGCCAGGTGGTCCATGACAGAAATTTTGGTGTCTTGCAAGGAAGACAATAGAAGGAGCCGCAGTAGGGCTAAACACAACTTTATTGCATGATGGTCAGGGTGAACATGAGGTAATGGCGGACAAACAGCTCTATTTATAGTACACTGTACATTTGAATATCCTGGTGTGGTAGCTCATTGGCTACTGCCAGCGTGATGTCATAGATCGTCACGTCCATCTTCTCCATGTGCAGAGTGGTGGGAAGGTTTCCCGCTCTTCAGGTATTCGGGGAATCTGTACCATGTGAGCAGATGCTCACTACTGCCACCTGTGGCCACTTAGCTCGCATCCTTATACAGCTTGCTACAATGTGACTCTGATTAGATAAAATTGGATACATTGACTGGTTACATTCTGTTAAAGGGAACCTTGCACATTCATTCAATACATAACAGAAATATTAGCCTGAACAAAAGGAATTTGTTTCATATTGTTTGTCCCTAAGTAATGAATTGGAAAGTTTCCTTAAGGCCTTGCATGTTCTGGCCTTCTCTCTCTTGTTTTCTTGCCTTTTGAAGAAGAAAAAATGTTTTTTACATCTCCTCCATTTTCCGGGCCACATGGCAGGCCTAAAAGGCTTAAAAGACCCAAAGACTTTAACTTTACGTCTTTCTAAAACAATCTCACCAAGAACCCTGAACACATGTATATTCATTTGACCTAATTGTGAGTAATGTTATATTGTTATTTCTTTAAACGTTTAGCGCAAGTGTTTTCATTGGCTGGACTAAGCAGGGAGAAAGCTGGGGAGAACTTGCATTCAAACTAATATTTGCCTAAAATCTGCCCCGCTTTACTGTGCTGCTGCTACATATAACTTAATACTGTACAGGAGTTCTTAATCTTTTTAAGCCGGGGGCTGGGTCAAGCTCCCTCAGACAGCTTCGGGGGCCGGACGCAGTGGTGGGATTCAAATTTTTTTTTACTGTCTACTCTGTGTGCATGGCCAGGGGGAAAGCCCTGCGTTGCACCCGAATTAGGACTACTTTACGGTATTTCAAAACTTGGATGAGTGGGGCCAGCTGGAATTTCTGCTACCGGTTCTGGTGAACTGGGGTGAACCTGCTGAAGCCCACCACTGGCTGGACAATTTTGTCCTTCTTCTACCACATGGCACTTCTTCATGTGGAGGTGGTGGTGGTGGGCCATATGAAATGGTGCCACAGGCTACATCCGGCCCATGGGCTACAGCTTGAGAATCCCTGAATAAATAGAAACATCTCAAATGGAAGCTGGGTTGGACCCAGTCACTTCCAACCAAAACTGGGTTCTGTAGAAGTGGGCACTATATTCTAGGTGAGTTTTGGTCACAAGAGAAATGGAGAGGTATTATTATTTCCCCTGATCTGTACACTGTACTTCTGCTGAGGCATCCTAAAATTGGGATAGTTTACTTTTATTTATTTATTTATTTATTTTCGGTCTTTGCCACCACATCACATGGTTGTCTTATTCTTAGGAAGCGGTCTACTAACTTTTCCGTTTCACAGATAAAAGAACCAACAGCAATCTGACCAAATGGGATCAGGATGCTTCTCATCTCCTCCGTGCAACAACCTCTGATGAGGAACGGGGAGAAGAGATAGAATAATTTAGCATATAATACTGTAGCACAGTTACTACTAGGTCCAGACTGCATAACGGAATCTTTGGCTTTGAGTTTGCAAGGCTTGTGCAGGGTTGGTAATAGTAGGTCCTTTGTGAAGTTACTAATTTGCAGGGTCACCTTAGGTCTGAAGCATCTAGGACAGTGATAGCAAACCTTGGCATGCACAGTAAACCCATTCATATGGATGGCCCCATCTGCAGCTGTTCAGGTGGTGGAATCGGCTCCTGCCTTCCTTCCCAGGCCCCACCTGCCCGGAGAAGGATAAAGGTGGTCAGAGCGCTCCCGCCCTCGCCTCTGAGCCCCGTCACTGCCGTAGGAAGAGAAAGGGCCGCTGGGGCTTCGGGACAGCTGAAGAGGAGGAAGATGTCCGTCGCCACTGCTCTGAGGCTCCATGCACCTTCCCCACTGACTCACCCGCTCGACTTTGGCACTGTCATCGCCAGAGGAGGAGGACTGAGGCAGTTGCGGCCACTCAATGGTCTGAGGATGCTCACGCCTGCCTAGCCCCAGGCTCCACCTGCCCAGAGGAGGACTTTGTTGTTCCGTTTGTTGCTGGGTTGGTGATTTGAATTTTATATACTGTGTTGTTGTACACTTTGTATATTGAATCTGCATATTGTAACATTGTGAATTTATTGTGGATGCTGTGTATGAAATGTTTTGATATAGCGTTGAGGTGGAACCTGTTATTAACTGTAACTGCATACTCTGTGTTTTGTTTATATTTTTGTTCCTTAGTATATTGTGGTTTTTTTTAATTGTATTTATTTGTACCTGATATTGCATTTGATTGTAAGCCGCTTTGGGTCTCCTGTGGGCGAGGAAAGCGGGGTATAAATACCATAAATAAATAAATAAATAATAAAACAAATAAAAAATTCACAGAGACTTGGGCTTCTGGGAATTGAAGTCCAAGAACACCTGGAGTGCAAAGGTTGGCCATCACAGATCTAGGGGGTATCACAGGTGCTCTGAGAACATCTGGACTCTGCCCGTTGTGATCTAGTAAAGGTAAAGGTTTCCCTTGCTCGAAAGCCAGTCGTATCTGACTCTAGGGTGCAGTGCTCATCTCTGTTTCAGAGCCGAAGAGCCATCGCTGTCTGCTTCTGCAGACATTTCCATGGTCATGTGGCAGGCATGACTAGACACCGGAGCGCACGGAACGCTGTTACCTTCCCACCGAAGTGTTCCCTATTTATCTACTTGCAATTTCTTGCTTTCGAACTGCTAAGTTGGCAGGAGCTGGGATGAAGACGGGAGCTCATTTCCGTCCTGCAGTACTCGGGAATCGAACTTCCGCTTCCCAGTCAGCGTCTTAGCGACTTGAGCCACTGCAGTACCTAGTATCTAGTAGAACCCATTAAATTAAGGTTTCCCAACCTTTGGACTTTGTACTTCAGTTCCCAGAAGCACTGGTCAGCCAATGGACTGACTTAGGCTTCTTGGAATTAAAGTCCCCCTGTGGGGCCTGGACCCCATGTTGGGAAACACTGCTCTAAATCAGGAGTTCCCAACCTTTTAAAGCTGGCGCTGGGTCACGCTCCCTCAGACAGCTTCAGGGGCCAGATGGCCATTTTGCTGTTCTTCCACCACATGAAATGGTGCGCGGGCCGCAGGTTGAGAATCCCTGCTCTAAATAAATCTCAGCAAGAAAGGTTGGGAAATGTTTTATTTCCACAAAAACTCTACAGCTGGTGCCCTCAGTATCCCTACATGGTACAGTTTATGGAACAGGAGTTCAGCAATTGAATGTTAAAACATTAACATTCACTAATTAATTTTGAATTAACAGTAAATCTAATTTTTCAGCTCTGGTATGGAGCCAAAGGCTGAGAATTCACGGACTGACAAATCATGTGGCAACTCTAAATTATGAGTGATCAATTTGTGTTTCCTGATTTTGGGGTTTTCAGCTGAGTGTTTGAGGACCCGTGTGTGTTTTTAATCCTCCTTCCTTGTCTTTCTTTCTCAACTTTCGATTTCTCTCTGTCTCTCTCACTTATTTGCTATATTCCACCTGTCTCCAAATACGCACCTGTTCTCCCCCTCCCCACCACTTTCCTGCAAATTACTGCTTTAATCCAGTGGCACTAATTGATCAAACAACACAGGACTTTCGGTGTGCTGCTTGAATTATTCATCTTTATGGCTACACTTCATTTCAAATTCATTTTCTGCACCAACTCTGCCCGGGAGTGGATCTTCATTTCCATCTTTTCCTTCATCACTGGAGTTTCATAGCCTCGAAAAGGAATAACAATAATAAGAATCAAAAATTCTCCGTCAAGTCTTTATGAAAGGGAAGTATAATCTTAGCCAAAAACTCTTGCCTGACGTGTGGCTGTTAATTTATTATTTATGGCCCTGGGTAATAAGCCACTTAGCAAAAGTCATGTGCATTGGCCATGACGCTGGATAAACATTTAATGCTTCTTCTGTTCCGAGGAACACTTTGAGGATTTCCCTTCCTAAAAGCTACCAAACCCACACCAGTAGTTCTTTGGGAACTTCATACAATATGCCAGGCAAAACCAGGTGACTTTTTTGGGGAGGGAGATGGATATGAGATGGTTGCACGATGTGTTCCAGGATGGCAGAAGCTCTTGGGAAAGTCTTGATGGATGGAAACCTTTCTGTGTCAGTGTTTGAGCTTGGAAAAGTCCCTTTTATATATTTATAAAAAACAATCTAGAGCAGGGGTGCCAAATTTTTCGGGCCGCAGGCCGATTATGCAGTTTGGGGGCCCGGTCACTATGGGCCACGGGCCGGATCTAGCCCTCAATGCCAATTTATCCGGCAGCGAAGCCTTCGTCACTCCCAGAAGCGGAAGTAAAACATGCCCATATGTTTTACTTCCGCTTCTGAGAGCATCGAGGGCATCGCGGACTGGATGAATTGGCGTTGCGGGCTGAATCCGTGGGCCATAGTTTGGGCACCCCTGATCTAGAGGCTGTCTACATGGGCATAAAAAGGTGAAGGTCACCCTTGCTTGAAAACCAGTCTATGGGGCAGTGCTCATCTCTATTTACAGCCAAGGAGCCAATGCTGTCTGCATCTGCAAACACTTCCATCGACATGTGACAGGCATAACTAGACGCCGGAGTGCATGCAATGCTGTTACCTTTCCCTATCTATTTGAAATGTCTTGCTTTCGAACTGCTAGGTTGGCAGGAGCTGGGACAGAGACAACAGCTCACTCCCTCTCACAGCACTTGGGTCTCAAACGGCTGACCTGCATCAAGCTCAGCATCTAAACCATTAAGCTACACAGGCATATATCTTCAAAAATATCAAGCTTGAATCAGGTTGATTTGGTGAGGAATTTGTGTAGAGCCTTTTGTAAGAATGATCAGAAGCCTACCAGCAATCAGAATCCTGTTGGCAATCTGTGATGTTTTCAAGTTTTTCTGGCTTGCAGTGATGTGAGCTGGCAGATAATGAATCGTATCCCTGCACGATGGGATAATGGAAGCCCCATTATTCAGTCAGTGAAAAACAAATATACCACGCACAAAGGCCTGTTGCACATGGGTGAAGGTAAAGGTCACCCTTGCTCTAAAGTTATTTGTTTCTGATTCTACAGGGTGGTGTTCATCTCCAATTACACCCAGAAGATGTTGGACATGTTGTCCCGTGCACAGCAACCTAATGAACCTAGCTTGGTTTCCTAATAAGTACATAAAGGACCGCTCTATGATAGCCAGGGTCTCCATCAGGGGGGGACCATCAGGACTCCCATCCCGAGCCTGGAGATGACAGGGAGCCCAGCGGTGGTGGGAAACCACTGATGTGCGCATGCGCAAACAAACCATGCATGCGCAGGAAACCACAGGGGTGTGGCCAAAATGTGTGTGTGTGTGTGGGGGGGGGGGGGTCCAACGTACTGGGCCAGGAAATTTCTGATGCCAGCCCTCATGATAGCAGCACCTGTTTGTGGTCCTTATATGCCACCAAGTCAGAACCAATTTGTAGTGACCCTAATAGAGCTTTCACTGTAAGGAAGATATTCAAACAGTGGTTTGAACCATTCCTATATCCATTACATCACATTGAGTACCTATACCTATTGCATATACTGTGTGCTCGTTGCATGTTATTCCAAGCATTTACACTTCCCTTGGTTTTCTCATCTCTTCATCCATGAAAGCTGATGGTTCCAATGTCATTAGGATGGTGAATACAATTTGAGCATTAGTCCGAACTTTACAGAAGATATCCAAGGTGCTACACTTCAATCCCCAGAAGAAATCCAGCTCATGTATCATTCAGGCTAAAATCCTAAATGGATTCATTGCTCCACTGGCACTGGGTCCACCAGCCTCCTTTCATCTTCATGCTAAATCAGGAAGAAATAATGGGGCAGTTTGGCTGAAATGTTCAGAACAAATAGCCTTCCCCATCACCCCATTACGTGGCAACTGAAAACCTTTTCAGCTCAGCTTGCATTTAATTTTTATTTTATTTTTGCAAGAAACAGATGGTAACAGCAATGACACCAGAAGCGTCCAGCCTTCACTTCATCAGGAGGAATCCGCATCAACTAGGGAATGCCATACTGTGGTGGGGCTGGAACCCATATCAATTCTGTTTTAATGCAATACAGGTGAGCTACTGTAACACCCCATTAATGATTATGGATTCACAGCTGGTGCCAAGTGTGTGGGTTTTTTGGCAAAGCAGAAGGGGAAGAACCCCAACATTTGGGCTTAAGACGGTGTCTTCAAAGCTTTTTTAAATAGACTTTTTCATGGAGGAGGAGAGGGCTTCTCCTCACCTGGTATTTGAATACCCAAGTCATTACAGTCCTCATCATTTTAATGGAACTCAACTTTTAAAGGGTTGGCTTTACAGACTCGTAATATCCAGGTGGGAGTGTGTGTGTGTGGGGGGAATGGTTGGAGGTCTATCGAGGAAACCACTATGTTTTTATGACTTCTGTTATGACCAACGTTATTCTGTTCAAATGTGGTTAACAGACCATTAGTATTTAAATCAGCTGATAATATGTCGGAAACTATGCCTGCCAAAACTGACTTTACAGCTGGCCATGGCGACGCAAAGTTCTAATGGGCCGATTAAAGCCGCGCCTGTCAAACAAGCCTTGATTTTTTAGCCTGTAGCGGTGATAAAGCACAGGCGCACAATTGGGGGAGATTAGCGTTTCATCACTGGCCACAAAAAGGGGGATTATCAGTTCATAGGGAGTGTGGGGAGGGGGAATGGTTCTACGAGAGAGAAATGCATGGAAGGGCATCACTCTCCCCTCCTTTCTTTAATGGACTGAACGTCCTATGGAGAAGACCTTCAAAAGAAGAGAGAAAGCCAAGATATTCGGAGGCCCATTTGCCCTACAGGGTATCGGTTTCAGAGGAAAAGCTGAGCAATTTTGGGCTTGCATGGATTGCCGTCGTGCTGCACAAAACGTGGCACTTTGGGGGCTTTTTCAAAGCAGGGGACCAGAGGATGGTTTTTTGGCGATAGAGACGGGAGGCAAAATGCGAGAGGCTTAAGGATGTTCTACCATGTGTCACACTGTTTGGGAGTTGTTTGCGCGACATAAAGCCAGAACTCAACAGTACTTTATCCATGCTTTTCAGTGCCAGTCAGTAGGAGAACTGTTCACTGTAGTCTTGGGGACACAACAGCCTCAAGGCACTGGTCTAGAATTATTTCCTTTCCTTTTCTTTACATCGCTGTTCCAGGACTGATGCTGCTTACAACAGAGTTTAAAAACAAGGACTGTGAAAAGCAATCCCAAGAGTAGCACTTGTTATCTGGCCAGGTTATCCTGCTATGGGAATAGAGTAGACCCTACTGCCAGCGACTTAACTCCAATAATTCGGTGGTGGTTAACTAACCTGACCACCCTGAGGATTAATCACCTGGGAGAGGAGGTGATGTTTCCCCAGTGGATTAAATCCCACTTGAATCCCTCTTGATGGAGGGCAGCAGCTTCATCAATACTGGCCTGGGGCCGATGAGGACTTAGTGTGGCTAAAGGGCTCAGGACCACAATGCGATTCACGGAACTGGATCAGTGGTACGGGTGTCACACTGCAATGTGGAAGAGAAATGGATAAGCACCACATTATATTGTTTGCAATGGGACTGCAGTGGCTCAAGTAGCTAAGACACTGACTGGGAAGCGGAAGGTCAGCAGTTCGATTCCCGAGTACTGCAGGACGGAATGAGCTCTCGTCTTTGACTTAGCTCCTGCCAACCTAGCAGTTTGAAAGCAAGAAATTGCAAGTAGATAAATAGGGACCACTTTGGTGGGAAGGTAATAGCATTCTGTATGCTCCGGTGTCTAGTCATGCCTACCACATGACCACAGAAATGTCTGCAGAAGCAGACAGCACTGGCTCTTCGACTTGGAAACAGAGAAGAGCACTGCACCCTAGAGTCTGGCTTTCGAGAAAGGGAAACCTTTACCTTACCTTTATATTGTTTGCAGGCCAATCTTCATGGGTGATCACCAAGATTATAGCCAATATTCAGAATCAGATATGGCAGAAGAAGAAGAAGAGCACTATTAAATTAATGGGATTTGGACATGTGTAAACTCACTGTTCACAGTGGGTTCAGTGTGGGTACTCTGCTTGGGAGTAGCAATAGGATTTACACCATCGAGGGCAGGTCTACCCTGGAAAAGAAAAAAGCCTGCAATGCTGAATGCCCAACACCCTGATTTCAAATGTTGCAATGAACTACGGTTAACTGAGAACCCGAATGGGTGGAAACCTGACTCAAAATGCTGCATTAAATGCCATGAATACAAAGCAGTGTCCCCAGTTTTCACCAGTGAAATTTTAGGGGGCAATTTTAGGGTGAACCTAGAATCATAGAATCACTGGGTTGGACGGTGCGATTTAGGCCATCCAGTTCAACCCCCCTGCTCAATGCAGGAATCTGAATCAAAGCAGATTTGACAGAGGGTTGCTTTCCAATTCTCTCTTGAATGTTTCCAGTGTGGGAGCGCTTACCACCTCCAGGCAGTGGGTCCCACTGTCATAGTGCTCTAACCCAGGAGTTCTCAACCTATGGCCCATGGGCCGGAACCATCCTGCAGCACCATTTCATGTGGCCCACTGCTACCACTGGAAGCAGATGCATTTATGACAGCCATAAATGCACCCGTGGCTGTCATAAACGTGCCATAAATGCACCCATGGCTATTGTAAATGAATTTACAACAGCCGCAGATGCGTTTTACGGTAGCATTTACGGCAGGGGGGAACCACCAGTCCAGCCAGCTCAGCTGTCTGAGGGTGTGTGGTCTGGCCCATGGATTAAAAAGATTGGGAACCCCAACTCTAACGGTTAAGAAGTTTTTCCTGAGATTCAGCCTATATCTGGCTTCCCATAGTTTGAGCACATTATTATGCATCCTGAACTCTGGGATGACGGAAAGCATTTCCTTCCCTTCCTCTTTATGATCATATTTCTGGCATTTGAAGAGTGCTATCATCATATTCCTTCTCAGTTCTCCTTTCCTCCAGGCTAAACATGCCCAGTTCCTCCAACCTTTCCTCATAGGTCTTGGTTTCCATTCCTCTGATCATCCTTGTTGCTCTTTACCGTACCTGCTCTAGTTTCTTGAAGTGCCGTGCCCAGAATTGGACCCAGGACTCGAGATGTGGTCTAACTAGGGTTGAATAGAGTGGGACTATTAGTACCTCACAGGTTTTTGGAGGCTAGGCTTCTGTTAATGCAGCCTAAAACAGTGTTGGCCTTTCTTTGTAACCTTGCCGCACATAATGCTCTTCCTTTATTATTTTATTAGATCCTGACTTGCCCCCCACATACATTCTTGCAAACTCCTGTTAACAGCCTTTGAAACCACTGTGGAAAAGACCCCCCTTTCCACCAGATAAATCTTGTTCAGACCATCAATGTATCTGTGGGGCTCCATCACAAAAGATGTACCTTTGGCTTCATCCAAAGCTTAAAAACAGGCTTTGGGGAAGTGGGGGAGAGAACCACCATTTATTCGGAGCCACCTTCATCTGAGCTGCTGGGCTGCTTTGTTGATTATTTAATGGCTTCTAGTGCTGCTGTTTTTAAATTGTTTTCTTCTAACTTGTTTACATTGGCTTTATATGAGCAACGTGCTGATCTGTGAAAGGTTTTCCGGCAGCTGCTTTAATGGTTTAATTTTATTGGAATGGATGTTTTAATTTTATATGTTCCTTTTATGTATGTAAACAGCGTTGAGAGGGCTTACCCTGCGAGATGGTACAGTGTGGGTACAGAAATGTTGGCACAGGTAGCAAACTGATCTGAGCCAATATATATGTGAGGGAAAAGAGAGAGAGCCGTGACGTGATTTCCGCTCTCTTCTTTCCCACATCTGTTTTTTCTGCAGGACGGAATGAGCTCCCATCTCTGTCCCAGCTCCTGCCAACCTAGCAGTTCGAAAGCAAGAAATTGCAAGTCGATAAATAGGGACCACTTCGGTGGGAAGGTAACAGCATTTTGTGCGCTCCGGTGTCTAGTCATGCCTGCCACATGACCACGGAAACATCTGCAGAAACAGACAGCGCTGGCTCTTCAGCTTAGAAACAGAGATGAGCACTGCACCCTAGAGTCGGATACGACTGGCTTTCGAGCAAGGGAAACCTTTACCTTTACTATATTTATTTTTTGTATTGTGGCTTTCCTTTCAACAAGCCCAGGGTAGGGTACCTGCCTATGCTCTCCCCTGGCCTATTGCCACATCAACCTTATGAGGTAGGCCAGCCTGGGGGGCAAAAAATAAGCCCTGATTTCCCAATGAGTTGCATGATTGAGATTTGAACCCAGCTTTCCCAGTTTCAGGGACTGTGGTGGCTTAGTGGTTAAGACACTGGACTTGACAACTGGAAGGTTGGCAGGTAAGAAGTACAAGACCCGAGTGCTGCCCAATGGAGTGAGCTCCCATCTCTGTCCTACCTCCTGCCAGCCTAGCAGTTCGAAAGCAAGACATTGCAAGGAGATAAATAGGTACCCCTTCGGTGGGAAAGGCAACAGCATTCTGTGCACTCTGGCATTTAGTCATGCCTGCCACATATCCATGGAAATGTCTGCAGATGCAGGCAGCACTGGCTCTTTGGCTGTAAACCAAACCCAAAACTCTAACTATTACATTATAGGTAATATGGTTTTTGCTTCTCTTCCCCCTGTTTTATTTGGAAAAGTCAACAACCTGGCAGCCAGTTTTATGGTTCTTCCACTATTATTGAATTTCCTTGAATACAAACAAAGCAGAGGTGGGCATCAGCAGGTTCGCACCAGTTCACCAGAACCGGTAGCAGAAATTCCAGCTGGCCCCTCTGCCCATCCAAGTTTTGAAATAAAGTAGTCCTAATTTGGGTGCAACTTAGGGCTTTTTCCCTGGCCATGCGCACCATACCATGCCCACAGAGTAGGTAGTACAAAAAAATTTGAATCCCACCACTGAATCAAAGTATATTTCTGCCATTCCAGTCCACAGAATGATTAGTCCGATAGTTTTGGAAGATGCTGAGTTTGACGACTGGAAGGTCAGTAGTTCAAGACCTGAGTAGTGCACGACGGAATGAGCACCTGTCGTCTGCCCCAGCTCCTGCTGTCCGAAAGCGAGAAATTGCAAGTAGATAAATAGGGACCACTTCAGTGGAAAAAGGTAACAGCATTTTATGTGTTCCGGCATCTAATCATACCTGCCACATGACCACGGAAGTGTCTGCAGAGAAAGACAGCGCTGGCTCTTTGGCTACAAATGGAGAAGAGCACCAAACCCTAGCGTCGGATACCACGAGCTTCGAAGAAGGGAGAGCTTTACCTTTACTATTCTCCCAGGGTGCACAGGAAGAGCCTTCTTGAAAATCGTGGTAATTTGTGAACTGTAACCGGGTGTACCCTGGCAATGGCAATCTTGTGCTGTCAACTAACCTTTCCCACACTAGGTCGGGTAAAAGTAAAAGCAGAATGAACTCACCAAAACTGTGCCTTCGTTTTGGCAGTTTTACGTCTGGCCTAGACACGGAAGAAGAAGAAGAATTCATCCAATAATCACTAAACAACAAGAAGAAGACTTCGTCCTTTGGTTAAGCGCACCCTCCCTTTCTCCTCCTCCTCTTCCTCCTCCTGTAAAACTGGGGCAACACCTGGCAGAAGGACCGTGTGGGTATTTATGCTGTGGCGTCTGGTTGCTATAGCAATGGAGGATGGATAAACACACCTTGTAGGGAGCTAGATGTGAGATGTGCAGCTCCGCTGCCTGACTATGGGGCTCTGTTGGCGCAGGCTTCGGAAACTGTGGCCGTCCGCCTGCTCTGAATGTCTTGGGATGCTCATTTCAGAGCAATGAAACAGAAATGACTGAAGCCGATTAACACCCCTTGAAAGGTGAAAGGGTTTAGGAATGGAATCCAGCCTGGGGCGATGGAGAGAATCTTGATCTTGAAGTGGGGAGGACCCCATTCTAGACTGTTGGTCCACTGTACATCCCCTCCCATCTGAAGCGTTTATGCCCACAGTCTTGCGCATACCAGCAACATATTGATATAACCCCATGATGGTGAATCGTGGCACTCCAGGTGTTCTTGGACTTCAATTCCCAGAAGCCCAAGTCTCTGTGCATCCCCACGAATGGGTTTACTGCACATATTGAAGTCCAAGAACACCTGGAGTGCCAAGGTTCGCCATCAGGGTTATAACCTGTGGATGTAACTTCCTACCTGTTTCATTATCATGCAAAGAGAATAGCTCACACAAGTCTCATGAATGAGCCAATTGAGGTCTAGGATTCTGGAGCCTGAGGCCTCCCAACCCTCCTCCGAAAGCTCCTGATTTAGGGGGATGGCACCAGGAGAAGCTGCCCAGAGCAAAGATGAACTATTAGATGTTAGGCCCTTGTAAGGTCTCTTGTTTTATGGGGCAGGCGAAGCTTGGGAAGAGTAGTCCTGAGCCAAACATACACAACCATCTTTGAGTCTGAAGACCTCTTAGGTAAAGGTAAAGGTCACCCTTGCTTGAAAGCCAGTTATATCTGACTCTAGGGTTCAATGTCCATCTCCGTTTATAACCAAAGACCCAGCATTGTCTGCAGCTGCAGACAATTCCTTGGACATGTGGCCAGCATGACTAGATGCCAGAGTGTGCGGAACGCTGTTTACCTTCCCACCAAAGCATTACCTATTTATCTCCTTGCAATTTCTTACTTTCGAATGGGATAGAGACGGTAGCTCATTCCATCGGGCAGCGCTCAGATCTCAAACTGCAGACCTGCCGACCTTCCAGTCATCTATTTCAGTGTCTTAACCACTAAGCAGCCACAGTCCTCATAGGAACAAGTTATTCACTTGGAGCTCTCCGTGGTCCTGCTCCTTTCAGTTGTCCTGTTGAGCTTTTGAGAAGTAGCCTGAACCCACCCTTACTCAAGCTCACGAGTTTATTCACTCTTCTCCTCTCTGTTGTGGTATTAAATTTAGACTGCAGTAGTTTCCCTTTCTTGAGACGTAGTCTAGTGGTCAAAGTGCCCCATGAATACTTAGGAAACCTGGGTTTAAATCCCTGAAACTCACTGGGTAACCTTGGATTGATCACATTCTCCCCACCTGACCTGCTTCGCAGGGTTGTTGTGAGTCGAGGGAGTGGACTGGGAGAGCTATTCACACTACTTGAAGCTCACTGCAGATAAGGTGTTGTAGAAAGGCCACAAATAAATACAAAGAGGACACATTATATATATTTTTTCAAATTGCTACTCATTATTTGGTACCCATCTGTTCAAACTTGACCCTTGATCTGATCACTGCTGATAGTTGATATTTGTTTATGTAGTATTTTCATTTATCTGCCAATCTTTTTCTCCCTGGAGAGGCCCAAAATGGTGCACAACAGAAATGCTCTATATAGAGAGAGTTGTGGAACTATTCCTAGCATCCAACCCCCACCCCAGAACAACTCTGCCTTATGTTCTTTTCTGAATCCCTGCATGGATGTGATACCTTTCAGGTACTCAAGAAGAGAAATCTGTAGCAGGGGGGAAGCTGCATGGCAAGATTTATTATAGAGGCATACTTTGATGGTTGGCACTTTTAGAAAGGGAATTTTGCATGGCCTCAGTTGGTGCAGGAGTTCTCATAGATGGTGCCCAAGATCTGTTCTCACATGATGGATATAGATTTGTCTGTCTGGCCAGATCATCTTAAGATGTAAGTATTCTGTGAATTACACATGACTGTGGTCAACAGAGTTGCTATGGCCATGGACTATTCATAGCCTGTCCTTCTTCTGTCTGTCTAAAGCAGTGTTGCCCAACCTTTGCTTCTTGGGTTTCAATTCCCAGAAGCCTAAGTCAATTCTCCAACGCACTGGTCAGCCAATGTACTGACTTAGGCTTCTGGGAACTGAAGTCCAAGAACCAAAGGTTGGGAAACACGGGTGTAAAGGATCCATTACGGCGAGCCAAGATGGATCTCTTTGCATCATCCTTAGGTGCTGAGATGCCCTCAGGTTGTCTGATAGCATAAACACAAGCTCTTTGAAGCTTTTGCTGATCCTCTCATCTATAGAGAGGACAAGTATGGTAGAGAAGAACCAGAGAAGATAACAGTCAACCAGTAAATATGCTTGCCAGAGAGGGCTTTTGATTGCTTACTTTGAGAAGAAGTGATGACATGGATAAAGTAATGAGTATTTACTCTTTCTTCACACTCTTTTAATGCCTTCTAATTACGACAGCTGATAGCCATCTTCGTCGCCGCAATCAGTGCCACGTTCACTACAGTGACTTGGCTCAACTGATTGCCTCCTTCCGTCTTGATTTCCGGATTTTTGTTCTCATAGCATAAGGAGCGCGGTTCCCCTCTGGTTGACCTCCATCTACCTGTCATGCAAAACGCAGCCTAGATCTTCCTTTGTGGGTCTGTGGAGTGGAAGAAACAGAGACATGAAAACTCGCAGAGATGGTTTTCTGTTCAAAGGCCTCGTCTCCCTGTCATTCAAGTTGTATCCGCTCATCAGCAAGGGTGGTGTGCTTTTATGGTGTGGCATATGCTGTAGCAGATGTTGCAGAATCAATCCCCGGTAATGACAAGAGAAAGAAATTACTCATCTACCATTGCTGCAGTTAAATAGCCTTGCAGTATTAGATGGAAAAGCAGCTGATGGCAGAACTGGCTGGGTGAAATGGGTCCAAAGCACAGCTCTTCATATGTTGGATTTTGCCTGCTGGGAGCCACTGCCAGGAGCCCTCGTGCCATCCCATCACCAGACTGGAGCACACGAGGCCGTTTTCACAACGGGGTTGGAAAGAATATGTTAACATGCCCCCTGTGTTAAACTAGTTGCTTTTGCATTTGGCAGGGAGGCAAACTAATTAAGGGTGTGATCGGTCAATATCTTGCATATTCAACTGCTTTTGGAGCAGTCAGGATTGATCTATAAGGCATGCAAGCCATTGTGAACCGACCTGACCCATTTCCATGGCTACCCATACATTTTTTAAATCTCTGGCAGTCTAGTGTTGTTAGTTTGTTAGTATGGGTTAGGATTGTTTCATTTGAGTTCGGTTTCCAGCATATATAAATCAAAGCCAAGCGGCACCAGTGGGTATTTCTAGCCACTTGGATGGTAAATTCCCTGGTGCTGCTTGGCTTTGATGTATAGCAATCACACTTATATACCATTCCATAGTGCTTCATGCACTCTCTGGGCAGTTCACAAGTTAATTAGCATTTTGTCCCAAACATGCTGGGTACTCATTTTGCTGACTTCGGAAGGATGGAAGGCTGAGTCGACCTTGAGCCCTGGTCAGGCTCTTACTTACAACCTTTTGGTTGCACTACAACAGTTTAGCCACTACACAACCAGGGCTCTTTTAAGTTGTTTCTTAAAAATGTCCAATGAACTCCAAAGCTATATCTGCCTACCATTGGAGATCATAGTACAGACTCAAGGTCTCTTTAAAAGGTGTGAATTTAATGATTCTAGACCTGGTGACAGAGGGGTGACATGAAGCTGATTTTCAATATCTGAAGGACTTTCAGTACAAGCTTCTTTTCTGCTGCCCCAGAAGGGGAGAACACATTGATTTAAGTTGGAAGTAAGATGCTTCAAACTCAGTTTTAGGAAGAAATGCCTGGCAGTAAGAGCTGTTCTGGGTTACAGAACCATTTGACAGTGGAATGGACTACCTCAGAAGGTACTTGGCTCTCCTTCACTGGAAATCGGAGAGTTGTTTTTTTGTGAATGCATTATCTCATAGGTTCTCAACCGTGGCCCTCCAGATGTTCTTGGGCCTCGGTTCCCAGAAGCCCTGATCAGCAGGTGTGCTGACCTGGGCTTCTGGCAATTGAAGTCCAAGGACACCTGGAGGCCAAAGGTTGAGAAACCCTGCCTCAGCTATAGATATCGCTACTGGCAGGGGAAGGGCTGGATGGCTCTAGATCAGTGATGGCCAACCTTGGCACTCCAGGTGTTCTTGAAATTCAATTCCCATAAGCCTTGATCAGCAGGAGTGCTGACTTGGGCTTCTGGGAATTGAAGTCCAAGAACACCCGAAGTGCCAAGGTTGGCCATCACTGTTCTAGATGGCCCTTCAAACTCCTGAAGAGTCTCCAAAATTAGTAGATTTGCCTCCATGAATGCTGAGCTTCAAAGCCCACATATAATAGTGTCCCGTCCCTTAAAAAAATTTTTTGTCTGAGATTGGCCAGGCTGCTGGAAAACAAGAAGACAATTCTATTGCAATTACTTCTCCTTCCCAAAATATATAATTTTATCCCTATGGAAAAATTGAACCACTGTTTTAGCAAATCAGACAACTGTGCCTACCTTCCTGGAAGCCAAGTACTTTTGCAATGTTAATGGTGGCACTCTGCCATCTTGTTGAACATACATATTATGTACAATTCGGTGTACAGTCATGACAGCAGAGAGGCAAAAATTCCTTTATGAGCATTTAGTGCAATCTGGGGTGGCTGTTCTCCATTCGTTTTATGAGCTCCGTGTTATTACGCCAGGCTCCCTGTTGTGTCATCCGCAGCCTAAGAGCCCAATTAATCTGTGTTTTCTTTTCCCAGAGTCATTAAGAAAACAACTTGTAAATATAGTTCCTCACTCTACATGGTTGACTTGGGAGTGCATTTTTCCCTCAGTAAATGTTCGGCAAGGATGACTCCTTAGGACCTGTTCTTCAATTGCCAAATAAAGGACTTCAGCATAGATTCAGTGATAATAACAAGCACTTTGCATTTGCCTAGAAGAACATTTGGGATGCTTCCTTCGCATCTGTTTTGTGGCACTGAAGTAGGGATGTGTGAAAATGGTCCTTTTACTTTAGGTTCCTGAAGTATATGGCTGCAAATAAAGGCCAACGCTCTTTTAGGCTGCATTAACAGAAGAATAGTCTTCAAAAACCTATGAGGTACTAATAGTCCCCCTTTATTCAGCACGAGTTAGACCACATCTAGTATACTGTGTCCAGTTCTGGACACCGCACTTTAAGAAAGATGCACATAAACTAGAGCAGGTACAGCAAAGATGATTAGAGGACTGGAAACCAAGCCCTAGGACAGTGGTGACGAACCTATGGCACGTGTGCCAGTGGGGGCACTCAGAGCCCTTCTGTGGGCACGTGCGCCATTACCTCAGCATAGGGTTCACCCCGCCCTTCTGCCCAGCAGCCCAATGGGAGTGTTTCCTCCATCCCTCATCACAAGGTTTGCCCCCACCCCTCTGCTGCCTCTTGAGTTTGGGCACTCAGTCTCTAAAAGGTTCGGCATCACTGCCCTAGGGGAAAGACTGAAGGAACTGGGCATGTTTAGCCTGTAGAAAAGGAAACTGAGAGGGGAGATGATGATAGCACTCCTCAAATACCTGAAAGGTGGTCATAAAGAGGAAGGGAAGGATGTGTTGTCCATCATCCCAGAGTGCAAGACATGGAATAATGGGCTCAAAATACAGGACACCAGAAATAGGCTGAATATCAGGAAAAGCATCTTAACTGTTAGAGCTGTACAACAGTCGAATCGATGATCTCAGAAGGTGACGAGGGCTCCAACACCGGAAGCATTCAAGAGAGGATTGGGCAACCACCTGTCATATCTGCTTTGATTGGGATTCCTGCCTTGAGGGGATTGGACTTGATGGCCTCAAAGGTCTCCTTCCAACTCTATGGTTCTATGAGTCTGTCCTATTGTGCTTTCCTACCCCATGGTCTCAGACCATGATGGCAAAGCTTTGCACTCCAGGTGTTCTTCAACATCAATTCCCAGAAGCCTAAGTCTCTGTGAATCCACATGAATGGGTTTACCCAGAAGCCCACGTCTCTGTGAATCCATACAAATGGGTTTACTGCGTGTACACACAATATGGTCTGCTACAGTGATGGCAAACCTTGGCACTTCTTGAACTTCAATTCCCCAAAGCCCTGATCAGCAAGAGTGCTGACTTGGGCTTCTGGGAATTGAAGTCCAAAAACCCCTGGAGTGCCAAGGTTTACCATCACTGTTCTAAGATATCCATCAGACCCTTAACTAGCAATATTAACACCTGGTGTTTTGCTGCCTTACTGGCTAAGTTTGGATCACAGGAAGTTGCCAAAGATGGGGAGAAGAGGGAGAAAGCATGGGTTTTAGAGCATAGAAATCATATTGCTTCCATACTGAACCTGCCTGTTTTCTGATTCTTTCTCCCCATGCAGCTCCATCGATTTTGGGGAGTTTGGTGGGATCCCCCATATCCCTGGAGTCTTTGCCCAGCTTCTGCTCTTCGGGAATCTACTTTGTATTAGCCAGAAGCAGATCTTTAAACAAACAAACAAATAAATAAATAAATAAATAAATAAATAAATAAATGCCCTGTCTTAGTGATGGCGAACCTTTTAGAGACTGAGGGGCAGGGTGAACTCTATGCTGGGAGAAGGGAGGAAGCGCTCCTATTGAGCTACTGGGCAGAGGGGTAGGGCAAACTCTGTGCTGGGGTGAAGGTGCAGGTGCCAATAGAAAGGTCTGGGAGCGCCATGTCTAGCACATGTGCCATAGGTTCGCCACCACTGGCCTATCTGATCAAAGCCTACACACAAGAGTCAGACATTCATTCCACATTCACACACACACACACACACACACACACACACACATTCAATCTTAAGTGTGATGACGTCTCTGATTAGCCACCTTAAACCAAAGAAGGTGGAAATGCTAGAATACAGCCAATCTACTAAATCAATGTTTCTCTCTCTCATTGCCATATCTAAATAAGCACTAGCTCCTCGGTATGGCCAGTGGGAACACACAGAGCCCAAGGAAGTCCATCTCAGGCCTCCACCATGAAACCTCAATGGGAGCTTCCAGAATAGATTCTGTTTTCATGAGGGCTTCTTCTATTTTGGCTTTTCTTTTGCTATAGTGTGCTGGAATTGGTTCTCCTCTGACTCTCAACTGGCATAAAATTATTTTTCCAAATTTCAGCATTTGCAGTCTACCTAATACCAGAACAGGATTAAGCGATTTGTAAGGGCATGCCAACTCAATGGCCTATGTGGACTACTTGAACCACTTTGTAGCTGATCTAAAAATGCACAGATATTCCTGTTTTCTCACTATCAAAACACTTTCCTCTAAAGCTGATGCACAACCCTAATTTAGACTAATATGTTTTAATCTATTTTGTTTTAATTTTGAAAAAGCATACATATGTATATTTCCATTGCTAATCAGATGATTTCAAGATGGTTTTCAGTAAACCAGAACATGATAAACGATCATTCTTAAGTATAATTAAAAACAGAATAAAACTGCAATGAAAATGTCTAGCAAAGCAATGTGGCAGAGCATGAAAGTAGGAAAATGTTTAATTCAAAAGACTACATCATTATTCAGAAGTACCTTTTAAATGAAACAAACAAACAAACATTTTTTTTACAACTCCACTAAATGGAATATCAAACATTATGGATCTGATGAATTTCCTTGTGTAGATAATTTCAAATATTTGGGATTACCACCTGAAGACTCTGAAGAATAGTGGTGAAAACTTTTTTTGACAAACAGGAAGCAGGATTGTTGTTTGAGAGAGACCATAAGGCTAGGAAAAGATGAAAACAGTGGGAGAAAAGGAAGACCAAATAAGAGATCGATTGACTATTTCCACCCTCCCTGTTCCCTGGAGGCTCAATGCTTAGCGGCCCATGATGGTGAACCTCGGCACTCCAGTTGTTCTTGAACTTCAATTCCCAGAAGCCCAAATCCCTGCGAATCCACACAAATGGGTTTACTGTGCATGCTCTTGGACTGCAATTCCTTGAAGCCCACATGTCTGTGAATCCACGCAAATGTGAATTGGAGTGCCAAGGTTCACCATCACTGGTTTAGCCCAATAAGGTAGTCAAGCTGAGAAATATCTAGGCTAGGTGAGAAATCAGGCTGTATTAAATGGAAATGATATGAATGGCACAAAGACTGGAACTGTTTTGTATATTTTTTTAAATTAATACACAAATAACGATAAATACACTCAATGGAATTGTCACTAAGAAAGTATTACAGTCAGAACCTGAGTATGCTATAATTTATTTGCATCTGAATTGCCCCATTTTAAGAGATGTTGGAAACTGATCTTCTCAAGTTAAACAAGATGGGTCAGGTACATCCATGGTCCCCAACCATTGGCTTTTGGACTTCAAATCCCAGAAGCCTAAGTCAGTCCATTGGCTGATCAGTGTTTTGGGGAATTGTCTTAGGCTTCTGGGAACTGAAGTCCAAAAGCCAAAGGTTGGAGAACACTGAGGTACATGATGCAGAAAATGGGAGAAGTTACTTTTTCTAGCCTATACTTTGCCAGGCTCTCTCACCTGGGAATGCAAGCGCTGGTTTGCATCTTGCAGAAAGTGTTTTGAATGAATGGCCATCGCTTGTCTCTTAATTACAGGACTTTACAAGCACCGTGGACCAAATTCAAAGGAATTAGGACAAGAAGGGCTTTTAAAAATGGCAATTCACAACCCCGCAGCTGTTGTGGGCTGAGATTTTTATTTTATTTTTGGAGCCATTGATAAATTTGCATATTTAATTAAACTCCTCAAGCAAATAATGATTTTTATCCCTCCTTCCCAATGAGATGCCAAGGAACTCACTGTATATCAGAAGGTTACTAGTTTTGGGTCTTTGTGAGCAAGACTAGATAAGGCTGCCTTGACATTCAGGAAAGAAAAGAATGCCAATTGCCGGGATTTTAAGAAACACAGAGAGTCTTCAGTGAGGCGCGCATAGTGCGCAGAGAAGGAGAAGAAGGGGGAGGAAATTCTCTCCAATGTTCTTCTTGGACTGATGCATTTTTAGTATGCTGTGCAAAAATACGCAAATATCAGACAGGCGGTGGGCGGGGTGGAGACGAAGGGGGTGTAGAATAACCTGGGAATCACAACCATTCTTCTCCGGTACTTAAAAAATGATTTTGGACAGGGAGGGAGGAATTACAGAACTAATTAAGAAAGGATTCCAAAAGCCAACGCTGCCAGCGTTCACCAGAGCAATTGGCATTCTGGTACTGTTTTATGGAAATCGAGGTCACCCAGATGAAAGTTGTTGCAGTGCTCAAGCACGCTTCTCTCCTGTTCTCGGTTGCTCCCTGTCATTGCATTTGCCCGAAATCTTATTAGTATTATTTTTGGCATGACAATAACTGCTGAGCAAAAAAACGTATAAGAAGAAATTTCATTGCTATTATAGCTGTGCAGCTCTGGTTGTGTTTGATCATGCTTTTGACCAGGGGTGCCCAAAAACCTTTGGGTCACGGGCCGGTCACGTGGTTCAGGGGGCCAGTCACTATGGCCCATGGGCCAGATCCAGCCCCTGACACCATTTCATCCAGGCCACAAAGCCCTCGTCGCTCCCAGAAGTGGAAGTAAAATGCGCCTGGGTTCACAATCCGGATGAATTGGCATCAGGGGTCGGATCTGACCCACAGGCTGTAGTTTGGGCACCCCTGCTTTTGCCCATAACACATCTTGCTTATTTTTACCACTTAAACTCAACAAATCCTGCACTTTGTTTGTTTGTTTGTTTATACCACCCATATTTTCCACTCTTAACACAAGGGTGGGTTGCTCCTGCACCCCATGAGTGAGCTTGGCTTTACGTCACCATCAGTTTGGAAGTGTATAGGTAAAAGTCGCCCTTGCTCGAAAGCCAGTCATGGCACTTATCTCCATTTGCAAAGAGCCAGTGCATCTGCATCTGCAGACATTTCCGTGGGCATGTGGCAGGCATGACTACAAGCCAGAGTGCATGCAACATAGTTAACTTTCCCACCAAAGTGGTACCTATTTATCTACTTTCAATTTCTTGCTTTCGAACTGCTAGGTTGGCAGGAGCTGGGACAGAGATGGGTGCTCACTCCATCATGCAGCACTTGGGTCTCAAACTGGTGACCTTCCAGTCATTAAGTTCAGCGTCTTAATCACTAAGACACTGCAGTCCTTCATTGGAAGTGTATAAATAGCCCAAATTTCCTTGGTGTTTTAACATTCAGCTGAATACAATGCACACTTCTAGTAGAAATCAAATTGTCCTACACCATGCACAATTTACCTTGGCCACTGCAGTGTATGAAACAGCCAGGTGTGCATTTTTGTTGTGTTTCATGTCCACGTCCTCTCATTGACCCATAGGTGTTAATAGGTATGTGTGCAATAGTGGCCCATTTATGACAAACCTCATCGCGAGCATGCAAAAAGAGAACCAGAATCTCTCCTCTCTTGCATTTAGTGAGTCTGCTTCTGTTGGCTGTGAGAATGGGGCTTCTCTGACCATAAGCAGAGTGCCCGTTCTGAGCACTAACCTGCCCATAGAGCTGTGGTGGCGAACCTATGGCACGCATGCCAGAGGTGGCACTTGGAGCCCTCTCTGTGGGCACCCATGCAGTCACCCCAGCACAGAGTTCACGCTGCCACTCTGTCCAGCAGACCAATGGGAGCGCTTCCTTCCTATCCTGTTGCTGTGTTGGCACTTTGCAATAAATAAGTGGGTTTTGGATTGCAGTTTGGGCACTTGGTCTTCAGAAGCCCATGTCCCTGTGAATCCACATGAATGGGTTTACTGTGCATACATGCAATAAACCCACTCATGTGGATTCACAGAGACTTGGTCTTCTGGGAATTGAAGTCCAAGAACATCTGGTGTGCCAAGGTTGGCCATCATAGTCTTAGAGCATGCATGGACACCTGTGGTTAAAAGTCATGTGCCAGACCACACCACCTGTAATTAAAACCTGGCTGACTCAACCACACCGCAGATGTGACCCCTTTACTGCTGTTTTTTGGAACGTGCTTTCTTTTCCATCACTTTACTGTTGAATCTTCAATTGAAGGTCAGCTTGGGGAGAGGAGTGGGGGCAAAAAAATGCTTGAAAAGAGCACATCATTATGCCAAGGGACACAGCCAGTAAGTGCTGTGGACTCTTATCAATAATTGGAGGGGATGTGGAAATGTTAGGAAAGCAGCAAAGAGACCTTGGTTCAGGGGCATCGGAGATCTCAGCCAGAGATGACCTCTAGTGCTGCCTGAAGCAGACGTTTCTCTCCTGTTCATTGGCAAGCAAGAAAATGGGGAAAGATACTATGATAATTCTTCTTCCAAAGGAAAGGTATTATTTGTTATAGCAATTATATGTACCATATTTGTCAGCATATAAGACGCACCGGAGTATAAGACGCACCCCGTTATTATCAAAATAGTCCACCATAGGCTACTATATACAGTACAAGATGGACTCCTTTTTTCCATTGTATTTTAAGGGTGGGAAAGTGGGTCTTATACGCCAGCAAACATGGTATATACCACCCCATAGTGTTTAGTGCACTCTCTGGGCAGTTCCTAAGGTAATTAGCATTTTGCCCCCATTATGCTGAGGACTCATTTTACCAAACTCAGAAGTTTGGAAGAGGCTAAGTCAACCTGGAACTCACTGGGATCAAACTCAGATCCTGGGCAGAGTTTTGGCTGTAGCTTCGCCAGCACACCAAGGGGCTCATTTATGTCTAACATTTATTGTATTAGATGATGCAGCAGCAGGGAGACAATTCTAACATGTGGTCAGAAAAAACCATGAGTGCTGACTTCAAGGCAGAAGACTCTTCTTCTTCTTTCCTGTTGAGAACAAGCTTTGAACTGTCAAAATGAAGCCACTTTCTTTGCTTGGTCATTGGCCATCATTAAATCCTCATCGGTACATCCTTCCACTAGTAATAGGTAGAACAGTCAATGAGCCAGATTCTGTATCTCTCCATAGTCACACAGTGTCTTGTTGACTGCCAGCAGCCCCCCATTCAAGCCTGTTGGTCTTATGTTTAGGGACTCCGAACATCAGCTTATTCGGGGTCCTCCAAGTGACGCAGGGGAAGTTGAGTTCCTCAGCCGTATCCTTCCTCGTCCAGTGAACTCCTTCTCCATCTAATTTGGCCTAACTGAGATGAAAGAGCAAAAGGATGCAGGAAGGGAACTCAAAGGAAGAAGTAAGTGAGAAAATACCCATCCAGATCTGTGTTTGCTACTTTTTAAGTAAGGATATGGAGTTGCCTTCATTCAGTTGCAATACGCTAAATAAATAAATAAGTGTGCATCTTCTGCAGTCACTATTGTTGTTATTCAGTTGCAAAGTCAAGTCTGACCCTTTGCAACCTCCATTGGGCCACTGCATGCCAGGCTCCTCTCTCATCTGCCATCCTCTATAGTCCACCACTGCATCAATGATGCCATCCAGCCACTTCATCCTCTTAGTTAACCACCGTGTGACACTCAGAGTTGAGTTGCTGTCAGTAGGGTCTACTCTGTTACCATAGCAGGATAATCTGACCAGACTCTTCTCTCAGGGAGACCCTATATTGTCAAGGAGCGGACTTTTCCCAAGGGAGATTTCCTTGGCACTTGGGCAACCTGCTAGGTTGCTTCTCCCCTGTCTTGTCCCTTGCTTTCTTCCATGGGGTAAAGGATCAGTTTCCTCCTTGTGCTCAAGACCTGAGCACTAAACCTCTGCAGAAGGAATTTCTGAGATCTACAACTGTATCATCTGCAAGTCCTGGTCATTATTAACCTGATCATTTACAACAGCATGCCTAAGAAGGGTTTCAGGGAAGATAAGCTTTTTAAAATAGTCCTCTGCTTGACAGAGCCATGGATTACAATTTCAGCAGACGTGGCTTTGAAACCTAGCTAAGCCAGAAGGTAGGCAGGTCATCAGTATGAGACTGCTGCATGATGGAGTGTTCCTGTCATCTGTCCCCGCTCCTGCAAACCTAGCAGTTCGAAAGCAAGAAATTGCATGTAGATTAATAGGTACTGCTTCAGCTGGAAAGGTAACAGCATTTTGTGTGCCTGCCACAGGACCATGGACACATCTGCAGATGCAGACAGTGCTGGCTCTTTGGATGGAAACGGAGATGAGAACCCTACCCTAGCGTCGGATAGGACTGGCTTTTGAGCAAGGGGAACCTTTACCTTTTACCTGGCTATGATCTTCCTCCCTGGTGTGAGATGCATCACCTGGGAGGACAAGAAAACATGTTTCTAATTCTCCATACTTCTGTTTAAGATAACATTTACCATTTGATACTGATGGGCTTCCTGGCTTTTAGTCATGCAGAACTTCCCCGAACAAGATGTGTTCCCCGTGATGCTCAAAACTCCACCTGGTCCCTCTGTTCACCTTCATAGCACATTACCATCCTGTTCCATTGAGGTGAACGCTTCTGGAAATAGACCCAGAAACAGCCGGGGGAGGGAAAGACCAATCAGCCATTGCCATTGTGCTATCTGATTTTGCGACATTCATAAGCCCCCGTGTTTTTGCCGATAGCACACCATCCCTGGTGGAATCTGTGGAGGGTTATTATCAACCCCCTACTCGTGTTGCTGATTATCAGCTCTGTTTATTCTCAGCATCTGTTGGCAACAAGAGGAGGACATCTGTCAGTCCTGGCAGGACACGAAGATGTGTTTATCGCTTTGCGATAAGGTGAGTTACGTGCTTCTCGACAGGAAGCACTAATGCCGGCACTCCTTAATTTAATTGTGGTCCTATCCACAGTGCAGGGATGTCTCCAGGTGGGCCAAAGCAATGCAGGCATCTTAATGACCCTTGGTGGCACCGTGAGATTGAAGGATGGAGGTGTGGATCATTCCTTTTGCTAATCAAGGGGTAAACTCTCCAGGTTCGACTGTTTCCGTCGCTTGCAGACCAAAAGAGGCCTGAGCAGATGTGACTGGACTTGGTGTTTATAGGATCGTGTCTTTGGAGATAATGCCTTGCTCTGGGGTAAGTTGGGGCACACAATCCAAATGGCACCCCATTGACTTTTTCTTCAAGTACCATATCCAATTCTGAATATTGTCTATCCTCATGGTGATCAGCCAGGAAGATTGTCCTGGGAACAATATACGGTTATTGCCTTCTGCATTGCAGCATGACCCCCATAGTACCACTGATCCAGTTCCACGAGTCACTTTCTGGTCCTGAGCCCTTTTGGCACACAAAGTCTTCCTCAGCCCCCAGGCCAGGATGGATGAAACTGTTGCTATGCATCAAGAGGGATTCAAGTGGGATTTAATCCACTTGGGGACCCTCACCCTTCCCTGTGGAATTTGGTACCCAAGACGTTAGTCCTCAGGGTTGTTCAGGTTAGTTAACTGCCTCCTAACGATCAGCATCGAGTTGCTTGCAGTAGGGTCTACTCCAGGGTTTAACCTGGAGTAGAAGGGTTCTGCGCATGCTTAGAAGTGTTCTACGCAAAAAGGGATGTGCAGTAACTACTTTCCCCTCCTGTCAAATTACAGGATGGCGTTGGGTCCGGGTAGGGAAGTAGAAAAAGCGGCACTGAATTACGGGAAATCCCGGCTAATACGGGATACTTGACAGGTATGCTCCCTGGCTCTTTTCTAACCAGCAGCAGGAAGAACAATACCCCCACCCCCACCCCCTGTGGCCAGTGTAAGATTAGCTGGCCGTGTCCGGGCCGGAAGGGAATTTTTTGCCCTTATCCCTGATTGGCCTCTGGAATAAGGGTTTTTTCACCCATCCCACACTGATGCACGTGGTTATCTTCATGGGCTTTTGTGTGGTGGTGGTCATACTTATGGCGACTGGTGGGAAGCACAGGAAAAGGTAAACAATGAAGATCCAATTACATTCTGGTAAGGACTGTGGAGGGGTGCCTGGCAGTGGACTAAGGATCCGAAAGGTTCAGATTGCGGTTGTCAGGCTAACCACGGTCCTTGGTGCTTGCTGGATCCAACAGCTCCGAAGCTGTCAGGCAGCGCTTTTGAATGCCCAAAGTAGTGGCAGGGAGATTATCACTATTAGCAGGCAACTCCCAGCCTAGGGTATCATTATGGGGAGAGGATGTGGTGAGGCGCATCCTGCTCTCGGCCTTTCTTCTGCACTACGCGGCCACATTGCAGCTCATTGATGCTGGTCACTAATTGTTGTTTTGAATAAAGTGGCCCAGATGTTTAAACCCATGTTCAGGTGTCCGGCTCTTCACTCGGGGGATGGTGGGCAAAGATAGGAGCTCACTCCATCATGCAGCACTCAAGTCTTCAATTGCTGATCTGCTGACCTTCTAGACATCAAGTTCAGCATCTTAACCACTGAGCCACCGCAGTCCCATAAGCAGATATATAGAAGTTGGAAGCAGATATATATAGTTGGAAGGGGCCTGTGAGAAGCTTCTAGACTCAGCAAAGAGCCTCATCTCCCCAGTTTCAGAACATGGAGGGGGACCCATGCTCCTGTCATGAGCAGCATCTAAGCACCATCAAAAAGTCTCCATGCTCTTTTTTTGCTGAACCCCAAACCCAAATGAGTAACCTGAGAGCATACATGAGAAATGTGTGATGATGGGGTGCGGATATTTTCCAATTGCAGAGACTTGCTTGCTTTGTTGCTCTCTCTCTCTTTCTCTCTGCATATGTTGATCCAAGCTCTAATTAAGCAGCATCCATAGAACAAAAGCTAGAGCAGGGGTGCCCAAACTATGGCCCGGGGGCCAGATCCAGCCACCGACAGCAATTCATCTGGCCCACGCCGCCTCATCGCTCCCGGAAGTGGAGGTAAAACACGCATTTTACTTCCATTTCCGGGAGCGATGAGGGCAGCGTGGGCTGGATGAATTGCCATTGGGGGCTGGATCCAGCCCCTGGGCTGTAGTTTTGGCACCGCTGGTTTAAGCAGAGAAAATGGCAGCCTAAAATCTAGCTCATCCTGTTGCAAAACAGATTGCAAGGCACGTTTTACTTCCACTTCTGGTGGGAGGAACCACGTGGCTGGGCAGCTGAACCACGTGACCGGCCCATGGCCCAAAAGGTCTGGGCATCCCTGAGCTAGTGGAAAGGGGCTGGAGTTTGGCATGGCATCAGACTGGGCGAGACGCTGCAGCGATAAAGGGGAATGATGCTTTTCCACTTCCCTTTGCTCAGCTTCAGGTAGTTTAACGTGGGTTCCCAATTACAAAGCAAGCTGTTCAACGACCAGGTATGGAAGCCTCCCCTCCCCTCCCCTCCGGCTTTTGTTGTTGTTGTTGTTGTTCCTTTTCGTACACAGCACAGGTTTCTCCTGCTATTAATGCTATTGCAGCCACTGTTTACTAAAACTCAAGTTTGGGGGTGGGGGAGTGAATACCCCCGTCCCTCACAAAAAAAAGGGATATGAATTAAAAATACATAATCTCCCACATTGCATTTTGGAGACTTAATGATGGCAAATATTGAAAACTTCCTCAGTGCTCACTGATTCCATATCATTCCGTGCCCAAATCCAATGTGCTTGTCAGGTACGAACCGCCAATTATTCTCTGTCTTATCACCTGCCTATGATTTACATTCTACCTTTCAATATCCAGAGAGAGGAAACTTGAAGCATGTAAAACTGACCGCAGCCCAAATAAATGGGTCAATCACAATAGATAGGAAATGTCAACCATTGACTGCTTGACTGGCAGAATAGCCTACTTTTCTCCATATTGAAGGATCCAAAATGGCTATAAATACAGCCCTGAGAATCGGGGCCAGATCTGGATCAAACATGCAGAAAGACAAACAGACTTGTTGAGTATTCTAGTGCAACTCCAGCATGCAGTGACCAGAGAGACCGGAAAGACTAGCTTGACCTAAAGGAAGTTGTTTTGCATTGTTTGTCTCTAAGTACAATGAGAAAGGTTCTTTCCTGCCTCAGATTTCATCTGGCCCTATTTGTATGTCTTAAGTACTTTATTTGTTCTGGCCTTCTCTGTCTTGCTTTCTTCTCTTTGGAAGTATGCCCTTTTGGACCAAAAGGTTGTGAGTTCGATCCTGTTCAGGGATCAAGGTTGCCTCACCCTTCCATCCTTCTAAGGTCAGTAAAATGAGGACCCAGCATGTTGGCGGCAAAATGCTAATTGACTTGTGAACTGCCCAGAGAGTGCACTAAGTTGCCATGGGTTGGTATATAAGTGTAATTGCTATTGTTATAACACCTTCCACAATTTCCTCAAACATAGAGCCAATTATAGCATGGACCATTGCACTAGCTGAATGATAGGCTGGATTCTGTCTGCAAGCATTGGGAAGTTTCAGTTTATAACTAGATATGTTTCAGCTTATTTGACTTAGAATAATGATATCTTTTCATACAATGAGGGTTAATCGTCTTACCTAAGAAGAGGGTTTGTGAGCTATCACCAACAGATGGTGAACAGTCACGGATCATAATATAAACATTACCATCACTGCCGGCACTTTCTGAATGCCATTTCCCTCCGACTCGGCTGTCTATTGTCCCATCTCAAACTTCATATATCCCTGAAATTGGAATTATGCTTCAGGCATCTGACGAAGTCAACTATAGTCCAGGAGAACTCTGGCTATATTAGTCTTCGACGAGCCATGGATTCATTCGAGGGTTTCATTGCCAAAGGCTATCACGGCCATCCTTTCTGCAGGTTATGAAAAAAGAGAGAGATCTTTGGCATCTAAAAACACTATTAAATTTTATTGTGGTATATATCTGTCTTGGAGGTTTATACCACAGTATGGACGGGAGACAGAAGTAATCTAGGTGAAACATGGTGTTTTCACAACAATGACTAAGAATATTCTCTCTCACACACACACACACGCACACACACACACACACACACACACACACACACACACACACACACACACACACACACACACACACACACACACACACACGTCTGTGGCCAAGGTGTGCCTTCACTTTTAATGTTCACTCTCTGGTTGTGGAGTGATCACTCCTGATTCTCCTAACTTTTTGGCTGCTCGAGAGGGGTAGATATTTTTTAAAAATCAAAGAAAAGTGGGGGGTGGGGGAGGACCCCAACTGGAAGAAATGCGTTGTACGTATGCTTGATTTGCATAAAGAGCAATCAATTTTCTGAATATGCCAAGGAGGTGGCCTGGATTTGGAGACCTGGGAGGTGAAAAAGCCTACAGACATTGAAACAGGAGGATTGTTTTGTTGTTGGAGGACTTTCCCAAGGCACTTCCCATATGCTATGAAGGAAGCAGGCTCTTTGCAACTCCAGAATGCAAGGAGCACAAAGTTGGTCACCACTGCTTCATACTTGAAAGGTGCCACATACAGCTTTCCATCAGCAGAATACTTTACCAAAGCCAAAGTTAGTACAAGGAAGAACATCATCAGGAAACTTCCAAACTATAGATGGGGAACTCAACCATCCGCACTGCGTACATCAGCTTTGGCCCTGAGCATCTCCGCAGCAGAGTATGCTTGTGCCAGTATGGAGCACATCCATATATATATGAAACAAGTTGACATTACTGTTAATGAAGTCATAGATATAGTGACAGATGGCCTCAAACCTACACCAGTTGAGAAAATATATCCTCTTGTTGGTATCACTCCACCTAAGAGAAGGAGAGAAGTAGCAGTGGACGCTGAAACAACTAAGCAAGGGAAGGACCCTCAACATCCTATGAATGGATATGAGCCTCAAGTCCACCGGTTCAGATCCAGAAAGAGCTTTATGGCAAAAGCAAACATTCTTGAGGGTGCACAAGAGCAAAACCAAATTAGAAGGTGGAGGAAGGAGCTCACTGGACAAGGAATAACATTAAAGGAGGATATGGCTGAAGAACTCAACCTCCCCTACGTCACTTGAAGAACCTCAACAGGCTGAGGGTTGGAGTCCCTAAATGTAAGGACAACATGCTCAAGTGGGGGCTGCTGGTGGACAACAACAGGCTGTGTGAATGTGGAGAGATACAGAATCTGGCTCATTTACTGGTCTACCAATTATAGCCAGAAACATGTATCAAGGAAGATTTAATTTTGGCCACCGACAAAGCCAAGAAAGTGCCTTCATTTTTGGTCCAAAGTTTGATCTGGACACAAAAGAAGAAAGAAGAAGAAGAATTAGCACAATGTGGAAAATGCCCCCCCCCCTTTAGATTACAGTTCCCACAATCGCCCAGTTTGGCCCAGTTTAGAGCCACGCTGGCTAGGCCATGTTAATAGCTGTATCCCACAATCATCATCAACATCTATTTTGTTCTCCAGTGCATCTTCCACCAACTTGCTGCCTTGCAGGTATTTTTGGCCCAGGGGGTTGGAAGATTCTCAGAGATAAAACAGGAGACATCTGACGGGTGGCAGCTTTGGGTAGACAGCTCCCCTGTTGCCTTCCTATGGGCTGCTTTAAGCTCTATTTTTCACAGCAAAGATCAATGCCTCACCATCACCCCTCTCCAATCACACATTGCTTAGCTTTACAATTCAGCACACACTGACATGGGAGAAAGCCACATGGAACACAGTGGGACTTCTCTGTTAGATCGTTTTTTGCCTGCTGGGCACTGGATTAATTTACTCTGTCATAGTATAATTGGAGCTGATTGAAAAGCAAAGAGGATGCCTCCCCCCTCCCCCCCCTTTCTGCCTGCCACACACAATCAGACTAAAAAGAAAAAACCAGGAAACTGTATGTGTCCTGTGATGTCTTTTGTTCCAATGTTATCTCAGGAGCTGCAGAGCATGAAATGGTGGGCCATTGACTCCTGCTTTAGATAGTGCAGGCACCTGCCAGAAGGACTTAGTCCCCAGTTTGAAGGAGTCCTCTACCTGTTGGGTCCAGAAGGAGGGAGAACAGGGGTGCACTACCTGTAGTTGCTCATGAGTACTGTAGCTACTACCTTAGGTTTCCAGATCTCAGTGCATCAACCAGAATATGTAGGATGGTCTGTGCTGCCCCAAAGAAATACCTCAACAAAGCAAGAAGAAGAAGAAGAACATAAGAACAGCCTTGCTGGAAGAGGCCACAGGAGCCCATCCAGTCCAGCATTCTGTCTCACACAGTGGCTCACCATTTCCTTCAGGGTATTATTCCCAAGCAGATGCCTGCTTAGGATTCCCTGGAAATGGCATTAAGAGATATCCTGCTTATCTCTCCAACCCGGAGGTTGTCCTTAGGTATCCATAATTATAGCCATGGATCCCCTTGTCCTCCATGAACTTGTCTAATCCTTTCTTGAAGCTGTCAAGACTGACAGCTGTCACCACTTCTTCTGGCAGGGAGTTCCATAGACCAGTAATCCTCTGGGTGAAAAAGTACTTTCTCTTATTTGTTTGAGAACTAGTACCCAAAAGTTTCATGGAGTGTCCCCTAGTTCTAGTGTTATGCGATAGGGAAAACAGTTTTTCCTTATCTACGTTGTCCACACCATGCATGATTTTATAAACTTCAATCAGGTCACCTCTTAGACGTCGTCGTTCAAGAGTGAAGAGGCCCAACCGTTGCAGCCTCAGATGGTAAGGAAGGTGTTCCAGTCCCCTAATCATTCTGGTTGCCCTCCTCTGCACTTTATCCAGCTCCATAATATCCTTCTGGAGGTATGGCGACCAGAACTGTACACAGTATTCCAGATGGGGCCTCACTATAGATTTATAAAGAGGCAAAATGACACTTGCTGACTTATTTTCTATACCCTTCCTAATGATCCCTAACATTGAGTTTGCTTTTTTCACTGCTGAGGCACACTGGGTTGACACCTTCATTGAGTTGTCCACCAGGACACCAAGGTCCCTTTCCTGGTTTGTCGCAGAGAGTTCAGACCCCATCAGTTTATGTGGAGTCCGCGGGCGCAATTGGCATTAACTGTCCCTGACAAAGGTTACACCGGTTGAGGGAGGCTCCTGGTCACTGGCCTTTGGGGGCACAGAAATTGGGGTGCGGATTAATAGTCATAAGATTGATTCACTCATACCTGACCTGGCAGGCGGCAGGAGGAAGTTGAATAACTAACTCAAGTTAGTTAGTAGGTAATTCCACACTTGCAAGATTAGTCCAAGCCCGAGTGCAAATAGTGGCCATATTTACTCTTGTGTAAGCCATGAACAATGAATTTCCCCTGTCAGTATTTGCCTTAGTTAATTAACTTCCCCAAGAGAAGTTCCCAATTAACCCGGGTAAATGGGTGATGTGATTTTCTGTCAGATGACGATTCTATCACACGCTGCCTTGAATTCCTATATATGATGATGCTTTTCCCTCAATAAACCACTGGTCTTCGCTCCATCCTGTCTCGTGTCGTTCCTTGACCAGTCTCCTCCGGGACCCTAAGGACCGCTTCACGCCCCCAATCCAACATCTGGTGACCCGTGACGTGATTCTACTCGTGAGTAAGCGATCTATGCAGTCCGGTTCTACGCCAGAACCGTGTCCGATTCAACTGTGAGAGATTGTGAAGAGCTCCAGAGGGATCTCTTGACACTGGGGGAGTGGGCAAAACAGTGGCAAATGAGCTTCAACATCAGTAAGTGCAGAGTGATGCATGTTGGGGCAAAAAACCCCAATTACATTTATAAACAGATGGGGTCTGAACTCTCTGCGACAAACCAGGAAAGGGACCTTGGTGTCCTGGTGGACAACTCAATGAAGGTGTCAACCCAGTGTGCCTCAGCAGTGAAAAAAGCAAACTCAATGCTAGGGATCATTAGGAAGGGTATAGAAAATAAGTCAGCAAGTGTCATTTTGCCTCTTTATAAATCTATGGTGAGGCCCCATCTGGAATACTGTGTACAGTTCTGGTCGCCATACCTCCAGAAGGATATTATGGAGCTGGAAAAAGTGCAGAGGAGGGCAACCAGAAGGATTAGGGGACTGGAACACCTTCCTTACCATCTGAGGCTGCAAAGGTTGGGCCTTTTCACTCTTGAACGACGGCGTCTAAGAGGTGACCTGATTGAAGTTTATAAAATCATGCACGGTGTGGACAAAGTAGATAAGGAAAAACTGTTTTCCCTATCGCACAACACTAGAACTAGGGGACACTCCATGAAACTTTTGGGTACTAGTTCTCAAACAAATAAGAGAAAGTACTTTTTCACCCAGAGGATTACTGGTCTATGGAACTCCCTGCCAGAAGAAGTGGTGACAGCTGTCAGTCTTGACAGCTTTAAGAAAGGATTAGACAAGTTCATGGAGGACAAGGCTATCAATGGCTATAATTATGGCTACCTAAGGACAACCTCCGGGTTGGAGAGATAGGCAGGATATCTCTCAATGCCATTTCCAGGGAATCCTAAGCAGGTGAAGGCATCTCCTTGGGAATACCCTGAAGGAAATGGTGAGCCACTGTGCGAGACAGAATGCTGGACTGGATGGGCTGTGGCCTGTTCCAGCAAGGCTGTTCTTATGTTCTTATCCCGGAGGACAGCGCGGCAGCTCCGGTCGGAAAGCCATCCGGCCGGGGTGACAGCTACGCGGCGAGGCATTCCAGAGAGGCATTCTACGGCTTGCATCGCGGAAACGCGTTCCGCTCAGGGGCAGGCTGTGAACCCTGATTCCAGCGCAGAGGCCACCGAGGGCCCGTGGCAGGAGACCACGCTCCGAGCTCCATCCCAGAGATTCGTCACGCTGAGACCTATTGCCTAAAAGGACGCATCGAATTCGTCCCGAGAAGAAGCCCTTCGAAGGACCCGGCAGGTAATATGGGGACTTGTCCTCAGCGGCAATGTCCATCCGCTAACCAGAGAATTCATATAATGGAATTCAAGGCCCTGGCCAGGGTATATAAATTACGTCTTCACAGCGGGAAGTTAGCGGAACTCTTAGCGTACCTGGAGGCCAATTGTCCGCTTTATCCAGAAGCGGCCGTGCTTGACCTCACACTTTGGGATTGGATAGGAGCCTGCATTCGGCAAGCACCAAAAGCTCCAGACAGCATAATTGGCACATGGAGCAAATGTAGGAAGCTCTTAGCAGAGGACGACCCAGTCTGGATAGAGACCCAGGAACCCCCAGCGCAGGCAGAGCCATCAGCCCCAACGGCTCTCTATCCGTCACTCCAGCTCAAGCAGGGTAGCGTAGGGAGCTTTCCCTCGGTGACAGCTGCAGACGTCACCGACGGAATGTGTGAGATGGGAAGCGCTGGCGCTTCACTGACAGTTACGGGTTCCCTAGCTACCAAGAGCGCGGTTCAGCACATGGCTGAGGCAGAAATCAGCAAGGAGGAATTGCCAGCTGAAGATCTAGCTGAGCTTAGGCAGCTATGCCCAGTTCGCATAGAGGTAGATGCCCTCACGGGCCAGCAGCAAGCAGTTCATTCTCCAGTTCCGTATAAGCTACTCATGGCCATACGGAAAGCCATCACAGAGACAGGACTCCAGAGCCGATTCACTAGGGGCACGCTACAGCAAGTGTGCGAGACCATGATGCTCATTCCGTACGACTGGAAAGCCGTCATGCGAATGATGCTCAACCCCAGCCAGTATCTGCTATGGGACAGCGAGTATCGTCTCGAAGCGCAGGCAAGGGCCGCCAGGATGGGCGGAGCAGTAATTCCTGACCAGCTATATGGTTCAGGTCCGTTCTAATCCGTTGACGCGCAAGTCGCCCTGCCGCTTGCCACGCTCCACATCGCAGCGGAGACAGCCTTCAAGGCTTACCTCAAAGTCCCGGCAGCTGGCAAGGCAGCCAAAAATTACACAGTGGTCAAACAGGGATCCCAGGAGTCCTACATAGACTTTATCAATCGATTAGAGGAAGCGATCAGTAGACAGATCGATAATGAGCAAGCCCAACAAGAGCTCATGATGAAATTGGCCAAAGACAACGCCAATCTCGACTGCCGTAAGATCTTGCAGTCCCTGGGAAATCGTCCCGACTTGACACTCACAGATATGATTAGGGCATGCGCGACGTTGGCACAGATTCCTACAAAATGGGTCTGTTGGCAGTGGCGGTGCAAGGAGGCAGGAGACCCCGGATCAAAGGAGCATGCCACAATTGTGGCAAGATCGGTCACTTCGCTAAAGAATGCCGGTCCAGAGGCAGCGGCCAGCGCACCGGCCGTCCCAAGGCTCCAACCACCCCATGTCCTAAATGCAATAAGGGCCTTCATTGGGCCAGGAATTGTCTGAATTCGGGAAACCGGAACGCGGGCACGTCTCTGGCTGCGGTCCAAACAGAGGCTTCCCTCGCTCTGGGTGCGCCAGAGCTGGATTAGATTCCAATCACATTCCAGGCATTGCGAAGGCGCAGGCCAGCCCCAAGGGTAGTACAGGGCTAGAATTGACTTGCCAGGCAGACGTTACATGCGACTTGCCAGGCACAGTCTATCTGGTGGATTCCCAGTACATGGGACCCCTACCCAAAGGCTTCATAGGCTTAGTTTTGCCTCGTAGTGTCGCAGGAGCACGCGGAATTCTTGTAATTCCAGGAGTTATTGACTCCAATTTTTCGGGTGTTCTCCAAGTTCAACTTTGGACGCACCTACCCCAGACCATTCACAAGGGAGACATGTTAGCGCAACTGATTATGGTTCCTTGTAACTCGCCAGCAGATAGCCAGGGAAGGCTCAGGGGCAGCTCAGAGTCCGGGTCGGCAGACCGCCCGAGCACAAGTGAGGCAGTGCAAGGATACCAGGTCTTAGCGACAGTGGAGACCAACATAGAATGGAAACAGCGAGCAGTTATCGAGGTATTTTTGAATAAAAAATCATTCTCAGGGTTGCTGGATACCGGAGCTGACGTCAGAGTTATCAGCCGAAGTCAGTGGCCGAAGGAATGGGCTATTGAGCCGGTCTCCAATGTGTGGGGGGTAGGCTTGCATCCAAGAAGCGTTTAGAAGCCAGGAGTGGGTGGAAGTCACAATCCCTAAGGCTGACGGCACGGCGGTCATTCGGCCGCACATTTTGGACGTGCACATCAACCTTTGGGGGCGAGACATTTTGCAGCAGTACCGTGCCACTCTTACCTTCGGGTAATGGCTCTGCCACTTAAATGGCTCACCAACATGCCAGTATGGGTAGAACAATGGCCGGTAGTGGGGGAGAAGCTAGTCGCCCTAAAGCAACTGGTTAAAGAACAGCTAGACGCAGGACATATAGAGCAGTCCACTAGTCCTTGGAATTCGCCCATTTTTGTCATCAAGAAGAAGTCGGGGAAGTGGCGACTCCTCCACGATCTCAGAGAGATCAATAAATGTATACAGCCAATGGGTCCGCTTCAATGCGGCATCCCGAATCCAAATATGATTCCCGAGGGTTGGGAGATCCTGGTCGTAGACCTTAAGGATTGTTTTTATACCATTCCCCTAGATCCGAGGGACCGGGAAAGGTTCGCCTTTACGGTGCCGGTTGTGAACCACAGCAAGCTCACGCAGCGTTACGCGTGGAAGTATTTGCCACAGGGGATGCTCAATTCGCCCACCCTGTGCCAAATTTATGTTCACAACGCACTGGCAAAGTTTCGAAACCTTCACCCCACAGCTTTAGTATGCCATTTCATGGACGATATCTTGGTCGCAGCGCCGCAACTCGGCAGCGAAATGTTTAAGGACCTCCAGGCCAGCCTGGGGTAGAAAGGGTTACTCATTGCCCCAGAGAAGATACAGAGAACCGAGCCCTTCTCATACTTGGGTCATCGGCTTCTCCGTTCTTTCGCAGCACCAGTTTTGCCCCAGATCAACTTAAAAGACTCAGTCACCTTGGTAGAACTGCAGCAGGTTTTAGGAAACATTAATTGGGCCAGACCGTATTTCAGATTGGATACGGATCTTCTAAAGCTGCTCTTCTCGCTGCTAACGCTAGGTAAGCAGCTGGCAGACCGGATACAAATTCCTCGAGAGGCACGTCTGACTCTTGAGAAAGTCAACCAAATTCTCAGCCAAAAATGGGTGGGCAGGATTACTCAGGGGCCATATGCCCCGATCCTGAACTTGTACATCATTCGGGCCAGATCCATGTTCACCGGAGCCCTAGGAGTGGACTCCAAGAGAGGAGCGAGTATCGTGGAATGGGTGTATTTGCCGAACACCTCTTCCCGAAACATCGTTCCTCCCCAAGAGTTGGTCTCCGCGGTGGTCTACTGCGGAAGGCTGAGAGCAAGGGACATTTCAGGGCACGACTTAGCAAAAATCGTGATCCCATTCACCAAAGAGCAAGTTCAGCAGCTGATGCAGCTCGGTGACTCGCTTCCAATTGCCTTGGAAGGATTCACCGGATGCTTGGCATACCACTTGCCAAAGGACCCCAGACTTGTCTCGCTTCAAACGCAGACAATCACCTTGTATGAATTGCTCTCGCTGGTTCCACTTCAGGGGGCCAGAACAGTTTTCACGGATGGGGGTCGCACATACAGTGTCTTAACATGGCAGGAGGGCCAGGCTTGGCGCACGCTTCTAACTCTTCCACAGAAGTCCGCACAGCGGGCAGAGTTGGCAGCGGTGAACCTTGCCTTGCGCACCTTCGCCAAAGAACGCCTCAACATTATTACTGACAGTCAGTACGTTAGGAATTTGCTTCACAATCTACCGGGAGCATACATCACTCCCGCGATAGACAAAAATTTGCTGAGTTTGTTCCTCACAGCTCAATTTCACTTGCGGACCGCATGGAAGCGCTCTATATTGCCCACATCCGAAGTCACCAGGACCTACCTGGTCCGATTTCCGCGGGCAATAGCAGAGCGGATGCGGCCGCAAAGGAAATTCAGCAACGATCAGTTTTAGGTGTTTTCACTACTCCAATTCAGAGTCATGCATTCTTTCATCAGAATGCCAAAGCTCTCGCCAGACAGTTGAATCTGCCACTTTCTCAAGCCCAAGGCATAGTTCGCTCTTGTCAGCATTGTGCAGGGGCACCGGGGGGCCCTCGTGGGGGGTCAACCCACGAGGGACAGAGGCTAACCAGGTGTGGCAAATGGATGTCACACATGTCCCGCAGTTTGGCAGATGGCAGTACATGCACGTTTGCATTGATACTTTTTCACAATTCGTTTGGGCAACGGCAAAAAAGGGGGAGACAGCTTCCAACGTGGAGCAGCATCTCCTTTCCTGCTTCGCGGCGATGGGCAAACTACAGCACGTGAAAACCGATAACGCCCCGGGCTACAGCTCTAGGCAGCTGGCCGACTTCATGACCACCTGGGATATCAAGCATACCTTTGGCGTTCCTTACAATCCGCAGGGGCAAGCGATTGTGGAATGAGTCAATCGGACGCTCAAGTCCTACATTGACAAACAAACAGAAAGGGGGGAGCCACCAGCCCTCCCCAAGTCACAGGGTCAGGCACAGCATTGTCTGAACAAGGTATTGTTCACGTACAATCACCTCAATGTTTTTTCCGATTGCACGCCGCAGGAGAAACACTTCTGCCGCTCGGAAGCACTCCCGCGGCCGCTGGTCCGTTACCGAGTGCCACCGGATCCTTCTTGGAGGGGCCCGGCGCCACTCGTAACCTGGGGAAGAGGGTATGCTGCAGTTATGTCTCCTACAGGTGTCATCTGGATTCCAGCCCGGTGCGTCAAGCCTCACTTGGAGCCACATGGCGTGGACCCAGACCGACCCGAGTCCGATCCCGGAGATGAAGGACTTCACCCTGACCGAGGGGACCTGACGGAAGAAACGGCGACTGCAGACGGAGCCGAAGGTCACCTGGGGGATGGTCAAGACCCTTTGCCGTGAGGCCGAGGACGTTGTCCGAGGCGAGGACTGGGAACCAACGCCGGAGAACGTCGTGTCTGCAGTTTTTGCCCTGATTACCGCCAACACCATGGCGGTCACCATCATCCTGACCCTCTCCCTACTTGCGGGGGGAGGCGTTCAGGCAGCTTCACTGAAGGCCAGCGATCTGATGCCAGGCGGAGATCTCTCTGCCCGGATGCACTACAACCTATGGGAAAGGTTGGCGAGTCTCGTCAACCAGTCCGATTTTTGCCTGAAGCAGGACACCGGTTCTGCCTCAATTTTGAGCACCTGTCTCATCCCAGTGTGCCACACTCCAGACGCGCACACCAGGGATGGCGACTGGCTGGTGAAGCGGATTTTCGGTCCGTTTCTCCCAACAAGTTTCTCAGCATACGCTCGCTGGGGAATGCAGCTAACCATGACTTTGCCGGCTGATGCAGCCACTCTCCACACCCCTCGAGTGGCGGTCAGCCCGAACTCTACTTGTGCCCGAATGACCGGCTGCTCCGCAGTCGGCCGGATTCGGCGCCGCTGCCTCGACGCTGGCAGTGGCAACTGGACTTGTAACAACCCAGAGACACTTGGTTCAATGTATGCCCATGTTACCCTAACTTCAGGTTGGTTCTTTACATGCAATCAGTACACTTGGAATTACATTCCCGCAAATGTATCAGATTCCACATGTTGTGTCAGTCGCTTGACATTGTTACTCCCCACTAGGGATATGATTGTTCCAAGCACAAATGTTTCCTCACCCATACGGCGCTCTCGCGCCACCCAACTAGACAGCTCATGTGATAGCAACATTAGGGTTCTGAGTCCAGCTGAGTACGTCTCGTTGGCAGTCAGCATACTTGGCGTGCCAGGCTTAGCCGTCGGCAACACTCGGAGAATTGGTCAATTGGCTTGCGGATTAGCAAAAGCCATTAACCACACCTCCTCAGCGATAGCGCTGCTCAACCAGGAGCAGGCGGAACTTCGCCATGCCATACTAGACAATCGAGCAGCTATAGACTACCTTCTGTTGTTACATCATTTGGGTTGCGAATCTGTCCACGGCATGTGTTGCTTTAATCTTACAGACAATACCCACAAAATACAGAGCCAGCTCACGGACCTTCACACCCTGGTCAAAAACATCAAAAAGGATGCTTCATGGGGGTGATGGGATTCGTTGTGGTCATGGTTCCCATGGGGTTGGCTTCAGACGACACTCAAGGTGATCGTGGGGGTGATAATACTGGGCACAGCCGTGTGCTGTTTCGTGCAATGTATTCCCTCACTGATATCGAGATGTCCCCCATGGAGGGAGCCCCGAAACGTCATCCCCCCACATCAGCTGATGCCGCTCCTGCGCAGGGCCGTTTGTCAGGTCCAAAATAACAAGTAAAGGGGGAGTGTGGAGTCCGCGGGCGCAATTGGCATTAACTGTCCCTGACAAAGGTTACACCGGTTGAGGGAGGCTCCTGGTCACTGGCCTTTGCGGGCACAGAAATTGGGGTGCGGATTAATAGTCATAAGATTGATTCACTTATACCTGACCTGGCAGGTGGCAGGAGGAAGTTGAATAACTAACTCAAGTTAGTTAGTAGGTAATTCCACACTTGCAAGATTAGCCCAAGCCCGAGTGCAAATAGTGGCCATATTTACTCTTGTGTAAGCCATGAACAATGGATTTCCCCTGTCAGTATTTGCCTTAGTTAATTAACTTCCCCAAGAGAAGTTCCCAATTAACCCGGGTAAATGGGTGATGTGATTTTCTGTCAGATGACGATTCTATCACACGCTGCCTTGAATTCCTATATATGATGATGCTTTTCCCTCAATAAACCACTGGTCTTCGCACCATCCTGTCTCGTGTCGTTCCTTGACCAGTCTCCTCCGGGACCCTAAGGGCCGCTTCACGGCCCCAATCCAACAAGTTTATAAATGTAATTGGGTCTTTTTGCCCCAACATGCATCACTCTGCACTTACTAATGTCGAAGCTCATTTGCCACTGTTTTGCCCACTCCCCCAGTGTCAAGAGATCCCTCTGGAGCGCCTCATAAGAGGAAGAAGTGGTGAGAAGTGCAACATTGCTTTCACCTCATTCCAGTCCTTGTCACCTGTATTTGTGTCTGTGTTACTCCGACATGCATGGCCATGACATTTCTCTGCAGTCCCCCCCCCCTCTCCGTCTTTTTATTCCTTGGAAAATGCCAGCATTGAACCCACTGTGTTTCTTGAGGTGAAGCAGGGAGCACCAGCATTGAGACTCATGAGACACGTTCTTGCCCAAACCCTGGAGAAGCCTTAGCACAAAGCCTGGGGCAGAAACCTTTCCCTCTCAACTTCTGCCCGCCTCACTGTTGTAACCTCACACGGAACCTCCCTTTTGTTCTTAGGTTCTGGTCCTGAAATCTCTGGATGATCACCAGATAACTGTCTGTGATAAGTCTGAGCCATAGCTGTCAAGTATCCCTTATTGGCCGGGAAAACTCCTTATTTTACCCTCATTCCCACCGTCATCCCTTATTAATTAGACTGCAATACCCTATTGCCGCCATTGGAGGGCAGCACAGGATAAGCATAGCTGTCAAGTATCCCATATTTGCTGGGAAACTTCCCTTATTTCCAAATCTAAAACTTGACAGGTATGGTCTGAGCAGCGAATACAGAAGTCACTTGGCCTGTCTCTGCCACTTCTTGATGGTGGGATGTATGATATGCCTGTATAAATTATGCCAAGTCTTGCTAAACCAGGGGTGCCCAAACTATGGCCTGTGGGCTGGATATGGCCCATGGGTTGTAGTTTGGGCACCCCTGGTTTAAGCAGAGAATAGACATGTGCCTGAGGACTTAGCAGGGCATGCGCTTTGCCCCCCCCCCCCCTTCAGGAGAGATGGAGGATAGAAGCACACCAGGCCCCTATTTATGAGGGGTGGCCCTTCCCTCCACAATCTTTCAGTTTCTCTTTCTCCCAGGCAAATTGGTCTCTGCTTCGCTCCTCCGCTTCCCGGATAGCAAGGCTGTTGCGAGGCCTAAACCACTCAGAAAGCCAGCCAGCTATAAGAATTGCATCCCATTAAGCGAACCTTTCCAGAGAGAGATTACTGTCAGATGTGGTTTCCCATTCCCTTCCTCTGAGGGTATCTTGGGGCAATGAAGTTTGAGCATGGCCACACCATCTGGCTCTTCTTCCAGGAGACAACTAGGGGATCGAACTCCCAACCTCTGGATCCACAGCCAGATACCTAAAGCATGGAAGTATCTACAGGAGCCTTGCATATGTAAATTGCAGGCAGATATCTCTCATATCTGCATTGGCTCAGCGATTATGATGCTGAACTTGACGACTGGAAGGTCAGCAGGTCAGCATTTGAGACCCGAGTGCTGCATGGCGGAGTGAGCTCCCATCATTTGTCTCAGCTCCTGCCAACCTAGCAGTTCGAAAGCAAGAAATTGCAAGTAGACACAGGCTCTTTGGCTGTAAAGAGAGATCAGCACCCAACCCTAGAGTCAGATACGGCTGGCTTTCAAGCAAGGGAAACCTTTACCTATCTCTCCTCCTTTGACCCCTTTCTTTGGTTGTTTGTACCCTTTTTCTTTTCTTCTCCTCTTTTTGGCAATGCATAAACAGTCTCTTCAGCATTGACAGGCTGGGAGCCGTGTGACATCTGGCAGATTAATGGTCTTGCAAGCAAGTCCCGAGGAGTTGACTTATTTGCTTCGTCTGTATGCAAAGGATGGCGGCCTTCCTAAACACTCATGCGCATGCATTTATATCCATGCACGCTCCTGGGCCTAATGAATTCCTCTCCCCCCCCCTTTTTTCCCCCCCACACTTTGGAGAGATGCAACTCGGCCCCTAGGCGTGTGTATGCAAGAGCAAGCCTCCCCCTATATTCAGTGGGGCTGGCTTTATGGCAAGACTGTTGAGAGTTGCAGTCTCCTACCAATGGGTGAAGGAGGCTGGCAAATTAAGACACATCTCTGGAATACAGAGAAGGTACCCTCAGCATACACAGAAGCATTGAAGCATCTTCAAAAAAGGTGGGCAAAACAGCACACTATTTTGCATAAAACTGCACATATGAGATTATATGCACAGATTCTAAATTAGGAATGGGTTTTGCTAACATAAACAGAATTTAGTGTATCTCCTTCTAGTACGGTGGGCTGAGAGCACTAGTGCCCACTGCCTGTATGTTGCCAAGTTACTGTAGGTGACAAGCAACGTCAAGGCCTCGATCTCGCTTTTTCTTACGGTTCTTATTCTTCAAAGGCAACTTGTACAGTGCGCTCTTTCAAATCCAAGACACCTTCACATGGAGGACTGTTCTCCCTAAAGGAGGATGCATGGCCACCCTCGCAATAGCAATTGTACTTATATATGCTGCCCCATAGGGCTCAGTGCACTTTCTGGGTGGTCCACATGTTAATTAGCAATTAGCTCCCAACATGCTGGGTCCTCTTTTGACCATCCTTGGAAGGATGGAAGAGGGTGAGTAAACCTTGAGTCCTGGTCAGGATCGAACTCCCAACGTTTTGGCTGCAGTACAGTGGTTTCACTACTGCGCCACCAGGGCTATCAACATTTCTCCTCCTCCCTGAAATGGGAAAGGCAAAAGGAGGAGGTAAAGGTGAAGGTGACCCTTGCTTGAAAGCCAGTTGTATCCGACTCTAGGGTTCAGTGCTCATCTCTGTTTCAAAGCCGAAGAGCCAGCACTGTCTGCTTCTGCAGACATTTCTGTGGCCATGTGGCAGGCATGACTAGACACCGGAGTGCACGGAACGCTGTTTACCTTCCCACCAAAGTGGTCCCTATTTATCTACTTGCAATTTCTTGCTTTCAAACTGCTAGGTTGGCAGGAGGAAAGGAAGAAAGAGTAGGTAAACAAGGGATCTTGCAATCTGCATTAAAACATCTGGGTCTCTACCTTGAAAATGTCGCAGTGCGAAGGAAATTAGAGCAGAGAGGAACTTTAGGTAAAGGTCACCCTTGCTTGAAAGCCAGTCGTATCTGACTCTAGAGTCTAGTGCTCTGTTTATAGGCAAAGAACAGAGCTGTCTGCGTCTACAGACACTTCCATGGACATGTGGCAGGCATGACTAAACACCGGAACACATGGAATGCTGTTACCTTTCCTGCCAAAGTGGTACCACCTATTTATCTACTTGCAACTTCTAGCTTTCAAACTGCTAGGTTGCCAGGAGACGGGAGCTCACTCCATCCTGCAGCACTTGGGTCTTGAACTGCTGACCTGTCGACCTTCCAGATGTCAAGTTCAGCATCTTAACCGCTAGGCCACCACAGTCCCTAAGAGGGGAACTTTGCACTGACTTAAATGTCCCTGTGATGTTCAAAATCTCCATGCACGCATTGCCGACGACAGCGTGGGCCACCCAGCCACCATTCCTTGCTGTGCAACTTTGTTCAACATCGCCATTCAGTGGCAAAAAAGCCTGCCCACCCCGAGGGGAATTCTCTCTCTTTTTGCCTCGGGTCTACTGTGAACCACCCAGTCTGTCAGTGACATGCTGAGCTGTGTAGCGGAGGGAGCATTGTCGCTTTGCAGCCTGGCTTTGCTCGTCTCCTCTCTCCTTCGCTCCTCTGGGTGGCTTCAGTCCATCAACTTCATTAAAGGTAATCCAACCACCCGTCAGCCGGAGATGCGTCTGCCAAAAGGAAGATGGAAAAAGGCTTGCTTAACCCCAAATGCTCCAAGGTGAGGAGATATTTGTCTACATGTCCAGGCAGTTTCCTGATGAAGGTTCACTGAGGGTTATAGTCAGGTAAGGTAAAGGTTGCCCTTCCTCCAAAGCCAGTCGTATCCGACTCTAGGGTTCAGTGCTCATCTCTGTTTCAAAGCCAAAGAGCCAGCACTGTCTACATCTGCAGATGCTTCCGTGTTCATGCCTCAACACCGGAGTTCGTGGAACACTGTTTACCTTCCCACCAAAGTGGCCCCTATTTATCTATTTGTAATTTCTTGCTTTCAAACTGTTAAGTTGGCAGGAACTGGGACAGAGATGGCAGCTCACGCCGTCATGCAGTACCCGGGAATCGAACTCCGACCTTCCAGTCTGTGAGTCCAGCATCTTAACCACTTGAGCCACCACAGTCCCGCTACAGTCAGAGGACCCAAAAAAATTCAGTATATTGCTTTGCTGTGGATTTTGCAGTACAGTAAAACCCCTACTTATGAAAAAAAATCCATTCTGTAGGCTTTTGCTTAAATTGAGTTTTTTTGTAACTCGAAACAAATCCGTAGGAAAGATTATTTTTACGTAACTCGAAGCAAACCCATAGGGAAAAGAATATTTATGTAACTCAAAGCAAACCCATAGGAAGTCGTGTAAATTGGGACATGGTTTTAGCACAAAACCATTATGTAAGTCGAATTTTATGTAACTCGAACTCAAGGCATGTGTAAGTCGGGGTTTTACTGTATATGCATGTGAATGCTTTCTGCTCAGGAGAAAATGAACTCAATTCCTTGTTTGACCAGACTATCAGGGAGTTGAATTCCTGCTGGTCCCAATTTGCTTTGCATTCTCTCCACTGCCGCGCTTGTCTTCTCCAAGTGGGACCAAAACTTTTCACGATTGGGTCTCCCCATCTTTTGCGGGGCCTGCCAAGGGGTCTTTATGCTCCTCTGGGATACCACCCCATCACTGCTGCTGTCCAACGCTTGTCCGTCATTCGAGAGGCATGTCCAGCCCGGCGCAATTTCCATTTATGGTATTTCTCGATTCTGCTTTGTTTTCTTATCTGAGCATTGGGGGTGTGGTCATGAAGGGATTTCTTGAGCATGTGTGTGTGTGTGTGTGATCAAATCCCTTCCAAAGTTTAAGGACTCTATAAATCAGTGGCCTAAAATAGGTCCTACCATTATCAGATCTTACAAACCCAAGTCAGTGGCTTCTTTTATTGAGCCAATCTATCTTCAAGAGTTATGGTCGGAGCAGCCCCACAGCAATCAATGGGATATATATGTTAGTCATGACGAACCTAATTCTAACTTAACTGCCATTTATTTCAACAGACCCACCCAATAAATTACAAAGGGAAGCAGGATCCAACCTATTGTGTTTTAACAAATCAATTAATCTTACGGAGTTGTTGCAGCGGTAAAAGGGGAAAAAATGAATGTCGTCTGAGCAATTCGAACCACTGTTAATACTCTTTGGTGTCACTGTGGAGACAGGAATATTGACAGCCTTTCCAGATCTGCACCAAAATTTTACCGATTCGCAGGAATACAGGGATATGTTAAATATATTAAATACGATCGCTGATTCTGTGGATTTAAAGATAAATGGGAACCTGTGACTTAAGTGGAGAGAAGGAAAATCATAGGAGGAAGTATTTTACAGTCTTCTTCAGGTGCCGTATCCATTCCGGATATTGACTATCCTCATGGTGATAGTCTTCCTGTTCTTAACTCCTCGGAAGGGGCCGTGATGGGCCAGTGGTTAAGAAGCTCGCCTTGTTAGCTGGAAGGCTGGCAAATCAGCAGTTTAAGACCCAAGGTACTACATGACGGATTGAGCACCTGTCTCTGTCCCAGCTCTTGGGGGACATGAAAGGAGCCTCATTCGGGCATCCCCTGAGTATACCTGTCAAGTTTTGGATTTGGAAATAAGGGAAATCTCCCGGCAAATAAGGGATACTTGACAGCTATGCTTATCCTTTGCTGCCCTCCAATGGCGGCAATAGGGCATTGCAGTCTAATTAATAAGGGATGACGGCGGGAAAGAGGGTAAAATAAGGGGTTTTCCAGGCCAATAAGGGATACTTGACAGCTATGTTTATCCTGTGCTGCCCTCCAATGGCGGCAATAGGGCATTGCAGTCTAATTAATAAGGAAAGAGGCAGGAAAGAGGGTAAAATAAGGGGTTTTCCTGGCCAATAAGGGATACTTGACAGCTATGCCCCTGAGCAGAGTTTCTCCCGCAAAAAAAAAACCTATCAGCCCGGAATAATTTCTGACACGAAATTATTATTATTATTCCTTGGAACAGTTCTTCCCCGGACATGCTACACCAGTCTCTCAGGTTTGTCACCCATGAAGTCTGTCTACACCCAGGGCCTCTCTTTCCAGGGATCTTTCCTTGCACAGCGAGTTGGAGTATTCTATGCTTTATGTTGTTCCTCATGATATGTCCAAGGTACTGGAGCTTTCTTTTGCTTAATGGTCTTCAACAGTTCTTGTTCTTTATCCATCCAGAAGATGCAACACTTCTCCATTCGTCACATGGTCAACCAATGATATCCATAGCAGCTGTCCGTAGATCCACATTTCAAAAGCTTTGATTCTCTTTTCAGATGCTTTAGTCAATGCCCAGGCTTCAACTCCATGCAGCAGCACTGGGAATATGTAACATCTCACTATTCAGAGCATTGTAGCAAGGCTTAGATCTCTACTGCATAACAAATATCACATTCTACGGTCAGAGAAGAGAAAAGGAAACCTTACATGGAGGCATTCCAGAAATTTGTTCATTTGGACCAAGAAGTCCTCAGAGGCCTCTCTGTCCCCTGACTAGGGTTGCAATGTAGGTAGAGCAATAGGGGTGTTAGTCAGGCCACCCAAATCTAGCAAAGCTGTCAAGTATCCCTTATTGGCCAGGAAAACCCCTTATTTTACCCTCTTTCCCGCTGCCATCCCTTATTAATTAGACTGCAGTGCCCTATTGCCGCCATTGGAGGGCAGCACAGGATAAGCATAGCTGTCAATTATCCCGTATTTGCCGGGAAATTTCCCTTATTTCCAAATCCAAAACTTGACAGGTATGAATCTAGTGGTGAACTTACTAGGAAGTGTTAGGACAGGAGTTCCCAACCTTTTCAAGCCAGGGGTCAGGTCACTCTCTCTCAGTCAGCTTTGAGGGCTGGACAGCCAATTTGCCCTGCCTGCACAATGGAGGCAGCCATTTTGTCCCAACAGCTTCAAAGGGGTGGCCAGTTTGTTCCTCGAATGCCCTTGGAAGGAGTGGGGGCCATATGAAATGGTGCCGCAGGCCAGATCTGGCCCCCGGGCTTTAGGTTAGGAACCCCTGTCTTAGGAGGATAAACCACAACACTTCCAGACCTTATTTACTTTCATTTTACTGAAAGCATAAACTTTCTTTTTCTTTGTCAGGAGGAGGAAGGCACGGCATGCTCTTCCTCCTTCTTCATGGGGGGTTTACACTGGTGTCCCGCAGCAGGATGGATGGGAAGTGACACTGCTTGTCCCGGATGCCGCATTGCTAGTTTCAGCATTGCCCCCTTAAATATATTTCTTCCCACAATACACAAGCAACTTCCAGGCTTCACTCCTGCCAACCTAGCAGTTCGAAAGCAGGAAATTGCAAGCAGATAAATAGGTACTGCTTTGGTGTGAAAGGTAACAGCATTCCATGCGCTCCAGAGTCTATTCTAGTCATGCCGGCCACATGATCATGGAAATGTCTGAGATGAGCACCAAACCCTAGAGTTGGACACAAGTGGCTTTCCGTCAAGGGAGACCTTGACCTTTACTAATGTAATGCATAATTGCTGAAGTCACCAACTTGGAAGAGTTCAAAAAGCAATTAGATTAAACTCATAGAGAATTGGGATTAATGTTTACTCAATCCCAATTCTGACAAAATGGACTTGATCCATGAAAGCTAAGGTTAAAATATAGCCATTAGTCTTTACATGGCAACAACATTTTTTGTCCTTTTGTTTTATTTTGTTTACTCCCTGATATGCTTCAAACACAGACTAACACGGCTACCATTTCAAAAATGTTTACTCATTGTGATGGTTAGAAGAGTTGACTTTTGGATTTTCAGTCATTTTCCCATGCCAGTGTATTTGTTTAGTGCAGGGGTGCCCGAACATTTCAGGCTGTGGGCCAGTCACATGGTTGAGCGGGTTGGCCACGTGGTTCCTCCCACCAGAAGCAGAAATAAAATGCACCTGCACATGCGGATTCCGCATGCCCAATTGGCATAATCAGCCCCTGGCAGAGGTTACACCGGCGAAGGAGGTTCCTGGTCACTGGCCCTTGCCAGTATGGAAATTAAGGGGGGTGGATTAATAATAAGGGATTAATTCGCCTGCATCTGACCTGACCTACGACTCTGCTGAGGAAGCAGAACGCTAACCTCCCGTTACCCATTAGGCAATTACTGACTCACAGATCAGCCTAATCTTTGGTGCAAATAGAGGCCATATTTACCCTGGTGTAAGCCTCAGACAATGCTTTTCCCCTGTCAGTGTTTGCCCGAGTTAATTAACTTCCCCAAGAGAGATTTCCCATTAACCCGAGTAAATGGGTGATGTGATTTTCTGTCAGATGACGGTTCTTTCCTGCATTGCCTTCTGATCTATATATGATGATGCTTTTCCTTCAATAAACCACTGATCTGATCTCGCTCCATATTGCCTCGTATCGTTTCTTGATCAGTCTCCTCCGGGACCTAACGGCTGTCCTAGCGGCCCCGATTCCTACATCTGGTGACCCCGACATGATCTTACTTGAGAGTAAGCGATCACATGGTCCGGTTCTGCGCTTGAACCGCGTCCGATCGTCCCGGAGGACAGCGCGGCAGCCCGGCCGGTAAGCCAGCCGGTCGGGAAGACGGCCCTGCGGCGTGGCATTACAGAAGAGGCATCCTACAGCTTGCTCCCGACTTTCGCGGCGGCTTGCAGTAACGGAAAAACGCGTTCCGCTCAGGGTCAGCTGTGAACCCCTGACAGCGCAGAGGCCACCGAGGGCCCGTGGTAGGGGACCACGCTCCGAGCTCTACCCAAAGAATCGTCGCTGAAACCTATTACCTGGCCCAAAAGACGCGTCGACTCGTCCCGAGGAGGAATCTTCGGAGAACCCCCGCAGGTAATATGGGGACCTGTCCTCAGCGACAGCGTCCGTCCGCTAGCCAAAGAACTCATGAGGAAGAGTTCAAAATCCTGGCCAGGGTATTTCAGTTACGTTTTCACAGCCGAGAGCTACCGAGACTTTTGGTGTACCTAAGGGAACACTGCCTGCTTTACCCAGAAGTAGGTACGTTAACCCTTCAGCTTTGGGATCAGATAGGAGACTGCATTCAGCAACCCCCGAAAGCTCCTGAGGGCGTAATTCGCACATGGAGTAAATGTAGGAAGCTCTTAGCGGAGGTAGACCCAGTCCGGGTAGAGGCCAAAGAACCCCCAGCGCCAGTCGAGCCATCGGCGCCCACGGCGCTCTATCCGTCATTGCAGTTTAAGCAGAGTAGTGTAGGGAGCTTTCCCTCGATGACAGCTGCAGACGTCACCGACGGAATGCATGGAATGAGGAGCGCAGGCGCTTCTCTGACAGTTACAGGCTCCCAGGCCAAGAGTGCCCTTCAGCGCACAATTGAGGAAGAGATCAAGAAGGGGGATTTGCCAGCAGAAGAACTAGCTGAGCTTAGTCAGATTTGTCCAATTAGCTTGGAAATGGATGCCCTCACAGGGGCCCAGCAGATAGTTCATTCCCCAGTCCCGTATAAGCTTCTCATGGCTATACGGAAGGCCATTACAGAGACAGGACTCCAGAGTCGCTTCACTAGGGACACGCTTCAGCAAGTGTGCGAGAATACCATGTTCATCCCGCACAACTGGAAAGCCGTCATGCGGATGATGCTCAACCCCAGCCAGTATTTGCTATGGGACAGTGAGTATCGCCTCGAGGCTCAGACAAGGGCTGCCAGGATGGGAGGCGCAGTACTTCCTGAACAGTTATATGGTTCAGGTGCCTTCGAATCCATCGATGCGCAGACCAACTTGCCACTAGCCACTCTTCAGATGTCAGCCGAGGCTGCCTTCAAGGCTTTTCTCAAGGTTCCAGCAACTGGCAAAGCGGCCAAAAATTACACCGCAGTCAAACAGGGAGCCCAGGAGCCCTACATGGACTTCATCAATCGCTTAGAGGAAGCGATCAGTAGACAGATCGATAATGAGCAAGCCCAACAAGAGCTCATGATGAAATTGGCCAAAGATAATGCTAATTTAGACTGCCATAAAATCTTGCAGTCACTGGGTAATCGTCCCGACTTGACCCTCACGGACATGATTAGAGCGTGCGCCGACGTTGGCACAGAATCCTATAAAATGGGTTTGCTAGCAGCAGCGGTGCAAGGGGGCAGAAGACCTAAGACTAAAAACCAAGGGGCATGTCACAATTGTGGCAAGGTCGGTCACTTCGCTAGGGAGTGCCGATCCAAGGGAGGCGGACAAAATTCCGGCCGTTCCAAGGCTCCAAACACCCTGTGTCTGAAGTGTAAGAAAGGCTACCATTGGTCCAGATACTGTCCGAGTTCGGGAAACCGGAACGCGGGCACGTCTCTGGCCCCGGTCCAAACAGAGGCTGAGCTCGCTCTGAGCTCGCCAGAGCTAGACTAGATTCCGATCACATTCCTAGCATTGCGAAGGCGCAGGCCAGCCCCAAGAGCAGTACAGGGCTAGAATTGACCTGCCAGGCTGACGTTACATGTGACCTGCCAGGCACAGTCTATTTGGTGGATTCCCAGTACATGGGTCCACTGCCCAAGGGCTTTATAGGTTTAGTTTTGCCTCGCAGTGTAGCAGGAGCACGTGGAATTCTTGTAATTCCAGGAGTCATTGACTCCAATTTTTCAGGCATTCTCCAAGTTCAGTTTTGGACGCACTTACCCCAGACAATTCACAAAGGAGACACATTAGCGCAACTGATTATGGTTCCTTGTCACTCACCAGCAGATAGCCAGGGAAGGCTCAGGGACAGCTCAGAGTCCCGGTCAGGGGACCGCTCGAGCGCCAGTAAGGCAGTGCAAGGATACCAGGTCTTAGCCACAGTGGAGACCAACATTGAGTGGAAACAGCACCCAGTTATTGAGGTATTTCTGAATAAAAGATCATTTTCAGGGTTGTTAGATACCGGAACTGATGTGAGCATAATCAGCAGAAGCCAGTGGCCACGGGAGTGGGCCATTGAGCCGGTCTCCGATGTGTGGGGGGTAGGCGGCATCCAGGAAGCGTTTAGGAGCCGGGAGTGGGTGACAGTCACGATTCCAAAGGCTGACGGCACAGCGGTCATTCGGCCGCACATTCTGGACGTGCACATCAACCTTTGGGGGCGAGACATTTTACAGCAGTACGGTGCTACGCTTACCTTTGGGTAATGGCGTTGCCACTTAAATGGCTCACCAATACGCCGGTCTGGGTGGAGCAATGGCCGGTAGTGGGAGAAAAGTTGGTCGCCCTAAAGCAACTGGTTAAAGAACAGCTAGACGCAGGACACATAGAGCAGTCCACTAGTCCTTGGAATTCGCCTATTTTTGTCATTAAGAAGAAGTCGGGGAAGTGGCGACTCCTCCACGATCTCAGAGAGATCAATAAATGTATACAGCCAATGGGTCCGCTTCAATGAGGCATCCCAAATCCAAATATGATTCCCGAGGGGTGGGAGATCCTAGTTGTAGATCTCAAGGATTGCTTTTACACCATTCCCTTAGACCCCAGGGACGGGGAAAGGTTCGCCTTTACGGTGCCGGTTGTGAACCACAGCGAGCCCACGCAGCGTTACGCGTGGAAATTTTTGCCACAGGGCATGCTCAATTCGCCGACCCTGTGCCAAATTTATGTTCACAACGCACTGGAAAAGTTTCGAAACCTTCATCCCACAGCTTTAGTTTGCCATTTCATGGATGATATCTTGGTCGTGGTGCCGCAACTCGGCAGCGAAATGTTTGCAGACCTCCAGGCCAGCCTGGGGGAGAAAGGGTTACTCATTGCCCCAGAGAAAGTGCAGAGAACTGAGCCCTTCTCATACTTGGGTCACCGGCTTCTCCGCTCTTTCGCAGCACCAGTTTTGCCCCAAATCAACTTGAAGGATTCTGTCACCCTGGTAGAATTGCAGCAGGTTTTAGGAAACATTAATTGGGCCAGACCGTATTTCCGATTGGATACGGATATTTTGAAGCCGCTCTTCTCGCTGCTCACATTAGGCAAGCAGCCGGCAGACCGGATACAAATTCCTCGAGAGGCACGCTTGGCTCTCGAGAAAGTCAACCAAGTTCTCAGCCAAAGGTGGGTGGACAGGATTGCTCAGGGGCCATATGCTCCGATCCTGAACTTGTACATCATTCAGGCAGGATCCATGTTCACCAGAGCCCTAGGAGTGGACTCCGAGAAAGGAGCGAGTATCGTGGAATGGGTGTACTTGCCGAACACCTCTTCCCGAAACATCGTTCCTTCCCAAGAATTGGTCTCCGCGGTGGTTTACCGCGGAAGGCTGAGAACTAGGGACATTTCAGGGCACGACTTAGCAAAGATCGTGGTCCCGTTCACCAAAGAGCAGGTTCAGCAATTGATGCAGCTCGGTGACTCGCTTCCAATTGCTTTGGAGGGATTCACCGGATGCTTGGCCGAAAGACCCCAGACTTGTCTCGCTTCAAACGCAGACAGTCAGCTTGTTCGAATTGCTCTCGCTGGTTCCGCTTCAGGGGGCCAGGACAGTCTTCACGGATGGGAGTCGCACATATGGTGTCTTGACTTGGCACGAAGGCCAGGCTTGGCGCACGCTGTTAACTCTTCCACAGAAGTCCGCACAGCGGGCAGAGTTGGCAGCGGTGAACCTTGCCTTGCGCACCTTCGCCAAAGAGCGCCTAAACATCATTACTGACAGTCAGTATGTTAGGAATTTGCTTCACAGTCTACCGGGAGCATATATCACTCCCGCGATAGTCAAGAATTTGCTGAGTTTGTTCCTCACAGCTCAATTTCATTTGCGAAACCGTACGGAAGCGTTCTATATTGCCCACATCCAAAGTCACCAAGATCTACTGGGTCTGATTTCCACGGGCAATAGCAGAGCGGATGCGGCTGCAAAGGAAATTCAGCAACGTTCAGTGTTAGGTGTTTTCACTACTCCAATTCAGAGTCATGCATTCTTTCACCAAAATGCCAAAGCGCTCGCCAGACAGTTCAATCTGCCACTTTCTCAAGCCCAAGGCATAGTTCGCTCTTGCCAGCATTGTGCAGGGGCACCGGGGGGGCCCTCGTGGGGGGTCAACCCACGAGGGACAGAGGCTAACCAGGTGTGGCAGATGGATGTCACGCACGTTCCGCAGTTTGGCAGATGGCAGTACATGCACGTTTGCATAGATACCTTTTCACAATTCGTTTGGGCAATGGCGCAGAATGGGGAGACTGCCTCCCATGTGGAGCAGCACCTCCTTTCCTGCATCGCGGCAATGGGCAAGCCGCGGCACGTTAAAACCGATAACGCCCCGTCCTACAGCTCCAGGCAGCTGGCCGCCTTCATGGCCACCTGGGACATCAAGCATACTTTTGGCGTTCCTTACAATCCGCAGGGGCAAGCGATTGTGGAACGAGTCAATCGGACACTCAAGTCCTATATTGACAAACAAACAGAAAGGGGGGAGCCACCAGCCCTCCCCAAGTCACAGGGTCAGGCACAGCATTGTCTGAATAAGGTATTGTTCACATACAATCACCTTAATGTTTTTTCAGATTGCACACCGCAGGAGAAGCACTTCCGCTGTTCGGAAGCTCTCCCGCGACCGATGGTCCAATACCGGGTGCCACCGGACCCTTCCTGGAGGGGCCCGGCGCCACTCATAACCTGGGGAAGAGGGTATGCTGCAGTTATGTCCCCTACAGGTGTCGTTTGGATTCCAGCTCGGTGTGTTAAGCCTCACTTGGAACCACATGGCGTGGACCCAGGCAGATCCGAGCCCGATCCCGGAGATGGAGGACCTCACCCTGACCGAGGGGACCCGTCGGAAGAAGCGGTGACAGCGGACGGAGCCGAAGGTCACCTGGGGGATGGTCAAGATCCTTTGCCGTGAGGCCGAGGACGTCATCCGACGCGAGGAGAAGGAACCGACACCGGAGAACTTCATGGCTGCAGTCCTTGCCCAGATTAGTGCCAACACCGTGGCAGTCACCATCATCCTGGCCCTCTCCCTACTTGCGGGGGAAGGTGTCCAGGCAGTCTCACTAAAGGCCAACGGCTTGATGCCAGGCGAAGATTTTTCAGCCAGGATGCACTACAACTTATGGGAAAGGTTGGCGGGTCTCGTCAACCAGTCCGATTTTTGCCTGAAGCAGGACATTGGTTCTGCCTCCATTCTGGGCACCTGCCTCATCCCTGTGTGCCACACTCTGGATGCACGCACCAGGGACGGTGACTGGCTGCTGAAGCGGATTTTCGGTCCGCATCTCCCTGCGAGCTTCACAGCATACGCTCGCTGGGGGGGAATGCAGCTGACAATGACTTTACCGGCTGACGCAGCCACTCTCCACACTCCTCGAGTGGCGGTCAGTCCGAACTCTACTTGTGCTCGAATGGTCGGCTGCGCTGCAGTCGGCCGAACTCAGCGCCGCTGCCTCAACACTGGCAGCAGCAACTGGACTAGTGATAAACCAGAGACACTTGGTTCAATGTATGCCCATGTTACCCTACCTTCAGGATGGTTCTTTACATGTAATCAGTACACTTGGAACTACATTCCCACAAATGTATCAGATTCCACATGTTGCATTAGTCGTTTGACACTGTTACTCCCCTCTAAGGATATGATTGTTCCAAGCACAAATGTTTCAGATGTTTCCGCACCCATACGACACGCTCGTGCCACCCAGTTAGACAGCTCATGTGATAGCAACATTAGGGTTCTTAGTCCAGCCAAATACGTCTCGTTGGCAGTCAGCATACTTGGTGTGCCAGGCTTAGCCGTCGGCAACGTTCGGAGAATTGGTCAATTGGCTTGCGGTTTAGCAAAAGCCATTAACCATACCTCCTCAGCAATAGCGCTGCTCAACCAGGAGCAGGCAGAACTTCGCCATGCCATCCTTGACAATCGAGCAGCTATAGACTATCTTTTGTTGTTACATCATTTGGGTTGCGAATCTGTCCACGGCATGTGTTGCTTTAATCTCACTGACAACTCACGCAAAGTCCAGAGCCAGCTCATGGACCTCCACACCCTAGTCAAGAACATTAAGCAGGGTTCGATATGGGATTGGTGGAGTTCCTTGTGGTCGTGGCTCCCATGGGGGTAGCTCCAGACAATGCTTCAAGTAATTGTGGGGGTGATAATACTAGGCATAGCAGGATGCTGTTTCATGCAATGTATTCCCTCACTATTATCAAGGTGTCTCTCATGGGGGGAACCCCGAAGCGTCATTCCCGCTCATCAGCTGATGCCTCTCTTGCGCAGAGTCGCCTGTCAGGTTCCTAAACAATAGAAAAAGGGGAGATGCGGATTCCGCATGCCCAATTGGCATAATCAGCCCCTGGCAGAGGTTACACCGGCGAAGGAGGTTCCTGGTCACTGGCCCTTGCCAGTATGGAAATTAAGGGGGGTGGATTAATAATAAGGGATTAATTCGCCTGCATCTGACCTGACCTACGACTCTGCTGAGGAAGCAGAACGCTAACCTCCCGTTACCCATTAGGCAATTACTGACTCACAGATCAGCCTAATCTTTGGTGCAAATAGAGGCCATATTTACCCTGGTGTAAGCCTCAGACAATGCTTTTCCCCTGTCAGTGTTTGCCCGAGTTAATTAACTTCCCCAAGAGAGATTTCCCATTAACCCGAGTAAATGGGTGATGTGATTTTCTGTCAGATGACGGTTCTTTCCTGCATTGCCTTCTGATCTATATATGATGATGCTTTTCCTTCAATAAACCACTGATCTGATCTCGCTCCATATTGCCTCGTATCGTTTCTTGATCAGTCTCCTCCGGGACCTAACGGCCGTCCTAGCGGCCCCGATTCCTACACGCACATCCACAAAACATTGTCGTAAATGCAGCTGCAGCTGTCAAATGTGTTTACAACAGCCACGGGTGCTTTATGGCAGTGTTTTGCACATGTGTGGGCGTGTTTAACTTCCGCTTCTGGGAGCGGTGAGGGTAGGGTGACGCGGGTCGGATTATTAGGCAGTGCAGGCCGGATCCAGTCTGTGGGCAATAGTTTGGGCACGCCGAGTATAGTGACTACAGCAGGGACTGTGGAAGATGAGGCATGATGGGAACTGTAGTTCCACAGCACTTTCAGGCTACTTGGGTTACAGTGTCAGATTCATAGCCATACCTGTCAAGTTTTGGATTTGGAAATAAGGGAAATTTCCCGCCAAATAAGGGATACTTGACAGCTATGCTTATCCTGTGCTGCCCTCCAATGGCGGCAATAGGGCATTGCAGTCTAATTAATACGGGACGACGGCGGGAAAGAGGGTAAAATAAGGGGTTTTCCCGGCCAATAGGGATACTTGACAGCTATGTTCAGAGCAGAAAGACCTGCTCAAAAAAGAGTCAACATAAGTAATTCCACCATGGGTTAAATAAAAGTCTTCATACGACTGGGCTGTAATGAAGTTTTTTCTTGATAATTGTAACAAAAATGATCTTGCTTGACATATATAACAAAAATAATTCCACTATGGGTAATCATGTATTCACTGAAACAGCTGTAGGAAATGTATCGTTTCAAAGTCGATACTAGTTAATTCGACTTTTCTGAACTTATTGTTCCTTTTTCAGGAAATCTACATAAAAAGAGTTACTAAAACAATACAAGCATTACTAAATAGTTACTAAACAAGATGGCTTCGTTAGAGTAGACACTAGTGAATTAAGTCTCTTCAGGGAGAGTCTAGAAAGGTTCATGTTGCGTCCCCACAGATGCTCAATAAAGGGCTCCTTCATTAGCATCTCGCCCTGAAATCCTTTCTAGCTTACTCATCCACAGTCCTGGAGGGGCTAGACAGCATTGCTCAGCGAGACAAAACCCTTGCAATTTATCCTGAGAAAGTACATTGGCACTATTGTTAAACAACGCTCAAATGCCAACAAATCAGGCCAAATATTGGCTGTTGTATGAAAAAAAATATGATATAATAATTTAATTCCATTGAAGATGCTTTCAAAAATTCCTGCTGGGGAGCTCAATAAGCAGGCAGATAGTGGTGTTAATCAGTTTGCATACATAGCTGTTTTGAGCCATTAAGAAAATGAAAAGTGGAAGGTTTTTTAAAAAGGATTCTTCTCCTCTTTTTTTAGGTTTTTTTTAAAGGGTTCTTCTTCTTCTTTCATGCCCCGAACAAACCTTGGACTGCCAAAATGAAGCCACTTTCTTAACTTTGTCGTTGGCCAAACCCAAGTCCTCTTTGGTGCATGTCTCTGGCAGCAATCGGCAGACCAGTAAATGAGCCAGGTTCTGTATCTCTCCACATTCCCACCATGTGTTGTTGTCCACCAGCAGTCTCCACTTGAGCATGTTGGTCTTGCATTTAGGGACTCCAACCCACAGCCTACTCAGGGTCCTCCAAGTGTCGTTGGGGAGGTTGAGTTCCTCAGCTATATCTTCCTCTAATGTTATTCCTTATCCAGTCAGCTTCTTCCTCCATCTTCTAATTTGGTTTTGCTCTTGTGTACCCTCAAGAATGTTTGTTCTTGCCATAAAGCTCTTGTTGGATCTGAGCCAGTGGACTTGAGGCTCATATCCATTCAGAGGGCATCAAGGGTCATTCTCTTGCTTAGTTCTCTCAGCCTCCGCTGCTACTTCTCTCCTGATCTTAGGTGGAGTGATACCAACAAACGGGTATATTTTCTCAACTGGTGTAGGTTTGAGGCATCCAGTCACTATCCACATTTTAAGCGTTATCATTATGGTGACCAAGCAACAGAGATACAGCCATTAAAGACTGGGTTCACTCAATGTGTGAGCACCACCAGATACTCCTCCCAGGAGGCTGGATGGGTTCAAGTCCCTCAACGTGAACTCCACAGGCTTGGAGTCTCTTCACTCACTCACCACAACTTTTATTAAGCCTCCCACACAAGCTCCCACAGTCTTCTTGCAGAGAGGGTTTGCATAAACAGGTAGTAGGTGTGTTTCCAGCTCAGACTGGCCTGGTCTGATGGGCTCTAAATTCTTTTTAGTATCTCAGAGACAAAATAAGCACTCAGTGGGTGAACATAAGAACATAAGAACAGCCTTGCTGGAACAGGCCACAGCCCATCCAGTCCAGCATTCTGTCTCACACAGTGGCTCACCATTTCCTTCAGGGTATTCCCAAGGAGATGCCTTCACCTGCTTAGGATTCTCTGGAAATGGCATTGAGAGATATCCTGCCTATCTCTAAAACCCGGAGGTTGTCCTTAGGTATCCATTATAATTATAGCCATGGATACCTTTGTCCTCCATGAACTTGTCTAATCCTTTCTTAAAGCTGTCAAGACTGACAGCTGTCACCACTTCCTCTGGCAGGGAGTTCAATAGACCAGGGATCCTCTGGGTGAAAAAGTATTTTCTCTTATTTGTTTGAGAACCAGTACCCAAAAGTTTCATGGAGTGTCATGGAGTGAAGTTTCACTCCATGGAGTGAAGAACAAGGTTTTATCAGCCAATCCTCTAGGCATATCCAAAGACAGGTACAACATATCATGTTTTCATCCCTCTTGCCTCCTTCTTCTCACACAGTGGACCAAGGAAATCAGGGCTGGTTGACTCAAGTTAGTGTGGGAATGCACAAATTGCTACAGATGCTTTAAGACTATTAAGCAAATAAAACTTCAATACTTTGGCCATATCATGAGGAACGACATACTCCAACTCATCCTGCAAGGAAAGATGCCTGGGAAGAGAAGTCCTGGGACGTAGATGGACTTCATGGCTAACGAACCTGAGAGACTGGGGTGGCATGTCCTGGGAAGAACTGTTCTGAGGAGTTGAGAACAGGAAGACTATCGCCATGATGATAGCCAATATCCGGAATGGATACGACACCTGAAGAAGAAGACACTAGAGATGCTGACAGACTGTGAAGCCCACTATTCTAGCCAGCATAGGAAAGTTAGGGGCTTGTTTCCAACCACATCTGGATGGAAGAGGCTGAGTCAGTCTTGACCCCCATCAGGATTGAACTCACAGTGTCAGCAGTTTGGCTGCAGTACAGCAGTTTAACCACTTTGCCACAAGGGCCCTTCATGTTCACCTCTAATTTCTGCAGAACTATTGGTCTACTTTAAGCAATGAATGTGTGCCAGCTTTGGAGGAAAGTGACCAAAAGGAACAGGCATAATTTGACGTTTCCAAGAAGGTCCCAGTTGTCCTTGGGTCAGTTTGCCAGAGTACAAAAAATGTTTCTTTAGGTGTTTGGGATGTTAGAAACGCAGAAATTCGAAGTGTTTTAGAAAAATACCAAGGGCAAGTGTTGATATAGGACAGGGGTCAGCAACCTTTTTAAGTTGGGGGCCGGGTCACGCTCCCTCAGACAGTTGAGGGGGCCAGACTGGTGCCATAAACGTGGCTGTCATAAATGCCCTTACGACAGCTGTAAACATGTAATCAGCCACCATAAACACACCCACATCCGGTTCCAGTGAAGGTGGCAGAAGCAGCCGCTACGGCAGGGGCCTGATGATTTGGCGCCACAGGCCAGATTTGGCCCATGGGCCATAAGTTGCCAACCCCTGATATAGGAGAAGAAGAAAGTACCAAAGCAGAAGTAGATGGTCAGCTGACACCCTGATGAAAGCCAACACTTTCCCTGGGGACATCAATTGCTGAGCTCAGATCAACCTTATTGGAGTCTATGTATTCCTGTCTGTAGGAATCGGGGCCGCTGAGGGCCGGAGGTCCCGGAGGAGACTGATCAAGAAACGATACGAGGCAATATGGAGCGTGATCAGATCAGTAGTTTATTGAGGGAAAACTTCAACATATATAGGAGAAAAAGCGCAACGGTGGCAAAACCGTCATCTGACAGAAAATCACATCACCTGTTTACTCGGGTTAATTGGGAATCTCTCTGGGGGAAGTTAATTAACTGGGACAAACATTGACATGGGAAACACCATTGTCCAAGGATTAGGCTGGGGTAAACATGGCTTCTATTTGCGTCTGGGATAAGACTGAGACTCGGAGATGAGTGATTACCTTAATGGGTAACGGGGTTAGATATTCGCTCTCTCAGCAGAACCGCTGGTCAGGTCAAGGAATTGGGTGAATCAAACCCTATCATTTATCCACCCCCCTTAATTTCTCTGCCCACAGAAACCACCGCTGGGAGTCTTCTCACCTAAGCGGCCTCTGCAAGGGCCGTTTCCATGCCAGATGGGCATGGGGAATCCATACCTGTCCACCCAGATGAGCAGTTGTTTTGCATCCTAGGGAACTCAGATTACAGAGAGGGGGTTACATTACTCGCAAGACTGGCTGCGTGCAAGAATCCTCTTCCTATTTTTAAGTACATTGTTACACTGAACCGAACCCTCATTATACTTAGATTACGTGTGAGATGGATGACTGGCTGTCTTGTGGAGGATTTGATTGGGTAGGTCAAAGTAGCACTAAAAATATCTCCCTACCCAACCCTTTCCTTACTTTGTAAAGAACAAAAATAACATCCTTTGTCCTTTTCTTACTCTCCTTCAATTTTTAGCTTTGGGCCTTTATTTGTGGAAGCAGGACTTTTATTGTGAGCTGTGGGTGTCTGGGTTATAATTTGGCTAGACAGGAAGAACACACTTGGACAAGCTGAACTACTGACTGGAAGTGCTAAGAGGACATGCTCTGACCCCCAGCACATACTTTCCCCTGTCCTCCCTCTTTACTTGTTTACTGTTTGCTGCACTTCTGTGGTGTTTCAGAAGAAAACTTCTTCCTGAATATACAGTACAGGAATAATGCTTGCCTGTCTTTTCTCATGTGGCACAGAGTAAGCTTTCTTGGGTCACTAACGGATTTGTAGCAGCAGTTTTGATGTCTAAGGGGCCACGTACAGGTAAGAATTAGGTGATAGTCCAGAACTGATGGAAGGGGATTCTTGGAGGGGAAGAAGATAGGCAAGGAGTAGAGGCTTAGTAGTTAAGTCACTGAACTTGACGACTGGAAGGTCGGCAGGTCAGCAGTTCGAGACCCGAGTGCTGCATGATGAAGTGAGCTCCCATATCTGTCCCAGCTCCTGCCAACCTAGCAGTTCAAAAGCAAGACATTGCAAGTAGATAAATAGGTACTACTTTGGTGGGAAAGGTAACAGCATTCTGGATGGGGTGTGGCCTGTTCCAGCAAGGCCACATATGTTCTTATTCTGTGCACTCCAGTGTCTAGTTATGCCTGCCACTTGTCTATGGAAACATCTTCAGATGCAAACAGCTCTGGCTCTTTGGTGAAGGGGTGACCTGTGGTCTATTTCCAAAAGGTGATGGCAAGGCGGAACACTGCCAACCAAAGTCAACAAGACAGGTTGCCTAGTAGAAATAGATAAACCCCATTACAGCCTGTTCTTATATCAATGATAACCTTCCTTCTCCCATATTTGCTAAGAACACAGCAGTCATTGCCAAATATTAACTTACCGCCAATTACTTACTTATCTCTTCGTTCCTTCCACTGACTGTTCTTTCCAAAAGTACAGCTTATGAGAAATGTATCGATTTAGTTTTTTGACATCTCATGATTGCCACATAGAGACATGAGGTAATGTTTGGAGCAGGGATAAAAAGAGTTAGGAGCTTTCAATAAACATCGCTTCCTCCCAGCTTGATTCAGTGTCTGATTGTCATCACTTCATTTTGGCTATAAGCAGAGATGAGCACTGAACCCTAGAGTCAGATACGACTGGCTTGTGAGCAAGGGTGACTTTTACATTTCCTCTTCACCTAGAGACATGCACTTAGAGAGAAATGGATGGACAGACAGATGGACGGATGGACGGACAGGCGGACGGACAGACAGACAGGGGGATGGTGGCAATAGCTTTGCCTGTGTATTGAAAAGCTACCATGTTCCCAAAATTAATGGTGCTACGTTGTCCTTCCCACCCAAAACATAGTCATTTGTTTTCATCCCTGCAGTGTCCCCAGTCCAGAAGCATATAAACACCAGTGGGAATTTGAGAACTAATCTGTTCAGATCATCTCCAATATAACTCAGGTCTGATCAGTCCCAATCTGTACACTAAATATTCATAGAGAGATTAGATCAGGTGGTGCTAGCACAACCATAACTCTAGGTACGTATAACTGAGTCGGGAACCAGCGCACAACAGCACAGAAGTTTCCAAAATCTAAGGAGGAGAATCTTACGTTCAACCATCTTGGAAGTGGATTCCAGAGCTTGGAAACACTATATTCAGGTTTCCAACTGTTGTCCTGCTTCTACTATCTTTTTGAACCTCTGGCTGCTATTTTGGTTTTAGACTACCTGAAGCTGTCTGAGGCCCCTGGCTTTAAAAGGTTGAGAACTCCTGGTCTACAGTGACAAAGGCATGACAGAAATTGCATAAATAAATAAGAAAACAAACAAGCAAACAAATACAGGTGAGGGAAGTGAATCCTGTTTCCAAACGTGTTGGTGAACCTCGGCACTCCAGATGTTCTTGGACTTCAATTCCCAGAAGCCCAAGCACCCTGTGAATCCACATGATTCATCTGGCCTGCGCTGCCCTCGTCGCTCCCAGAAGCAGAAGTAAAACGCGCCTGTATGGAGGAAGGGTTAACACGGAAGAGCCTTAACCGTATGGGCACGTTTTACTTCCGCTTCTGGGAGCGATGAGGGCAGCGCGGGCTGGATGAATCACAGTAAACCCTTTTGTGTGGATTCACAGGGTGCTTGGGCTTCTGGGAATTGAAGTCCAAGAAAATCTGGAGTGCCAAGGTTCACCATCACGGCATTAGATAATACAGTACTACCCAGTCCGTTATCTATATTGATTCGATTATCTCATGAATTGCCTAAACCTCTCTGGTTAGGCTAATAGAAATGCTATCATATTTATTCCTGCCCTGGAAGGTGGGTGGGGGATATATTTTCAATTTTTTCTCTTCCTTACACATCAGGAAGCCAAGTTCCAATTAGTGCCAGAGACACATGTGAATATCTGCTCGTTTTTAAGTACTTTCACCAATTGAGCCGCCTGTGCTTCTTCGTCCAGCGTGCTTGTTCTGCAAGCTGAGATCTGTTTTGCACCAGGCAAAGCAAAAGCTAATTAAGCGGCCAAAACATGCCTTCCATTCTACCTCGAGACTTTAAACACTGAAAAAGGAGCTCCCCCCCATCATGTTCTGTAAAGTTTTTGCTCTCCCGTTGCTTCTTATTTTGCCCCAAGAAAGTTTTTTTCCTATTTAAAGTTTTGATTTGTCATTTTCCTTATACAACCTCCCTCCTTCCCCTCAAGAGAGACCTTGTGTCTAAGACTGTGATGGCAGACCTTGGCACTCCAGATGTTCTTGGACTTCAAGTCGCATAAGCCCAAGCCCCCGTGAATCCACACAAATGGGCTTGCTGTGATTCATCGGGCCCACGCTGCCCGCGTCACTCCTGGAAGTGGAAATAAAACGCACCCTTATGGAGGAAGGGTTAACCCGGAAGAGCCTTAGCCATATGGGCACGTTTTACTTCCGCTTCTGGGAGCGACGAGGGCAGCGCGGGCCAGATGAATCACAGTAAACCCATCTGTGTGGATTCACAGGGTGCTTGGGCTTCTGGGAATTGAAGTCCAAGAACATCTGGAGTGCCAAGGTTCTCCATCACAGGTCTAAGATATCAACAGGAGGGATACTACGATATAGAATTCTGCCACACATAGGTAAAGGTAAAGGTCGCCCTTGCTTGAAAGCCAGTCATATCCGACTCTAGGCTCCAGTACTCATCTCTGCTTATAGCCAAAGAGCCAGCACTGTCTGTAATTGCAGACATTTCCGTGGTCATGTGGCAGGCATGACTAGACACCGGAGTACACGGAACACTGTTTACCTTCCCACCGGAGTGGTACCTATTTATCTACGTGCAATTTCTTGCTTTCGAACTGCTAGGTTGGCAGATGCTGAGAGAGATGATGGGAGCTCACTCCATTGTGCAGCACTCAGGTCTCAGACTGCCAACCTGCCGACCTTCCAGTCATCAAGTTCAGTGTCTTAACCACTAAGCCACTGCAGTCCCTAGTGTCTCTTTCTATACCCTCCCTTAATTATTTTAGCACTCTCAATATTGAAAACTTTATATTAGGGGTTCCCAACCTAAGGCCCTTAGGCCAGATCTGACCCATGGTGCCCCTCCTCCAAGGGCATTCAAGAAACAAAATGACCACTCCTTTGAAGCTGTTAGGACAAAATGGCCATCCCATTGTCAGGCAGGGCAAAATGGCCGTCCAGTCCTCCAAGCTGACTGCGAGAGTGTGACCCAACCTCCGGCTTGAAAAGGTTGGAGATCCCTGATTTATATCTTGACATTGCACTGAATTTGACTCTGATTGTCAATTTCATTCAGTTCTGTTTCCTTCTTTTACTGTATGGGACCAAAGACAACAGAACAGCCGAAGGGTTGGCTTAACACAGGTTTATTGCATGATGATCCGGTGGAGCATGAGGTGATGGCGGTGATACATCTCTATATATACAGTAGCATTATGCATTTGAATCTTGTAGCACGGTAGCTCATTGGCTGCTACCGGCGTGGCCTCGCCCAGGCACGCCTCTCTTCAGTAGTTCTTTCTCCTGCTGCTGAATGCGGGGAAGGTTTTCCCGCGGCTGTCCGTGATTGAGCAATGTGAACCATGTGAGACTGAACGCTCGCAGCTGCCCTCTATGGGCTGCTTGCTCGCGTTCCTTTACAGCTGAGATACATTGTAATTGGAGTGGTTACATCCTTATCTTACGGTACAATGAGCATGCATACATAACATCCCTCCCCCCTAGGATGGGACGAAGTCCCGCAACCATTGTGGCTTGCCGCACGTGCGCTTGGGGCGTGCTTGCGCCTGACCTAGTACCGGAGAGCCTGTGATCCCTGACTCCGTGGGTGCTTGTCCTGCAACGGGAAACGGGGATTCATTAGTGGCTCTGTGGGGCGTCCGTGCCTGCCTTGCGCTGGGGGATGGGAATAGAATGAACAGCTGGGACGTGAACCCCTGCCTGTTGCTCTCGGACCCCGGGGACCCTCCTATTGTGAACCGCGGGACCGATGAGGATGCCCTTGTGGTTCTGCTACCTTCTGTTCCCCGCTCGGGGGACCTTGAGACTGTGGTGGGCGGACTCGCCGTCGCCTCCTGTCTTGGGGGTGTCGGTCTCCGGGAAATTGGTGCTATGTTGCATTCTAACTCACAGGGGCTACTGGGACTGGAAGTACCAGGGGCTGAACTGAAACCCCTCTTTTTGCTAGGACGGGTGGGGGACCACTCCGCTAACTCCCCCTGGTACTGTAAATCAAGGTCTAAACTTCTTGGGGAATCTGTGTTTTGGGGACGCTTCCGGGGGCTGTGTGTGAGATCGGGGCTCTTCCTTTCTGCCGCAAACTCCCGCAAAAGATCTCTGAGGATCGATTCCCTTTCCTCCCCCCTTGGTGGGGACCCATGTCCCCCTTTTTCTCCCCCTTGGGCTAAGCGGGTGGGGGAGTACCCTAACGCTGATTCGTGGCTGTTTTCGTCTTCGTCCTGCTCTCCGGGGATCCTGCGCCTCAGTTGATCCACGTGCCGCCTCCACAGGAGGCCTGTATTGGTCTCCACGCGGTATGAAACGGGGCCGGTTTGTTCTATTACAGTGCCCGGCACCCAGGCTGGCCCCGCGTTGGCGTAGTTCCTGCAATGCACCGGGGCGCCTACGCTGAAACTCTTTGCGGGTTCCACCCCTACGTTCCGCCCTTTGTCCTCTACTCTCGTGGGGTCTAGCTTGGAGATTACCGTGGCCAGCTTCCTGCGCATTAACAGCTCCGCGGGGGAGTACCCTGACACCAATGGGGTGACCCTGTACCTTAGCAGGAATTGGCACAGTTGTAAGTTAAGATCTCCGGGGCCCATGCGCCGCAGCGCGTCCTTAGTGGTGCGCACGAGGCGCTCTACTTGGCCGTTGGTGGCCGGGTGGAAAGGGGCGGAGGTGATGTGCCGAATGGCGTTGAGATCCATGAATGCCCTGAACTCGGCGGACGTGAAACAGCTAGCGTTATCGCTGACGAGGGTGTCGGGTAAACCGAACGTGGAAAAGACCCTCCGTAACTGTTTAATTGTTGTGGCCGAGGAGGTGCTCGAGACTGGAATGACCTCCAACCACTTGGAGAACGCGTCCACCACGAGGAGGAAAAGTGTTCCCCTGAACGGGCCAGCAAAGTCTACGTGTACCCGGGACCAGGGGCCCCTTGCTGCGTCCCACTCCCTATGTGGCAAGCAAGCCTCTTCTGGCCTGGAGCTTTGGCACGCTTCGCAAATGCCGACCATGTGCTCGATGTCGGCGTCTAGCTGGGGCCACCAAAAGTAACTGCGGGCTAGTGCCTTAGAGCGGACGATCCCGGGGTGGCTGACGTGCAGCAGTTTAAGCACCCTCGGCCGGAGGGACGTGGGGATCACTACCCGCTGTCCCCACAAAAGGCAACCCCTCTCTAGGGACAATTCTAATTTCTTTTTGAAAAATGTGTCGAATTCCGCTGCTGGGGAAGACACGGGCCACCCTTTCTGTACCCAGGAGCAAACTGTAGCTAACGTTTTGTCCTTACCGGTCGCTTTGGCGATGTCGGCCGGTACTACTGGAGGGGAGTCTAGGACCTCTATCATTAAGACCTGGTGGTCCCTCTCTTCCTCGCCCACGTGGCAGCAATCCCGGGGAATGGGGGACCTCGACAGGGCATCCGCATGGCTGATCTCCTTCCCGGGCCGGTACACCAACGCGTGCTGATACGCGTTGAGAAAGATGGCCCACCTGAGCATTCTCGGGGACAGGATTTGGGGTGTGGGCTTATCTGCGGTGAAAATGCCTAGCAAGGGCTTATGGTCGGTCACTATGGTGAAGGGGCGGCCATACACAAAATCATGAAATTTCTTGGTCCCCGCAATTATCGCTAGTGCTTCCCTGTCTGTCTGGGCGTAGTTTCTCTCCGCTTGGGACAAGGACCTAGAGTAGAATGCTATCGGGGCCTCCCTCCCGTTCTCCAGCACGTGGCATAACACCGCCCCCACCCCCACCGGGGATGCATCGCATATCAGGACCACTGGGCGTTTGGGATTGAAGTGGGTCAGTACAGCATCTGATGCCAGGAGTCGCTTCAGGTCATTGAAAGCCTTCTCATGGTCGTCGGCCCACTTCCATGCCTCGTCCTTTTTTAACAATTTGTGTAGCGGTTCCGCCACGGCTGCCTTCCGAGGAAGGAAGGAGTGGTAGAAGATGAGCAGCCCAAGGAACGACTGCAGCTCGGGCTTGGAGGTGGGGCGAGGGGCCTTCTTGATGGCGGCCACCTTGGATTGGGATGGCCTTATTCCCTTGGGAGTAACATGGAACCCTAGGAACTCAACCTCGGTTGCGAAGAAAACGCATTTGTCTTTCCGCAACCGCAACCCCGCCTTTTCGAATTTTGCCAGGACCTTTCCCAACCTTTCTGCCAATTCGGCCCGGCTCCCCCCTGTAATCAATACGTCATCAAAGTAGGGTAACACCCCCTCTAACCCCTTCAGGAGGCGTTCCACGAGTGACTGGAAGATCCCGGGCGCCGAATTCACGCCGAATTGGAAGCGCGTTACCTGGAACGCCCCTTTGTGGGTGACTATGGTCTGCGCAGCAGCTGCGGCGGGGGTCACCGGGAGTTGCTGGTAGGCTTGGGCCAGGTCGAGTTTAGCGAAACATCTCCCCCCGTGTAACCTGGCCAACAAGTGGCTGACTACCGGCACCGGATACGCATTAGGGCGGATCGCCTTATTGATGGTGCACTTGTAATCAGCGCATATGCGGACCTCCCCGTTGGCCTTGAGTGCTGTTACAATTGGAGTTTCCCACTCCGCAGAATCAACAGGAACAAGAATCCCCTGGCCCACCAATTTGTCCAACTCCGCCTCTATTTTGTCCTTTAGTGCGAAGGGCACTCTGCGCGGTTTAAGTCTGATTGGACGTACTCCAGGGTCCAGGTCGAAAGTCACTGGGGGGCCCTTGAATTTTCCGAGTCCCTTTTTGAAAACCTCGGGGTGCGCGTCGCACACGCTCTGTATTGGATCAGTCCCGGCGGCGTGTACTCCCACGGCGTGCACCCCCCCAATGAACAACCCCAGGGGCTGGAACCATTGAGTCCCGAGGAGGCTGCATTTACCTCCCTTGAGGACGACTAGGGGAAGCGTTGCGGCGCGCTTTTTGAATTGGACCTGGAACTTCCCAACCCCCAACACCGGAATGCGGTTCCCTTGCACGTCCTTCAGCGTGGACCTCAGCGCTTTGAGCTTGGGCCGCACGTGGGGGGCTATTTTTAGGAACTCTCCCTGGGAAATGATAGAGTAAGAAGAACCCGAGTCCACCTCCATCCTAACAGGGGCCCCTTGTATTACTACCTCAATGAAGTATCGGGGTGCTCCGTGGATACGCTGAGAACCGGAGCGTCGTCCTCGCTGTCGTCGGAGATGCGCCCTACTCCGTCCCGCTTCCTCGTGGTCCGGGTGCCGTCCTTGGGCCTCGTGGTGCGGTCCTGCCTCGCCGAGCGGTCTGGGGAACTCCTCTTGGCCTCGCGCCATTTTCGGCAGACCTTGTCGATGTGCCCGCGCCGGCCGCAGTTGTGGCACTCGGCCTTGCGGAATGGGCATTTGGCGCGGGCGTGGGCGGCGCCGCAGCCGTCGCAGCGCCGGCCTTCCTTCTGGACCCTCCGGACGTCCTCGTCGTCGCCGCTCTCCGCGGACGAGTTCGAAACTCGCCGTGCCGCGCGCACCAAGCTCTCTGCCTTGGCGGGTTTCGGGCGCCAGTCATGGAGCTCTTGCACCCCGGCCGTCGTGGCTTCCGCGGCCTGTGCTGTGTCGAGGACTTGTTGCCACGTGGGAGGCGGCTCCTGTTTCATCAGCGCGCGCTGAGTCTCGGTGTCCCTCAGGCCGCAGAGCAGGCAGTCCCGGAGGGTGACTTCTGGGGTCTCCCACTTGCATGGGCCAGCGGCCAGCCACAGGGCCGCGGCGAACTCAGCGACCGATTCCCCGGGCGCCTGGACTCGCCTCCAGAACGCGCTCCGAGCGGGGAACATCGCTATCGCGGGGCGGAGGTGGGCACGCAACACCGCCAGGAGCTCTTTGGCTTTGAAGTCGCTCACCCTCCTCGGTGCGATCAGGTCCACCAAGGTCCTCTTGGTCTCGTGTCCGAGCATGCGGACGAAGATGGCCCTCTTCTTGTCCTCATCTGAGACTTCGAGCTCCACCAGCGCTCCATTGAAGTCTATCTCAAACAGCTCCAAGTCTCCCGGCTTCTTGATCTCGTAGCCGGCGCATGTCTTGGTCCCGTGGGCAGCCATCTATCCCACCTTCGTCGCCAGTTTACTGTATGGGACCAAAGACAACAGAACAGCCGAAGGGTTGGCTTAACACAGGTTTATTGCATGATGATCCGGTGGAGCATGAGGTGATGGCGGTGATACATCTCTATATATACAGTAGCATTATGCATTTGAATCTTGTAGCACGGTAGCTCATTGGCTGCTACCGGCGTGGCCTCGCCCAGGCACGCCTCTCTTCAGTAGTTCTTTCTCCTGCTGCTGAATGCGGGGAAGGTTTTCCCGCGGCTGTCCGTGATTGAGCAATGTGAACCATGTGAGACTGAACGCTCGCAGCTGCCCTCTATGGGCTGCTTGCTCGCGTTCCTTTACAGCTGAGATACATTGTAATTGGAGTGGTTACATTCTTATCTTACGGTACAATGAGCATGCATACATAACACTTCTGTGGTCCAAATCTGGCAATTCTGCTTCAATCATCCAAACCAGGCAAATCTGGACTTGGGCTAAAGCCAGGGCTCAGCATCAATGCATACATTTCAGCTTTGGTGCTTGGGGATGTTTGGAAAGGTGGTTTTTTTAAACTGCATATCCCATCATCCCTCTTTTTGGACCACAGCTGTCAGAATCCCTGGCCATTGGTACATCTCAATGAAAGGAAACTGAGCACCTTAGGAAGGAAGCAGGGATCTGTCGAGTGGCTGTTCAGACTACAACCTCCAGAATGCACAGGGCAGGGGATGGGCTTTGTGATTAAAGACAAAAACTTCCCCAGTGCTGTTTTGGAAAACATGTCTGAGCAGCGGCGCTGGTTGCTCGCTTATCTTTTCCCAGCAGTGGCCAAGTTGGTATTCTCAAGGATTGCATTCAAATTCTGAAATTCTGCACCACAGCTCAGCTGAACATGTGGCTGTTTCGTTCCCTTCCTCCTCCCCTCCGTGTTCCAAATCAAAAAGAGCAAAATATGGTATTATCATAATGAATCCCCTCTGACAGCCCTTGAGGAAGCCAAGGCATAATTGGAATGCAGCTCAGCAGTTCTCCAAACAGCCAACATCTGGGGCCTTATGACAAGAAACACCTGGATTAGTTGCACGGAAACACTGCCGCCCCGAGCAGACTCACCCCTGTGTCCTTTAACGCCTTTTCCATGATAGGAGTTTCTCTCCTTCTCTGGGCATTTCAAGGGGATACGCAAAGCGTTTGGGTGGGAGAACACATGGACAATCTCCCGGCCATTGCCCTTGATTGCAAATCTGATACAGTGCCAGGATTTATTTGTTTTTTTAAAAGGATAAAATAGGTTTTTAAAAAGCATATTTTGAGAGAGAATACTTGTAGGTATGGAAGTCTGAGAAACAATGTTTTGAGAAGAGGCGCATTTGAAAATATATACATACAGGAATGGCCACACTGAATTTGATTTAGTGCTTTAAAGGCATGGCTTTGGAAAATTACTTTATTCGTTCCCAGCATTATTATTATTATTATTCCATGTCTAGGTAAGATGTGAAACTTTCCCAAAATGAAGGCACCTTTTGGTGAGTTTGTTCTGCAGTTCCTTTCACCTGGACTAGTGTGAAAAAGACTAGCTGACAACACAAGGCGGCTGTTACCAGGGTACACCCGATTGTAGTTCAAAAATTGCACAATCTTCGAGGAGGCTCTTTCAGTGTGCCCCATGACTCAGTCAGTGTAAGCCTCTGTGTATGTGTGTGCGCGTGCGTGCATGCATGTGTGTTTGTGTGTTGTGTCATAGTTTAAAATAACACTTAAAAACGTTAGGTAAGGTTTCCCTTGCTCGAAAGCCAGTCGTATCCAACTCTAGGGTTCAGTGCTCATCTCTGTTTCAAAGCTGAAGAACCAGCACTGTCTGCTTCTGCAGACATTTCCGTGCTCATGTGGCGGGCATGACCAGCCACCAGAGCGCACGGAACACTGTTTACCTTCCCACCGAAAGTGGTCCCTATTTATCTACTTGCAATGTCTTGCTTTCAAACGGCTAGGTTGGCAGGAGCTGGGACAAAGACAGGAGCTCATTCTGCCCTGCAGTACTCGGGAATCGAACTGCTGACCTTCTGCCTCCCAGTCAGCGTCTTAGCCACTTGAGCCACTGCAGTCCCTTAAAAACGTTGCTTGGGACTAAAAAGCTAATGCTAACCAAAGCATCCATTTCCATTTAGTGTTGGATGGGGTAATGGAGAGACTAGGACTTGGGAGGGCTGGGTTCAAATCCCCCCTCAGCCATAGAAACTCATTTGGGGGCTGAACTGGTAAAGCTACTCCTAAAATATCCCAGGAGGGTGAGTTAGCTAAGCATATGTCTTGCTATTTGGTTTACTTTTGGTGCAGTTTAGTTCACACAATATGGGTATGCAACAGCAAAATCCAATTAGAAGATGGAGGAAGGAGCTCACTAGACAAGGAATTACATGAAAGGGAGATATGGCTGCGGAACTCAACCTTTCCTAAATCACTTGGAGGACCCTGAACAGTCATATCCGACTCTAGGGTTCAGTGCTCATCTCTGTTTCAAAGCCGAAGAGTCAGCGCTGTCTGCTTCTGCAGACGTTTCAATGGCCATGCGGCAGCCATGACTAGACACGTGTTACCTACCCACCGAAGTGGCCCCGATTTATCTACTTGCAATTTCTTGCTTTCAAACTGAGAGGCTGGGAATTGTACATGGTTATAGAGAAAAATAATGGTAGTAATGGGCAAGCTACGCAGTCCCAAAGATAACCCCAGAACAAGGGGATGATAAACTATTTCTAAGTACCTTGTGCCTAGAAAATCCTAGAAAAGATTGCATAGGGGATCGACCTGACAACACATTAAGATAATTATTATTGCTCTCCAATTAGTAGTCTACAGAAGTGTTAATAAATGTGCGTGTTTGTCTTTTCATTTCCCATTGCTGGGAAGAAAGCACACCTTTCCTTCTCTTCTTTTTCCTTTTCTGTATTATATGCAACTAAATGGATGCTCACCACCTGAAAATATTCTTTTGCAAAAATGGGTGCATGAATATAACAGATGATGAGGGAAATGCAGAAATGACCGTGTGGGGGGAAAGTGCCTTGAAATTGCATACATCGAGAGAAGTGCATTGTGGAATACACAGAAATTTCTGTGTGAACAAAAAACATTTCACTTTGCAACGGGTTATGAAACAAGGTTGGGAAGAAATTGCAGGCAGGACTCGGGGAAATATAATGAAATTGAAAATGAGAGATTTTTATATCTGAGAGAGTCAGTGAATCAATTAACAGGCATTGTGTTACAGTGATTTCTTATTAACTCATTCGTCTCATCCCACGTCTAGTTTGACTCTCCTCCAGTGAACTCGAGATAATGTACATGGCTTTCTCCAAGCGCACTTTATTTTCTCCACAACTCTTTGAGGTAGGTCAGGCTGAAATAGGATGTTTGGCCCAAAGTTACGTGGTGCATGTCATTTATTTGTTTTGTTTTATTCATGAGGACACGAACCGTGATTTCTCAAGACAGAGGCTCAATCTCTAACTGCCACAAGGAGGACTTAAGTTTGGACAATGACAAAGCCAAGAAAGTGGCTTCATTTTGGCAGTCCAGGGATTGATCGGGACATGAAAGAAGAAGACCATACTGAATTCTCTTCAGATTTTGATTCTCAACCTGTGGCCTGTGGGCTGATGCGGTCTGTGGCACCATTTCATGTGCCCCCCCCCCCCACTGCCTCCATCACACCAGGAAGTGCCATGTGGCAGAGAAGCTGTCTGAGGGTGCATGACCCAGCACCTGGCTTTAAAAAGTTGAGAACTCCTGATTTAAGCCATTAAATGGCCTTTTGCAATAGCAATTACACATATATTCCTGCCCCAGAGTGCTTAGTTCCCTCTCTCGGTGGTTCACAAAGTAATTAGCATTTATGCTGCTTCCCATAGCTTTGCAGCTTTTATGGGTGGGGGGGAGAAACGAGGCAATATCTGAAGGATGAGGCCATAGTTTGCTGAGTAACTATGACATAACTTTCCTAACAAATGGATGTGGTGGGAAATGTAAACACAGTTCGCATCGAATGTGCCATTTTGATCTAGGGTTGCTCTGTGTGGACAAGTGGCTCCAAAAGTGGGTCCCAGACCCCACAGTGGGACTTCATTTCCCAGAAGCCTCAGTCAGTCCATTGGCTGATCAGTGCTTTGGGGAATTGGCTTAGGCTTCTGGGAATTGAAGTCCAAGAACCAAAGGTTGGGAAACACTGGTGTATAGACCAACCTCTTTGCCACCATAGGTTCTCCCAAAGCAATTGGGTGCCTTCCTTTGCGTCTGTGATGTCATCGGCACATCAGAGGGATGGATCCGTCCAATGGCTTGAAATGGCAGAGAGGGCAAATGAAGCCAAGGACAGCAATAAGTGCAAAGAGTAAGTTGCAAAATAATTCTGAATAACAGACGCCACAGGGGGAAAAGGGAACTGAGTAGCATTGAATCAGCCCAAAGAGGGTGGGAAAGACAACAGGCCTTGAGCATCAAAAGAACAGAAGTGCATTCGCACAGAGACTCTCACAGAGAGCCAAAAATAGTGTAAAACTGGAGGCACTTTTTCAACAGCCACAAGAAACGAACATGAAATGAGGTAAGTAGTTTTGGCTCAGACGAGATTGTTCTCTTTATATTTGCAGTTATTCAGAGCACCAGCTTAATGTCCCATTGTCTCCCTTGTGCCATAGCTGCTAATAAAATTATTAAAACAGCAGGGGACGACAGTAGTCGACTCTTCATATTCATAAAAGCCCGTGGAAGCTTTCAACTTCTTGAAATTATAATTAAAGAAACAGTAAAACTCACGCTGGCTTTTCCCGAGACTATATTTTCTTTTTCAGGCGGGGAGTCGTGGAAAAGACCCCCATCCAAAGGACGCTATCGATTCCTTTAGTTCTCTGTGCCGTTTTTTTATGGAAATGGCACAGATCTTTGCTCCGTGTCATGAGCTCATTGCAATTTGATTTGGCCTCTGGAATAAGCCACTGATTGGCTATTTCCCCACCATTTCAGTGCCATTATCTGGTTAAGAAGCCTGCCTTGTTAGCTGGAAGGCTGGCAAGTTAACAGTTTGAGACCCGGGTACTGCATGATGGATTGAGTATCTGTCCCAGCTCTTGGGGACATGAAAGGAGCCTTATTCGCGTGTCCCCTGAGTGGAGTTTCTCCAGCAAAAATCCTTTCAACCCAAAGTAATTTCTGACGCAGAATTATTATTACCTGGAACCCTACTTTTAAATGTTATTTGCGGTGTCTTTGTTCTGTTGACACATGACATCAGGTGATCAGACAGGTCTCTTTGACTCTGCTAGTGGGAAAAGGATGCTCAGAAATCCTGGTGTCAACCCTCCTGGCTATGTACGGATTTTGGAGGTCAACCAGGGCTTTGAAAGAACTGCCAAACAAAGTAACAAGGAAATCCCAAACTCCATTAGCAAACCATCAACTTCCAGGGATGAGACCCTTTCATTTCTTTCCTCACCCCTGAAAAGACCCTGGGTCTCAGTAAGTCTACTCTAAACCCTACCACAAACGATGACCACAGGATGGTAGACATCTCTTCCCTACTAGGACCACAGTCTTCCCACTCAGCACAGAGAACTTAAGTCAAGAATGCACTTAAGTGCATAAGCCCAGATACTAAATGACCTCTGGGTCCCAAATAAGCCAAGAAATCCAGAGCCTCTTCCTCCTGAGGAGCACGGGTATTGCATTCACCAAGCACCACAAAATAAAGGCTAAATCAAGAAGGATTGGGAAATCTTCACATTGTTTCTGCTGGAGTTATACAACAACTTTGCATGTTTTCTGTACTTGGAGTAATTGGGAGGCGCCTTTCTAGGCTGAGCTGACCTATCTTGTTCTTCTTGTTGTTCAGTAGTTGCACAGTCGAGTCCTATCTACCCAGAGGTAATCACTAATTCTTTCCAGCCTCTGAATTCAAAGAGAAGTCCACTTTTTCTTTGCTCTGTGTTCTTCTCTCTCTTTGTCACTTGGTGAGTTTGGTTTTTTGTGTGGTCTCTTTGCTTGGCTTCTTGCATGGATGAGATAAAGAATGCACATGTCTATAATTCCAATGTCTCAGACGGCGTTATTATTGAGACGTTGCGGGCTAGTTATTGAGAAAGGTGTGAACTCTGGGAGACTTGTTGCTACTCACCTCTGTGGATCTCTGTATGTCTTCGGTGTGGCTAAAGGAAATCTCACCAGGAATTCAAAACTCTGAAAGAGTTTCGCAAATTACACTCGCCAACTTAGTGAGCATAGAGTAGTGATGGTGGGCCTTGGCACTCCAGGTGTTCTTGAACTTCAATCCCCAGAAGCCCAAGTCTCTCCTTAGTTGGCAAGAGCTGGGACAGATGACGGGCACTCACTCGGTTGTGCAGCACTTGGGTCTCAAAATGCTGACCTGCCGACCATCCAGTCATCAAATTCAGCATCTTAACCACTAAGCCACCACAGTCTGAAGTTGACACTAGGGTGTTGCAGTAGCAACTCTGGATATTTGAACTGATTCATAGAGTTTTTATTTTTAAGAATTGTCTTTGTAAACTGATCTGTGTCCTTCAGATTATCTCCCTTTGTTTCAGCTGCTCAGGTAGAGTAAAACAGTTTTGCACTCCTGTTTTATCTAGTGCTGCTATTTGACTTTGGAGTTTTAGAGCAGCATTACTGGGATAGTTGGAATTATCTTCATTAAGTGAAAATTTCTACTAGCAGTACCTTATGGGCTCTACTTTTCACTGGAAACCTTCCTATTACTAGCATCTGGATTTTTAAACTTCTGGCTGTAAGCCTGGTACACCGGAGGTCTACCACTGCTCAATCTCCTCAAGCAGATGTTGCAAATATAAATCTGTTAAAATTAAGCAATGGAAACCCATCTGACTTGTTAATTAGCACAAACTGTTCTTTTCATTTTTGAAAAGCTGTCCACTGTTCAGGCCAGGATGGATACTTTAAAAGAGGTACTTATAAAAACTACCGCACTTCTATGGCACTTCTTCTTCTTCTTCTCTTTCTCTGTCCCAATCAAACCTTGGACTGCCAAAATGAAACCACTTTCTTTGCTTTGTCCTTGCCCAGACGCAAGTCCTCATCGGTGCATGTCTATGGCAGCAATTGGCAGACCAGCAAATGGGCTGGACTCTGTGTCTCTCCACACTCACACATCATGTTGTTGTCCACCAGCAGTCTCCACTTGAGCCTGTTGGGACTCCAACCCTCAGCCTCTTCAGGGTCCTCCAGGTGACGAAGGGGAGATTGAGATCTTCAGCTATATCCACCTTTAATGATGTTCCTTTCCCAGTAAGCTCCTTCCTCCATCTTCTAATCTGGTTTTCCTCTTGTGTACCCTCAAGAATGTTTTTTTTCTTGCCATAAAGCTCTTCCTGGATCTGAGCCGGCAGACTTGAGGCTCATCTCCATTCAGAGGGTGTCAAGGGTCATTTTCTTGCTTAGTTCTCTTAGTGTCTGCGGCTATGTCTCTCTTCTATGGCACTGACTAGTGTGTTTCTGTCTGCAAGATCACGACTGGTCTGGTTGTTCTCTCAAACACCAAGTAGTACAGTGGGTATTACACAGTAGGGTGAGTGGTGTACTAGGAAAGTCCATATTCTGCAGCTTCAGACACATATAACTCAACCTGATGGGCCGAAGAACAGCAAAGAAGATGGACTCAAGATAGATTTGCACAGTTCTCACCTGCTCCTGTCAGTGTCCTCCAACCAGGTCTGTATGATGGAAGCCAGCCTGGCATGTTCTTCCAGCCTCAAGTCCTGGACAGATGCTGCTTCCCCCACAATATTCAGCATTTAGAACAGGCACGAAGCTTCACTGACTTATGTCAAAGGACTTTCAATCCACCAATGACACCTCATTCTTTGCCTCGCAGAGAACCTTTCGGCAGTACAAAGATTTTCCTCCTTTTTGTAAACACTTAACATGGTGAACCTCGAGGCATGTGGTGAAATGGATGATGAAATTGTGACTTGCATTGAAATCCCCACAAGTCTTGTTTCCAAGGAACTCTGGAGAGAAGCCAAAAGCACTGGAGTAACAGCAGACACATAATCAGGACATCTGAAAGCATGAAGTATGAAGCATCTTGGGAGTTCTTCCTTAAATTCATGAGCATCAGAAATGAATCATTTCATAATGAGCATTTGGCAAATAGTTTTGGAAAGCAATGGATTGTGACTTTGGATGGATGGGGACCAGGACCACTGGGAATTCTGGTCATTAGTGTCATACAAACAAGGAACTTTTCCTACCTCTGGCTGAACAGCTTATATCAGGGAGGAATTCATAGGTGATTCATAGATGAGTTACACAATGTGTGTTCTCACAAAAGGCTAATGCCATCAGCAGCTAATTATACTTCTGCAGTTGCTTAGTGGTTAAGACGCTGAACTTGACAAATGGAAGGCCGGAGTTCGAGACCTGGGTACTGCATCTCTGTCCCAGCTCCTGCCAAGCTAGCAGTTTGAAAGCAAGAAATTGCATGCTTATAGATAAATAGGGACCACTTCAGTGGGAAAGGTAAACAGTGTTCTGTGCACTCTGGTGTCTAGTCATGGCTGCCACATGTCCACGGAAATGTTTGCAGATGCAGATAGTGCTGGCTCGTTGGCTATAAAGAAAGATGAGCAGTGAACTCTAAAGTCAGGGTTTTTTTAATTTATTTATTTATTTACAACATTTATATACCGCCTTCCTCACCATAGGTGACCCAAAGCGGTTCACAGTACAAACTAAAACATCAATTAAAACATCAGCTAAAATCTTATCTAAAACCAGTTAAGATCATATATATAAAACTGTCTAAAACCACCGTAGACCCTCCCCAATTCTTTAAAAAGGCCAGGAAGCCAAGCAGGGACAGTTAACACACACACCCCCAAGAGGCTACACAAGCCAGCGGGATTGGGCTGTGACACCAGTCGTGCCCCACACTCGATGGCATAACCATGTTTTCAGCGCCTTCCTGAAGAGGAGCAGCTCTGTCTGGTGGTGCAGTTCAGGTGGCAGGAGGTTCCACAGGGCCGGAGCAGACACCAAGAAGGCTCCCCTCCTGGTCCTGGTCAGGTGTGCTTCTTCGGTTGGTGAGACCATTGCAGAGCCCCTGCTGTCCGCCCTCGTAGGACGGGTTGAAAAGCTTGGGACAACCTGCTCTCTTAAGTATGCCATGAATGGCTTTATAGGTCAAAACCAGCACCTTGAATTGCACCCAGAGGCACACCGGCAACCAGTGCAGTTCCCGGAGCAGTGGTGAGGCATGGACATACCACCTGCACCCCATCACCACCCGGGCAGCCACATTCTGGACCAGCCGAAGCCTCCGAATGGTCATCAAGGGCAGCCCCATGATAGAGTGCCATTCCTTTGAGCAAGGTTGACCTTTACCTTTGCCTTTCCCATTCACTTGTATTCGCATTCAAGTTGTTTCTCACTTATGGTGACCCCATAAATTAAGGACCTCCAAAAGGTCATTGTCAAGGGACTGGGAAAGTAAGAGGTCACCGATGCTGGTGCCTTCCTTTGTTGAGCCAATCTTCCCCATGGTGGGTCTTCATTACCTCCTGCTGCTCCGTCTTTTGCTAGCATTCTTCTCTTCCCCCAGAGAGACGCGGCGTGTGTTCAATGTGTTCAAACTACGATGGCTCTGCTTTAGTCATTCTTCAGAAGTGGAATGTTAACCGAGGGCTAATTGAAAGCTGGTCGTGTTTTGCTTCTTGGGAGAATTACCACTTGCTTTGATCTCACACAGACGTATTTGTCTTTTTAATGGTCCAAGGTATTCACAAAGACCTCCTCCTCCTCTGTTAAAAATCACTAGTGCCAGGTATAAGATGGGATCAAAATGGTTCAAGAAGGGATTTAATCATAGCCACCTGTCTGAAATGCTATTATATATTGGTCGCTGTCCAATTTATTTAAGATGTATTTACTGCTAAGCGTTTGCCTTGCGTAATGGCTGATAATCACAGCAACAATGCTCAGTATGTGTAAGATGTGTTCTTGTTGTAGCTATAGCAACCGGCAGCCTCAGATGAAAGGCAATCTTTGTGGATGGCTTAATTCACATCAACATTTGGTTTGACCACCCCTAAAATCTATTAAACAAGAAAGGTCACTGAAATTCATAAACCCCCGTGATCCTTTCTTGAGAAAAGTCACATATCATCACACTACTAGAGAAAGAAAGAGTCCTTCCTCTTCCAGAAACTTTAGCTCTAACCAGGTTTAATGCTCATCTCCATGTTTAGAAAAGCTGTTTTCTTGAACTTAACTAAATTATGAGACTCCAAATTGTTGAGTATTCTTGGGCAACCCCAGCATGCAGTAACCAGAGAGACAGAAAAGACTAGCCTGACCTAAAGGAAGTTGTTTTGCATTGTTTGCCTGTAATTAAAATTAGAAAGGTCCTTTCCTGCCTCATTTGCATGCCTTTGTTTTCATCTGGCCTTCTCTCTCATGCTGTCTGCTTTTGAAGAGGAAAGATGTCCTTTTGAGCTCCTCCATCTTCCAGGCCACATGGCTAAGAGAAAAGCTTTACTTCTTTCTAAACCAACTTCATCAAGGCTTCTGAGCACATGTATCTTCTGACCTCATTTTGTGAGTAAATGCTACTTTTCTTTCTCTGTAGTATCTAGTCCAGGCGGGTTTGTGAGCAGGGCTCAAAAGGAGATAACTGGGAGACATGCATTTGAACATAAAATTGCCTAAAGAAAGCATGCCCCACTTTGCTGCGCAGCTACCACAAATAACATAACATAAAGTTAAGGTGCTCTGGGATCTGCAAAAGAAAAAGAGAGAAAGGAACAGAATTTTTGGCATTCACTGGTTTAAATCATCAGTGGCAACAGGAGAGGTTGATGCTTGGAGGGCAGGATGTGAAGGGAAAGAGCTCGCAAGCAGAGGAACCATGCAGGTAGACATGCCGATGCCACTTGGCTAAACAATTAAGCACCAAGAACGCAGTGCAAGCTTTGGACGGCGCAGGCAATAAACAAGAGTGAAATCTCTTCTGACAGGGTTTAATCTCCATCTGGGAATGGCAGCAGAGGAAGGCATGTCACCCTGCCCAGTGCACGCTTGTCGTTCACGCTTGGCTTCCCTCTTGCCAACTCTATGCGCCTCCTTCCCTTCAGCCACCGCAGGCGGCCAGCCGGTTGTCTGCCTGCTTGGGGTGATAAATGTATCAAGGCAGCCACCATGGCTCAGGGGGTGGTGGAGCCTAATGGGACATGACACCTGCAGAACACCGTGGCAAAGCAGAGGGTCTGAATGCCTGCGCCTGGCGGGCAGAGGGGGTGATCTCCTGCAGCGCCCAATGGTCAGACACAACACCCAAGCTGGACTGAAAGGCCATGAGAGATGCTGCATGGTGGTGAGTAACTTAGTTTTACTCCAGAGGAGCAACACTTGGGCAGGATCTCAGTTGTGCACATGTTACTTGGCACAATACCGTGTTTAGCTGGAAGGCAGCAGGACACCTCCTGGGAAGGAAGACACTACGTTAGATTGAGTTGGGTCAATGTGAAACAGTTCTCCTGAGATTGGAAAAGTTTGGTACATGGTGGCTGATGGATACTGGGAGCTGCAGATCAAAAACAAAAGCCCTTTTCCCAAGGTGTACATAAGATGATCCAGCCAGGTTATCCTGCTATGGTCATAGGGTAGTAAACCCTACTGGCAGAGACTCAACACAGATCATCAGGCAGTGGTTAACTGTTTGGTGGGTGAGGACTCTCTTGGGTTCGTTTTTAGAAAGAAAGAATGAAATTAGCAAAATTCAGACTATCTGACCAGGTTACCTCGCTATGGTAATAGAGTAGACCATACTGCCAGTGACTCAACACCACATGTCAGGCAGTGGTTAACTAACCTGACAGCCCTGAGGACGAAGGGTGATGGTCTCCAAGTGGATTAGATCCCACTTGAATCCATCTTGATGGAGGGCAGCAGATTCGTCAATAATGCCCTGGGGCTGAGGAGGACATTGCTCAGGACCAGAAAGTGACTCATGGAACATGGTATGGGTGTCATGCTGTGATGCAGAAGGTAGATGAAAGGCCACTGCATTATATTCTCAGGACAGTCTTCATGGCTGATCATCATGATGATTGCCAATATTTGGATTCAGATATGGCAGAAGAAGGAGAAGAAGAAGGAAAAGAAGAAGAACTTTGATCTCAGCCCAGCCATTTTCCAAAATCAGATGTATTTTTGGGTGATAGCTTGTGGAACCACCCTTCAGCCAGAATGATCTGGTCAGTATGCCAGGAAGATGATTAAGACTGTGTTTCTGGACCAGGTCTTGAGTCTCTCCCACCGTGCATCCTGTTCCCAATGGTGGGCAGCCAGAAGCTTCCAAGATGCTCCCGTAGTAGAAGAGAACATCAGCCATCCTTCAGGTGTGAAGATTAAAGAAAAGGTAGACTGCTGTGAAATGTGGCAACTCCATTTCACTCCCACAGGTAAAAGCTTTTGAGATAAAACCAGTCTGCCGTGAATTGGTCTCAACCCTGTGTAGTGTTGGCCAAGCTGGTGACCGTGAAGAGCACAAGTCATAACAAATTCCACAAGTTTTATTATGCACCGTGTGAGGAAATCCTTGCATTGACACAGCAGGAACCACAGCAATCTGGCAATATTTGCACTCATTTAAATAATACTTCTGAACATCTGTAGGGATTGGCGATACACGGATAGCTCATATCTCTGTGCTTTAGAACTGACGGAAGCTTTTATTTTTGGGCAGCCTTTAGAAATTCAGTTTTAGGCACCTCCTGCCATGCTCACGCAGAGATCTGGAAATAGACTCCTTATTCCCACCGCTATTTTCCAGTTTCCTACACCATTTGCATATTTTTTTTTGCTTGGGATTCTTATCCCCAGGAGCAGGTCTGAGATTTTGCAGCGCAGATCCAAATCACTGCCACATATCCGATGCATGATGCGGTTACGGCTGTTTTGTGCTTGACAATTTAATTTAGCTGTGGAAAGTATTCCCTGTTCAGAAATGTGTACATTTTTCTAAGCATGGCAGGGCAGACTGGAAACATAGCAGTAAACATCTTATGCCATCAGTTTAAATTTACTGCCTAGTTTGTAACCTCTTGCTCTCCTTCCTTCCTTCCTTCCTACCTACCTACCTACCTACCTACCTATCTAACAAGAATGTTTCCAACATTTCTCTTTGGGACATATAGTAAAGGTAAAAGTCTCATTTGATAGAAAGCCAGTCATATCTGACTCTAGGGTTCAGTGCTCATCTCTGTTTATAGCCAAAGAGCCAGCGCAGTCTTGAGCCTGCAGATGTTTCCATGGACATGTGGCAGGCATGCCTAGACATCCGAGTGCATGGAACACTGTTTACCTTCCTGCCAAAGCTGTACCTGTTTATCTACTTGAAATTACTTGCTTTCGAACTGCTAGGTTGGTAGGAGCTGGGACAAAGACAGGAGCTCACTCCGTTGTGCAGTATTCGGGACTTGAACTGCTGACTTACCAGCCTTCCAGTCATCAGGTTCAGCGTCTTAACCACTAAGCCACCGCAGTGCCTTTGGGGCATATAAGCAAGGCTATAACTAGAGAAAACCTGGAGCTTTATTCATTACAATAAAATCAGGAGGTGACTTGAAAGTGAAGCAAAAGCAATCACCCTTCTATCCCGCCCCATATAAGCGGTTAGTGCCCTCTCTGGGCAGTTCACAAGTTAATTAGCATTTTGCCCCATCATGTTGGGTACTCATTTTACCAATCTCAGAAGGATGGAAGAGGCTGAGTCAATCTTGATTCCTGGTTAGGATTGAACTCACAATCTTTTGGTTGCAAGACAGAAGTTTAACCACTGTGCCACTCTTTACTGATGAATATTTTTTAAAAAAGAAAAATGCACATTCATGGGCCATGGTGGCTTAGTGGTTCAGATGCTGGATGTGACGACCAGAAGGCCGGCAGGTCAGCAGTTTGAGACCCAAGTGCTACGCAACGGAGAGAAATTGCAAGTAGATAAATAGGTACTGCTTTGGTAACAGTTTTCTGTGCACTCTGCCATCTAGTCATGCCTGCCACATGACCATGAAGATGTCTGCAGATGCAGACAGTGCTGGCTCTTTGGCTGTAAATGGAAATGAGCATTGAACCCTAGAGTCAGAGACGACTGGCTTTTGAACAAGGGCGACTTTTAACTTCTCATTCTCATTCATGTTCCTTTTCATGTGCCTGTTGTTTGACGGCATAACTTTCTTTTTACCGCTTTGGAGGGGTGCCACTTTCTCTTCCAGTCTCACATCCATTCTTCAAGACAGACTGGGCAAGAGAAAATGTCAGTCACCTCAGCAACCAAAATTGCAAAGTTATGCTGTCCACATTCCCACGGCTGACTTTGGTATCATGCACCCAGGGCATCAAGGAGCAGAGAACTGGGATGTTTTGAAAATCGGGGATGACAACCCACACAGGATTCCTGTCCCCCTTGACGTTAAGGTTCAACCCTTACAGTCAGAAAGCATGCATGTATTCCCAGAACCCATATCATGGCTGAAATGCTGCGGTAAGTCTCAGTTAGAAGAGACTGATTGAATCAATGACATTAACTCACCCAGTCCCCACTACTTCCATGCATCTATTCCAGATACTACTGAATTTCAGCCGTGCTTGTGACCAAATGACTAGGCTCCTGGGGTGACTAGAAGGGATAATATCAAGAATGAGATTAGAAGGGAAAGAATTGGAATAGAACCAATCTTAAACTATATACAGAGTCAACAAAGAGGAGAAGTGGAAGATGAAGATTGTGACGGACCCCTTTTGTAATGCCAGGTACTTGGGAAAGTTTTTGCTTTTGAGTGAGCATTTAAGACACCATAGCTTTACACCAAAATGCTAGAACTAATTTCTTGACATCCTTCAATGGAGTTTCCTGCATTTTTGGGCTTTCATTGAGGGCACAGCTTACAGGGCCTGGTCTGATAGGACCTGAACTCAGAAGTATATCCCTACCTGTATATCACTGATGCCTGTCAATGTGAAGATATTGTCCCAGAAATATTGCGGGTGTGTGTGTGTGTATAGATATTTGTGGAATCAATACAGAAAGCCAGTCATAGATAGTGAGTTGCACACTTCAAAATATGCTGTCACACTGGAAAAGGGAAAAGGCATGGAAAACACAGCATTCTTTACCGCTTCTTCCTTCTTCCATTTAGTTACAAGTAAAGGTTTCCCTTGCTCGAAAGCTAGTCGTATCCGACTCTAGGGTGCAGTGCTCATCTCTGTTTCAAAGCCGAAGAGCCAGCGTTGTCTGCTTCTGCAGACGTTTCCGTGGTCATGTAGCAGGCATGACTAGACACCGGAGCGCACGGAATGCTGTTACCTTCCTACCGAAGTGGTCCCTATTTATCTGCTTGCAATCTCTTGCTTTCGAACTGCTAGGTTGGCAAGAGCTAGGACATAGACGGGAGCTCATTCCGTCCTGCAGTACTTAGTTACAGGACCTGCACCTTTTTCTTCTGCAAAGCAACATCTGTGAGGATATAAGAATTAAGTTGATTGATCCAGGCCTAACTGAGAAATTGGGACTTTTCTCTCCCAATAGTGCAGAAGATATAACTTCAATTGAGTAACAAAAATCCTCAAGTGATTTAAGTGGCAGCAGTTTTTACTAAATGAGCTGCCAAGAGAAGTTTTATAGGTTTTTGATGGAAGTTGTTTTTTTTTTTTACAGAGTGTAAGGTTTAATGTTTTACGAAATGTGTGCTGGTAAACTATACCTCCCTTCCTTTTTAAAAAGAAAGAAAGAAAGAAAAAGTCTTGTTAAGTATAGCTCTGTAGGAAGATATTCTTAGACAATCCAGAACTGAATCAGGGTGATTTGGATGGAGATTTGGGAGATGATGAAATCCAAGTAGAATTCCTCCAACGTGGACTTAAAGATGAGACTGATCAGCAGGACAAATATAGAATCATCGGCTGGAAGGGGGACAGTGAGGCCATCTAGTCCAACCCTGCCGTTCAAGGCAAGAATCCGAATCAAAGCAGAACTGACAGGGAGTGGTCCAATTATCTCTTGAATCCTTCCAGGGTTGGAGCATTGGGTTCCACACAGTGATGCACTGAAGCAGGTCCTGTCCTGTTCAGGAGAACCGGTAGCGGAAATTCCCCCAGGCCACACCCACTTGCCCGGCCACGCGCACCTCCATACCCCATCACATTGGCCATGCCCACATATTTGGCCCCACCCACAGAGATGGTAGTAAAAAAAATTGGAGTGCATCACTAGTTCCGCATACCCGGGAAGTCCCATTTCTCTGGGTGAATTCACTTTCTCCTTCCAGACATAGAGAGGAGGAAATTGCCAATCGGCTCTTTAAACGACACTAAATTATACAGGGTAGTGAAAACTGTGAGAGATTGTGAGGAGCTCCAGAGGGATCTCTCGACACTGGGGGAGTGGGCAAAACAGTGGCAAATGAGCTTCAACATCAGTAAGTGCAGAGTGATGCATGTTGGGGCAAAGAACCCCAATTACATTTATAAACTGATGGGGTCTGAACTCTCTGCGACAAACCAGGAAAGGGACCTTGGTGTCCTGGTGGACAACTCAATGAAGGTGTCAACCCAGTGTGCCTCAGCAGTGAAAAAAGCAAACTCAATGTTAGGGATCATTAGGAAGGGTATAGAAAATAAGTCAGCAAGTGTCATTTGGCCTCTTTATAAATCTATGGTGAGGCCCCACCTGGAATACTGTGTACAGTTCTGGTCGCCATCCCTCCAGAAGGATATTGTGGACCTGGAGAAAGTGCAGAGGAGGGAAATCAGAATGATTAGGGGACTGGAACACCTTCCTTACCATCTGAGGCTGCAACGGTTGGGACTCTTCACTCTTGAACGATGGCATCTAAGAGGTGACCTGATTGAAGTTTATAAAATCATGCACGGTGTGGACAAAGTAGATAAGGAAAAACTGTTTTCCCTATCGCATAACACTAGAACTAGGGGACACTCCATGAAACTTTTGGGTACTAGTTCTCAAACAAATAAGAGAAAGTACTTTTTCACCCAGAGGATTACTGGTCTATGGAACTCCCTGCCAGAAGAAGTGGTGACAGCTGTCAGTCTTGACAGCTTTACATAAGAACATAAGAACAGCCTTGCTGGAACAGGCCACAGCCCATCCAGTCCAGCATTCTGTCTCACACAGTGGCTCACCATTTCCTTCAGGGTATTCCCAAGGAGATGCCCTCACCTGCTTAGGATTCCCTGGAAATGGCATTGAGAGATATCCTGCCTATCTCTCCAACCCGGAGGTTGTCCTTAGGTAGCCATAATTATAGCCATTGATAGCCTTGTCCTCCATGAACTTGTCTAATCCTTTCTTAAAGCTGTCAAGACTGACAGTCCTTCTGAAAGTCCAGATAAACAATGTCAACTGGATCCCCCTTATCCACATGCTTGTTGACACTCTCAAAAAATTCCAACAGATTAGTGAGGCATGATTTGCCCTTGCAAAAGCCATGTTGGCTCTCCTTTAGCAGCGCCTTCTCTTCTATGTGCCTATTAATTCTATCTTTTAGGATGGTTTCCATCACTTTACCTGGGACATATGTCAAACTGACAGGCCGGTAATTTCCTGGATCACCCCTGGATCCTTTTTTGAAAATTGGTGTTACATTCGCTACCTTCCAGTCATCAGGCACAAAGCCTGATTTGAGGGAAAGATTATATATTTTGGCTAGGAGATCAGCAATTTCATCTTTAAGTTCCCTGAGAACTCGTGGATGGATGCCATCTGGTCCTGGTGATTTGTTAGTGTTTAGTTTAACAAGACATGCAAGGACCTCCTCCCTGGTTATTTCTATCTGGCTTAATTCTTCGGTTTCCCTCCCTATGAAGATAGGCTCTGTTTTGGGCATGTGGTCTCTGTCTTCTTCAGTGAATACTGAAGCAAAGAATTCATTGAGTCTCTCTGCAATCTCTGTTTCCTCTTTAATAACCCCTTGCCTTCCATTGTCATCTAATGGTCCAATGGCCTTCCTAGTTGGGTTCTTACTTCTAATGTACTTAAAGAAGTCTTTGTTATTTCTCTGAGTATTTTTAGCTATACGCTCCTCAAAGTCTTGCTTTGCTTTCCTGATTGTTGCCTTGCATTTGTTCTGCCAGAATTTATGTTCCTGCCTGCTGTCCTCATTCGGACAAGCCTTCCATCTTCTAAATGAGCTTTTCTTGCTCTTGATCACTTCCCGAACAGCTCCTGTAAGCCACATCGGAGTCCTCTTGGACCTGGCAGTGCCCTTTTTCCTTTTGGGTATGCATTCCAATTGAGCCTCTGTTATTGTTTTTGTAAACAGCCTCCATGCCTCTTGGAGTGTTTGGACTCTCTCAATTTTCCCTTTCAGTTTCTTTTTTACTAGTTTCCTCATCTTTGGGAAATTTCCTTTTTGAAAATTTAAGGTCTCTGTGTTAGATTTTATCAGTGACTTGCGGTCTATGATCAAGTTAAACATAATTGAGTTGTGGTCACTGTTCCCTATTGGATCAGTCACATTAACATCTTGCACCAGATCCTGAGTATTACTCAGGATCAAGTCAAGGATTCTTGTACCTCTAGTTGGGTCTTCAACCATCTGTCCCAGGGAACAATCATTGAGCATATCTAGGAACTTTATCTCTTTATCGTGTGCTGAACAACAGTTCACCCAGTCTATGTGAGGGTAATTGAAGTCCCCCATTATAACCAGGCTTCCCTTCCTGGATGCCTCCTTTACAACATTCTCCAACTGCCAGTCTCCCTCAAGAGTTTGGGTCGGAGGCCGATAGTATATGCCTACTGTTAGACCATCCTTGTGGCCTGGTACTCTTACCCACAGAGCTTCTAATGGTGACTCCAAATCACCTAGATATTCCAATTCATACGATTTTATCACTTCTTTGACATACAAGGCTACACCACCTCCTGTTTGCCCCTTCCTATCCTTCCTGTACAGTTTGTAGCCTGGGATAACTGTATCCCATTGGTTATCATCCGTCCACCAGGTTTCAGTGATACCAATAATATCAATATTTTTATCTATTGCTAAGTATTCCAGCTCCCCTATTTTGTTACGGAGGCTTCTGGCATTTGTATACAAGCATTTATATATGCTTTCCTGATACAGTCTTTTGAGTCCAGTTGCATTGTTAGACTGCCTCTTGCATCCTTCTGCTAGAGTGCTGGTGACTAGCTCCTTGCTCTGCTCAGTAATTTTTGCATCCTCCTCACTACTCAAGTACACACTTTCCCGAACCGGATGCTGCCCAGCTCCTGTCGGCTTTCCCCCAGTTATCAGTTTAAAAGCTGCTCTGCAGCCTTTTTGATGTTGAGTGCCAGCAATCTGGTCCCATCATGGTTTAAATGCAACCCATCCCTCCTGAACAGATTTGGCTTGTCCCAAAATGTTCTCCAGTTCCTGACAAATCTGAAGCCCTCCTCTCGACACCACCGCCTCATCCACGCATTGAGGCTTCTGAGCTCTGCCTGCCTGGTAGGTCCTGCGCGAGGGACAGGCAGCACTTCTGAAAATGCTACCTTGGAAGTCCGGGACTTCAATCTTCTTCCTAACAACCTAAATTTGGCTTCCAGGACAGACCGCTTGGCCTTCCCAACATCATTAGTACCAACGTGTACCATGACAACTGGCTCGTTCCCAGTTCTCTCTAACAATCTATCTAGATTTCTTGTGATGTCTGCAACTTTTGCACCTGGCAGGCAAGTCACCATATGGTTATCATGTGCATCACAAATCCATTTCTCTGTATTTCTAATTATTGAATCGCCTAGTACAAGGAGCCTCTCTCCTGCAATCTGTTCATCTACATGCACCTCATCAACCATATTAAGGGAGAGAACCTCAGTTTGTTCCTGTTGTTCATCTTCCTGGATCTCATCAAGTGTGATGAAGGAGAGATCATCAGGTGGAACCAGTTGTTCCTCTGTGTGTTCCTCATCAGGTGTGATAAGGGAAAGAGCCTCAAATTTATTCTGTAATTTCAGACTCTCAGAGTGATCCCCTACTCTTCTCCTCCTTTGAGTCACATTCCTCCAACCATCTCCCTCCTGAGTTAGTGAAGGGCCTTCTCCCTCAGAACTGTGCCCTGTCACTTCTTTGTCCAGCATAGTCTGCTCCGCTCTGTCCAAGAACAGCTCAAGCTCCTTAATTTGTTGGTGGTTAGATATGCGGGCCTCTAGCTGCTGGACCTTCTCTTCTAGTAGTGCAACCAGCTTGCACTTGCTGCAAGTGTAGTTCTCCATATGCTTTGGCAAGAACACAAACATGGCACAAGAATTGCAGGTAACTACAGCTGTTCCCTCAGAATCCATTTTAACAAGTGCAGTATTCTGGGCCTCAAAAATGTACACGTTTACTACCTTTCTACCTAGTAAGACTATATTCTTCCTTTGTTACTAGTTTGTAATCTAAAGCAGCTCTACTCCAACTGCAAAACTTACCAGTGCTCGCTTCCTTTGTTTGGCTCTCCTCAGCAGCAGCTCTGCTTAAGAGCACATGCAGAGTCAAAATGGCTGACCCTGAAAGAGCTCAGAGCTTTTAAAGGCTAGTGTGGCTCCGCCCCTATGAGTCACAGTTCAGGGAAGGGCCTGGTGTGGCCCTGCCCCCCTGCTTCTGGAAGCTTCAAACTGCTTCCTCTGTTTGAACAGAGGTGGCTCTCAGCAGTTTCAATTATCAATTTAAATTAGTGGAGGCCTCTAAAGCAGCTCTACTCCAACTGCAAAACTTACCAGTGCTCACTTCCTTTGTTTGGCTCTCCTCAGCAGCAGCTCTGCTTAAGAGCACATGCAGAGTCAAAATGGCTGACCCTGAAAGAGCTCAGAGCTTTTAAAGGCTAGTGTGGCTCCGCCCCTATGAGTCACAGTTCAGGGAAGGGCCTGGTGTGGCCCTGCCCCCCTGCTTCTGGAAGCTTCAAACTGCTTCCTCTGTTTGAACAGAGGTGGCTCTCAGCAGTTTCAATTATCAATTTAAATTAGTAGAGGCCTCTAAAGCAGCTCTACTCCAACTGCAAAACTTACCAGTGCTCACTTCCTTTGTTTGGCTCTCCTCAGCAGCAGCTCTGCTTAAGAGCACATGCAGAGTCAAAATGGCTGACCCTGAAAGAGCTCAGAGCTTTTAAAGGCTAGTGTGGCTCCGCCCCTATGAGTCACAGTTCAGGGAAGGGCCTGGTGTGGCCCTGCCCCCTGCTTCTGGAAGCTTCAAACTGCTTCCTCTGTTTGAACAGAGGTGGCTCTCAGCAGTTTCAATTATCAATTTAAATTAGTAGAGGCCTCTAAAGCAGCTCTACTCCAACTGCAAAAATTACCAGTGCTCACTTCCTTTGTTTGGCTCTCCTCAGCAGCAGCTCTGCTTAAGAGCACATGCAGAGTCAAAATGGCTGACCCTGAAAGAGCTCAGAGCTTTTAAAGGCTAGTGTGGCTCCGCCCCTATGAGTCACAGTTCAGGGAAGGGCCTGGTGTGGCCCTGCCCCCCTGCTTCTGGAAGCTTCAAACTGCTTCCTCTGTTTGAACAGAGGTGGCTCTCAGCAGTTTCAATTATCAATTTAAATTAGTAGAGGCCTCTAAAGCAGCTCTACTCCAACTGCAAAACTTACCAGTGCTCACTTCCTTTGTTTGGCTCTCCTCAGCAGCAGCTCTGCTTAAGAGCACATGCAGAGTCAAAATGGCTGACCCTGAAAGAGCTCAGAGCTTTTAAAGGCTAGTGTGGCTCCGCCCCTATGAGTCACAGTTCAGGGAAGGGCCTGGTGTGGCCCTGCCCCCCTGCTTCTGGAAGCTTCAAACTGCTTCCTCTGTTTGAACAGAGGTGGCTCTCAGCAGTTTCAATTATCAATTTAAATTAGTAGAGGCCTCTAAAGCAGCTCTACTCCAACTGCAAAACTTACCAGTGCTCACTTCCTTTGTTTGGCTCTCCTCAGCAGCAGCTCTGCTTAAGAGCACATGCAGAGTCAAAATGGCTGACCCTGAAAGAGCTCAGAGCTTTTAAAGGCTAGTGTGGCTCCGCCCCTATGAGTCACAGTTCAGGGAAGGGCCTGGTGTGGCCCTGCCCCCCTGCTTCTGGAAGCTTCAAACTGCTTCCTCTGTTTGAACAGAGGTGGCTCTCAGCAGTTTCAATTATCAATTTAAATTAGTAGAGGCCTCTAAAGCAGCTCTACTCCAACTGCAAAACTTACCAGTGCTCACTTCCTTTGTTTGGCTCTCCTCAGCAGCAGCTCTGCTTAAGAGCACATGCAGAGTCAAAATGGCTGACCCTGAAAGAGCTCAGAGCTTTTAAAGGCTAGTGTGGCTCCGCCCCTATGAGTCACAGTTCAGGGAAGGGCCTGGTGTGGCCCTGCCCCCCTGCTTCTGGAAGCTTCAAACTGCTTCCTCTGTTTGAACAGAGGTGGCTCTCAGCAGTTTCAATTATCAATTTAAATTAGTAGAGGCCTCTAAAGCAGCTCTACTCCAACTGCAAAACTTACCAGTGCTCGCTTCCTTTGTTTGGCTCTCCTCAGCAGCAGCTCTGCTTAAGAGCACATGCAGAGTCAAAATGGCTGACCCTGAAAGAGCTCAGAGCTTTTAAAGGCTAGTGTGGCTCCGCCCCTATGAGTCACAGTTCAGGGAAGGGCCTGGTGTGGCCCTGCCCCCCTGCTTCTGGAAGCTTCAAACTGCTTCCTCTGTTTGAACAGAGGTGGCTCTCAGCAGTTTCAATTATCAATTTAAATTAGTGGAGGCCTCTAAAGCAGCTCTACTCCAACTGCAAAACTTACCAGTGCTCACTTCCTTTGTTTGGCTCTCCTCAGCAGCAGCTCTGCTTAAGAGCACATGCAGAGTCAAAATGGCTGACCCTGAAAGAGCTCAGAGCTTTTAAAGGCTAGTGTGGCTCCGCCCCTATGAGTCACAGTTCAGGGAAGGGCCTGGTGTGGCCCTGCCCCCCTGCTTCTGGAAGCTTCAAACTGCTTCCTCTGTTTGAACAGAGGTGGCTCTCAGCAGTTTCAATTATCAATTTAAATTAGTGGAGGCCTCTAAAGCAGCTCTACTCCAACTGCAAAACTTACCAGTGCTCACTTCCTTTGTTTGGCTCTCCTCAGCAGCAGCTCTGCTTAAGAGCACATGCAGAGTCAAAAAAAAAAAAAAGAAAGGATTAGACAAGTTCATGGAGGACAAGGGTATCATGGCTATAATTATGGATACTTAAGGACAACCTCCAGGTTGGAGAGATAGGCAGGATCTCTCTCAATGCCATTTCCAGGGAATCCTAAGCAGGTGAAGGCATCTCCTTGGGAATAATACCCTGAAGCAAATGGTGAGCCACTGTGTGTGAGACAGAATGCTGGACTGGATCATGGGCTCCTGGGGCCTCTTCCAGCAAGGCTGTTCTTATGTTCTTATGCTTACAGTTTGTTAAGGCAGCTTCCGCCATCCTGGCTGATAGAAGACAACATGGACATAGGCATGGCTACAGCATAAACATTCACCACAAGCTGCAAACAAGGAGCGATCTCCTCCGCACATTTAAAGCACATAGCAGGCACATGTATATACATACACAACCCATGTGTGTCTGTGATTCTTCTTCCGTGTCCTGGTTAGGCATTAAACTGCCAAAATGAAGCCACCTTCTTGTCTTTGTCATTGGCCAAACTTAAATCCTCACCGGTACATGAACTTTAATTCACATAATAAACCTTCAACAAATTATCAATATATAGCATTAGTGTTATATATTTGTCCCCTAATTCCAGAAAGTGGTATATTCTTGTCTGGGTCTTGTTCCTTTCACTTTAACATACTCAATAAATTCTCCCCAAATCAATTTAAAATAATTTCTTTTTGTTAATCCCTTCTTTAATTTCAATCCACATCAATCTATCATTTATTGCTATATTCCATAGCACTTTAAACCAGTCATTCAGCTCAAATTCACAGTCTCTTCTCCATTTTTAACAATATAATTAATCTCACAGCTGTCATGTAAAGGTCACCCTTGCTTGAAAACCAGTCATATCTGACTCTAAGGTTAAGTGCTCATCTCTGTTTATATCCAAAGAACCAGTGCTGTCTGCGTCTGCAGACGTTTCCATGGACATGTGGCAGGCATGACTAGACACCGGAGCACAAAGAACGATGTTTACCTTCCCACCAAAGTGGTCCCTATTTATCTACTTGCAATTTCTTGCTTTCGAACTGCTAGGCTGGCAGGAGCTGGGACATACTGTAGACAGAAGATCACCCCATCATGCAGCACTTGGGTGTTGAACTGTTGACCTGCCATCTTTACAATTGTCAAATTCAGTGTCTTAACCACTAAGCCACTTACGTTACCATTACAATAAAATCATTTTTTCTTGTTTCTTTCTAACTGATTATTTCCAAAATCCATTAATAAAGCTATTCTGGGTAAAGGTAAAGGTAAAGGTTTCCCTTGCTCAAAAGCCAGTCGTATCCGACTCTAGGGTGCAGTGCTCATCTCTGTTTCTAAGCCGAAGAGCCAGCGTTGTCTGCTTCTGCAGATGTTTCTGTGGTCATGTGGCAGGCATGACTAGACACCGGAGCGCACGGAATGCTGTTACCTTCCCACCGAAGTGGTCCCTGTTTATCTACTTGCAATTTCTTGCTTTCAAACTGCTAGGTTGGCAGGAGCTGGGACGAAGACGGGAGCTCATTTCCGTCCTGCAGTACTCGGGAATCGAACTGCTGACCTTCCGCTTCCCAGTCAGCATCTTAGGCACTTGAGCCACTGCAGTCCTTATTCTGGGACACACCTCTAATTTTATAGGCAGGGGCTCTGCTTTTAATGCACATGCCAACTGTCGACTAGTTTTGCAGAGGATCTTCCACTCCAAAATTTACTGCTAACTTCACTTTTCTCCTCCCCAAATAATACTCTTCTCTCTGTGTAGCCCACTTTATGGCAGACATTTCCCCCATTCCTTGGGCCACCCTGGGAGGTGACAATCGCAGTTAAAGATTAGTTAAGCAGAACTTTGGGGAACAAAACGACTGCCATTTACAGCCATAGCTTCCTCCTGCCATGATAAACATTCATCTTCAGGCTATCATTGTGAAGCTTCTGATCCCGCTAATGAAGGAAGAATTGCTTGATATACTAAAAGGGCAAATGTATCACTGCCAGAGAAATTAGCTTATCTGTCCCGGCTGGTAAGCTGTGGGGAAACCTGATCGCAGGTAGCAGGTGATATGTGACAAATCAGAGAAGGCGCATATTGATCCTTTGCTATGGCTTTGAAAAATAAGAATGCAAACTTCCACCTGTCTGTGTTGCACTGTGTCTGCTTTCTTGTGAAAATGGGCCAGTACTGTCTGTGTCTGAGGATGTTTCCGTGTTCATGGAACAAGCATGACTAGATGCCAGAATGCATGGAATGCTGTTACCTTTTCTGCTGAAATGTCAGCTATTACAGTTGACCAAAAGGGAGTCCAGGTATGACCGAAAGACAACCGAATTGGACATTCATTTGCATCAACCGGGAAACACAGATTCATGTCTACAGGCGCAAACAAAAATCACCTGTAGAAATGGTAGCGCAGCCTTTCAACCAGGAAGCATCCTTCACAGGTGATCATCTTTGGTCAGCTCTTGAAATGGAGGACTCTCCATCTTAAAAGCAGGGCTGTAGCTATCATTTGACCAAGCCCCTTGCAATGCTGGTTAAGGGGATCAGGAGAGGAAGATGCACACATTGGCAAGGGCAGGTGTTGGATGCATTGACAGCAAAGGACAACCCTTCCCCAAGCAGGAGAGAAAACTCTGGTTCTTTTGATGAATCATTGAGCCAAGTATAGATTGGCTGTTGTGGACCACAGGAAAAAAGAGAGGTTAGGCTGCAAACATTTCTCACACATCCTCCTGTGCCATGAATCAGTGCCTCTTTGATTGTGGTGATTTATGGGGCAGTGCTTTCTTGTAAACAGGTTTAAAGCAATTGCCACTTGTTAGCAGGCTCTTTCCTTCCTTTCATTTCGTTGGCCAACCCCTTCTCCAAGCCCAAGAAAGCCCTCATGTTCCGATCAATACCAGGGCTCTGAAATCACCCCAGCCTTAGGTAAGAGGACTTGGTCACAGGAGTTATTGCTCAGAGGGTCTTCTTCTTTCATGTCCCGAACAAACTCTGGATTGCCAAAATGAAGCCACTTTCTTGGCTTTGTCATTGGTCACATTTAAGTTCTTTCAGTGCATGTTTCTGATAGTAATTGGCAGACTAGCAAATGAGGATGTTGGTCTTGCATTTAGGGGCTCCATCCCTCAGCCTATTCAGGGTCCTCCAAGTGACATCAAGGAGAGGTTGGGTTCCTCAGCCATCTCCTCCTTTAATGTGGTTCCTTGCCCAGTGAGCTCCTTCCTCCATCTCCCAATTTGGTTTTGCTCTTGTGTACCCACAAGAATGTTTGTTCTTGCTATGAAGCACTTCCTAGATGTGAGCTGGCAGACCTGAGGCTCATAACCATTCAGAGGATGTCGAGGGTCATTCTCTGGCTTAGTTCTCTCAGCATTTGCTGCTACTTCTCTCCTTATCTTTTTTTGATACACTAATGACATAATGCATAATTTTTTGATACACTAATGACATAATGCATAATGCAGTGGCTCAAGTGGCTAAGACGCTGACTGGGAAGCGGAAGGTCAGCAGTTCGATTCCCAAGTACTGCAGGACAGAAATGAGCTCTCGTCTTCGTCCCAGTTCCTGCCAACCTAGCAGTTTGAAAGCAAGAAATTGCAAGTAGATAAATAGGGACCACTTTGGTGGGAAGGTAACAGCATTCCGTGCATTCCGGTATCTAGTCATGCCTGCCACATGACCACGGAAATGTCTGCAGAAGCAGACAGCGCTGGCTCTTCGGCTTAGAAACAGAGATGAGCACTGCACCCTAGAGTCGGATACGACTGCCTTTCGAGCAAGGGAAACCTTTACCTTTAATGACATAACATATTGCATAAAAAGAACAGAAAAACTACACTCAAATAAGAGAGTGGGGGGGGGGGGATATGTAACATAACATGTTGTCCCAATCATTCTCAGGACCATTTGCACAAATCATACATTTTCTTCCACTTCTTTTCTCTGCTCTAGTTGCTACCCCCCATTTCTCTCCAAAAATAGGTAGTTTTGTTCGTTGGCACCTGACCTTTCCCTTTCAATAGGACTAATTTTATAAAGCCTCATTAAAGTCATTTGCTTTCAAATTTCCTCTTTGTACTTTAATCTCACACATTAATCTATCATTTATTGCTAAATTCAAAACTTCTTTATACCGATCATTAAGTTGAAACTTATATTTAACTTTCCAAAAAAAATTGCAATAATTAACCTATAATTTCCTGTTATCAAATTTGTAATTACTTCTTGGGTGCTAATCTCCTCCTCATTTCCATCACATGCCTGGGCTCAGTAGCTATGTTTGAATGGGCTTGTATGAGTGTTTCACACTTAGTGTAGGTTTAAAAGCTAGCCCAGTTATTCTATGCTGTCTCTCACATTTCCCCTTGTGCACACTCATCGTTTTGCAAGTGTGCTCCATGGTCTTAGTCCTTTTCTCTCTCTCTTTCATGTCCTGATCAAACCTTGGACTGCCAAAATGAAGCCACTTTCTTGGCTTTGGCATTGGCCAAACTTAAGTTCTCATTGGTGTATGTTTCTGGCAGTAATCAACAGAACATTAAATGAGCCAGATTCTGTCTCTCTCCACATTCACACCACATGTGTTGTTGTCCGCTAGCAGCCACCACTTGAGCATGTTAGTCTTACATTTAGGGACTCCGACCCACAGCCTACTCAGGGTCCTCCAAATGACATAGGGGAGATTGAGTTCCTCAGCCATCTCCTCCATTAATGTTGTTCCTTCTCTAGTGAGATCCTTCCTCCATCTTCTAATTCGGTTTTGCTCTTGTGTACCCTCAAGAATGTTTGTTCTTGCCATAAAGCTCTTCCTGGAGCTGAGCCAACGGACTTGAGGCTCATCATCTCCGTCCAGAGGATGCCGAGGGTCCTTCTCTTGCTTAGTTCTCTCAGCGTCCGCTGCTACTTCTCTCCCGACCTTAGGTAGAGCGATACCAACAAGAGGGTCTATTTTCTCAACCGGTGTAGGTTGGAGGCATCCTGCCAGGATACGCATGGCTTCATTCACAGCAATGTCAACTTGTTTTGCATGTGCGGATGTACATCCTACTGGAGCATCATCCTCTGCTGCAGAGACGCTCAGGGCCAAAGCTGATGTATGCCGCATGGGTGGTTGAGTTCACAGTTTGTCGTTTGCCCTGGAATCCAGGGAATGGGAAGCTGTTCACCTGGCCAAACCTATACCTGTCCATCCTATACAGACCTGATCCTCCAGAAAGGAGCTTCGATGGTTGTGAACAATTCACAAAAGGAAAGCGTGTATGGGAGGGGGAAAATGGCCGACTGTTGATTTCCAAACCAAGGAGGCCAATTAGCCAAGGGAGGGAGGAAGAGAGAGCCTGCATTTCACAGACCAATTTGAATTAATGGGGGGAAATCAGTGGCTATCAGCCTTTTGTGAGTCTCCCAAGCTCAACACTTCGATTTTCTCTTATTTCAGCAGGTAGCTTCCTTCTCCCCTGTTTTCCTTTTCAGCGGCTGCTTGAAAGGTATGAAATCAAGGCAACGGACGTCCCTCACAATCAGTCCCCAGTCTTTGTCTGGACTTAAAGTTCATGTTCCCTCTTTTTAAATCAATGCCTCTTTCAGCTTGATGGCTTTGTCAGATGCCCGGTCCTGAACGTCTTTTCCCCCCAAACAGACTCAGACCCCCGTCATGGTACGCCTGTCTCTGGAAGCGATGGGAGGACTACAATGGTGGACCCCTTGCTGAGAGGCATTAAAATTCCTAATTTAATACAAGTTGGAGAAGCACATTGTTTGACATAAGATGCAGGAGGGAGGGCCATTCTAGCATAAACTGTTGAATAATGGAACATGACTCTGACAAAAGCGGAGGCAGCTCACTGTGTCATGTAAACCCTTGTGATTTTAAGCATGAGCAGGGTGTGTTTGTGTCTTTATCGAGCACTAGGGACAGTTCCTTGTCTAAACTACCACTCCCAGAATCCTGCAAACAAAAAGAAATAATTTCTCTCCCTCTAGACTCATAAAATGCCTCTTTCTTTCTCACATAGCATTTGCGAGGTTGGGTAATGTTTTATTTTTAAATACACCAGAATTTAAAATATGTATATTAAAATCCTGGTGTATTTAAACACACACATGCACACGCACGCACATGAATGTGAGTGTGTGTGTGTGTGTGTGTGTGTGTGTGTGTGTGTGTGTGTGTGTGTTTATATATGACTATAGTGGCTTAGTGGTTAAGATGCTGAATGACTGGAAGGTTGGCAGGTCTGAGACCTGAGTGCTGCATGGCAGAGTGAGCTCCCATCTCTGTCTGAGCTCCTGCCAACCTAGCAGTCTGAAAGCAAGAAACTGCAAGTAGATAAACAGGTGCTGCCTTGGTGGGAAAGGTAACAGGGTTCCTTGCATCTAGTCATTCCTGCCACATGTCCAATGAAATGTCTGCAAACATAGGGTGCAGAAATATTTTCTGTCGTTGCTTGTGCTGAGTGATAAAGTGGCTTTTGAACCGTTGGGGTTGGGGGGGAAGCATTGTTTTTGAAGAGGAGGAGGTCTGGAGTGAAGGCAGCCAGCGATTATATAGTGTTGCTGGGCTGCACTCGGGCAGGTTTCTCTATCTCTCTCTTAAAAAAGAGTCCTTCTTACAAAAGGGTCAGGCTGGAGTTTGTGAGGCACAATTAAGAGCTTAGATCCAGTTGCTAGCTTTACCCTTCACAGCTGGAGTCGGCCAGCTGGGTGTTGCAACCCTATCATCACCTCCAGGTAATATTTTCCCCTTCTCATCTCCTTCCTGGCTCTGCTTATGATTATTATTTTTTCCCACCAGAATAAAGGAGCCATTTCTAACACAAAACTTTTCAAGTTGTAGCTTGGGCTTCAGAGCAATCCAGCCTTGCTACGGGGGGGGGGGGGGGGGGGGGGGGGGGGGCTTTCGGTTCATCTCTTTGATTGCTTCTCTGGTTTTGGAGGGTAAGGAACTTATATATATATATATATATATATATTCTTCTTTACTTTTTCTTTTACCCCTTCAGGTGTCAAGGCAGGTGCAAGGTTCTTGTTCTGGCACTTCTTGCGGCCTCCGCCAGCGTTATGTGATGTTCTTGTAATGTTTCCTTGATCTTCTTCTCCTTTCACGTCCCAATCAAACCCTGGACTGCCCAAATGTAGCCACCTTCTTGGCTTTATTGTTGGCCAAACCTAAGTCCTCATCGGTGCACGTTTCAGTAAATGAGCCGGATTCTGTACCTCTCTGTATTCACACAGCATCTATCTCTGATTATCTCTCTCCACTTTCCTCTGGGTCTGCCTCGTGGTCTTTTTTTCCATCTCCTCTTTCTACAAATGCCTTGTACTTCCAAGACATTCTTTACAAATGGGAAAACCACTTCATTTGTTTCCTCTTTATATAATTTTCGATTGCTTCTGTTCCAATTCTTTCCCTTATAACATCATTCCTGATTTTATCCCTTCTAGTCACTCCAGCAGCCTTCCTAAAAACATCTCATTTCCATGGTGACCAATTTGTGTTTGGCTGTAAGTCTCCATGTTTGGCACTGGTAACATATGGTGGGACTGAATATGCTTTGTATGAGGTGTTACTTTCTGCTGATCACTATTGCCTTATGTTGGAAGAGTAGAGGTTCATCCACTTTGCCGTCTTCAGTAAATGCGGTTCCTAGATATTCCTGCCACTTGGTTTATATCTGTTCCATCTAGTAGAAGTGTAAAACAAATGGCAGAGTTCAAATACCTATCTCCCAAGTAGCATGACTAATACCTGGCTAGGAAATTCTGGGCACTGTGGTCCAAAAACAATATTGAACCTTTGAAGCAAGGTTGTTTGTCTTAACATTAAGCCACAGACTGGAGTGGTAATGGACTACATCCCCCATCAGGCTGCATCGCGGAGCCAGTGGTTCCTTCCTTTTCACGTCAGAGATTACTCTGGGTTGAAAGGATTTTTTCAGGGCTCCTTTCATGTCCGCCCATTGTGCAGCTCTTGGGCATCGAACCCATCCTTCCAGTCTCCAAGCCTAGCACCTTCACCACTAAGCCACCGGGGGAGCTGCAGAGCCAGTGGTGAGCCAAAGTGACCACTTTAGGTTAATAGCAGCCAAATGCCACAGCAGATTGGGAAATTTCTGGATTGCAACATTTAGTCTCCCAACGGATGAACTCGGAAAGCTATCCTTCCACGGGAAAACTGCTGGAAAGAGGCACATAATTTAGGAACTTAATGTTATTGGTATTTGGGAATTCTTGTTTGTTTTCTCCCCCATTAAATAGCAGGTTTGTTTCCCCCCTTTCCCCTGATCAGGGCTGCAGTGGAAGCAATAGATTACATTCCTTTCCTCCTAATGCTGAAATCCTGATTTAAATCCCCGTCGCCCATGTGCCTGCTGCTCAGCAAAAGGAGAGGCAAAGAGAATAATGAAGTCGCTAATTAAGTGCTTAACATAATTTGTTGTTTGGCACAGCGTCAAGTCCAGAACAGTCCTGGCAAAGCAGTCCCTAATTCTTGTTACCTACTGAGTTCGACTCTTGGGAAAGCCTGCTGTTTTTACAAGATGCCTGAGGATCTGTGTGAGTAGATTTGTCTTTTTTTGGGATGATTACTCCCAGAAGTCTGAACATTGTAGCCCAAGCACAAGTTAATTTTAACTTTTACCGTCCATCTCGTCATCGTCGTCATAATTGGTGGTGGCGGCGGCATAGTCGTCATAGTGGTAATGGTGGTGGTGGTACATCGTCTTTGTCTTCATCCTCATTTTCTCCTCCTCCTCCTCCTCCTCAGCTACAATCTCTTCATTCCACTATCACATACCTGGATCATCCTAGATAGAGAGGTTGCTGGTTCTTCTTCTGCAATTATTCCTCCCTCAAAAGAACTAAATCTATATGTTTCCTTTGGCTTTGCACAACCCCCGATGAAAGTATTGAGTATTGAACTCCACATGCTGGGAATTTCAATTATTGAACTAAAGTTTCTAATCCCTAAGGAAGAAAGGGGTGAAGATCCGGCTCTTTTGGTGTTTTGTACTAACACTGAGCCGCTCTTCACTATCAGCAGAGAAAGAAAATGAATTATTCAAAAGTCAGCAAATAAGTAAACGCACATGATTTATTGAGGTCAGAAAATTCTATGTTCACAGCTGCAGAAGGGTGTAAAGTTAGCAGTTTGCATCCAGGAGTTCCCGATGACTGCCGGCATCTTTGAGACTACAGAAGTAACAATGACATTTGGCTAAAGTAAGAACTCATTTAAAACACAGCACTCAGCATAGGTTTGACAAGTGGGAAATTGTTGCCATTTTTCAACATCACCTTTGAAATCTACGGTCATCACCACATCAAGCTCCTGTAGAGACTGAGCTCCTGAGATTCCAACAGGGTGAAAGAAATGCAGCTGATATACATCAAAGTGATAGGTGAACCCCTCATCTCTTGAATCTTAGATCAAGAGTCCCTCTCCAAACTTTTCATTCACTTCTTTCTTGTCTAAATCACGTATTGGACTGCCAAAATGAAGCCAACCTTCTGGGCTTTGTCATTGGCCATAATTAAATTTTCATAAGAACATGTTTTAGTCATAATCAGCAGACCAGTAAATGAGCTGGATTCTGAATCTCTCCACATTCACACTGCGTGTGGCTGTTGTCTACCAGCAGCCCCCACTTGAGCATGTTGGTCTTGCATTTAGGCACTCCAACCCTCAGCCTGTTCAGGACCCTCCAAGTGATGTAGGGGAGGTGGAGTTCCTCAACCATCTCCTCCTTTAATGTTGTTCCTCATCCAACGAGCTCCTCCCTCCATCTTCTAATTTGCTTTTGCATTACCTTTGGGAATGTTGGTTCTTGCCATAAAGCTCTTCCTGGATCTGATCTGGCAGACTTGAGGCTCATATCCATTCAGAGGATGTTGAGGGTCATTTTCTTGCTTAGTTCTCTTGGCATGTGCTGCTGCTTTGCAAAATCAAACTAGAAGATGGAGAAAGGTGCTCACTGGATAAGGAACAACATTAAAGGAGGCTATAGCTGAGGAACTCAGTCTCCCCTACATCACTTGGAGGGCCCTGAATAGGCTGAGGGTTGGAGTGCGTTAAAGCAAGACCAACATGGGTGGCAACAATATGCTGTCTGAATGTGGAGAAATATGGGATCCAGCTCATATACTGGTCTGCCGATGACTGCCAGAAACATGCGCCGATGAGGACTTAAGTGTGGCCAACAACAAAGCCGAGAAAGTTGATTCATTTTGGCAACCCAGAATTGCATTGGAACACGAAAGAAGAACACATGATCTCTCTCCTCTTGCTCAGAATAGCTTTTCTTGCACTTTCGGCCTTTCCCACTGAAAAGAAGACCCCGACCTTCCCAACCAAACAGTGGTCAATGCTCTTTGTCCCACTAATACTTTTGCCCTCTATAAACTGCAGGATGCAAAGGAAAAGGGTGGCATCACATAAATGGGGTGGGGTGGGGGTTTGCACACCCTCCACTTGTGCAAAAGCTTCACTGTGTTTTGAAGAATGGAAGCATTGCCATGACAAAAGTGAAATTGAGTGTGGGGAATCTGACAAAGGCACCAGAGGTATATGTACAGTATCTGTTAGATAAGGCTAATTATGAAAATCAGATATATCTGAATACATTTGCAAAAAACGTGGGCACTGATATCTAAGACAAGCAGGGCTGGGGCGTGTTTTAGAAACCATGATTGCTGAATGTTCCGCCACAGGAAGCTAAACTGACATGGAAAATGGGTTCTTGCAAGCTGAGAAAACAATCCATGTTTATTGAGGCTACATTTTCCAGCAGAATTGGTCCTGCTTCTGCTTTAACTACAAAGGGCACACCACTAACTATGCTCTAAGTCAGACTTTAAACTGCCAAAATGAAGCCACTTTCTTGGGTTTGTCATTAGCCAAACTTAAGTCCTCATCTGTACATATTTCCGGTAATAACTGGCAGACCAGCAAATGAGCTGGATTCTGCATCTCTCCACATCCACACAGAGCATGTTGTTGCCCACCAGCAACCCCAACTGCAACCTGTTGGTCTTGCATTTAGGGACTCCAACCCTCAGCCTATACAGTGTCCTCCAAGTGACATAGGGGAGGTTGAGTTCCTCAGCCATCTCCTCCTTTAATGTTCCTCCTTGTCCAATGAGCTTCTTCCTCCATCTTCTAATTTGATTTTGCTCTGGCATACCCTGAAGAGTGTTTGTTCCTGCCATAAAGCTAGGTGCCTATGGTGAACCTACCTTATCTCCTCTACCTAGTGAGAACTTATGGGAAGGACAGTAACACTCAGCTAACCATCCATAGATGTTGGAAAGACTACAACAGAACTGGCTACTTAACAAGATCTGTATTGGTTTCTGGCCAAAGGCCCATCTGGTCTAGCTTCCCAGAGTTTTGAAAAGCTTGCTTTTGGATTACAGCTTCCACAACTCTAAACAGATTCTTAAAATATATGAAATGTTTAAGGAATAGTTTTACTGTTGGAGATTTAACAATCTTGCATGCTTGCTAACAGTGGGTGTAGCAGCACTAACCAATTGACAGAGTTCTTTCTGCCTCGGGAATTCTAGAGAAAGCCTTGCTTTTTCTCCTTTCTTTCATCCATCATGGGTGGGCCATGGTGGCTTACTGGTTAAGACACTGAGCTTGAAGTCTGGAAGGTTGGGAGGTCAGCAGTTTGAGACCTGAACACCTCTTGTCTGGCCTGGCTCCTGCCGAGGTAGCAGTTTGAAAGCAAGAAATTGCAAGTCGATAGATAGGTATCAGTTGGGCGGGAAAGATAGCAGTGTACACAACTGGCTTTCTAGCAAAAGAGACCTTAATCTTTACCTTGTTCCACCTATTTCCAACTCTTGTCTGCTCTCTTCCCATCCTGGTCTTTGAGACAGATTGAGACCATATACTGTAGTATTTTTTTTCTTTTTCTTCTGATGTAACTGAGGAATGTAGACCTACGAGTGAAATGCCTTAAGTTGCCTTTGACTGAGTCTTCTATATTAAGTGCTGGTAGTTATGACAAAAAGGAGTGGATTGTGGGGCTTGATGCTATTCTTTCATCAAGTTCTCTGTACTTCTGCCATTTAACTAGAAAAGAACTTACCCAAAATTAGGAAATACTCAACATTTACCAGTTTCCCACCTTATCGAGTTTCCATGGCCAAGCAAGAATTCAAAACCCGGTTTCCCAATTCTTAGTCCGACACTGCATCTGCTACACCACGTTGGCTTCCGTTCTGGAGTACCACTCCCAAAAATTTTGGTTGCCATTGTTGTTTAAACCAAACCCTGGACAGACATTTTCTGAGACCTTGAATATTCTCTATTATTATACTGTGTGTCAGTCGCTTTTTAAGCGACATTCTTCATAAACACACACGATGCCCAGAAGTCACTGATATCTGGTGGATTGTGGAGGATTAAAAAATGAGGAACCAAGCTGCCAATACAAAAAAGCAAAACATAAAAAATAAAGCATTAGGGAACCAAAAGGAACTAACTACACTAATTGCTCGTAACTAGGAGCAGTTTAAAATTTTGGGAACCTGTTGAATATTTCTCTTTCTTGTACAGTGGAACTTCATTTAACACAATCAATGCATTCCCTGGGACATTTCTCACAGCAAAATTACTTTTACCAAATTTCCCATAGGAATGCATTGAATGCAATTTCCCATAGGAATGAAAACCAATATACATTAACTGAAATGTGGTTTCCCATAGGAATGCATTGAAAACCGATTAATCTGTTCCCAACAAAAATTATGTCAACCAAGCCACTATTTTCTATGGATTTCCTTTTGTTATGTGGTTTTTATGTTAACCAAGCCATTTGTTAACCAAGGTTCCACTGTAATTAAAATTGTTTTTTCCATTGTTATTATATTGTCTAATTTTTCTTTGTTTTTTCTGTTTCAATGTATCTCACTCTAGTGTTCAGTGCTAATCTCTGTTTATAGCCAAAGAACCACCACTGTATGTGTCTGAAGACATTTCCATGGGCATGTGGCAGGCATGCCTAGACACCGGAATGCACGGAACCCTGTTTACCTTCCCACCCAAGTGGTGCCTATTTATCTACTTGCAATCTCTTGCTTTTGAACTGCTAGGTTGTTAGGATCTGGGTCAGAGACCGGCGCTCACTCCATCATGTAGTACTCGGGTCTCGACCTGCCGACCTTCCAACCTTTCAGTCGTCAAGTTCAATGTCTTAACCAATGTCTTAGCAGGGAAAGAAGAAGACCAAATAAGAGATGGATTGACTCAGTAAGGGAACCCACAACCTTGAATGTTTTCAAGAGCTGAGCAGAGCTGAGTCAGGATCTTTTGGGAGCTATTCGCAAGGTCACCATGATTTGGGTATGATACTTCCAATGCCTCTGGAGGCATTCAAGGGAAAGTTGGACAACTATCTGTCATATCTGCCTTAATTCAGATTCCTGCATTGAGCAGCAGATTGGACTCAATGACCTCATAGGCCCCTTCCAACTCAATTATTCTACGATTCGTTGATTTTATGATTTGGCAGTACAGAACAACAACAGGTGGAAAGCGAGAGAAGCCAAAGAGTCCTTCAATATTTCATCAAGGATTCTGAAAGAGAAGTGGGTTATTTTTAAAGGAAAGAGGACGGAAGGCAAACCCTAGATGCAGAGAGAAGAGGTTCTTCTTGTTGCCTTACTTTGCACGATCCCAAAACAGACTGGATTGTGGTGGAAACCAGAAAATAGGAGAGAGGGAGGGAGGCTGTTTATAGAGGCACAGGGTGAATGGAAGGGGCTTTAGTGACTGGCATTATATTGGATATATAATGCTGCCTTGTGGAAAGTTGGCAAATAGGCAGCGTCATTTCATTCCAACATCCTCCTAAAGTGTTCCTTGTCTTATTCACAAGTATAAATACAGGTATAAATACAAGAAATTGCAAGTAGATAAATAGGGACCACTTCGGTGGGAAGGTAACAGCGTTCCGTGCACACTGGTGTCTAGTCATGCCTGCCACATGACCACGGAAACATCTGCAGAAGCAGACAGCGCTGGCTCTTCGGCTTAGAAACAGAGATGAGCACTGCACCCTACAGTCGGATACGACTGGCTTTCGAGCAAGGGAAACCTTTACCTTTACTAAATACAGCTACAGTGGACCCCCGCCTAATGACGCGTTTGACTAACAACATTTTCAATTAGCGACGCGTCGTTAGCAAAGTCACCATTCACACAACGACGTTTTTAGCGTCGTTATGTGAAAACGTCTTTAATCGAGGTCTTCCCATAGCAAGCTGCTTTTTTAGCATCGTTGTGTGGGAACTCGCGATTAATGACGATTCGCGATTAACGATGCTACTCATGGAACCAAGCTTTGTCATTAACCAAGGGTCTATTGTATATAAACATGCTCTGTGCACACTGCTAGTCCTCAGCACTGTGAAGTTGGGTATCTACATCCACCAGTTTCCAATAAATGGACAATTATCCATTCAAAAAACCTTTGTTTTCATTCTTCTTCTTTTTCGCTTCCTTTTTTACCACTTCGGGTGTTGAGGGAGATGCGAGACTCTTGTTCTGGCACTTCTAGAGGCTTCCACCTAGCATTATTTGGTGTTTCCTTGATTTTCTCTTTTCACCTTCCTTTCGATCTGCTTTGTGGTCTTGGTCCTTCTTCTCTTCCCATGTATCCCTTGTGTGGTATCGAACCCAAGACATTCTCTCCAGTTGGCAAACCACTTTATTTGTTGTTACTATATGTAGTTTAAGATTTGTTCTTTTCCAATTCTTTCACTTATAATCTCATTCCTGACTTTATCCCTTCTAGCCACTCCAGCAACCTTCCTCAGACATCTCATTTCCATTGTGACCCACTTTTGTTTATGTTTTTTTGTGAGTGTCCATGTTTGGCACTGGTTAGCACCAAAAAAACAGATGCAGAAGGAATACATCTCTCCGTCTCTCTCCATTCCATCAACACCACCATATCTAAATCTTTCTCTCTGTTTTCCTCCAATTTCTCAGTCTTTTTATCCACCTTCTCTATTCTTTTCTCAGCCTTTTGGACCTCCCGTTTAGTCTTAAAGGGAAAAGGACCAGAGGCAGAGCCTAGTCTCATGCTGGCCATCCTTTGCACTCCAGGTGTTCTTGGACTTCAATTCCCAGAAGCCCAAGTCTCTGTGAATCCACATGAATGGGTTTACTGTGCAAACCCATTCATGTGGATTCACAGAGACTTGGGCTTCTGGGAATGAAAGTCCAAGAACAGCCGGAGTGCCAAAGTTCGCCACCACTGCCCTAGTCAATATGAACTCTTTTGGCACCACACCACCGATTCAAAGCATAGCTGTCAAGTATCCTTTATTGGCCGGGAAAACCCCTTATTTTACCCTTTCCCCCGCCGTAATCCCTTATTAATTAGACTGCAATGCCCTATTGCCGCCATTGGAGGGCAGCAAAAGATAAGCATAGCTGTCAAGTATCCCTTATTGGCCGGGAAAACCCCTTATTTTACCCTCTTTCCCGCCGTCATCCCTTATTAATTAGACTGCAATGCCCTATTGCCGCCATTGGAGGGCAGCACAGGATAAGCATAGCTGTCAAGTATCCCTTATTGGCCAGGAAAACCCCTTATTTTACCCTCTTTCCTGCCGTCATCCCTTATTAATTAGACTGCAATGCCCTATTGCTGCTATTGGAGGGCAGCACAGGATACACATAGCTGTCAAGTATCCCTTATTTGCCGGGAAATTTCCCTTATTTCCAAACCCAAAACTTGACAGGTATGACTCAGAGGGAAGGAGGAGTTATGTCTGGCATAGCTCTAAGGTTCTGCATCCAAACTGGAAAATGTTAATGGTTAGAGCACTGGTTCCCAGAATCCTGCTGCCATCCTGAGCCACTGGTTGCAGCCAGAGAAACAATCTTCCACCTCGTCTTGTGGCAGCTGTTCCCTTTGGACTCGCTTTGCTGGCTGCCTTGAAAAATTAACATTCTTAGCAGGCGGGGTGTAAATACTTCATTGCGCAGTGCTTCAAATCAAGGAACACAATGCTTTTGCCACTTACACTCCTCGTGTCTTTTTCAAAAGCTTATCTCTGCAGCCACAAGAGCAAGAAGAAACAAAATTCCCCCGAAGTGGAGGCCAGATAGCAAATCCCCTGTTTGGGGGGTGGGGGTGGGAAAAGAAAGATAGAAAGGGGAAAAGCCAGATAGCTGTTTGTTTGTGAAACTTTTTCGCCGTATCGTTTCATTTCAAAGCTCGGCGCATGAAAGCGATCAAGACCAAGAAAGCCAAATTCAAAAACATACAAGGGGTCGTGGAATCTTAGCAAAACAGCAAATCGACTAAACAGCTTGCCAGAACAGAATGGGGAGAGATTTGGAAAGCAAAGCTTTGGGGCTGGCAACAGCATGAGTGCACGAAGGAGGGGGGAGACTCAGTGCATTCCCTGGTGAGGGTCTACTCACTGGTGGGTGGGTGGGTTACTCAATGGAGAAGCTGCTCCTCCGTGTCCTCTAGTGTCACGCTTAGAAACCATTTGTTAAAGGTAAAGGTTTCCCTTGCTTGAAAGCCAGTCGTATCCGACTCTAGGGTTCAGTGTTCATCTCTGTTTCAAAGCCGAAGAGCCAGCGCTGTCTGCTGCTGCAGATGTTTCCGTGGTCATGTGGCAGGCATGACTAGACACCAGAGTGCACAGAACGCTGTTACCTTCCCACCGAAGTGGTCCCTATTTATCTACTTGAAATTTCTTGCTTCCGAACTGCTAGGTTGGCAGGAGCTGGGACAAAGACGGGAGCTCATGCCGTCCTGCAGTACTCGGGAATCGAACGGCTGACCTTCCGCCTCCCAGTCAGCGTCTTAGCCACTTGAGCCACTGCAGTCCTAATAGAAATGAATTAAATCCTCCTCCTATCAATTTTGGGACTGCAGTGGCTTAGTGGTTAAGACACTGAACTTGACGACCGGAAGGGCGCCAAGTCAGCAGTTCGAGACACGAGTGCTGCATAACAGGGTGATAGAGGAGCTCCTGTCATCTGCCCCAACTCCGGCCAACTTAGCAGTTCAAAAGCAAGAAATTGCAAGTAGATAAGCAGGTACCACTTTGGTGGCAAAGGTTACCGCACTTCGGTGTTTAGTCATGCCTGCCACGTGACCACAGAAGCGTCTGCAAATGCAGACAGCACTGGCCATTTGGCTATAAACAGAGAAGAGCACCAAATCCTAGAGTCGGACACGACTGGCTTTTGAGCAAAGGAGAACTTTACCTAATGATGTTTTTAGATATTTGTTTAAATTAACATATGTAAATTTAATGGACTGACAGCAATCGTGTCCTCTCAAAGTTAAGCTAGGGTCAAGGTAAAGATAAGGGTCCCCCTTGCTCGAAAGCCAGTTGTATCTGACTCTAGGGTTCAGTGCTCAACTCTGTTTCCAACCAAGGAACCAGTGCTATCTGTATCTGCAGACATTTTTGTGGCTATGTGGCAGGCATGACTAAATGTCAGAATGCTGTTACCATTACCAAAGCAATACCTATTTATCTACTTGCAATTTCTTGCTTTCGACATACCTGTCAACCGCGGCTCCGGAAAATCCAGGACCTGCGCAAAACGGTTCTGCACAGCTCACTTCTACGCATGCGTAGAAGGCTTTTACGCATGCGTAGAAGGCTTCTACGATCCCCTTCTGCACAGAAGCCTTCTACGCATGCGTAGAAGGGTTCTACGCATGTGTAAAAGCCTTCTACGCATGCGTAGAAGCGAGCTGCGCAGAAGGGATGTGCAGTAACGCCTTTTCCCCCACTGCCAAATTCCGGGGGTTTGGCAGCTCCGGGCAGGAAATGGCAAAAATTGGCACCGAAAAATGGGAAATCCCAGCCAATCCGGGAAGGTTGACAGGTATGGCTTTTGAATTGCTAGGTTGGCAGGTGCTGGGACAGATGAGAGGTGCTCACTCCATCATGTGGCACTCGGGTCTCGAACTGCTGACCTTCCAATCATCAAGCCCCGCATCTTAACCTCTAAGCCATCACAGCCTCACAGGGTCAAGGTAGTCCTAAGTAATTTCTACAGGCTGGGATGGATTTGGATTCAGCGCAAGTGGCTTAGCATCAGCTCAATCACCTCTGAATCGTCTCCCTACATGCCCTATTGAATCTGGAGGCTCCCTTTCCCCTACAGTTGGGTTTATAGCATCCTTTTTAACATCATCCTAGATCAGGGGGGCCCAAACGTTTCAGGCACATGGTTCAGCAGGCCGGTCACGTGGTTCCTGCCACCGGAAGTGGAAGTAAAACGCGCCTTTCAATCTGTTTTGCAACAGGATGAGACAGATTTTAGGATGCCATTTTCTCTGCTTAAACCAGGGCTGCCCAAACTACAGCCCACAGGACAGATCCGGCCCCCGACAGCAATTCTTCCAGCCCGCACCACCTTCATTCCTCCCGGAAGTGGAAGTAAAACATGCCCATATAGCATACGGCACATTTTATTTGTGCTTCCGGGAGCAATGAGGGCCAGATGAATTGCCATTGGGAGACGGATCCAGCCCATGCGCCGTAGTTTGCATTGTCCTAGACAAACTGCCAAATAATTCTCTCCACTCAATGTGCAGGAACGTTGTGGCAGCCTCATGAATTCAAGACGGCACCTTAAAAAAATAAGCCAGAGCAACGCAGTAGGTCAAATCTGCATTATGCTGACAATATATTACCGTGTGCAAACATTTTAGTGGGAAATGGGTTCAAGACAGCAATCTGAAAGAATAAGGTAGGAAGGTTCCAAATAGCTTCTGATGAATGCAGTGGCAACGGAATTATGGCAGATAAGAAATACAGAAGTCAGCGGCAGGGTGACAAATGATGGGAGAGTCAAACGTGACATCCTTCAGGCAACTTTGCCTTAGGAAAGACAATGAAAGGGAAGCAAGAGAAGAATAAGAAGTACCGAGGCCAAGCCAAGCAATGAAAGACGGATGAGCTGTCCTTTGGCTTGGGAGTGGGGCTGCACGGGACAAGCAAGGGGAAGAAAATGTTGGCCCATGGAAGGTTGCCCACCTGGCCCCGGGGGTGAGTTGCTGACCCCTTGTATATAAAACAGAGGCCAGAAGGATGTGTACCTGATGCGTACCTGACTTCAGAAGAGATGCCCACCCTCTCTTAGGTAAAGGTAAGGTAAAGGTTGCTCTTCCTCAAAAGCCAGTGGTATCCGACTCTAGGGTTCAGTGCTCATCTCAGTTTGTAGCCAAACAGCCGGTGTTGTCTGTGCCTGCAGACTTTTCTGTGGACATGGGGCAGGCCTGACTAGACACCGGAGTACACAGAATGCTCCTTTACCTTTCCCACCCAAGTGGTACCTGTTTATCCACTTGCAGTCTCTTGCTAGAGACAGGAGCTCACTCCGTTGTACAGCACTCGGGTCTTGAACTGCCGACCTTCTAGTCTTCAAGTTCAGCGACTTAACCCCTAAGCTGCTGCGGCCCCTCTCCTATGTATCAACAGCCCCAAATTCTGTTTTATCCTGAGCAGATTTTCCAAACGGCACAAAGGCCCCGTCAAACCCCCCCTCGACTGAAGCGTGGCTGAACACAAAGCAGGTTTTTCGGCTCCCTCCTCACATCTTCCTGCCACACTGGTTTCCCTGTAGGAGCCAAAGTTGTTCTTATCTGCTCCGCGGTGACGACTCATTTATGAATCTATTTTCGCTCGGTAACAAAGTTATCTATCTATTCCTTCTGCTTCATCAAAACCCCGTTGCTGAACGTGGGACCTCTCAAACGCTGTTTTTCTTCCTCCGGGCTCACATTAATCCTCCGATGCTTTTCAAACTTTTGCGAAGGTTTTTTTGCATGCTTGTGCATTACAAATTTTTTGTCCTAGTGCCCCATGTTCAATAGCAATGTGTAACCCCACCCACTTCCAAATGCATATCTGCCAACTTTCCAATGCTACACTTTTGACCTGACTGCACCTTCTAGTGCCCATAGCGCATCCTCCATAATCTTTCTTACTTAACACAAAATTGTTAAAGTAACAGGTTTCTTCACATTGTTATGTTTCCATGCTGGCCCCGAAGTGGTAATGGATGCACTGAAATGGGGAATCCATAGTAAGACGGCATTGCTTTGCATCATCGTAGGTACAATGGAGCATCAAGGGAAAGGAACATTTCTTTGATGTTATGTTTTCCTTCTAGTGGTGGCTTAGTGTTTAAGACACTGACTGGAAGATAGCAGTTTGAGACCCGAGTGCTGCACAATGGAGTGAGCTTCCGTCTCTGTCCCAGCTTCTGCCAACTTAGCTGTTCAAAAGCAAGAAATTGCAAATAGATAAATAGGTAAAACTTCAGTGGGAAGTTAAACAGTGTGAAGTTAAATGCACTCCAGCATCTAATCATGCCAGCCATATAACTACAGAAATGTCTGCAGATGCAGACAGTGCTCTTTGGCTATAAACAGAGATGAGCACTGAACCCTAGAGTCGGATACGACTGGCTTTCGAGCAATGGCAACCTTTACCTTTCCTTCCAGACATGCAATTCCTTTAAAGCTCTGTGCCTGAGCCATCAGACTTGCAAATGCACAGTAGCATGTTTGTACCTTCCAATAAGTATCACAGAACAAAAGCAGGATGTTCATGTTGCCTCTCCACTGGCATTTGGTCATTTCCTAGAAGTAAATTGCCATATTATACCTGCCAATGTTGACAATATGAAGCTGAATGACCACAACTTTTAACTCACCCAAGGGCAGATTCCTATTTTCTAAGAATACTCTCTTGAATACCAGGGAATATTCTGAGTTCAACTTCCCATGACATCCCCAAAACTAGAAGCTCCTGCTGACTAGTCAAGCATTTCTGACTAGTCGAGCATTTCTGAGCTCCGTGATTGGAACCGACCCGTACAATTCCCAGGGAAAAGAAGAGCAATGGAAGAGTCCTGGGATTTGGAGAAAGAAATTGAACCCTTCTGGCAAGGAGATAGATTCCCATGAACTGACAACGGAAGTGTTAGAAAATAAACACACGAAACGGGGAAAGCGACAGCAGTTTGATAGGGCAGGACACAAAAGCATCGGGAGAAATAACCATTAATAATCTCCGACAGCAACAGATGTGTGAGCTGTTCCTTTTAATAATATTCATTACCACCAGAATCAACCCCAATCCTCCCTTCCCCGTATATAAATCACACTGAAATGAGGTCCATGTGATCCCTGGGGGTTTTGTCTTTGTTTTTAAATGCACAGCATGCTTGTCAACCCAAAGACGAAACCAAGCCGATGGTCTCATAGCTCAGTCCTGGAAACATGACTCCTGCCTCCTGCGCTTTTGGGAAACTCTCACAGCTTGAGTTTAGGAAAGGGTCTTTAAGAATCCATTCCTACCCCCTAGTCAAAAGGTTGAGAAAGAGGACTTTGCTTCCATGTCTGTGACTCCATTCTAGTCCCTGAACAAGTCTGAATAAGACAGTGTTCGTCATCAAATCATACCTGTCAAGTTTTGGATTTGGAAATAAGGGAAATATCCCGGCAAATACGGGATACTTGACAGCTATGCTTATCCTTTGCTGCCCTCCAATGGCGGCAATAGGGCATTGCAGTCTAATTAATAAGGGATGATGGCGGGAAAGAGGGTAAAATAAGGGGTTTTCCAGGCCAATAAGGGATACTTGACAGCTATGCATCAAATGCCCCAGACTCAAGTTTGTGCAAAGGCAAATAAGCCAATGGGAAAATAGAGATGGAAAAGGCAGAGATAAAAATCATCCAAGGTGAACAAAGCCTGTTCCAAAGCAATGGAGGGATCTCAACCTTCGGCTTTCCAGGAGAAGGAAAGGATCTCAACGAAACAGTAGGTTTTGAAAGCCAGTCGTATCCGACTCTAGAGGTGGTGTTCATCTCCATTTATAGCCAAAGAAAAACCAGTGCTGGCTGCATTTGCAGATGTTTCCATGGTCATGTTGCAGTCATAGATGACAGAGTGCATGGAATACTGTTGCCTTTCCCACTGAAGCGGTACCTCTTCATCTAATTGCAATTTCTTGTTTTCAAACTGCTACTTTGGCAAAAGCTCTACAGACGACGGGTGCTCACTCCATCCCATAGCACTTGGGTCTCAAACTGCTGGACTTCCAACATTCTGGTTGTTGAGCTCAGTGTCTTGATCATAAAGTAATGCAGGGACCTTCCCACCCCCATGCGACCTTCCTTCTGTGCACTTCGGTGTCTAGGCATGCCTGCCACATGGCCATGGAAACATCTGCAGATAGCATTGGGCTATAAATGGAGATAAGCGCCGCCCCCTAGTCAGATCCATTTGACTTTCAGGCAAGGGTGACCTAGAATCTCTATGTTTGACATCAGCATGTTGGGTGTTTTATTTAAATTAGTAGATACCCATATTTTTCACTTCAGGGGCAATGGGGAAACGGCGCATCCTTGGAAATCACACCATCGTGTGCTGTGGGGAAATAGCCAAAGGGCTGGGCGGTAGAGCCCTCTCCCCGTCTCATAAAGATCGAAACAAAGAAAGCTGGAGTCATCGCACGCTGTGGGAAATCTAATGAAGCCAGACGTCTTTGGAAAGTCATTGTTAATTCAGCGGCGCCGTTGCCTCGCTGCAGAAATAATCAGCAACTTCTCGAAACAAGTTTACTAGTTAATCAGTCCCAACGGTTACGTTTATCTCTGAGGTGCACGTTCTCACATGCGGATGGACCGAATTCCCTTTTTTCCTCCCTTCTTCTTAATAGAGTCCCTTTTGGCCCAGGCTGATAAGAGATGAAAATGAACTCAGACTGGGAACAAAAGATTATAATGGGCAGCCTCGCTCCTGGAGCGATGTGACCAGGGTGTAAGATAGCCAGGAAAGGTGACGGAAATGTTCTGCTTCTAAGCAAGGCCTGTGAGACGCGCCTTGCATGTTCCTCATGCCATCACAGGACTCTGATCTTCAGTTAGACCTTTGGAAAGATCTGGCAGCCGGCGTATGGGCGTCAGTGGCCTCTCCGCTAGATTGCTGCCATGTGCTCTACTTGGGACTGCCCTTGAAGACAGCTCAGAAGGTCTTTACTGGCGCAGCATTCAAACCCCCACCTCACTGCATGTTGGACTCTCTACTGAGGGTAGGGCATCACCCTAGCTTGGCATTTTAAATGTTGACGATGTTAAGAAGTAAATATACACTTAATCACTGTAATGAGATAAACCAGGTGGCTTCCAAGTCAGAACTTAGTCAGAATGATCAGTGCTGAGATACACATAAGGATGAAATTTCCTCTGAGGCTGTACAAAATGCATTTTCTTCTTTACTGAGTTTAAGTCATAAGGTAGGAGCGATGACGATTAACTTAGGTAGGTTTAAAAGGGGATTGGATATTGAAGAAGAACAGGAGGAGAGGGGTTCTTTAATAGATAGTAGTCCTTAAAGATAAGGACTGCAATGGCTTAGTGGTTAAGATGCTGAACTTGATGACTGGAAGGTTGGCAGGTCAGCAGTTCGAGACCGAAGTGCTGCACGATGGAGTGAGCTTCCGTGTCTGTCCCAGCTCCTGCCAACCTAGCAGCTCGAAAGCAAGAAATTGCAAGTAGATCAATAGGTACCACTTTGGTGGGAAGGTAAACAGTGTTCTGCATAGTCCGGTGTCTAGGCATGCCTGCCCCATGTCCACAGAAACATCTGCCGATGCAGACAGCGCTGGTTCTTTGGCTATTAACAGAGAAGAGCACCAAAACCTAGAGTCGGATACAACTGGTTTTCGAGCAAGGGTGACCTTTACCTAATTCCTTAAAGATAAATAGAAACCCCAGCTTCAGGAGCAATATGCCCAGGGGCTGCATTGGCTGCCGGTATGCCTCCGGGTGCAATTCAAGGTGCTGGTTATGACCTTTGAAGCCATACATGGTAGTAGACCAGGTTACTCAAGAGATTGCGTTACCCCAAGGACATCTGCCCGTCCCACCAGAGCAGACCATGGAGCAAACCCCCGTGCCCCCATCCACTGGCTTATATGAACGGCTGTCTGGGTTCTAGTTTTAACCCATGGTGAATGTTGGGGGGTATTTTAATGTCTTTTTAATGTATTCATGATTTTAATTGCTTTTTGGGATGTTTTTTATATTTCAGCGTTTTTTATTGGTTGGTTGTAAGCCGCCCAGAGTCGCTTCAGCGAGCGGCGATAGAAATAGAATAAAATAAATAAATAAGCTACTTGAAAGTCAAACGTTGGAAAGGGGATATTGCCTTCACCCGCTACGCATGATTTTACTCAGAGGCTTCTAATTGGCCACTACTGAACACAAGACTGAAGGCCTGGAGAAGTTACTTTCTTGGACTACAACTTCCTAAACCCTCCAGCCAATTTGGCCAGGAGTCAAGCTCAGGCGAGATGCATGGATCCATTGTCCAGATATATAACATTTCCATGATCTGTGCTAAATGGCACGTTGGGTCAAATAAATCTTCTAAATCTTCCCATTGCCTCCACAAATTTTAATTAATTTATTTATTTATTACATTTCTATACTGCCCATTTGGGTGGTATCTCACTCTGGGTGGTGTACAAGCAGAACACATTGGTGAGAACACTGAGAGTGAGACTTAGAGCAGAGGAAATGTGTACACACACACACACACCTTCAACATGTCACACTTTCTTCCATGTTGACCAATCTCAAGCTGTTCTGTTCTTGTTGCATATTTAGTGTTTAGCCCCTCTGCCCTATATTTTGGCCATTCATTTTCCCACATTCCAACCCAGATTGGTTGCCACAGAAGCTCATACTTGAAATGAACACCACTGCAGATATTATAGTTGCCTATGTTGCTGGACTTACTTCAGGAAACGAATCAAGTGTTTTCAATGGAGACCCAATGTGGTTTAGTTGTTAGACTCTTGCAGTAGGATGTCGGAGACTTGGCTTCCAAGGTTCATTCAGCTATGAAACTCACAGGGTGATCTTGTCTGATCCTCGTCCTTCAGCTTGACCATGGTGCTCTTGTGATGATATAGCGAGATGATGAAAGCCGTGCACACTAAGCTGATTGCATACGCACAGTAAACCCATTCGTGTGGATTCACAGAGTCTTGGGCTTCTGGGAATTGAAGTCCAAGAACAGCTGGAGTGCCAAGGCTCACCATCATGAGTCTACTCTGTCTGCCATACTTTCCAACCTGGGTAGGAAGGAAGATGGCATTAGTATCAAATACTGTAAATTGAAAATGTCAAAAGAGTCCAAGTCAAAAGGCAGAAGTCCACCAAAAACAATCTTTGAAAGCTATGCAAAATAAATAAATAAAGAGACTGCCTTTGACTTGGAATTAATAGCATTGTGCTGGAACGAACAATTACGCCAACATTCCTCAGTACTAGAAGAAAAACTAAAGTGGAGAGACAGGACATGGGCTTGAAAAGTTACTACAACTCCCTCCCTTGCCTGGCTTTGTAAGCAGTGTACGATCAATTGCGCGACTGACAGGCCCACCAACGAGGGAGCTCGTTATGCAGTTGCTGTTGTGAGCATGGAGTTTCCCCAATGTGATTCTGGCCACACAGACTCACAACACACCACAGAACACAGATGGGAAGAAAATGTGGGTTAGATTTAGAGAAGTGCAACCTGTGTACGAGAGAAATAATGGTTTAAACAAACAACCATGCTTAATCCAAAACATGGTTTACTGTGACATGCAGACTGTTCAAGAGAGCTTAATAGGGTGAGTTCCTAGAAGTGAACTGGATTGGGTGGAAGACACTCATTCTGTCCAATTAATGATGGTCAAGGTCTGGCCCATTCCTTTTGGTCCTAAACCAATGTGTCCCAATCTTTGGGTTTTGGACTTCAATTCCCAGAAGCCTAAGTCAATTCCCCAAAGCACTGATCAGCTATACCTGTCAACCGCAACTCCGGCCAATCTGGGACCTGTGCAGAACGGTTCTGTGCAGGTCACCTTCTACGCATGCGTAGAAGGGTTTTACGCTTGCGTAGCCCTCTTCTACACATGTGTAGCCTTCTATGCATGCGTAGAAGGGTTCTACACAAGCGTAGAAGGGTTCTACACAAGCGTAAAACCCTTCTACGCGTGCGTAGAAGGCGACTTGCGCAAAAGGGCTGCACAGTACCTCCTTTCCCCCGCTGCAAAATTCCAGGGTTTCGGCAGCGTGGGGTGGGAAATGGTGCAAATCGGCGCCGAAAACCGGGAAATCCCGGCCAATCCAGGAAGGTTGACAGGTATGTGATCAGCCAATGCACTGACTTAGCCTCCTGGGAATTGAAACCCCCCTGTGGGGTGAGAGCCTCACATTGGGACCCACTGTCCTAAACCTTTTCCAAAACCATAGCTTTCCCCCAAAGCGTTCTGTTTTTATATATCCCCGGCCATTCCAAGAATGAACATCATTGTGATGTTCCCCTGTGCAACTTTTTTATTTTACTTTTGTTTGGGTTCACCAGAATCCAATGTTTTAGATCCAATGTTTGTCTTGAAAGATTCCCTATCTTTCATAAATGCTTTCCCCATCCCACCCCACCATGCAAAAGCATTGACTGTTTATTTACTAGTTTTATTTTAGACCTGAGTGTTAAAGTGGCATCGCTCCCTTGACGATTGTCGAAATTCGCCCTCTCTTTCTTTTGCTCCAATTCTCCATGACAAAGCTACAAGGGTATTTGAAATTTTCCACCTAGTTGAGCAAATCTAAACACCCAGAAGCACATTGGACCCCCTCGTACATACAAAGAATCTGCTGTCTATTTTTTTTCCTCCTCAAGAGACACACGTTTAAATATTGATGCATTTTTGAGTCCTAGTCAAAATATTCTTATAGGAGAAGAAAAGACAGAAGCTAAGAGTCACTTCTGGACAATTTCCACTTTTCTCCTTCGGTGTTTTTCAAGGAAAGACAGATAGAAAATATTAAGGGCTGTCAATTAAACCTTTCAGTTGATTAATCACTTCGCTTTTAACTGACTGATTAAATTTAAATAAATTTGCACATTAACAACCCTCTAGAGGATCGGGAAGGATCGGGGGAGTCTTTCCCCACACTGCTTAATAAACAAAAGCAACTTCTCACAATTACAAAATTGATGCTAGGCTTTCCATGGGAATCTGTTATTAGAGTCTGGACCAAAATCCAATTGCTAGTTCCAAGAAGAGCAGACCCATTGAAATCAATGGGATCTATACATGTGTGCTAACTGACCCTTCAGCAAGTGGTTTAATGTGCATATTCCATTTGGGAATTGCAATGGGATTTGAGGTGCACAATTTGGGCTATTCCTTGTTATAACAGCGCATCCAAGGGAACAAATATCAGCATTTGGGAGATCTAAACCAGTGGTTCCCAACCTTGGGGGGGGGGGCATGCCCCATCTAAGCATCTCTGAACTCCTGATGCCCCCTCCCCATGTGGCATATAATTCTTATTATTCAAAAAGTGAACTCCCATTCACGTGGCCATTCACTGTTAATAACTCATTCTTGAATTGCCCTCCTTGAAAATGAATTGCCCCCCCCCTTCCCTCCCATGGGGCATGTGCCATGCACTGGAAACCACAGGTCCAAATTCAAAAAGGGTGTCTGAGACTGATTTAGTTTTAAACTTAAGAACTGCAAAACTGGAAGGGGCCCTTAGGGATCGTTGAGACCGGACCTTGCCAAGGAGGCTCAGTTGGGAATTGAACCTTCAGCCTCTCCCTCAACTGCTGAGCTACCAGCAGCTCCACACTACCAATTTCAGTGGCCCAGTTTGTGCAAGAGAAGCCTGTGGCCTCATCCTGTTACCATTAAGCTGCATCAGATCATGTTTCTGTGTGTACTTCCAATGGTAGAGCAAAAATCACTTATACACAAAAAAAATGTACTTGAATGGTAGGCAATTCCCACTGGCGGACTTTGCCCTCACTTTCCTGTTTGCCTCATTTGCCCTCACTTGCCCCATCTTTCCTGCCATGATTGGCTACATGTGGTTAATGGGGCATCTTCTTTACTGTGATGTTCCTCCATGCAACCCATCCAAGAAAGAGTGACGGTGAAGCCGCGTCCAATGGAGCTAACAACAGCAAAAGTACAAAGGGGAAGAATGTCTACCGGGTCAAATCCGTAATTTTGAATCGGAAAGCATGCTTTGAGTTTCTCCTTTCAAAAAAGACAAGGAAGGATATTCTCTTTCTCTTAAAGACCACTTTTTAAAAAGCCACAAGTAAGGTACTCAAGGGGCTGCAGTGGCTTAGTGGCTAAGATGCTGAACTTGAATACTGGAAGGTTGGCAGGTCAGTCGTTCGAGACGAGACCCAAGTGCTGCATGATGGAGTGAGCTCCCGAAATTGCAAGTAGATAAATAGGCACCAATTTGGTGGGAAAGGTAACAGTGTTCTGCACACTTCCGTATCTAGTCATGCCTGACACATGACCATAAAAACATCTTCAGACACAGATTGTGCTGGCTCTTGGGACTGCGAACAGAGATGAGCACCGAACCCTAGATTTGGACACATAAGAACAGCCTTGCTGGAAGAGGCCACAGGAGCCCATTCCCAGTCCAGCATTGTGTCTCACACAGTGGCTCACCCTTTGCTTCAGGGTATTATTCCCAAGCAGATCCCTTCACCTGCTTAGGATTCCCTGGAAATGGCATGGAGAGAGATCCTGCCTCTCTCTCCAACCTGGAGGTTGCCCTTAGGTATCCATAATTGTAGCCATTGATCCCCTTGTCCTCCATGCACTGGCTTTTGAGCAAGGGAGACCTTTACCTTTGCTTAAGGCAATCACAGAGCTCTTGCGTTGTGCTCAAATGAGCATCAGAACCAATCCTGCTGCCTTTGTCAAGTTGTGTTTGCGTTTCCCCGGCCGGAGCTGATCCGTGGTCGCAAACTGCTTCCACTCCCCACGAGGACTGTCATCTAGTGTTTACTCCGGTTCAGTACAGACGTGGGATACCAGCCAGGTGGGTTAACGGAGGTGGGCAAATGCTAGAACAACTCATTTACTGCCGTGTGCTGGGTGTCATAAATTTATTAACAAAGAGGCCGAGCTGACACCTCGGTGACAGCAGATAATTTCTTGTACCCAAAAGCCTTAACAGCCCTTGACATAAAAAAATTAAGCTAAATTACATTATTTTAAAGGAGCAGATGGGGAATGCTAAACGTTTACCCAGGGACGCAGAGAAGCCATCTCATCAGAAGCACAAAACAGCTGCTAAAAAAAAACCCAGCTGATACCTCCCATTAGAAACTCTCCATCAGGCTTTCTAAACCTTGGAGACTGGTGGCTCTGGTCTCATGGAAGCTGTGACTCTGCTCTGAGATTTTCCTCTGAACTTTACAACGGTGATCCTAGACCTAGACGCAAAATATGTTAGCACCTTGGAGAGCTCCTTTAATGTCCCAAGGAAAACGTGAGAGAGTCATTGGGTTATCCTGCTGTGGTTCTTCTTCTTCCATGTCTAGGCCAGAAGTGGAGCTGCCAAAATGAAGGAACATTTTGGGGAGTTCAACCTGCAGTTCCTTCCCTGCCTGACCTAATGTGAGAAAGATTAGCCAGCAAACCCAAGTTTGCCATGTACCAGGGTACATGACTCTTTCTGTGTACCCCAAGTAGCTTAAGAACAAGATGCATCAACAAAGAATGATGCCAGGATGCTATACAGTAATACCTCGGATAACGTTTGCATCAGATAACACTAAAACCACATAACATTAAGCAATCTGGGAAAAAATTGCATCGCATAACGTTAAAATCCTATGGGATGCATCAGATAACGTTTGCTAAAGCCTGTGCTGGTTACAATGTATCTCTATGGAGTTTTAACATTATCCGATGCATCCCACAGGATTTTAATGCGATCCGATGCATGCATCAGATAACGTTAAAAATTGGATAACACTAAGACTTGTGGAACAAAGTTTTAGCGTTATCTGAAGTTTTACTTTACCTGCATTGCCCAAGAATTAACAGGAGTTAGAAAAAGGAGGGGACTCTGGTGGGTTAGTGGTTAAGTCACTCCACTTGATGACTGGAAGGTCGGCAGGTCAGCAGTTCAAGACCTGAGTGCTGCACCGTGGAATGAGTTCCTGTCATCTGTCCCAGCTCCTGCCAACCTAGCAGTTTGAAAGCAAGAAACTGCAAGTAGATAAATAGGTATGACTTTGGAGGGGAAAGTAACAGCATTCCGTGTGCTTTGGCATCTAGTCGTGCCTGCGACATGACCACAGAAATGTCTGCAGATGCAGACAGCGCTGGCGCTTTGGCTGTAAAAGGAGAAGCGGATATGACTAGAATCGGATACGACTGGCTTTCGAGCAAGAGGGACCCTTACCTTTAAAGGTAAAGGTAAAGATTTCCCTTGCTCGAAAGCCAGTCGTATCCGACTCTAGGGTGCAGTGCTCATCTCTGTTTCAAAGCCGAAGAGCCAGCGCTGTCTGCTGCTCCAGACGTTTCTGTGGTTTCCCTTACCTTTACCTAGCCTTTAAACAGCAACTTTTCCCAAGCTATGGCAGGATGGGAGCATCCTTCTTCCAGTCAATCCTTTTTCAGCAACAAATATCGTTTTGAAACAGAGCCCAGGAGTCTGTCTGAGGGCTGCGTGCTGCTTTCTGCGCATTTGGCAAGTGCAACCCGAGCCTTTTCACCTTGGCAGATTCAACAGAAGGTGTGAAGAACGTGCGCCCCGTTCATCGGATGGTGGTTTGAAGGTGAGATGAAAGCCATACAGTTTTAGTGAGCAAGTTTCTTTAAAGCAAGAGAGAAAGAAATTGAAGACGCCACCAGACAGATGGTAATCTCGAAAGAAATAAAACCAAAAATGAAAGCGGCCCACATTAGCAATGAAACCGAAGCAGGGATAAAAACAAACAAACGTGGAGAGCTGTAAAAAAGTAGGGAAGAGGAAAGCAGATCGCCTAATTAATGGGAGGCGGAAACTTAAAATAATGAGTAAGAAACCGAAGGAAGCATTCATAGCTGGCAGTAAAGCTCTCATTCCCAAAGAGTTGCCATCAAGCAAAGGGTGGAAGGAAGAGCTTTTACAAGGCACCAGGGAGGCTTCAACTCAACTCAACAGGAACATCGTCTTGTCTCTGCTATTAGGCCTCACAGATGTCTCCCCGAGAGGCGAGGGAACTCGGTAGCAAAGATGGCAACTTTTATCTCAGGAGATAGCTGAGTGTTACTCGGAGGAAATGTGTACTCCCGTTAATGTCAAACGTTGACTCTAACTGGCAGCATGGACAACCTGAAGAAGCAGCATGGCACAAAACCTCCAAATCATTTGGACGGAAGAGAAGTAAAGGAAACTGCCTTGGATGAGCTAAGGACAGGGCTGGCATCAGAAATCTCCGGGCCTGATACGCCGGGGGGGGGGGGGGATTTGGCAATGCCGCCGTGGTTTTCTGTGCATGCGTTGCTTGTTTGTGCATGCGCACATCGGTGGTTTCCTGACACCGCCGGGCCCCCATCATCTCCAGGCCCAGGACGGGAGTCCTGATGGTCCCCCCCCCCACCCGATGGCGCCCCTGGGTAAGGATATCGGTCTTTCTAGCTCCTAGCAAAAAGTGCTCACTGATCTGTGGGAAAAAATCCCAAATGCAAGATTACAAAGTTGAAACTGTGCCTTCCCCTACCTGAAGCTTGGAAATGGCACATTCATTTAGCATGTTGACAGTGAAATCATCACTTCAGTATCAAACCAAAGGGCAAGCCAACAAATGGGACTCGTGTCCTTAAAAGACTTTTTTTTTTACATTTTGCAGGGGCTCAAGTGGCTAAGATGCTGACTGGGAGGTGGAAGGTCAGCAGTTCGATTCCCGAGTACTGCAGGATGGAATGAGCTCCCGTCTTTGTCCCACCTCCTGCCAACCAGCAGTTTGAAAACAAGAAATTGCAAAGAGATAAATAGGGACCACTTCGGTGCCTGCCACATGACCACGGAAACGTCTGCAGAAGCAGACAGCGCTGGCTCTTCGGCTTTGAAACAGAGATGAGCACTGAACCCTAGAGTCGGATACAAATTGCTTTCGAGCAAGGGAAACCTTTACCGTTTCCTTACTGCATTCTAATGTGTGTTTTTCTTAAACTGGAGTCATTCCTTCCATTTAATGCACAACTCAAAGACTAACATGTTAAACATAAGGTATTCTTTCCGAGGAGAGTTCAGTGACTTAGAGGTTAAGTAGTTGAACTTGACAACTGGAAGGTCTGCAGGTCAGCAGTTCGAGACCCGAGTGCTGTGTGACGGAATGAGCAACCGTCATCTGTCCCAACTCCTGCCAACCTAGCGGTGTGAAAGCAAGAAATTGCAAATAGAAAAATAGGCACCACTTCAGTGGGAGGGTAACAGTGTTCCCATGCACTCTTGTGTCTAGTCATGCCTGCCACATGACCACAGAAACGTCTGCAGACTCAGACAGTCCATGGAAATGTCTGCAGACTCAGACAAAGATTAGCACAGTCCCCTAGAGTTGGATACAACTGGCTTTCAAGCAGGTATGTCCTTTACTGATTCCAAAAGTGTGATTTTCTTAAGTCGGAGTCAGTGTTGAGCTGTTCCAGTTGCCCGGGCACTGGTAGCAGAAATTCCCCCAGGCCATGCCCACTTGGCCGGCCATGCACACCTCCCTACCCCAGACCATGGCGTAGGGAGGCCAAGTGGGCATAGCCCACAGAGTTAGCCATGCCCATGGTGGGGGTAGTAAATTTTTTTGCAGTGCATCACCGGAGTCATTCTTACCGTTGAATGCACAAAGCAAAGACTGACACGTGAAACATATGGTGTTCTTGCCAAGGGTTGGTCATGCCTTTAGGTACCACAGATCATACCTGGGATGTTTGACCTCTAAGCAGGTGTCCTGGTTCTCTGTGCCCATTGGAGGGCATTGGTGCAAAGTGGCTAAGAGTCAACAATGTGTTGCAACAACTCTCTTGCACAAGATCAGTCCCAGACTTCACTTTAAAAGATGAATGGAAAGACCTCCACTGCAGAGAGACTATATCCATGATGGCCAACCTTGGCACACCAGGTGATCTTGGACTTCAATTCCCAGAAGCCCAAGTCAGCATTCTGGGCTTTTGGGAACTGAAGTTCAAGAGTAGCCGGAGTGCCAAGGTTCACCATCACTAGATATGCTGGACTTGAAGGATATAAACTGTAAACTAGGTGAGAAGTTTCCTAAATTCTTCCCAGAAATGGTGAACGTACCATGAACTAACAGTAAAGGTAAAGGTCACCCTTGCTCAAAAGCCAATCGTATCCAACTCTAGGGTTCAGTGCTCATCTCTGTTAATAGCCAAACAGCCAGCGCTATATGCATTTGCAGATATTTCTGTGCACATGTGGCAGGCATGCCTAGATACTGGAGTGCATGGACTGCTGTTTACCTTCCCAGTGAAGTGGTACCTATTTATCTACTTGCAATTTCTTGCTTTCAGTGTACTGGCCACATGTGAGACAGGCTGTCAGGCTCTTCTTTTCTTGACAAAAAAGCCAGAATTCCACCTGGAGGCTGGTGGCAAGGCTTGAAAACAAATGAGGAGAGAAGGTGAGACTTTCATGTCAGTTCCTTCTGGACCAAAACAGACCCAAATTTGCAAAATTTAAATAGTTGGGGAGCCACAATAAAAATCAGACTTTTGCCCAAACTTGTGAATGGGTAAGGATGGAACTTGAGTATAGGGATGGCACTGGTGGAATAGCTCACTAGTTTAGGTCTCTGGCTGTAGAGCCAGGGATTGGAAGTTCAAATCTCTGTTCTGCCTCCCTGGGAGAAAGAACCAACCTGTCTAGCCTTGGGCAAGCTGCCCAATACTCCTAGGGGAGTGATGGCAAACCTTTTAGAGACTGAGTGCCCAAACTGTCATCCACACCACACCCTCATGCCACATGTGAGCCACCCACCTTATCCAAGACAGGGGAGGGAGGAAGTGCTCCCATTGGGCTTCTGGGCAGAGGGGCAGGGTGAACTCTTTGCTGGGGCGATGGTACACGTGCCCACAGAGAGGGCTGTGCATGTCCCATATGGCACGCATGCCATAGGATTCATCACCACTGTCCTAGGGGATTCTAGGAGTTCAAAATTTGAATGTGCAAAAAAAAACCTCCAGACTTTCTCATCTCTACAGATGAGTGAGAATTCAGTTTCAATATAATTTTTATCAGAAAAAATAGCCTTGCTTTACCAGGATGCTTTACCATGTCTGGATGTTGTTTTCTAAATATAGCCACAGTATCAGTGCGCTGAACAGCGTACATATGACATCCATAGCTGCTTTGTTCTGTCCCGGTGAAAGGGTTCTGTGCAACTTTAAAGCTTGCACACATATAAAGAGGTCAGCATCTAGAGCTGTGATGTTTTTCCTAAGCTGTCGCTTTTCCAGAGGACTTCCGCCAGGAGGGTGCAGTGGCTCTTTGAACATTTAGCCAAGCAATGGAAACAAATGCTTTTTAAACCACAACTGACTGTAGTGACCCGGAAGGTCAAGCCAAATGGCTTGGCTTGCATTCTTTGATGAAATGGTTTCAGGGGTCAGTGATGAAGCAGGACATGACATCTTTTGCCTCTTCTGAACAAGCCTTTGACCAGCCTCCTTCCTTCCTTCCTTCCTTCCTTCCTTCCTTCCTTCCTTCCTTGAGATAAACAGCTGGAGTGGAAAGGTTGAAAGAAGGTGTTGAAAAGGGAGGAGAAAACAACATTTAAAGCACATACCAACATTTGTCAAGATAGGGAGTTTGCAAAAAGAGAGCTGGGCTTATGATGGGAGTGTAGGGTTATAAAGAGAATTTGGAAGAAGGTTCTTGATGAGATGGATTAAACGTTGTCTTTAAAATTAGAGATACATCCTAGAATAGCATTATTAATAGATTCTGGAAATAAAAAGATAGATTTGAAAATAATGAAAATTATAATACAGTACTTACTTGGTTGACCTGTGTTTCACATGTCTGTTTGACATGACAGATTGGAGCATCATCTTCAAGATTTTAGCAGCTTCTCACCATCTGGAGGTCTTATCACTACTGTAGCATTGTCCGATTGCACATGGGAGACCAAGGCACATGGTTTCGATGCTCCTTTAGCCATTTTAAATACAATGACACAGCTGGCTGGGCTCATGTCGAAGTTGGCCATGTTAGAGCAATGCATTGCCCAATGACACACTTAGCTGACCTGCATTTCTAGAACTGAGAACTCCCTGGCCGACACCTTTATGGCATGATTGAACCTACCGAGGGAATACACCCCTGCCACCATAGCTGTTGGACAGCCAGGGTTACCACTGGTAATAATGGATGAAATATAAAATGTCCCCTAGGTGTTGGGTGCACATATTAGTTAATGTAACCATGAAATGTATTTTTAAATGCTTTCCAAAGTTGTTTTCTTTTTATTATATTGGTTGTTGTGGGTTTTAAAAGCAAACAAACCGGGAACTAGGCTGAGGAGCAGGACAAGCCAAGAGAGCGATTAGAGAACTTTCTGGAAGTGGGGGAAAATTGATAGCTGCAAGATTTGCACACCATCTTCATAACATTTCCTAGGAAGGTTCTGTAAAATGATGTTTCATTTGCCAGGCCAGAATTTCTTTTTCAGATCTTCGCCCTGGCCTTTGTTTGGTTTGCCTTCAAAACACCTGCTCTTGAAACGCTGGAGACGTCAGCGGCTAAGATGGCCCCATCTTTCAATGAAAACCTACCCTCTCTCTCAGAAAACATGCCAGCTTGATTCCTTCACTCTCCCATTTAGAAAAAGATGCAGAACAGATGACGTGAAGTCGACAGAGATGAGGAGACCAGTCTTCCTTAAGCTGCTGGCCTCCAAAACCCATCTTTCCCAATGGGCTGGGATGGTGGAGGCTGTCATCCAAGCCTGTGTGAAAGGCACCAGGCTGCAGGAGGCAGAAGGACACATTGGAAGACGGGCGGAGAAAGCACATATTGCAAAAGAAAAATGGCAAGGAAAGTGTGTGGCAAATGTTGGTGACAAAAGGTGGAAGAGATCTGAATCCTATATTGGGTGCCTATGAACAGATCAGTAATCAGATAGCCCAGAGAATGATTTCCTCCACTTTTTTTATTATCTTTTCTGGATCTACATGCAGATTGGTACTCTTAGGCTTCCTTGTCTGTTTATTTTTCCCCCTTAAGGTCCTTCTTGCTCCTCCTAAGTTAGCAGCATATCATGGCTGTGGAAGCTCTGTGGTTAAGAAGCTCGCCTTGTAAGCTGGAAGGCCGGCAAGTCAGCAGTTCAAGAAAGAGAGACTACTGCAGTCTAAATTCCATACAACAATAGAGAGAAGAGTGAATGCTAGTGAGCATGAGTAAGGTTCAGACCATTTCTCAAAGCTCAACAGGGCAACTGAAAGGAGCAGGACCATGGAGAGCTCCAAGTGAATAACTTGTTCCTAAGAGGACTGTGGCCGCTAAGTGGTTAAGATGCTGAACTTGATGGCTGGAAGGTTGGCAGTTTGAGGCCCGAGTGTTGCATGACGGTTTGAGCGCCCATCTCTGTCCCAGCTCCTGCCAACCTGTTAGTTCGAAAGCAAGAAATTGCAAGTAGATAAATAGGAACCACTTTGGTGGGAAAAGATCTTGGGGATATGAATGAAGCCTCATGCGGGCGTCCCCTGAGGGAAGTTTCTCCAGCAAAAATCCTTTCAACCCAGAATAACTTCTGACACAAAATTATTATTATGATGATGGCTTTTTTAAAAGTTTTATTTCAAATGCAGAGCTGGAGAAGGCGAGGTTGAGAGGTCTGGTCATGTCTCCGTCTGCATGGTCGCTAGCACAACCGGTCACACAAGCCATTCAGATGGAGGCAGGCAGCCCAATTGTGGGTCAAAGAAATAATAATACCACAATCTTCAAGGAGGCTCTTTCTGTGGACTCCTGCTTTCAAACTGCTAAGTTAGCCAAAGCTGGGACAGACAACAGGAGCTCACTCTGCCATGCAGCACTCAGGTCTCGAACTGCTGACTTGCTGATCTTCTGTTCATCGAGCTCAGTGTCTTAGCCACTAAGCCAGTGTGGCGCTGCCTCCTTATATAACTTAGCTTTTAACCAGCCTGGCCGACAGAAGGTGGAGGAGTGTTCCAGAGTCACAGAGCCACCATTGAGAAGGCCATGTTCCCAGGGGAAGCCTTCCTGGGAGCTGATGTGCAAAAATAAAAGAACTTCTGCAAGCCAGTGAGGACCGTTCAAGAAGATCTACCAAGGGATAATCTACCAGGCAGTGAATTCACTGGACTGTTGCAGGCAGCTCATGAGATTCCCGCTCCGTAATGTTCAGGCTTGAGGGACCTTAGCCATACTTCACTTACATCTGCACGGAAATCTGAATTTGCTGCAGGTAGGGAGCATGCATGAACCATCCATCACATCTGGTGCTGAAGGCTGGAACATCTGCCTCTGATTTCTGCCAATGAGGCATCAATAAAGGCGGCTGGCAGAGAGAGATGCGAAAGAAGGAAAGGACTTATTTTCCAAGCAAAACTTTGCAAAATTCCCTTATTTTCAAAATCCCCCAGCCAGTATGGGTGAAAAAACACTTTCTAAAGCTGTATTAACAGGAGGTGGACATTAATTTGAAGCAAAATTCCCTTAGGTAGTATATATAATATACATTTTTGGAATATACATTGATTGAAGGAAAAGGTGGTAGACCAGTACGAGGACAATTGAGTATTTGGAAATGAAGAGGCAGTTATGAAAAAACACAATCTCCAGGTGATTTTGTTTTGTTTTTGAGTTCATTTTATATATTACTAGAATGTTAGGGATAAAATATTATATAACAAACTTATTGAAATATACATGTAAATATTCAAGTGGTTATATATTATAAGAGATGTAGACTGTATATTTGTTGATGTTGTTCAGTCGCACAGTCGACTCCGACCCTTTGCGACCCCATGGACCATCGTTCTCCAGGCGCCTCTGTCCTCCACCATCCCCCTCAGTCCTCCCAGTTCTGTGCCCATTGTGTCTATAATGCCATCTAGCCATCTCATCCTTGGCCTCCCCCTTCTTCTTTTGCCCTCCACCTTTCCCAACATCAATGCCTTCTCAAGTGAATCCTACCTTCTCATTTGATGCCCAAAGTACTTTAGCCTCATCTTTACTATTTGACCTTCCAATGAGCAGTCAGTGTTGATTTCTTCTAAGATTGAGCTATTTGTTCTCCTCGCTGTCCAGGGGACTCTCAAAACCCTCCTCCAACACCACATTTCAAAGGCATCTATTCTTCTGCATTCAGCCTTCCTAATTGTCCAGCTCTCACATCCGTACATTACTACTGGGAAAACCATTGCTTTGACTATTCTAATTTTTGTTTGCAATGTAATGTCTCTGCTTTTCACTATGTTCCACAGGTTTCTCATTGCTTGTCTCCCAAGAATCAGTCGCCTTTTTATTTCATGACTGCAATCCCCATCTGCAGTGATCTTTGATCCTAAGAAAGTAAAATCTGTCACTGCTTCTACTTCTTCCCCGTCTATTTTCCAGGAATGATGGGGCCTGTTGCCATTATCTTGGTTTTCTTGATATTGAGTCTCAAGCCAGCTTTTGCACTCTCCTCCTTCAGTCCAATCAAGAGATTCTTTAGGTCTTCCTCACTTTCTGCCATTAGGGTGGTATCGTCTGCATATCTCAGATTGTTGATGTTTCTCCCAGCGATTTTAATCCCATATTGTGATTCCTCCATCCCTGCACTGCGCATTATGTGCTCTGTGTATAGGTTGAATAAGCATGGTGACAAAATGCAGCCTTGTCTGACTCCTTTTCCTATTCCAAACCATTCTGTCATTCCGTGTTCTGTCCTAACTGTTGCTTCTTGGTTCATGTACAGATTTCTCAGGAGGCATATGAGGTGCTCTGGTATTCCCATCTCTTTAATTACTTGCCACATCTTGTTGTGGTCCACACAGTCAAATGCCTTAGTGTAGTCAATAAAACAAAAGTAAACTTGTTTCTGGTATTCCTTTGTTTTCTCCATGATCCAGCGTATGTTGGCGATGTGGTCTCTAGTCCCCCTGCCTCTTCTGAAACCAGCCTGCACCTCTGGTAATTCTCTCTCCACATGCTGCTGAAGTCTGTCCTGTATTATCTTGAGCATCACCTTGCTTGCATGTGGGATGAGCGCGATTGTTCGATAATTTGAACATTCTTTGGCATTGCCCTTTTTTGGGATTGGGATGTATATTGATCTTTTCCAATCCTGTGGCCACTGTTTTGTTTTCCAAATCTGCTGGCATATTGAATGCAGTAATTTGATGCCATCATCTCCTAGAGCTTTGAAAAATTCAACTGGGATACCATCATCTCCACTAGCTTTGTTGTTTGCAGTGCTCTTTAGGGCCTTTCTGACTTCACTCTCCAGGATGTCTGGCTCAAGTTCAATTTCTTCATCATTGTGATTATCAGGAGTGTTGAGGTCCTTTTTGTAAAGTTCCTCTGTGTACTCTTTCCATCTTTTCTTAATTTCTTCTGCATCAGCTAGCTCCTTTCCGTCTTTGTCCCTTATCATGGTCATTTTTGCTTTAAATGTTCCCTTGATTTCCCCAATTTTTTTTGAAAAGATCTCTGGTTCTGCCTCTTTTGTTGTTTTCCTCCATTTCTCTGCACTGTTCTTTTAGGTAGTTTTCCTTATCTCTCCTTGCTTTTCTTTGAAATTCTTTGTTCAAATGGTTGTATTTTTTTCTTTCTCCTTTGACTTTTGCGTTCCTTCTTTCCTCTGCTATTTTAAGAGCCTCATCAGACAACCACTTTGCTTTCTTACTCTTCTTTTCTTTTGGTATGGTTTTCTTTGCTGCTTCCTGCATGATGTCCCTCATCTCTGTCCATAATTCTTCTGGCACTCTATCTATTGAGTCTAAGCCATTAAATCTGTTCATCACCTCCACCGTGTATTCTTTAGGGATGCTGTCTAGGTGATATCTTTCTGGTCTCCGTGTTTTCCCTATTTTCTTTAGTCTAAGCCTGAATTTTGCGATCAATAGGTTGTGATCTGAGCCACAGTCTGCTCCAGGTCTTGTTTTTGCTGACTGTATGGAGGTTCTCCATCTTTGGCTGCAGAGTATGTAGTCAATCTGGTTTCGGTGTTGGCCATCTGGTGATGTCCATGTGTAAAGTCGCCTCTTGTGTTGCTGGAAGAGAGTGTTTGCTATGACCAGTGCGTTCTCTTGGCAGAACTCTATCAATCTTTGCCCTGCTTCATTCTGTACTCCAAGACCAAATTTGCCTGTTATTCCCTCCACTTTTTGATTTCCTACTTTGGCATTCCAGTCTCCTAATATAATTTGGACATCATTTCTTGGTGTCTGTTCTATGAGGTGTTGTAAGTCCTCATAGAACTGGTCCACTGTGGCTTCATCTGCACCCGTAGTTGGTGCGTATATTTGGATCACAGTGACATTGAAAGGTTTGCCTTGAAATCTGACTGACATCATTCTGTCATTTTTGAGATTGTATCCCATTACTGCTTTTCTCACTCTTTTATTGACAATTATGGCTACTCCATTTCTTCTAAGGTTTTCTTGCCCGCAGTAGTAGATGTGATGGTTTCCAGAGCTGAATTCGCCCATCCCTGTCCATTTGAGCTCACTGATGCCCAAGATGTCAATGCTTATTCTTTCCATCTCGTTTTTTACCACTTCCAGTTTTCCTTGATTCATAGACCTCACATTCCATGTCCCTATGTAGTATTGCATAGTATTGCATTCGTATCCCTCCCCCTTTTCAGATCTGCTGTGCTGAGCATCCCCTTGTTTTGCCTTTTGTTTTGGTCCATAGGGTTCTCTTGGCAAACTTTGTGGCGTGTATATAATGAGTATATATTTGATGAAAGATGAATGGGTTAAAAATGAGACCAGTTCAAAATGATGAGTAATATAATGTTTTATTTTCATTTATGTGTTATTTTGTATTGTATGAAATGCATTGTGTTTTGATCTTTTTTACTACTTTTTCTGTCTTGTTATTCTTTTTTCTTTTTCATCTTTTTGAAAATTAATAAAAATCATTTTTTTAAAAAAAAAGAAGTAAAAATAAATAAAACCCATCTGTTTATCCTAGGTTTCCTCGCTGCCACCATGTTGGGTTGTAAAGAGGTTAGGTAAAAGTAAAGGTTGCCCTTGCTTGAAAGCCAGTCATATCCAACTCTAGGGTTCAGTGCTCATCTCTGCTTATAGACAAAGAGCCAGTGCTGTCTGCATCTGCAGACTTGTGCCAGCCATGCCTAGATGCCAGGTGCACAGAATGCTGTTTACCTTCTCACAGAAGTGGCCCCTGTTTATCTACTTGCAATTTCTTGCTTTCGAACTGCTAGGTTGGCAGGAACTGGGACAGAGATGAGAGCTCACTCGGTTGTACAGTACTCAGGAATCGAACTCCGACCTTTGAGAGCAAGAATTTTGTTTCACACTTAACATCTGACAGGTGTGTGGTGGTGGAGGAGGAGGAAGCACATTTCCCTTCACATGGAGGATGCCTTGGAATGGTGCTACAGCTAGCATGAGAGCTGTTAGATTTAAACCAGCTTTTATTCCAAATTAGGGGTTCCCAACCTCAGACCCATGGGCTGGATCCAGCCCACGGTGCCATTTCATGTGGCCCCCCAACCCCTCCAAGGACATTTGTGAAACAAAATGGCCACCCCTTTGAAGCTGTTGGGACAAAATGGCCATCCCATCATGCAGGCACGGCACAATGGCCATCCAGCCCTTGAAGCTGACTGTGTGTGTGTGACCCAGCCTCTGGCATGAAAAGGTTGGGGATGCCTGTTCTAAGTGTTTGTAATGTGATCACTGTTAAGGTGAAAGCAAATCAATGGCACCAGTTGTCAAAAACAAGGGAAAATAATAACCATAGAGAAGAATGAATAATATTCCACTCTGATTATTGTCCAGCACAGGACATGAAATGAAGGCATGATGAATTCTCATTCATTGTTATGAAAGTGATGGGTTCCACAAAGATACAGTCAGAATCCCTCTTGCTAGGTATGTGCCTCTAGTTGGAAACCCCTAGCCCACTGGACCCTAGGGCCATGATGTTGAAGCTTGGCACTCCAGGTGTTCTTGGACTTCAATTCCCAGAAGCCCAAGTCTCTGCGAATCCACACGGATGGGTTTACTGCGCATATGCGCAGTAAACCCATCCGTGTGGATTCGCAGAGACTTGGGCTTCTGGGAATTGAAGTCCAAGAACACCTGGAGTGCCAAGCTTTGATATTATGGGACTAGGGTAAACCAGCAATCTGTTTTGACATCCAGCATCAGTAAGCTCAAGGTTCTTGGCACCAAACACAACAGCTGATCCCAAATCCAGGCTTTATGTTGACAGACCAAGCTGCACTTCTGTGAAGAGACTAGCTTTCCTACAAAGTCATCAATGTGCCATAATATCCGCACCGGGAACCGTCCTGGCAGAAGCGTAAGAGCCGTCAACACCATTTGCATCTTGATTGTTTCCTGAGCGCCAGAGCCAACACCGTTGCTGTGTTTTGACTAAATAGACCAAGAAAGATGTTGTGTAGTTTTTCCTTGAGTGAGGAGAGATTATGTCCAATTACATGTTCAGTGCCTTCTTCTCCACACAGGCATCTGGCATCTCGCCTCTCTCCCAAATTATAGAGCCGCCCTGCAAGTTATTCAAAAGAGACATTAAAACGCAAATGAATATCATTTGTGTGAAATGGAGGAGAACGTTGCGAGTCAAGTCGGATGATTATTATTATTTTGTCTAGACAGGTTGAGAAAGGAAACGCGGAAAGGAATTCTCGTTGCACCTCTACCGTCAGCCAGGCATTCTTAGCAGGTGCTCAACCGGTTTGCAAGGCCTACCTTTGGCTGCTGGGAGGAAGTGACGCCAGTGGAGCTAGCCAGCCAGCCAGCCAGCGCATCAGCATGCACTACAAGAGTAGGATTTCCATTATTCCTAGGTTGAGTAAGCACAACAGAACTGCTAGGCCTGTCAAGATGTGGTGCTGGGTGGACAACCACCTACCCATCCCATCCATTGAGTACTGAATCTGTCTGGGTCTTAAGAAGACCATATACAGTAGACCCTCACATAACGACGTTGCTTGGTTCCCCAAGTAGCGTCGCTATAGGGGAAACGTCGTTGTGCAGTTTTCAATGGCAGCTGCGCCATCTAGCGGCAAAAAGCTGTCATTATCCGCACAACGACGTGAAAAAACGTCCTTAATCCGCACAATGACGGTTTTTCGTCGTTGTGTGGATAGTCACGTGGCGAGTGACGATGCATCGTTAAGCGGAAATGACGCTATTCGAACGCGTCATTAATCAAGGGTCCACTGTATCAAGTTCTAGTAAAGGTAAAGGTCTCCCTTGCTCGCAAGATTGTCAGATCTGACCCTAGTGGGCTTTGCTTATCTCTGTGTACAGCCAAAGAACCAGCACTGTCTGCATCTGCAGACATTTCCGTGGTCATGTGGCAGGTGTGACTAGATGCCAGAGTGCACAGAATGCTGTTACCTTTCCTGCTGAAGCGGCACCTATTTATCTACTTGCAATTTCTTGCTTTCAAACTGCTAGTTTGACAGGAGCTGGGGCAGATGATGAGAGCTTACTCCATCATGCATCTGACCTTCCAGTCATCAACATCAGCATCTTAACCACTAAGCCATCACAGTGCCATCAAAGTTACTACCAGGTAGAAAAGACCGCACTGGCTAGGTAAACAGGTGATTTGGCCTCATGTGTGCACAAAGGAATCCTGTGTTTCCAAGGGATAGATTTGGAAGTACACAGCCATATCTCTCTCCTGAAGGAATGAAAAATGCAGTCAGCTGGATCTAGCAATAGTAATTAGCAATAGCAATTTCATTTATATACCACCCTATAGTGCTCTCTGGGTGGTTCACAGGGAAATTAGCATTTTCCCGACCTCAGAAGGAAGGAAGGTTGAGTCAACCTGGGTCCGGATCAAACTCACAATGCTTTGATCCATCAGGATCAAACTCACAATGCTTTGGCTGCAGCACCACATTTTAACCACTGCACCACCAGGAATCTATCAAAATGGAAAACGTTGGCATATTGGCATTCTGTCTCTTTATATTAGTTGCTGGACTTTGTAAGACGGAGGTTGCACTTAAGCCCAAATTGTTCTGATGTGCTTCCTATAGGCAACTGGTTGACCACTATCTGTGAACAGGAGTTAGACTAGGCAAGCCTTTCCGTGTAATCCAGCATGATGGCACTTCGTACCTCCTTGTGAATTAATGGCAGGACAGAAAGATGGAAATTTGGAAGCTATTTGTTTTTTCTGGAGTGGGCAGCTTAAGGACCATGTGTGGGAAACAGATGGAGATACAAACCTCTCTGGAGTGTCACCAACCCAGCTGGTTAGTGGAGAAGGACCCTCGTCTGGTGTTTGGACTCAGGGTTCCTGCTGACTCTTGGGAAGATGGATGCTTACTGACCACATAAAAGAGCCTTCCTTAGTCACGAGTAGCAGGCAGCATCGTTTGGGTGGAGAGCCACTTCACATCCTGAGCAAGCAAATGCAGGCAGGTGCCCTGCGTGGAGTTGAAGGTCCACCTGTTGTTTTCAATTTCCTGCCATCGACACTGAAATATGGGATAGCCAAGCTGCAGTAGGCAGGTAATTTGCTCCTAAATAATCAGGGGACGAGCTAGAGCCGCGATGGCAAACCTTGGCACTCCAGCTGTTCTTGGACTTCAATTCCCAGAAGCACCCGTGAATCCACACAAATGGGTTTACTGCAATTCATCTGGCCCGCACTGCCATTGTCGCTCCTGGAAGCAGAAGCAAAACATGCCCGTATGTTCCAGGAAACCAGCTGGGCGCGTATGGGCGCGTTTTACTTCCGCTTCCGGGAGCAATGAGGGCAGTGTAGGCTGGATGAATCACAGTAAACCCATTTGTGTGGATTCACAGGGGCTTCTGGGAATTGAAGTCCAAGAAGAGCGGGCGTGCCAAGGTTCGCCATCACGGTGCTAGAGTCTGCAGAAATAGGATGAGTAGATTTACCAACTTCTCCATTGCACAGAGGGGTCTTTAAACAGCTGGTCTCCTGAACCGCCTCTGCTTAAATTCTTATTTCATGCCTTTCTGTGCAGGGCATCAGCGTCATGTTTCTCTACGGTTCTTGGACAGGGACTTTCCCCAAGAGTTCATAGTGCAAAACAGCCTCTCCTCTTCTCCACAAGCCGAGACAGATTGACAATACAGCCTCTCCGCTTCCTAAGTGGTGCAAGCCTCGAAAATGCAAACCTGGCTGTCACAATTTCGGACGCGTCCAAAATTCACCTTGTATATGTTTCTCTGTAGATGTTGGACATTTCTCCATGGATTTCTGGATTGCAAAGAGGCCGGATACATTCCCAAAATGGAGCTGATGTTTTTGGAATTCCTGAGTAACTATTTTTTAAATATATCTCCCCAAATCCTCCATTCAGGAGGTCTCGCTAGCTGGAGAATTCTTGCTGCATTTGTACTGCAGCCAAAATGTTGTGAGTTCAGTCCTGATGGGGCTCAAGGTTGACTCGACCTCTTCCATCCTTCCAACATCAAATGAGTTCCTAGCATGTTGGAGGTAAAAATGATGATTACCTTATGAACCTCCCAGAAATTGTCCTAAGACAGGGGTGCCCAAACTACAGCCTGTGGGCTGGATCCGGCCCCTGATGCCAATTCATCCTGTCCACGATGCCCTCGTCGCTCCCAGAAGTGGAAGCAAAACACGCCTTATGGGGGCGTTTTGCTTCCGCTTCAAGGAGTGATGAGGGTGGTGTGGGACGGATGAATCGCAGTAAACCCATTCGTGCAGATTCATGGGGGCTTGGGCTTCTGGGAATTGAAGTCCAAGAACATCTGGAGTGCCAAGGTTCGCCATCAGGGGACTTGGCAAAAGGAAAGCCTCTTAGGCACACATCAGTCCTCTGTGACTGTCTTTTCATTGGGTGTAGATGGATGAAAAACACGTCCAGCCTTTCCAAAAAAACCCTCCAAACTCTCTTCTTTTTCTGAGAAACAGGGAATAAATCATAAGGTCAGTATTTCGCTTAGGATGTGTTGGGCAAGGAGAGAAGATCGAGCCAGGACAAGTAAGTGGTCCTACAGACACGGAAGCTCCTCCGTGGATCTCTGAGCTGTGTGAGGATAATAATCCTTTTCTCCATCTCTCTTGTGTCTCAATGCAGTTTGTGGAGGTTTCAGTATCTTTGAGCTTAGAAGATGGCAGGAAGGACAGAAACTTTCCCCTGCAGTTGACTTGAATGTTGGACGTGTAATTTTTCCTCTTCTTTTTTTAAAAAGGAAAGAAGAAAGCATGGCTGCTTCCTGTAGCTCTTCTTTCTTCTTCTTCTTCTTCTTCTTCTTCTTCTTCTTCAAGAGCCATATCCGAATGTTGGCAATCATCATGGCGATCAATATAATGCAGTGGCCTTTGATCTGCCTTCTGCATCGCAGCGTGACACTTGTACCACTGATCCAGTTCCACGAGTCACTTTCTGGTCCTGAGCCCTTCTGGCACACAAAGTCCTCATCATCATCCCCAGGCCAGGATGGATGAAGCTGCTGCCCTCCATCAAGAGGGATTCAAATGGGATTTAATCCACTTGGTGACCCTCACCCTTCCCTCTGGACTTTGGCACCAAGGCCATGAGTCCTCAGTTAGTTAACCACTGCCTGACCATTGGTATTGAGTCATTGGCAGTAGGGTCAACTCTACTCTACTACCATATCAGGATAACCTGCCCTGACTGTCACACATACACACACACACACCACATGTGTTATTATTACAAGCAAACATTTGATTTCTCTTCCTCTCTTCTCCCAGTGTGTTGCATTGAGATTTCCACCCTTCTTTTTCTTGCCAAGCTGAGGTCAGGGCCCAGGGGTGATGCGAGAAAATCCTTTCTGAGGAAGTGGGATATTCAGAAAGATGATTCATAGAAGAACAAGGGTCTCAGCCACAGTATATGAGAACTGAAGTCATACCCATCAGGCTAAAAATAAACTTTTTTCTAGAATAAATTGGGGGTGACTTTTCTATCCTCAGCATCTGGAGGCCACACTTTAGCATCAGAAGTATGTTGGAAGGTAGGTCAGATGAGAGAGCATGACTAATGGATGGTCACCACCCAATGAGTTTGCATGGCCTAGTAGAAAAGTCTGTTGATCTCCACAGTCCTAACCAAACACTCTGTTGTTGTTCAGTCACACAGTCGAGACTAACCCTTCGCTATCCCATTGACCACAGCATGCCAGGCTCCTATGTGATCCACCATCCTCCAGAGTCTGCCCAGATCCACACCCATTATGTCAATTATATTGTCTAACCATCTCATCCTCTGCCGCCCCCTTCTCCTTTTGCCTTGGATCCTTCCCAGCATCAGGGCCTTCTCCAGTGAGCCCTCTCTTCTCATTTGACGGCCAAAGTACTTCAGCTTCAGCATCTGTCCTTCCAAGGAGCAGTCAGGGTTAATTTCCTTTAGGATGGACTGATTTGATCTCCTTGCAGTCCATAAAAACTTAAGAACAGCCTTGCTGGAAGAGGCCACAGGAGCCCATCATCCAGTCCAGCCTTCTGTCTCACACAGTGGCTCGCCATGTGCTTCAGGGTATTCCTTCCCAAGCAGATGCCTTCACCTGCTTAGGATTCCCTGGAAATGGCACTGAGAGATATCCTGCCTATTCTTCCAACCCGGAGGTTGTCCTTAAGTATCCATAATTATAGCCATTGATACCCTTGTCCTCCATGAACTTGTCTAATCTTTTCTTAAAGCTGTCAAGACTGACAGCTGTCACCACTTCTTCTGGCAGGGAGTTCCATAGACCAGGGATCCTCTGGGTGAAAAAGCACTTTCTCTTATTTGTTTGAGAACTAGTCCAGGGGACTCTCAAGAGCCTCCTCCAGCACCACCGTTCAAAGGCATCTATTCTTCTGCACTCAGCCTTCCTTAGGGTCCAACTCTCATAGCTGTTGTGAGACTTGGTCCATTGCACACAGCCAGTACTTTTATGCATCTTTAAAATAAAATAGCTTAGATGTTGCCTTTTTGACCTACGATTCCCAGGATCCTGCCGCTATCTTGGTCAAATCATAAGGGCAGTATTGACCTATGAGCATGCTCCTTCTTCCTTCAAGAGGAAGCCCTTGGATGTGTATCATCCACCAATGGAAAGACCATCCTATGTTTCAAGCACAAATCTCCTTCGGGTGCTCACAAATGCGGCTGGTCTCCAACCCAGAGATCCCGAGACATTCTTTCCTGTGCCATTGATAGGAACGCCTGAAATGTAAGTGGTAAGGGGAACGGTGATGGCTCAAGTGGTTAAGAAAATGAACTTGATGACTGGAAAGGTCAGCAGGTCAGCAGTTTGAGACCCGAGTGCTGCATGACTGAGTCAGGCCCCATCTCTGTCCCAGGTCCTGCCAACCTAGCAGTTCGAAAGCAAGAAATTACAAGTAGATAAATAGGGACCACTTTGGTGGGAAACTAAACAGCATTCCATGCACTCCGGTGTTTAGTCATGCCTGCCACATGTCCACAAAAACATCTGCATACACAGACAGTGCTGACTCAATGGCTGTAAACAGAGATAAGCACCAGACTCTAGATTCGGATACAACTGGATTTACCTTTGGAAAGGTCTGACTCCACAATTGGGACCCAATGGGTCAGTTCTGAGGAAAAGAGGGTTGTCTGGCACCAGGAAAATGTCTCAGGGCCCCACATCTGAATCGTGCAGGGGCCACGATTCACAACCACCTCAGGTTGCTGGCACCTACCCTTTCAAGGTAGGAGACCTGCAGGTACGCCTTGAGCACTGATGCCATTCATTCAGAGACACACATTCATGGAACACAAACACATGTTGACAATAATGCAGCAAGTTCTTATTTCCTTACTTAAGGTTACCGCAATTTGCACAAATTACCTCTAGCCTCTTTTCAATTTGAGAAGCAAAGCTTACAGACACACAACAAGCACAAACCCTGTTGTCACTGTTATAAAAATAAGGTGCAGACAGTTTATGCAGTGCTTCAGGCTCTTAAGTGAAGCAGCAGTGACTAATTTTTTGGAAGCCATCACACCTTTTGTGATGTTATGCAAAATAAGCAGTGCAATTTTCCACCCACAAAGAGCAATTTTGCCCACAAATGGACAAATGTGTGCTGTGTATCATTCTTCCCAATGTGACAATTCTACTGAGAGCACGAGGAAATTCATCGTCATCTCTGCCAGCAATGTGAAGGAGGTTGTAGTTCCTCATCCCATTATGATAAATTGAGCGTTACATCTCTAGTACCATGATTGAAAGACCATGCTATGTGTTACAGACATCACATCATTAGGAAAGGGAATTCCTTGGGTGCTGAAAGCATCTGATTTGTCACAGCAGGAGCATTTCACAGCTTCCCTAGTTTGCAAATTAGCTCAATTTCTTCCGTAACCGTTTACTGTGCGACAAGCAATGGCTTCATTTGCAGAAGTCTGTTTTATTGAGACACCAAAAAAGTGTGCTGAAATTGCATCTCTCAAATGCTAATGTGCTTCAGCTTTTAGTTCTGGTGTTGCCTACAATGTAAAGCAGAGGCTGTGGTGGCTTAGTTGTTAGGATGCTGAGCTAGACAACAATAAGGTCGGCAGCTCAGCAGTTCAAGACCCAAGTGCTGCACAACAAAGTGAGTTTCCGTCATCTGTCCCAGCTCCTGACAGCCTAGCAGTTTGATAGCAAGAGATTGCAAATAGATAAATAGGTTCCGCTTCAGCAGGAATGGTAACGGCATTCCATGCGCTCCGGCATCTAGTCATGCCTGCCACATGGCCATAGAAACATCTGCCACCACAGATAGCGCTGGCACTTTGGCTGTAAACCAGTGGTCCCCAATGTGGGGCCCTGGCCCCTAGAATCACACATAACTGGCTTTCAAGCAAGAGTCCAGCCACCTTCTGTACATGGAGTTGGAGGCAAAGGAAACGTCTCTGTCTGAGAGAGCAAAATAAGCCAGCTCTAAGTCCATGTAAAAGAGAAGATTGCCTATAACAGGGGTGCCCAAACCTTTTGGGCCATGGGCCAGTCATGTGGTTCAGTGGGCTGGTCATGTGGTTCAGTGGGTCGATCACGTGTTTCCTCCCACCGGAAGTGGAAGTAAAACATGCCTTGCAATCTGTTTTGCAACAGGATGAGATAGATTTTAAGCTGCCATTTTCTCTCTTTAAACCGGGGTGCCCAAACTACGGCCCATGGGCCGGATCTGGTCCACGAAGCCAATTCATCCAGCCCATGCCGCCCTCATCACTCCCTGAAGTGGAAGTAAAACGTGCCCATACAGGCGCCTTTTTCTTCCACTTCCAGGAGTGACGAGGGCGGCATGGGCCAGATGAATTGGCATTGTGGACCAGATCCGGCCCATGGGCTGTAGTTTGGGCACCCCTGGCCCATAACCAAACTGGTGTTTGTATTATCTCCATTCTTCCTGTCATAGTGCAAATCTTAAAAATGCACCAGTCACACAAAAAGAGCAGGGCATTCTTTGACGTGCCAAGAGATTCAATTAGCACATTGTTAGAATGAAAGCTCAACATGGTCCCTTGTCAAGCCGAAAGACACGGGAGACTTCCAGATCAACCGCTTTGTCTCCCTGGGTCTGGCACTCAATAACGATGACAGCAACAACAATACCAAGAAGCAACAGCAACTGCAATGGGTTATTAGTTATTGCTCTGTGCTGACAGATGTTGGACACTTGCCTATAAAATCCAAATAATCTGTTGATGATTAAGCAGACAGAGGAGTGGAAGGATAGTGAGAGCTCTGGGTGTTTCTGTGATCGTACATCTCTGTACCTTTTTGCTCTAGAGAAGGGGTTCGCAGCCTATGGCTGGGTCCGGCCCATGACAGCAAGTCAACCCCATAAGCAGAATTGGACACATTAATGACAGCTGTAAATGCACCAGCACATGCACAAACATGCCCACTGTGGTTTACAGCAGCATTTACAATGGGGGAAACCACGTGTCCGGCCTGCTCAGCTGTCTTCCCATTGGTAATGTATGGCTGTGAGAGCTGGACCATAAGGAAGGCTGAGCGCAGAAGAATAGATGCCTTTGAGATGTGGTGTTGGAGGAGACACTTGAGAGTCCCCTGGACTGCAAGGAGATCAAATCAGTCCATCCTGAAGGAGATCAATCTTGATTGCTCCTTGTAGGGACATGTATGCTCCTTGTAGGTAGTATGGCCCCCTACTACTGATCCAGTTCCACGAGTCACTTTTGTGAGCCCTTTTGGCACACAAAGTCCTCCTCAGCCCCAGGCCAGGATAGATGAAGCTGCTGCCCCCTCATCAAGATGGATTCATGTGGGATCTAATCCACTTGGGGACCATCACACCTTCCTTGTGGACTTCAGCACCCAAAGCCGTTAGTTCTTAGGGTTGTCAGGTGAGCTAACCACTGCCAAACACACAACGTTGAGTCGCTGGCAGTAGGGTCTACTCCAGGGATTCTCAACCTGTGGTATGTGAGCTGGATGTGTCCCACAGCACCATTTCATGTGGCCCACCACGACCTCCACCACACCAGGAAGTGCCATGTGGTGGAGGAAGGGCAAAATGGCTGTCTGGCGCACAAAGCTGTCTAACGGAGCGTGAGCCAGCCGGTGGCTTTAAAAAGTTGAGAACGCATGATGTACTCTATGACCATAGCTGGATAACCTGGCCAGACAAGTACTTTGGTAACCAAATGAGAAGAGAGGTCTCACTGGAGAAGACCCTGATGCTAGGACAGATCGAAGTCAAAAGGAGAAGTGGGCGGTAGAGGATGAGACGGCTAGATGGTATCGTTGATGCAGTGGGCGTAGATCTGGGCAGGCTACGGAGGACGGCAGATGACAGGGGAGCATGGGGTGCTGTGGTCCGTGGGGTTACAAAGGGTCAGACATGACTATTTGATTTAACAATAGTCATTGACGCTTGCCTCCTTGGAAGCGTTGCCAAGCTTTTTATAAACGGTGCCTATTATATACATTTTCCTCCTTTCCTTTAACCATTTGGAAATAAAGGTTAGCTATTCCTCTCCCCAGGCTGCCGTTACATCAATGCTGAAAGCCGGAGCGGCAGAGGCAAAGCCTAAGCCCAGCACTTGCTTCATAAAGACGGCGCTGGCAGCTCCCCTGCAGAAAAACCATGAATAACAGTTTCTAATGAGAAATGCAATTCATTCCCGAACATCTTTTTTTTTTACCCCTCCCAACCCTACGTCTCTCCTGGTTTTCGCACTCTTACAATGAAATGCTCTCCCCCCCCCCATACCTAATGCAAGGTCTTGGCAGGGGATAATCTCTAATTTGAGAATTTAAGCCAGGCATAAGGTTTATGGTGGCCCAGGTGGCTGAATAAATCTGCCTGTAATGAACCTCCCTTTCGATGGCCCGCAGTTCGCTCCAAAGTATACGTCTGAACTCTGGTGGGGAGACGATCTGTCAAATGGGACCTTGGTTGGATTTTATTCTGTCTCCGATAACTGTTCCCCAGCCCTGTGGCTGCCAAGATCTCAGCATCAGGTTCTTGGCAAGATCACCTCCAGACACCTGGGAAAAGCTGCACAGGCAAAGGGGGTCAAGCAGGAGCCGATGCCAGGAATTGAACCCATGGCAAGGAGGGCTCTAGGTGCGAAAGGATGAAAGCAAGAAGGAAATATTATTAGAGGCCCCAAGCCTAGAGACTGTGGTGGCATAGTGGTTAAAGATGCTGAACTCGATGACTGGAAGGTCGGCAGGTCAGCAGTTCGAGACCCGAGTGCTGCATGACAGAGTGAGCTTCTGTCTCTGTCCCAGCTCCTGCCAACCTAGCAGCTCGAAAGCAAGAAATTGCAAGTAAATAAATAGGTACCACTTGGGTGGGAAGGTAAACAGCGTTCCATGCACTCCTGTGTATAGTCATGCCTGCCACATGTCCACAGAAACATCTGTAGAAGCAGACAGTGCTGGCTCTTTGGCTATAAACAGAGATGAGCACTGAAGCCTAGAGTCAAATACAACTGGCTTTCGATCAAGGATGACCTTTACCTTTTTACCAAGAGTGGGCCTCAGGCAGCATATGCTGTGAGGTGGGAAAGTGAAAGGTGGCCCTATATGGCCCAAGTCACAATGCCCAGAGCTTATAAAATCTTTTTGGGATTAGAGCTCTCTAAATCTCAACATTCATCCAGCCAGCATCACTCTCTATAAATGCAAAATACAAGTAGATAGAAGTAGATTTTAAATTGGTGGAACCGTCGAGCAGGGGACTTGACGGCATATAAATTTGAATATAAATAAATAAATAAATAAATAAATAAATAAATAAATAAATAAATAAATAAATAAAAACTCCCAAAATAGTAAGAGATTGCAAGAATAAGACATGTAGAACTACCCGTCTACCCCTTGCTGACATTTCCCCAAAGTCCACGGGCAATTTCTGTCCAAAACTAGTCTATTTACCCTTTGAGAGGCAAACTACACACAGAGAGAGTGAACAGGCACAGAATGTTTGACTGATTCATGAAAAAGCACAAACAAACCATCCAGTGCTTTTACGTTTTTAAAAACCCATGGAACAAGACAGCCGTTGCTGTGATTTTATTCCATTGTGTGGGAAGTCCACTCTTACATCTGATGAAGTGGACTTGATCCACAAAAGCTAACATTAAAATACAGTTGTCTTTAAGTTGCCACGGCGTTTAGTTTGTCTCTTTTCTTTTGTTTTACTTACTACATAATATATAGGTACCTTTATGGCGCATTACCGGAGTTGGCCAGGAGAGGACACTATCTACACTGTAAATTATAGGGCTCGCTGTTATCCACGGTTTCAAGTATCCACTGTAGGTCTCATAACATATCTCATACAGGGTGGTTTAATTTAATTTAATTTAATAGTCATATTTATATATGCCGCCCACTCAGGCAGAACCATAAAAGGCCGATCAAAATGCCACAATCTAGCTATCTGTAGTGAATGCACTATTTATAAATATATTGGGATGGGAGGGAACTGTTTCCAATTACTTTTTGTGTTGCATCCCGACTAGGGAGTCAATAGGGAAAGGAATGGGTTTATACCTTTAACAGAGGGTGCTTAAAATGTTTGTGGATGCCTACAATTGTCAAGCTAGCTATGGTGTGAAACAGGATTGTATTAAAATTGATGCCTAATCTTCCCAGCGGGCCTCTTCTTATGTTCCTGCACTGAATATCAGAAAAAGCAAATTTCTAGCTAAATGATATGCTTCAAAGCCTGCTAAATGTCAGAAACCAGGAGGGCAGTTGAATCAGATTTCCCGTTGCGAACAATGAGGCTTCGATGTCCTGCATTGCTTTTCGTCCTTCCCTGTGCACTCTGCACACAAAGAGAAAGCATTATGCAAATTTAAAGGGGGAAAAAAAACCATGGAAATTTGCTTAGGCGGCATAATTTCTAAAAAAGCTTTTTTCTTCACATCGAACTTGGCTTGTTACATAAAGCTTTGGGATTAATCTCATTCAACCGGGTGGCAATCAAGGATAGATTTCCCAATTGAGCTGGCTAGAAGGGGCGTTGAAAGCTGACAACTTCCTACCCGGCCCACATCGCTGGACACCCATGGACAACTCTTCCCATATTCACTACGATGCAATCAGAAATCAGAAATTAAAATAAGCTTTGCGACTGCATGCACTGAATGGATGGCAGATGGGGAGAAATGTTGCTCCCAGGATTTTTTTTGCAAATCTGGTTGTCTTCGCATAAGAGGACTGGATTGTGAATGTTCAAAAAACCCAATTTGGAGCGGCGTAGGCACCGGGAATGCATATATTATCAAGGCAATGCAGAACACACACAGAATGCAAGAAAGCTGGAGAAAGCTGAATGAGCTATAATATGAACATAAGAACAGCCTTGGTGGATTACAGGCCACAGGAGCCCATGATCCAGTCCAGCATTCTGTCTCACACAGTGGCTCACCATTTGCCTCAGGGTATTCCCAAGCAGATGCCTTCTAAAGTTTTACTCCTTTGCATATTTTCTCCTGAGGTGGCTTAGTGGCTAAGATGCTGAACTCGCGCACCGGAATGTCGACAGGTCAGCAGTTCAAGACCTGAGTGCTGCATGATGGAGTGAGCACCTGTCGACTGTTCCAGCTCCTGCCAACCTAGCAGTTCAAAAGCAAGAAATCTTAATAATAATAATAATAATAATAATAATAATAATAATAATAATAATAATAATAATAATAATAATAATAATAATACAGTGGACCCTCGATTAACAACGTGTTCGAATAACGTCATTTCCGCTTACCGATGCGTCGTCACTCGCCACATGACTATCCGCACAACAACAAAAAAAGTCATTGTGCGGATTAACGACGCTTTTTTAACGTCGTTGTGCGGATAATGACAGTTTTTTGCCGCTAGATGGCACAGCTACCATGAAATCCGCACAACATTTCCCCTATAGCGACGCTACTTGGGGAACCAAGCAACATCGTTATGTGAGGGTTTACTCTAATTATTATTATTATTATTATTATTATTATTATTATTATTATTATTATTATTATTATTATTATTATTATTATTATTATTATTATTATTATTTAGAATTGTATGGCCGCCCACTCACCAAAGCGACTCTGGGCAGCTCACAATCCGATTGTCCATTGCAAGTAGATAAATAGGCACCACTTTGGCAGGAAAAGTAACAGTGTTCCGTTCATTCCAGCATCTAGTCATACCTGCTACTTGACCACAGAAACATCTGCAGATTCAGACAGCACTGGTTCTTGGGCTGTAAATGGAGTAAAGCACCACCCCTAAGAGTTGGATACAACTGGCTTTCGAGCAAGGGAGACCTTTATATTTTCTGCTATGTGGCTGGATAATTTTGTGGTTTAAGTGCTTGACCTCAGAGCTTGAAGCTGGGAGTTCGATTCCACACTGCGCCCTCAGGAGAAAGAGGCAGCCTGTATGCATAGTCAGAAGGCGCCACCCAGAGGAAGGGAACGGAAAAACATTTCTGAGTATTCTCTTCCTCGAAGACTCTGGAAAAGGTCACCATGAATTAGAATTGAGCAGTGGCTCAAGTGGCTAAGACACTGTCTAGGAGGCAGAAGGTCAGCAGTTTGATTCCCGAGTACTGCAGGACAGGACGGAATAAGATCCCGTCTTTGTCCTAGCTCCTGCCAAGCTAGCAGTTTGAAAGCAAGAAATTGCAAGTATAGATAAATAGGGACCACTTCAGTGGGAAGGTAACAGCGTTCCGTGCACTCCGGTATCTAGTCATGCCTGCCACATGACCACGGAAATGTCTGCAGAAGCATACAGTGCTGACTCTTCGGCTTTGAAACAGAGATGAACACTGAACCCTAGAGTCGGATATGACTGGCTTTCGAGCCAGAGAAACCTTTACCTTTAGGGGTACACAGGAAGAGCCTCCTCAAAGATTGTGGTATTTTTGAACCACAATTGGGGGTACCCTGGGAATGGCACCCTTGTGTCACTGGCTAATTTTCCTTACACTTGGTCATGCGAAGGAACTGCAGAATGAACTCACCAAAAAGGAAGGTGCCTTTATTTTTGACAGTTTCACGTCTGTCCTAGACGAAGAAGAAGAATTGACTAGACAGTACATCATGATGATGTAAAGGTAAAGGTCACCCTTGCTCGAAGGCCAGTCATATCCAATTCTAGGGTTCAGTGCTCATCTCTGTTTCATAGCCGAAGAGCCAGCTTCTGCAGACGTTTCTGTGGTCATGAGGCAGGCACGACTAGACACCGGAGTGCACGTAATGCATGATAATGATTTATTTATTTTTCCTAAACTTTATGCACGAGGATAGTATCTTCTAGCCCCCCCCCCCCCCCATGGCCAGGTTTTGTTGGAGTATCCACCTAAAACCTGATCTAAAGGATCTGCATTCTTCCAGGGCCGTCACCTGAATTTCCCCAAGAAAATCTCCCCAAGTTTCTGCCAGTCACCCCCAGCTCCTCACCCCCGAAACAATAGATTCCAATAAATCTACTGATTCCACTCTTGGTTATTGTTGTTGTTTTTTTAGATTCCAGAAAATGTAATTTATTAGGACACCCCCCTCCCCAACCAGCAAAGTGTCCAGGAGCACTCAACAGGGAGGACCTCCCATACATTATGTGCCACACACTAAGTCCAGCCTTTGGGGTTAAAATTTAGCAAAGATGCCATGCAGTGTAAAGTGGAGGAAAGGGAACTGAAAGTATCCATACCTTATAAGAAGGAAGCTGACAGCAAAGGACGGGACTGACGTCTTCATTCCTCAGTGAAGCCCAAGCGGCTGTTGAGTGAAGGCTTTAGGATACAACACTCACTATGTACAACATTCTTTCTTTCTTTAGCTGCAATGCGAACTAAGCAATATGTCGGTTTAGCATATTGCTCAGGCTTTGCCTTCTCATTTCACCCCCTCCTTTAAACAACATGGTTATTTTTTTCTGTAAGGATTGAGCGTGCATGTGTGCATGTGTGTGCAGATGTATGCCTGCAGTCCTGTGCGGATGTTGAGTGATTCTTACTGGGGGGGTCTGTCATTCTCTCTTAACCTTTTGGTTGCTCTTTTCTCGTTGGGCTGTTGGTATCGTGTGCCTAAGTTCTCTTGTGTTCTCCAGGATGGAGTTGGGCAAATAATTCTGCCACACATAATTCTGATGTTCCTGGGGGAAACTCCTTCCCAAGTCATCGCAATCTTTGGAATGTTGTTGCTCTTTTTTCTGGTGATTTGGAATTCCTTCATTGATCCCAGAAGAGTAGCTCCAAAATGTCCAGTCAAACACCAATCTATGTGCCCCTTTATGGGCACAGACCCTGTCAGCAAATCAGGGTTCACCCTTCCTTGCTGCTGTTACCTGAATTATTTGCACACATGTGTGTTTACTTTGAACAGAAAACTGTTCCCATTTTTTGTTCTCATCTTGTGTCAAGAGTACCACAAAGTGGCTCATCTGATCATGGTGGATGAGGAGAATAATAATACCTGTCAACCATCCCGATTTGGCCGGGAAAACCCCGTAATTTGACGTCCATTGATGTCATAACCCGCCCCGTGCTGCCAAAACCCCGTAATTTGGCAGCGGGGGAAACGCTTTCCGCGCATGCGCGGAAGCACTACGCCGTTTGCGCAGCCCCTACGCAAGCGGCGTAGCGCTTCCGCGCATGCGTGGAAGAGGTAAAACCCTTCCACACATGCGCGGAAGCGCTATGCCGCTTGCGTAGGGGCTGCACAAGCGGCATAGCACTTCCGTGCATGCGTGGAAGGGGTAAAAACCTTCCACACATGCGTGGAAAGCGACCTGCGCACAAGCGATGTCCTGTTTTTCCGGAGCCGCCGGTTGACAGGTATGAGAATAATGCATCAGTTCTTTAGCAAAGATGGGTTTGCCATCATTTTGGGTGCTGGCTCTGTTGTAGTGCAACCCCAGCATGCAGTGGGTATTAGCACAACAACCATAGAGACAGAAATACTAGCCAAAACTAAAGGAAGGTGTTTTATATTGTTTGTCCTTAAGGAACCAACTGGAAGGTTCCCTATCTTCCCGCCTCTAAGGTTCATCTGACCTATTTGCATGTATTAAGGCTTTGCATGTTCTGGCATTCTCTCTCTTGCTTTGTTGACTTTGGAAGAAGAATGATGTCTATTTGAGCTCCTCCATTAAGCAGGCCACATGGCAGGCCTAAAAGACTTAAAAGACCAAAAGACTTTACTTCTTTCTAAAAAGAATCTTACCAAGAATCCTGAGCACATGTATATTTCTTTGACCTAATTGTAAGTAAACAATATTTTGTTCTTTCTCTAATTCAGCACAAGTCTATGCCTTGGCTGGGCTAAATAGGGAGAAAGCTTGAGAGAATTTGCCTAAAATCTGCCCAGCTTTGACGTGTTGCTGCTACAGATAACTAAACAGGTACAGTGTGGGAAAGAGACTCATCCTTATTCTGCAGCCCATGTTCGCCTCCCGGGAAAGCCTCTGCAATTTTAGCATCCCTCGTTGGACCCACGTTTAGCCACTTAACCGTTGAGCCAACTACACTCACACAGAAGGAACCTAAAACGCCAGCAATTAGAAAAGGGAAGCAATGCAGACCTTTTCCGAAATGAAAGACAGTTGGGGGGAATTAATGAGCGTGAAGGCAATCCGGTAATTAATTGATAAACGGCACCGCACAGCCGTCTGAGGAAAAGGAGACCAATGTGACTTATCTTACTAAAGGCAGGGGAGAATTTCTCTCGTCTTTCACCTTGTAGATAAGGACACAAAACTGGGATCCTTCAACTTTGAAGCTTAAGAGGGATCTGTGAGTTGGAGACAAAAAAAGGGGGGAGGGGGAGGCTAGCGGGAAGAGGAGGGGGGAATATGCGCACAACTTGCGCTCACATGAAGGCAGGGAATAATACACATGCCTGCTGAGAATTTCATGCCCGACAATGTTGTTGTTGATTAAGTTGTAAGCTTCAGAGCACTTCTGCAGGATTATAAAGTTACAACCGGCACAATCTATATGTATACAGTCGCTGCAGGCATGAAAGTGAGATGATGGACATTTCACCAGGTGAGTGCATAAATCCATCTAGAAGGAGACTGTTGTCAAAATGAAGAGAGGGGGGGGATGGTTGCTTGTTCAAGGTGTTTGCCCAAGATTTCTGCTCATTTGCAAGGGGGTAGGGTGTGTGGGTGGGGGTCTTTGGAGTTACAGTAAAGTGCCTGAGCCAGACTCAGACCACTGGGCAGTCTTACTCTGCTTTGGCTAATCAGTTGCTCTCAAATTAATCCAGCTGGGGAGGTCTTTCATCTCCTTCTATTGGGTCAATTGGACAAGTCCTCGCTTCAGATTACATCAGATGTCCCAATGGATGCTGGCCATAATACCTGGGGAATTCTGGGAGCAGTCACCTTCTCTTCTCCTTGATATCCTCTTTTACTCTTTTGGGTGGCCAGCCATTCCACTATGGTACAGCCAGCAACTCAACACTGAGTGTAGGGCGGTGGTAAATAACCTGACTCTCTAAAGGGGCCAATGGCTATGGGAGGATGAGCCCCTTTAGGTGGGGTGATGGTCCCCCTCAGTGGAGGAAATGCCACTGGAAACCATCATATTGGGCCCAAGGGCAAAATGAGCAGAGGAGGGACCACTTCACTATTCTGATTCCCAACGGTCATGGAGGTGGAAGACGCCATGTCAGATGGCTTAACTGTGAAGGCACACCTCATCGGCTGCAGCAGTCCATTGCAGTCCCAGTGTTGAATCCTGCATGTCTCATTTCATGTGTGCCATGGGAGGTGGCTATGTGATCATAGTGTGTGGGTCACTTCATGGCAAGCTGGGATCCACCTTAAACAAATTCACACCCATGGCATTTTTCCTGCTTCAGGGGGGGAAATGCATTATCGATAGGAGTTGCAGTTGATGACAATGACATCACCCGGGTCTCGAACTGCTGACCTGCCAACCTTCCAGACATCAAGTTCAGCGCCTTAACTGCTAAGCCACAAGATTCCTCTAAGTATATAAGTGTAATTGTTATTGCTAAGAAGGCTCTCAGAAAGGAAAAATGAGGAGGAGGAGAGATGCTGTCATCTCAGCTCAACCCTCGTATGTTTTAATTCACTGAGGTTTAAATCTGGACTTTTCCAAGAACTTAAACAGTTCACAGTCTTGACCTTGAATCTGTCAGGTTTCCGTCTTTACTTATTCAATAAAAATTGGCCTCATGTCTAGTTCCTTCTATGTCAAACATGAAGAAATTTGACAATTTGGATACATTATTCTCAAACCTGAGCTGAAATAAAATTCTCACCCATCAACACCTTCTACCAAACTTCCTTTTACAGTAGGATGGAAAACTTCTGTTTTCTCCTACATTCACATGTTTAAACTATCCTGCCACGTGTGTTTTATAAATTCTTGTAAGTTCATTTGAAGAAGGAGGAGAAAAAGATGAAGATATTGAGTATGAATCACAAATCATAATAATTCACCAAAAGCACTAATTATAAATTTAATTGCAATCTTGCACAACACAGAAATGTAATTCACATTTTAAAAGTTAAGCATAACTGCACAATGTCATGATCTTAGGTTGTCAGCTTGTCACTAAGCAACTGCATTCTTTCTCATATCTCAGATTCATATCTCAAATTCCTTAGGTTAGAGGGAAGAACACTCTGGTCATGGAAGCTTCTAGAAGTTTCTAGAAGATTGCCCAAATTAGGGGATTTTCCATTAATTAACACATTCCTAAGGGTGGTAGGAGTCATTCTTTTCCCTATATAAGGAGTGCCTTTTCAGACCCCAAATCGGGTCTCTAACCTGGGGTTGCCTAGCTCCATTAGCTGAACTCAAATTCCCTGGGGGAAATAAAACACCCAAGGCAGGATGAGCCCAGTAGGGCTATCTTAAAGGGAAGCCAGAAAGAAATTGTGCCCTTCCCAATGATCTCTACTACCTCTTTTCTTTTCACAGGTATTATGCTATGCTTTGCATCTTGGATAATAAAGCTCTTTGTGAGTTTTAATATCTACTTAGTACAAGTCTACTTATCAGGCATAGCCAGGTACTATTGCTCTCTGCTTTGCATGCTACCAACCAAATAACCACAGACTCCCTATATGGACAGGTGTAGAGCAGCAACCCAGGTTCTGGAAGGAGAGGTGACAAAAGGCTGTTGAGGGAATGTGTGGAGTAATGGAAAATTGAACAACCTATTGATCGCAACCAGCCTCTCGAACCCCGGCAAGGGTCAATCCCGTGACGCACAAATCATAGCAAAAATTGTGGCAGAAGAATAGATGCTTTTGAACTGTGGTGGTGGAGGAGGCTCTTGAGAGTCCTCTGGACTGTAAGGAGATCAAATCAGTCCATCCTAAAGGAAACCAACCCTGACTGCTCCTTCGAAGGAAAAATACTGAAGATGAAACTCAAGTACTTTGACCACCAAATGAGAAGAGAGGACTCACTGGAGAAGACTCTGATGCTAAGAAAGATCTAAGGCAATGGGGAGAATGGGCAGCAGAGGATGAGAGGGTTAGACAGCATTGTTGATGCAATGGCTGTAGATGTGGGCAGACCCTGGAGGATGGTGAATGGCAGAGGAGTCTGGCATGCTGCAGTCCATGGGGTCGTAAAGGGTCAGACTCGACCGTGAGAGTGGCCAGCAACAACAACATCAACAGTCCTCTCTCTTCTCTGATCTTTAATAGAGTAGACCATGTCTCCAACACTTTCTTCTTGAGGGTTTCATCTTTCTCCATGTTCCTTTTCTAAGGCATCCAAACTTTAGAGCAGGGCTTCTCAACTTTGGCCCCACAGATGTTCTTGGACCTGAGTTCCTAGAAGCCCTGATCAGCAGGTGTGCTGACTTGAGCTTCTGGTAACTGAAGATCCAGAACACCTGGACGCCCAAGGCTGAGAAGCTTTAGAGCATGGATTCCCAACCTTTTCGAGCCAGGGGCTGGGCTGTGTTCAGCTTTGTGGGCAGAATGGCAATTTTGCCCTGCCTGCACGATGCGGTGTCCATTTTCTCCCAACAGCTTCAGAGAAGGTGACCATTTTGTTTCTTGAATGCCCTTGGAGTGGTGGGGGGGGGCATATTTAATGGTTCCATGGGCTGGATCTGACCCATGGGCCTAAGGTTGGGAACCCCTGCTTTAGAGGAACTGCAACTGAGTTTCCACAGGCAATGGGTGTGAAGGAGGGAATCGGATCAGAATTTCCAGAGAATGGGAAAATATTTAAATGAAGGATCTCACTTGTCACACCACGATTCCTGCTTGTACATACATAGTGGTCTCAAATTATATCTATATCATACCTGTCAACCTTCCCGATTTGGCCGGGATTACCCCGTAAATTGACGTCGATTGACGTCATAACCCGGCCCCCGCTGCCAAAACCCCGTAATTTGGCAGCGGGGGAAACGCTTTCCGTGCATGCGTGGAAGGGGTAAAACCTTTCCACGCATGCGTGGAACGCGACAAGCGATGTGCGCAGGTCCCGTTTTTCCGGAGCCGCGGGTTGACAGGCATGATCTATATCTATATCTATATCTATATCTATATCTATATCTAGAGAGAGAGAGAGAGAGAGAGAGAGAGAAAATGCCCAATACTCTAAGAGCCCTGGTGGCACAGTGGGTAAACTGCTGTCCTGCCACCAAAAAACTGTGAGTTCGGTCCTGAACAGGGCCCAAGGTTGACTCAGCCCCTTCCATCCTGCTGAGGTCGGTAAAAGGAGTACCCAGCATGTTGTGGGCAAAATGCTAATTAACTTGTGAGTGCACTAAGCACTGGGGGGGGGGAGGTATATAAGTGTGATTGCTTTGCTTTGAGCAGAAATGCTCAAGCATGCCTCATCACCCTTATGCAGTGAGTCCAGTGTATTTGTCTAGTTTTATACTGAAAAGATTTCAGTCGGTGTTTCCAGGCTGCATCGTCCTCATAAGGCTACCTTGAAGGTTACAAAACATGAAAACACAACTATAATTTAAATGCAAACAGAGACCGCATGCCACCAGCTGCTGGAGGAGGAGGAGCAGCAGCGGCTATTTTTAAAAAAATTCCAAACACAGAGAGAGGGGGAAATGGTTTCTTCAGCATTTTATGTCTACATACATAAAATACTTCACCACGGAAACCTGCAAAGGAATCAGTTTTGTATCATTTTATACGTCTTGGGGCTAAACAGAGCAAACATGGAGATAGGAAAAAACCTATGGAACCATAAAATTCATCCAGTTCAGCACCCTGTATCCCACTGTGGTCAGTCAGATGCCTCCACAGAGCATAAAGCCGTGGTGGCGAACCTTGGCACTCCAGATGTTCTTGGACTTCAATTCTCAAAAGCACCAGCCCCTGTGAGTCCACATGAATGGGTTTATTGTGATTCATCCGGCCTGCGCCACCCTCGTCGCTCCTGGAAGCGGAAGTAAAATGCGCCCGGACAGTTAAGGCTCTTCCGGGTTAACCCTTTCTCCGTGCAGGCACATTTTACTTCCGCTTCTGGGAATGATGAGGGCAGCACGGGCTGGATGAATCACAGTAAACCCATTCCTGTGAAGTCACAGGGACTTGGGCTTCTGGGAATTGAAGTCCAAGAACATCTGGAGTGCCAAGGTTTGCCATCACAGGCATAAAGGCACAAGTTCCTATCTGGTGCGCTGGAAATCAATAAGAATGCAAAAAGTTAAATCTATCCAGCACAACTCAAGCCATTCTTCCCACTTCATTCGTTGTCCTGCAGTGTTGAGTCATGTCTGACTTACGGCAACCAGATGAATTAGTGACCTTCAAAATAAAACAAAAATGCTGTAGGACTTTAAAGACTAACTGCTGTATTTTAATGTTAGCTTTGTGGATCAAGGGACTGTGGTGGCTCATGTAGTTAAGATGCTGACTGGTCAGCAGTTCGAGTACTGCACGACAGAATGAGCTCCTGTCTCTGTCCCAGGTCCTGCCAACCTAGCAATTCGAAAGCAAGAAATTAGATAAAAAAAGGTACCACTTTGGTGTGAAGGTAAACTGCGTTCCATGCACTGCCACATGACCACACACAGATACATCTACAGACACAGTGCTGGTTCTTTTGGCTATAAATGGAAATGAGCACTGAAATCTAGAATCGGATATGACTGGCTTTGGAGCAAGGGAGACCTTTGCCCTTTACTGGAGTAAAGAGTTTGATTCAGGGCCCACTTGTTTGTCTTTCTGCGAGTCTATGAAATTTGTAAATCTCTCCTCTGGCACTACTTCTCATGTCTCGGGCTTGGCGTTTGTGTCCATACATTGAAATGGGGCATGCCATGGTGTGGGTGATCTTTGTCCTGGTATACATTTTGATGCTAAAACAGTACCACCACAAGGTTGTCTAAATCCTTTTTAAAGCCACCCCTGTTAGAGTTTCCCATTGAACATTTTAACATGTTGACATATTGACATATTAGTCATGCTTGCCTTTCGTGTCAACTACCTTTGGGGGCTTGCACCCATGAACAATTAATAATGCTAAGGAAGTAGTACAGATGGGGTAATCAATTCACCAATCAATTCACACATCAACTTGACAGCTTGGGATTTTTTTAAATTAAAAATTGGATGCAAATAATTGAAAAGATCCAGCCACCCATATAAGAGAGTACTGAATGCTTAGCTATGTTGTTGTTGTTGTTGTTGTTGTTGTTGTTGTTGTTCATTTGCACAGTCGAGTCCAACCCTTTGCAACCCCATGGACCACCACACGCCAGGCTCCTCTGTCATCTGCCATCCTCCGTAGCCCACCCAGATCTACACCCACTGCATCAACAATACCAACTAGCCACCTCTGCCGCCCCCTTCTCCTTTTGCCTTAGATCTTTCCCAGCATCAGGGCTTTCTCCAGTGAGTCTTCTCTTCTCATTTGGTGGCCAAAGTACTTGAGCTTCAGCATTTGTCCTTCCAAGGAGCAGTCAGGGTTGATTTCCTTTAGGGTGGCATATATAGCTTAGCTATATATTTTACTAGCCAATTACCCGTACTTGCCCGGGTTTTATTTACCGTAGGCCAGCCTTTCCCATGGAAACCTCATGGGGTGTGTGTGGGTTACTCCTGCCTCCCTTCCTCCATCTCTCTCTTCCCTCACCCGTCCTGCTTCTCCGTTGACAGTCTGCCCTTATCCTTCCCATACATGTGTCCCCTTTGCATCCCTACCTGGGACTGTGACATTAGCCAGCTCAATTACATCACAATGATATCACAATCGGGTGACCTACCCGGGGCTATGACATTAGCATCACTATGACATCACTGGGACACACACACACACCCTCCTGTCGAGTATACTTCCCTTTGCAGATCAATTTAGGGGCATACACACCCCTCATGGGGCTCGTGACACACACACCCCAGTGCTGGTCTCTGGAGGGCGAGATACGTATGTGCCAATTTTCAGCACGATCGGTCCAGGGGTGCGGATTTGTATAGAGCACATACAAGACCACATCTCTTTTATATATGTAGATGTATTAAATAACATTAGTGATGAAAGTAAAAGAAGAAAGTGACAAAGCAAGGCTGCAGTTGAATATTAAGAAGACAAAAACCGTGGCTACAGAAAAATAAGACAACTTTAATGTTGACAATGAAGAATGTGAGATAGTGAAAGCTTTTGTATACATTGATTCAATCATCAATCCAAATGGGGAATGCAACCAAGAAATCAGAAGAAGACTGAGATTTGGAAGGGCAACAAGGAAGGAAGTAGAAAATAGGGGGAAATTGATGCAGCTGAGGCTGCCCTACTTTGGACACATCATGTGCAAAATGCAAAATGAATGTATTCTCTAAAGAATTCCCACAAGCTATAATTTGCAGGAGCTGAGTAGGGCTGTTGAGGCCAGGACATTTTGAAGATCTCTCATTGATAGGGTCACCATAAGTTGGAGACAACTGGACAGCATGGAAGGAGGAGGGCGGCGGGCGGCGGCAGCGGCAGTGGCGGGCGGCAGCGGCGGGCAGTGGCGGCGGGTGGCAGCGGTGGTGACAACAACAATGCTGAGTTAGTGCTACTAATCCACACCTTTGAGCAACTAGCTGACAAACAAATGCACATGATTTTTCTCTTTCCATAGCCCTGATTTAATTGGGCCAATGTAGAAACTAGGCATTTTAATTGGATTTTTTTTAATAATAAGAACTTATTAAAATGTACCAACCTCTTCCTGTTCAGAATGGAAAGATTTGGATCTAATTCCAGGAGACAAGGAAAAAAGACAGCTTTGTGCTTCTCTGTGGATCATAATCCGTCCTGGCAAGAGAGAACTATAGTGGAAGGTAAAAGATCAGAAGGCAGAGGATGCATGGATGTGGGAAAGATACTTATTCTGCCCAATGATGTTCAATGTGTACTCTGAGAGCATTTTCAGAAAAGCACTTGGTGATTCAAATGACAGCATTACTGCCAATGGGCCAATATACTAGACAACATTGGAGCCAAGCTCACTCAATGAAGTCAATGAACACAGGCGAAAAATGAACATAAGACCATCGAGTTACTGGGAGCGACTAAAAGTCAAGCAGCCCAGGAGATGCCATTTAAACATCGAAAACGAAGATACGGAATAAATTAAGAAATATAAGTACCTCAGAATTTGGTTCAATGACCCATGAAATCATAACAGCCCTTAAAACTCACAACAGAGCAACAACTACGGAGTGAAGGATGCCATGTGCAACCAAAACGCATGGAATCGTAGGCTTTAATTCAGGCAACTCTCAGAAAGAGAGAAGCACCAGAAAAGATTGACTCTATGATGCCAAAGGAACCAACACACACACACATCTTATCCTGAAGGTACTGTCTTCTACATGCAGGGAACCCACTAGACACTCAATGGCTACAATCCTGTTGCTTAGTGTTGTAAATCAAACTAGAGTAGACCCACTGAACCAAAGGGGGTTTAATGAGTCAGCCCCTCCAGAAGGGCCATGCTAACATAGGTCACCGTAAAAATACAGTAGACCCATTTGAATCAATGGGGATGTTGACTCATTGAGTCCCCATTGAGGCAATGGGTCTCTCCTGGTGAGATTTACAATGCTAAGACACAGGATTTTGGGAAGGTAAAGGTAAAAGTCGCCCATGCTCGAAAGCCAGTCTTAGCCGTCTCTAGGGTCCAGTGCTCATCTCTGTTTATAGCCAAAGAGCCAGTGCTGTCTGCATCTGCAGACGTTTCCATGGTCATATGGCAGCCAAGACTAGATGCTGGAATGCTGTTGCCCTTCCTGCCAAAGCGGTACCTGTTTATTTACTTGCAATTTATTGCTTTCTAAATGCTGGGTTGGCAGGAGCTGGGACAGACAACAGGAGTTCACTCCATCACGCAGCACCGGGGTCTCAAACTGCTGACCTTCTAGTCGTCAAGTTCCGCATCTTAACCACTAAGCCACCCCAGTCCCTGTGGGATAGCTTATTGTCCTGTAAACGAGAAGGACATTTGTTGCCTTTGTCTTGTTCTCTTGCATGCAAATGAGATGAGGAAGGAGCGATCTTCCTCATTTCTCACCCCATACTTCCATAGGCTCTTGTTTCAGACACTCCACCACATCCTATTTTCAGCGGCTTGCTGTGCCTGAAAGGGTTATACTTATTAGCACCCAATTTATATCCATTGGTTCTGGTGCATGGAATTTCATTTAGCTTAAACAAGAAGCAAAACATTCGCAAGCCAAGCCAAAGCCGCCCCTTATGCAAAACAGGCCGCTTTTCCCTTTCAACCGTTTCGCAAACACCTTGTTCTGAGTTTAGGGCTTGCCTTCCAGAGCCCAAAAATTCATTGCCACACTGTAACAAGGGGATTCTCATAATTTCCTGCAAAAATTACTTTTCTGGAGGCCAGAGCCCACGGCTGGTTGAGGCATGCGGAGAGTTCTTGCGCAGCAGAAATTAGATTTCTCCTCTCTGGCTGCATGTTGCTGCACAGCCCTGGCCCCGGTGGTGAAGAAATCATTTTGAGTTGTGGTCAGCAGCATTCATTATGGCAGTGAACATGGTCACCAAGACTACCTTCATAGCGCTGGAACAGGGGTGCCCAAACTTTTCGGGACACTGGCCAGTCATGTGGTTCAGTGGGCTGATCACACGGTTCAGCAGGCCGGTCATATGGTTCCTCCCACCAGAAGTAAAATTGCTATCTGCTTTGCAACAGATATGTTTTGCAACAGGATGAGATAGGTTTTAAGGTTGACATTTTCTCTGCTTAATCCAGGGGTACCCAAACTACAGCCTGTGGGCCAGATCCGGCCCCCAATGCCAATTCATCCAGCCCGCACTGTCCTCATTGCTCCCAGAAGCGAAAGTAAAATGCACCCATACAGGCACATTTTACTTCCACTTCTGGGAGTTTTGTGTATGGGACCAAAGACACCAGGACAGCCGAAGAGCTGGCTTAACACAACTTTATTACATGCTGGTCAGAGGGAACATGTGGTAATGGCGGACGAACAGCTCAATATATACAGTGGCTATACATTTGAATGTGGCTCCTTGACAGTCTATTGGCTACTGTCCGCGTGACGTCATTTCAGGTCACGCCCTTCTTGTCCAGGTGAAGGTGGTGGCGGGAATCTTCCCGCGCTGTTGCTCTTAGGTGAGTCTTGGACCAATGAGCTTGGACACTCGCTATTGCCATCTAGTGGTCACTAGCTCGCGTCCTATTAGGGTTACCGTGATGCAGCTGAGGTTACAATGTTACACATGGAAAAGGTTACATTGGATACACATGGATAGATACATTGTTTAAAGGCACATGCTTTAGAACACAACATCCCTCCCCCCTAGGATGAGACGAAGTCTCTTAACCAAGATGGTTTCTTGCACTCGCGTTTGGGCCGCGATGTGGGTTGGCCCCCCCGGGGGCTGCTCCCGTTTCCTTGTTCCCTGGACCCTTGTCCTGTAATGGGAGAGGGAGACTTGTTAGAGGCTTGCTGCGGTTTAGCAGCTCTAGGGGAAAGGGTAGATTCCGTTGTGGGTGAACCGGGGGCACCAGGGGCTAACGTAAAACCCCTCTTCTCGCTTGGATGGGTGGGGGACCACTCCGAAAAACCCCCCCGGTTCTGAAACTCAAAATTAAACTCTGTTGGGGGATCCCACGGGATATCTACGAGGATAAATTCCTTCTCCTCCCCCCTTGGTGGGGACTCTGGACCCCCCTCTCCTCCCCCTTGGGCTAAACGGGTGGGGGAGGACCCTAACGCTGAATCAGTGTTGTCGTTGCCCAGACTTCCCGGGACCCGGCTCCGGAGCTGGTCCGCGTGCCGCCGCCATAGTAGACCTGTGTTGGTCTCCACGCGGTACGATACGGGACCGGTCTGTTCCACGACCACCCCCAGTACCCAGGCTGGCCCCGCGCTGGCGTAGTTCCTGCAATGCACCGGGGCACCCACACTAAAACTCTTTGTGGCTTCTATCCCGATGTTCCTCCCCTTTTCTTCAACTCTCGTGGGATCTAGCCTAGTGAGAATGGTGGCCAGTTTCCTGCGCATTAAGAGCTCCGCGGGGGAGTATCCAGACGCCAACGGGGTCACCCTGTACCCTAGCAGAAACTGACACACTTGCAGGTTGAGGTCCCCGGGGCCCATGCGCCGCAGCGCGTCCTTCGTGGTGCGTACGAGGCGCTCCACTTGGCCATTGGTGGCCGGATGGAAAGGGGCGGAGGTGATGTGCCGGATGGCGTTGATCTCTGTGAATGCCCTGAACTCCGCGGACGTGAAGCAACTAGCGTTATCGCTGATTAGTGTGTCGGGTATGCCGAACGTGGAAAAGAGCCTCCGCAAATGCTTAATGGTCTGGGCCGAGGAGGTGCTCGTGACTGGGATGACCTCCAACCACTTAGAGAAAGCGTCCACAACAAGGAGAAACAGAGTTCCTCAGAACGGGCCCGCGAAATCTATGTGTATCCGGGACCACAGCCCCTTAGCCGCGTCCCACTCCCTGTGGGGCAGACGGGCCACCTCCGGTCTGGAGCATTGGCAACTCTCACAAGTGCCGACCATGTGCTCGATGTCGGCGTCTAACTGGGGCCACCAAAAGTAACTCCGGGCCAGCGCTTTGGAGCGCACAATTCCGGGGTGGCTGACGTGCAGCAGTTTAAGCACCTGCGGACGAAGGGATGTAGGGATCACCACCCGCTGCCCCCACAAGAGACACCCCCTCTCTAGGGACAGTTCCAGCCTTTTCCTAAAAAATGGGGCGAACTCCTCCGCTGGGGAGGACGCCGGCCACCCTTTCTGCACCCAGGAGCTAACTGCCGCTAACGTCCTGTCCTTTCCCGTCGCTTTGGCGATGTCGGCGGGCACTACGGGGGGCGAATCCAAAACCTCTATCAAGAGTACCTGGCGGTCTCGCCCCTCCCCGCCCACCTGGCCGGGCGTCAGGGGGAGGGGGGACCTCGACAAGGCGTCCGCATGGCTGATCTCTCTCCCGGGCCGGTACACCAACGCGTGCTGGTAGGCGTTGAGAAAAATGGCCCACCTAAGCATCCTCGGGGACAGGATCTGTGGCGTGGGCTTATCTGCGGTGAAAATGCCTAGTAGGGGCTTGTGGTCGGTCACGATGGTAAAGGGGCGGCCATAAAGAAAATCGTGAAATTTTTTGGTCCCTGCAATTATCGCCAGCGCTTCCCTGTCTGTCTGGGCGTAATTCCTCTCCGCTTGGGACAGGGACCTGGAGTAAAACGCTATTGGGGCCTCCCTCCCGTTCTCCAACACGTGGCATAACACTGCCCCCACCCCCACCGGGGATGCATCACAGATCAGTACCACCGGCCGTTTGGGGTCGAAATGGGTCAGAATGGCGTCAGACGCCAGGAGTTGTTTCAGTTCCGTGAATGCCCGCTCCTGGTCATCGCCCCACTTCCATGCCGCATCTTTCTTGAGCAACTTGTGAAGCGGCTCAGCCACCGCAGCCTTCCGTGGAAGGAAGGAGTGGTAGAAATTTAAGAGCCCTAGGAACGACTGCAACTCGGGCTTGGATGTGGGGCGAGGGGCTTTCTTGATGGCGGCCACTTTGGATTTGGACGGTTTGATCCCCTCGGGTGTTACTCGGAACCCTAAGAACTCAACCTCCTTCGCGAAGAAGACGCATTTGTCTTTTCGCAACCTCAACCCCGCCTGTTCGAATGCCGCCAGGACCTTGTTTAGCCTTTCAGCCAACTCAACCTCACTCCCCCCCCCCGTTATCAATACATCATCAAAATATGGCAAAACGCCGTCCAGCCCTTTGAGGAGGCATTCCACGAGCGACTGGAAAATCCCAGGCGCCGAGTTCACACCGAATTGGAGGTGCGTCACCTGGAACGCCCCCTTATGCGTGACTATGGTTTGTGCAGCAGCTGCGGCAGGGGTTACCATGAGTTGCTGATAGGCCTGTGCCAGGTCGAGCTTGGCGAAACACTTTTCCCCATGTAATCTGGCTAGCAGATGGCTGACCACCGGCACCGGATACGCATTTGGGCGAATTGCCTTATTAATGGTGCACTTATAATCGGCGCAAATGCGAACCTCCCCATTGGCCTTCAATGCCGTGACAATTGGAGTTTCCCACTCCGCAGAATCAACAGGAACAAGAATCCCCTGGCCCACTAATTTGTCCAGTTCCGCCTCTATTTTGTCCTTTAGTGCGAAAGGCACTCTGCACGGCTTGAGTCTTATTGGGCGGACCTCCGGGTCCAGGTCGAAAGTCACTGGGGGTCCATTGAATTTCCCAAGTCCCTTTTTGAAGACCTCGGGGTGCGCGTCGCACACCTCCTGTATTGGGTCAGACCCAACGGCATGCACCCCCCCAATGAACAGACCCAGGGGCTGAAACCATTGAGTCCCGAGGAGGCTGCAATTACCCCCCTTAAGAACGACTAGGGGAAGTTCCGCGGCGTGCCGCTTATACTGGACCTGGAATTTCCCAACCCCCAACACCGGAATACTGTTCCCTTGCACGTCCCGAAGCGTGGACCTCAACGCTTTGAGCTTGGGCCATACGCGGGGGGCAATTCTCAAAAACTCCCTCTGGGAAATAATGGAATATGAGGAGCCAGAGTCAATCTCCATCCTAACAGGGGCCCCTTGCACCAGTACCTCAACAAAGTAACGGGGGTGTCCCATGGACACGCTGAAAACTGGGGCGGCGGCGTCGCTGTCGTTGGAGATGCGGCCCACGCCGTCCTGCTTCCTCGTGGGCCGGGCGTCATCTTTAAGCCTCGCCGGGCGGTCTGGCCTCGCTGAGCGGTCGGGTGAGCCCCTCCGGTTCATGCGCCGTTGTCTGCAGACTTTGGCGATGTGCCCGCGTCGCCCGCAGTTGTGGCACTCGGCTTTTCTGAACGGACACCTGGCACGGTCGTGAGCCGCCCCGCAGCCGTCGCAACGCCGGCCCTCCTTCCGGACCTTCCGGATGTCCTCGTCGTCGCTGCTTTCGGCGGACGATTTCAAAATTCGCCGGGCTGCGTGCACCGCACTCTCTGTTTTGTCGGCCTTCGGCCGCCAGTCCTGGAGCTCTTGCACCCCGGCCTTCGTGGCTTCCGCGGCCTGTGCCACTTTCAGGACCTCCTGCAACGTGGGGGGCGGCTCCTGATTCATCAGCGTGCGCTGAATCTCGGCGTCATTCAGGCCGCATAGCACGCAGTCCCTGAGGGTGACTTCCAAGTTCTCCCATTTGCATGGGCCGGCAGCCAGACGCAGGGCCGCTACGAAAGCGGCGACCGACTCCCCAGGCGCTTAGACTCGCCTCCAAAACGTGCTCCAAGCGGGAAACATCGCCACCGAGGGCCGAAAATGGTCTCGCAACACCGTCAGGAGCTCTTCTGCCTTGAATTCAGCCGCCTTTTTGGGTGCGATGAGGTCAATCAATACCCTCTTGCCGTCGTGCCCGAGCATTCTGGTGAGGATGGCTCTTTTCTTCACCTCGTCCTTCACCTCGAACTCCACCAGCGCGCCTTGGAAGTCCATTTAGAAGAGTTCCCAATCTTGCGGTTTCTGGATGTCGAAACCGGCGTATGTCTTGGTCCCGTGGGCAGCCATGATCCCACCTTCGTCGCCAATATTGTGTATGGGACCAAAGACACCAGGACAGCCGAAGAGCTGGCTTAACACAACTTTATTACATGCTGGTCAGAGGGAACATGTGGTAATGGCGGACGAACAGCTCAATATATACAGTGGCTATACATTTGAATGTGGCTCCTTGACAGTCTATTGGCTACTGTCCGCGTGACGTCATTTCAGGTCACGCCCTTCTTGTCCAGGTGAAGGTGGTGGCGGGAATCTTCCCGCGCTGTTGCTCTTAGGTGAGTCTTGGACCAATGAGCTTGGACGCTCGCTATTGCCATCTAGTGGTCACTAGCTCGCGTCCTATTAGGGTTACCGTGATGCAGCTGAGGTTACAATGTTACACATGGAAAAGGTTACATTGGATACACATGGATAGATACATTGTTTAAAGGCACATGCTTTAGAACACAACAGGGAGCGACAAGAGCGGTGCGGGCTGGATGAATTGGCATTGGGGGCTGGATCTGGCCCACAGGCTGTAGTTTGGGCACTCCTGCACTAGAAAGTTTACCCTGGCCGAGAGGCCCTTCGGCCGCACCACCTGGTCGGCGTTCCGGCCCCGCCCTCCACCCCTCGCCAGGACTTAAAAGGCGAGGGGGTCTGCCGGGCGAATCCTCCACGCAGCGCTCCCGGCCCCGGTGGGGGCGAAGAGGCCTCCCAGCCATGCCACCGACTGGCGTCCCAGGGCCCTGTCCCCCCCTTCATAAGACTCTGGAGGCAGGGTTTTTTTGTGGGTGGCTTCAGGTGAATTGTTTTCTTTTTTCGGATGTGTGCTGATATTTTGTATTTTGTGGATTGTTTTGCTTAATATTGTAATTTGTATTATTGTACTTATGTGAAACACTGTATTGATTATTGTATTTTGAACACTGTATTTTGTATCGTATATGTAAACCCCTTGAGTTGTCCTGGGGTCATTTATATGTTGTTTGCCGCCCTGAGTCAGCCATGTGTTGAGTAGGGCGGGATACAAATTGAAGTATAAATAAAAATAAATAAATAAAAATAAAATACCTCTCGTAAAGTAAGTATTAGCTTGGGCAAAGTTCCCGAAGCCCTGGATGAGACTGGCACGGGATTGGAAACAGTGGAAAACGATGCTTCAATCCGCCACGTCAACATGATGTGTGAAAGACGGATCAACCAAACAAGTAAAGTAAGCACGGGTAATCCTTCTAGTGAGGGCCAGTGTTCCCATTCTACCCACCCCGCATCAACTCGTTGCAGTGGTGGAATGGACATCTTCCTCAGGGGAAAGGGTAACCCAACAAAGACCACTTACACCGCAAGCCTAGACAGGTCTGCTCAGTTCTGTTCCCGTCAATGGGACCCAGAGTGCAACGACACAGCAGGAAATTTTGAATGGATCCTCTGTGAAATCACACCCAAAGGTCCAGTCTTCCTGGGTTAAGTTGCTTCAACCACCTGCAAAGGAGTCAGCAGAGAGTGGGGAGGAAGGAAGCCTTGTTTGCAGCTTGTTCTTCTTATTCAAGTGCTGTATCTGATTCCGAATATTGGCTATCCTCATGGCAAGTGGGAGCGCATTTTCGCGTCGTCGTCGACGCCTGTTGCTTCCATTGCATGCCGAAACTGGCACTCGTAGAGCTCCCATTGTTCGGGCTCGCTGACATCGAACTGGTACGGCTTGACCTTGGGATTCGCCATCGATCCCACCTTCGTCGCCAATTTAGTGTCTTGCACGGAAGACAAAGAAGGAGTCGCAGGAAGGACTAACACAGGTTTATTCATTGATGGTCAGCATGAACATGCGGTAATGGCGGAGGTATATCTCATTATATATCGTAACACAATACATTTGAATCTTGTTGCACGGTAGCTTATTGGCTGCTACCGGCGTGGCCTCGCCCAGGTCATGCCTCTCTTCTTGTAGTTGTTTTCTGTAGCTCCTGATCATGTGGGGAAGTTCCCGCGGCTGTTCGTGATTTGGGCAATGTGAACCATGTGAGACTGAACGCTCGCAGCTGCCCTCTATGGGTGGCTTGCTTGCGTTCCTTAACAGCTGAGATACATTGTGATTGTGGACTGGTTACATTCATATATTTAAAGTAACATTGTACATGCATACATAACAAGTGCTGTATCTGATTCCGAATATTGGCTATCCTCATGGCAATCAGCCATGAGGATTGTTCTGGGAATAATATAATGCAGTGGCCTTCCATTTGCCTTCCGCATCGCAGCATGACACCCATACCACTGATCCAGTTCCGTGAGTCACTTTCTGGTCCTGAGCCCTTTTGGCACACAAAGTCCTCCTCAGCCCCAGGCCAGGATAGATGAAGCTGCTGCCCTCCATCAAGATGGATTCAAATGGGATTTAATCCACTTGGAGACCATCACCCACCCAAGGCAGTTAGTTAGTCCTCCGGGTTGGCAGATTTGTTAACCGCCACCTGATGAGAGGTGTTGAGTCGCTGGCAATAGGGTCTACTCTATCACCATGGTAGGATAACCTGAGCAGACTGATGGCAGTTTGTTAACTACAGTGGAACCTCAGTTAACAAATGGCTTGGTTCACATAAAAATTGCATAACAAAAAGAAATCCATAGAAAATAATGGCTCAGTTTACAGATTTCCCCCCAAAATTGATTAATTAATTTTCAATTTATTCCCTTGGGAAACTGCGTTTCAATTAAAGTATTTTTCAATGCATTCCTATGGGAATTCGGTTAAAGTAATTTTTCCCGGAGAACACATTAATTGCATTAACCGAAGTTCCACTGTATTTGGATTCTCTCCGTCCCACACCCGCTGTGGGCTCTGCTTGTTCACTACCCATTCATTCAAAAGTCTTGCTCTCCTAGTAGTCGATCGTCTCAACCATGTGTCCATCCAGCTCAGTTTCAAAGTGAATGGTCACAGCATGGCAATGGCAGACATGGCTTGGCATGCAGAAAGCCCAGATTCAGTCTCTTTTGTCTCTTGAGGAAATGCTCAACACAGCCCTGCAGCGATGCCATCAGCCTCTGTAGAATAATCTTCCGACTTGTCAAACAGATAACCCAGGGTCAATCTAAACAGGAACTCAGGGGCTCCTTCTCAATAGCTTGTTATCTGTTGTCATGGCAGCCAAGCTGATGTGGCAATGGGCTTCACTCCCAGGCAGGGTAGCCTGGTCAAAGACCAGCATCGAGAGCACTGAACAAGACAGGTCAATCTGCAGTAAATAGAAGGGCCGGTGTGACACGCATTGTTCCGCACATGGAGCTAACAACTGCAGAAGCTGCTTCAGCAGTCTGAAAAGGGGCTAGCCATGCGTCTGGTTACAAAAGGCGAGCACTTCAACAGATCACCAAGCCAGGTTTCTGCAGTCGAATATCGAATGGGGATTTTAGCAAAAGTAACTTGCTGTGCTTCTTGCATGCAAAGGCTTTCTTTCACAAGAATGCTCATTCGCCTCATATTCATTCCAACACTAAATCAGTTTATTTTTTAAAAATATTTTTATTATTTATTTATTATAGTACTGCAGTGGCTCAAGTGCCTAAGACGCTGACTGGGAGGCAGAAGGTCAGCAGTTCGCTTCCCGAGTACTGCAGGACGGAATGAGCTCCCATCTTTGTCCCAGCTCCTGCCAACCTAGCAGTTCAAAAGCAAGAAATTGCAAGTAGATAAATAGGGACCACTTCGGTGGGAAGGTAACAGCATTCCATGCGCTTCGGTGTCTAGTCATGCCTGCCACATGACCACGGAAACGTCTGCAGAAGCAGACAGCGCTGGCTCTTCCGCTTTGAAACAGAGATGAGCACTGCACCCTGAAGTCGGATACGACTGGCTTTCGAGCAAGGGAAACCTTTACCTTTACCCTATTTATTTATTTAAACAAGACAAGACAGAAAAAACAAAATTACAATAACCCATTAATAACTACAATAACAAAATTATATATATACTGTACTCCGTTGTGCAGCACTTGGGTCTCAAACTGCTGACCTGGTAACCATGCAGTTGTCAAGCTCAGTGTCTTAACCACTAAGTCACCACAGCCATTGTGTCTTTCCTTTTACTGTTTTCCATTTCTTTAGTGTTCTGGAAATAATAGGCAGCAGCCAGCAATACGGGCCAAACACACACCTTTATTTGGAATAAGAATAGGTAACCAGAGCTAACCACATACCCTCATATTCCTTAACTATCTCTGATCAGAACTGATAGTTGGGGGGGAAACCATTAGAACTGTTGACAGCTCTGTTCTCGTTCAGTACCCTCCCGAAGTCTCGCGAGAGTTCGGACCATAGTAAAGTACTGCAGTGGCTCAAGTCGCTAAGACACTGACTGGGAAGCGGAAGGTCAGCAGTTCGATTCCCGAGTACTGCAGGACGGAAATGAGCTCCCGTCTTCATCCCAGCTCCTGCCAACCTAGCAGTTCGAAAGCAAGAAATTGCAAGTAGATAAATAGGGACCACTTCGGTGGGAAGGTAACAGCGTTCCGTGCGCTCCGGTGTCTAGTCATGCCTGCCACATGACCACGGAAACATCTGCAGAAGCAGACAGCGCTGGCTCTTCGGCTTAGAAACAGAGATGAGCACTGCACCCTAGAGTCGGATACGACTGGCTTTCGAGCAAGGGAAACCTTTACCTTTACTTTAAAGCGAATACATATTAAACTCTTTCACAACAAGATAGAATGGCAAACACAGTTCCTTAAATACACAACACTCCTCCCCCCTAGGATCGAACAAAATCCTGCAACCATTTAGGAAGACCACAGCATCTTTTGTGGCGCACTGGCGCATGGTCAGCCAGTGAAATCCTGGGGCTAGTTGAGGTAGCTGGCAAAGTCCCCACAGTGGGGGCACCTCTAGAGCTCCTAGCATGATGTGGACAATTACCTGTTTCTAGTTCAGCACCATTGCCTATTTCAGTAAGGGACGACTCAACACAAACGTCCCTCCTTTGGTTATGAGTGGGTGTAGACTGGGTAAACTCTAACACAGGAGGATGAGGGGTCCCAGGGGGAAATTCAAAAAACTCCCCCCGATCCTCCAACTGACTGGAGGAAATATCAGACTGCCGTGAGCCGTGTGCAAGGGGCAAAGATGCTCGCTCAGACACAACAATTTCCTTGAGTGAGATTTCATCAATGATGTATCCCTGATGTATTCATCGGATCCACTTTGGTTTGGATTAACAGGTTGGCTTCATTGGCCTTGTGGGCTCCTTTCAAATCAGTTACTCTGTAGTTCTGTATGTGTGCTTTAACAAATGAAACCTGTGTTTGCTATCCAGAAACCAATCACAGAACAACAGCACACTAAATACAAGGTACACTGATGCAGAAATGCAATACAGATTTCTAAGCATATAACCAGTGTTTCAACGTACACCTTTTGGTGGTCTTCCCACATTCAATAAAGGTCATACAGAAGCTTCTATAAGGTCACTTTTCTTATGAGCTTTGGCTCCATCAGGTTGTGGGCAACCAGGGGGGTTCATCAAAGCAACAGAGGGATGTGAGATCAAACCATGCAGCCTCCTTGGTCATTTCGCAAAGAGAAAGTGAGCCCAAGAAGACCACTAGACAAATTTCTAAGGATCCTGAGAAAGAGGAAGACCATTCAAGGCCTCTTTGATGAGGACAGATAGGAAGATTGTGGAAAGACTAAAGTTGATCAAATTCAGACAATCACCCAAGCCAAAGTGGTGTGTCGTGGGAAATTCTTCTCATAACTTCAATGTCATGAGGTGATCACTTGCACTTTTTCTTGTCCATGTAGATGACCTGTTCAAAATAGACCAAACCAAAATGCCCAGCTTTTGCATAGGGCAAATTGCATGGAACTTAAAGGCAACATCTTTTTCTTCTTGTGCTGTATCCGATTCTGAATATTGGTGATCCTCATGGCAATCAGCCATGAAGACTGCCCTGTGAATATAATGCAGTGGCCTTTCATCTGCCTTCTGCAACGCAGCATGACACCCATACCAATGATCCAGCTCCACGACTCACTTTCTGATCCTGAGCCCTTTTGGCACACAGAGTCCTCCTCAGCCCCAGGCCAGGATGGATGAAGCTGCTGCCCTCCATCAAGAGGGATTCAAGTGGGATTTAATCCACTTAGGGAACATTACCCTTCCCTGTGGACTTCAGCATCCAAGGCCATTAATCCTCAGGGTAGTTAACCGCCGCCTGACACTCAGTGTTGAGTCGCTGGCAGTAGGGTCTACTCTATTACCATAGCAAGATAACCTGGCCAGACTAAAGAAGAAAGGCAACACAGAGAAGGAATTTAGGAGCCATGAATCTGTTCTCTTGCCACTTACAAAAGGCTTTCTGTGATCACCACTTCCCTGAGACACATCCATGTAAGCAGCATCTCCTATTCCAATGTGCAGCATCTCTGAGAAACAACCGGAAGGTCACCTTCTTTCTCTGGAGGGCTGTGAAAAACATGGGCAAAGCATGAACGGGTTCCTTTCCACTCCTGTCTAATTCCTGTCCCATCTTAACGAGAGAGGTGTCATTTAGGATCCTATTAAAACAAAGCCTTCCATTAAATGCCATGGCGCATCCACAGGGCCATGTGGGCCAGCCAATCGCAGGAGAGCCATTAGTGCTGCAGAGAGGACGGGATGGAAATGTTGCTGAATGTTAAGTGACAGGCAATGCCCAGAGAGCTGTTCACTGCCCCCATTATCTTGATGCCATGTCAGCAAAGCGTATAATCATCACAACTGGTATTCCTGATGGCACATCGGATTGTTTGCTTTGGTGTCGGACATGCACTGAATACACTGGATCATCCAAGGCATGGGTGAGAATGCTTCAGCACACAGATGGGCTTGGGTGAATGGGCGCTCCAGTGTTTTGCTTTAAAAGAGCAAAATGTGATTTTTGACAGACTTCCTCAGGTGACCAAGAAGGTCGGCTACATCTTTCCATTTCTTCTCATCCTCATCAAGACACCTCTGGGAGGTTTTGAGATGTCCAGGTAAACAGTGTTCTGTGCACTCCAGTGTCTAGTCATTCCTACCACATGTCCACGGAAATGCTGGCTCTTTGGCTATAAGCATTGATGAGCACTGAACCCTAGAGTCCAATACGACTGGCTTTTGAGTAAGGATGACCTTCACCTTTTAGGCTTTTCTCCTCCAAGCCAGTGAAGACCTCTTCTTCTTCCTCCTCCTCTTCTTCTTCTTCTTCTATGTCTAGGCCAGGCGTAAAACTGCCAAAATGTGCTATCCTGCTTTCAAAGGAATGGCAAATCCGCTCTGGGTTTTGATCCCCTATGTAGCAGCGGGGCAGCTTCATTTATGAAGAAGCCAAGATGGGTCTAGGTAAAGGTCAAGATCACCGGTACTCAAAATCCAGTTGTATCCGATTCTAGGGTGCAATGCTCATCTGCATTTACAGCCAAAGAGGCAATGCTGTCTGCATCTGAAGATGTTTCTGTGGTCATATGGCAGGCATGACTAGACCCTGGAATGCACGGGATGCTGTTACCTTTCCCACTATTTATCTACTTGCAATTTCTTGCTTTCAAACTGTTAGGTTGGCAGGAGTTGGGACAGACGATGGAAGCTCACTTCGTCATGCAGCACTCAGGTCTCAAACTGTCGAACTGCCATCCTTCTGATTGTCAGGTTCAGCCTCTTAACCACTAAACCACCACAGTCCTTTTTAGGATGGTATTTTCCTATCAGAGTAAAAAAAAATTCAGGGCCTGACAAATTTTTGTGACAGGGTTGATGGGTTAAGACGTTTTTCTTGTCATTTTTGTTGAAGGTGAGAAAAATCTGTGAATGCCTATTACGTCTTTACTCCTAATTGCTGAAGTGAAGTGAATGTACAATATGTTAGAGAAGGACCATCATTAACAGCTAAAAATCCTGCTTTTGGTGACAAGATTCAGGTAGATCAGTCTTCTTCTTCTTCTGTGTCTAGGCCAAATGTGAAACTACCAAAAATGAAACCACCTTTTGGTGAGTTCATTCTGACCAATCATGGGCGCACGTAAACCCTTTGTTTAGGTTCAGAAGTTTAAGAACAAAATCAGGCCATACCTGTCAACTGTGGCTCCGGCCAATCCGGGACCTGCGCAGAACGGTTCTGAGCAGGTCGCCTTCTACGCATGCATAGAAGGGTTCTACGCAAGCGTAGAAGGGTTCTATGCAAGCGTAAAACCCTTCTACGCATGCGTAGAAGGTGAACTGCGCAGAAGGGCTGCGCAGCACCTCCTTTCCCCCGCTGCCAAATTCCGGGGTTTTGGCAGCACAGGACAGGAAATGGTGCAAATCAGCGCCGAAAACCGGGAAATCCCGGCCAATCCAGGAAGGTTGACAGGTATGAATCAGGCAAATAATAGAAGATGTGAAAAGCTCCTTCTTTGATCATCACACACCTTCTATTAGTTGAGAATTCCCCATCTTTTAATTACTAGATATCTATAATGTCTAATTTGTCTGTGAGAACCTCATATACATAGGGATATGTTTTGAAAAGGAGCTGGTGGGCAGGTGATTCTAGGAGGCTTGGCTATTAGTTAGTCAGAAGAGATGGGCCACCATGCTCAGCAGTAAAATGGTAGTCAACCAATGAGCCAATGGGGGGGATCTGTCCTTAGGAAGCCTCCAGCACCAAAGAGATGTGGGACCTTGAGAGAGACGTCTCGCTATTCCTCACCTCACTTTGGGGTGGCTTCCACAGCAACTGGAGAACTTGGAGGAGGGGGGAATAGGTATGACAACGAGGGAGTTGGCCTACTTAGAGAGGCTCCCTATGGAGACCATCATGCCAAAGGCATTCCTCAAGCCCAGAGTTGGCATTCTTGGTGGTCTTTGGCAAGGATGAACTGGGATCTTTTGATGATTGGCTCTGTTTCAAGGAGGTCCTGGTTACCTTCTCCTGGACCATTGACAAGGTCCAAATCTGGCACATCTCCCATCTATGACCCCCAAACCTTTGGTGACTATCCAGATTTTTCTCTTGCTCTCTGACCCAGATGAAGTTTATAACAGTTGCCCACTCACATATGCACATGGAGAACATTGCTTTTGAAAGTCCCCCTTTTATGGACATCAATTCCAGGAATTCCTCAGCTGGCTTGGAGAGAGGCTGAAGAAGCTTCCGTCCTCTGTTATGTAGGGCAGGCCTCTATTTGAAGGGACGCTGGAAGAAATTCCTGCTTTTGGAAGTGTCCTTTGTTTTAAAGGCAGGCCAGCCGAGATCTAATTTAAAGATAAAGCTGCACAATATAATGGAGATCAGGGTCCTTGAAATAGTGCATCCAGTGTTCATGCTTGGACATCAAGACGCAGCAGGAGCTGAAGCTACCTGGATCCTGTGGCTGAGGTGCATTGGAATGCTAATTAAACTGAAAGAAATTATTTCTCACTTTGTTCCTTCACCTATAAATCACCTTGCATAATTTTATGCACAGTGTCCTTGCTTTGCAGTGTGAGATACAGTTGACGCCACAAATTTTTGCTGATCTGTTAATGGCCAACTTTCCAAGGGCCACGTAGGTAGGGTGATTGTATGGCTCTCAAAGTTTTTCTTCTGAATATAATTTGTTCACCCATTCAGCAAAAGGGCTAGATCATACCTTCAGTTCACCATTCAATGCTCACTTGATTGTGTGGAGCTGGCTCACATTTAGCGTTCCACTATCCCAATGGAGTTTTCCGCAATAGGATGTATTTATTTATTTATTTATTTATAATAGTTTTTATTAGTTTTCAAAAAAAATTAACAAAACAAAGAGAATATCAAAATACAATACATTTCATACAATACAAATACTAAAATACTAAACAATACATAAATGGATACATAAATGAAAATACATGAATGCATGAACACATACCAAAATTGAAACTTATAATACTCCCCATTTTTGAACTAATCTCATTTTTAACCCATTTATCATTCATCAAATATATACTCCTTTTGTGTATATCACTTATAATATATAACCACTTATAATTTTACGTATATATTTTGGTAGCTTTATAGTATTTATCCATAAATAATTTAAATTGATAATTGAAACTGCTGAGAGCCACCTCTGTTCAAACAGAGGAAGCAGTTAGAAGCTTCCAGAAGCAGGGGGCAGGGCCACACCAGGCCCTTCCCTGAACTGTGACTCATAGGGGCGGAGCCACACTAGCCTTTAAAAGCTCTGAGCTCTTTCAGGGTCAGCCATTTTGACTCTGCATGTGCTCTTAAGCAGAGCTGCTGCTGAGGAGAGCCAAACAAAGGAAGTGAGCACTGGTAAGTTTTGCAGTTGGAGTAGAGCTGCTTTAGAGGCCCGCGCGCCTAACGGCGCGCGAGATTACAAACTAGGAAAAAAAAATTTATAGTCTTACTAGGTAGAAAGGTAGTAAACGTGTACATTTTTGAGGCCCAGAATACTGCACTTGTTAAAATGGATTCTGAGGGAACAGCTGTAGTTACCTGCAATTCTTGTGCCATGTTTGTGTTCTTGCCAAAGCATATGGAGAACTACACTTGCAGCAAGTGCAAGCTGGTTGCACTACTAGAAGAGAAGGTCCAGCAGCTAGAGGCCCGCATATCTAACCACCAAAAAATTAAGGAGCTTGAGCTGTTCTTGGACAGAGCGGAGCAGACTATGCTGGACAAAGAAGAGACAGGGGACAGTTCTGAGGGAGAAGGCCCTTCACTAACTCAGGAGGGAGATGTTTGGAGGAATGTGACTCAAAGGAGGAGAAGAGTAGGGGATCACTCTGAGAGTCTGAAATTACAGAATAAATTTGAGGCTCTTTCCCTTATCACACCTGATGAGGAACACACAGAGGAACAACTGGTTCCACCTGATGATCTCTCCTTCATCACACTTGATGAGATCCAGGAAGATGAACAACAGGAACAAACTGAGGTTCTCTCCCTTAATATGGTTGATGAGGTGCATGTAGATGAACAGATTGCAGGAGAAAGGCTCCTTGTACTAGGCGATTCAATAATTAGAAATACAGAGAAATGGATTTGTGATGCACATGATAACCGTATGGTGACTTGCCTGCCAGGTGCAAAAGTTGCAGACATCACAAGAAATCTAGATAGATTGTTAGAGAGAACTGGGAACGAGCCAGTTGTCATGGTACACGTTGGTACTAATGATGTTGGGAAGGCCAAGCGGTCTGTCCTGGAAGCCAAATTTAGGTTGTTAGGAAGAAGATTGAAGTCCCGGACTTCCAAGGTAGCATTTTCAGAAGTGCTGCCTGTCCCTCGCGCAGGACCTACCAGGCAGGCAGAGCTCAGAAGCCTCAATGCGTGGATGAGGCGGTGGTGTCGAGAGGAGGGCTTCAGATTTGTCAGGAACTGGAGAACATTTTGGGACAAGCCAAATCTGTTCAGGAGGGATGGGTTGCATTTAAACCATGATGGGACCAGATTGCTGGCACTCAACATCAAAAAGGCTGCAGAGCAGCTTTTAAACTGATAACTGGGGGAAAGCCGACAGGAGCTGGGCAGCATCCGGTTCGGGAAAGTGTGTACTTGAGTAGTGAGGAGGATGCAAAAATTACTGAGCAGAGCAAGGAGCTAGTCACCAGCACTCTAGCAGAAGGATGCAAGAGGCAGTCTAACAATGCAACTAGACTCAAAAGACTGTATCAGGAAAGCATATATAAATGCTTGTATACAAATGCCAGAAGCCTCCGGAACAAAATAGAGGAGCTGGAATACTTAGCAATAGATAAAAATATTGATATTATTGGTATCACTGAAACCTGGTGGACGGATGATAACCAATGGGATACAGTTATCCCAGGCTACAAACTGTACAGGAAGGATAGGAAGGGGCAAACAGGAGGTGGTGTAGCCTTGTATGTCAAAGAAGTGATAAAATCGTATGAATTGGAATATCTAGGTGATTTGGAGTCACCATTAGAAGCTCTGTGGGTAAGAGTACCAGGCCACAAGGATGGTCTAACAGTAGGCATATACTATCGGCCTCCGACCCAAACTCTTGAGGGAGACTGGCAGTTGGAGAATGTTGTAAAGGAGGCATCCAGGAAGGGAAGCCTGGTTATAATGGGGGACTTCAATTACCCTCACATAGACTGGGTGAACTGGCTATGTTCAGCACATGATAAAGAGATAAAGTTCCTAGATATGCTCAATGATTGTTCCCTGGGACAGATGGTTGAAGACCCAACTAGAGGTACAAGAATCCTTGACTTGATTCTGAGTAATACTCAGGATCTGGTGCAAGATGTTAATGTGACTGATCCAATAGGGAACAGTGACCACAACTCAATTATGTTTAACTTGATCATAGACCGCAAGTCACTGATAAAATCTAACACAGAGACCTTAAATTTTCAAAAAGGAAATTTCCCAAAGATGAGGAAACTAGTAAAAAAGAAACTGAAAGGGAAAATTGAGAGAGTCCAAACACTCCAAGAGGTATGGAGGCTGTTTACAAAAACAATAACAGAGGCTCAATTGGAATGCATACCCAAAAGGAAAAAGGGCACTGCCAGGTCCAAGAGGACTCCGATGTGGCTTACAGGAGCTGTTCGGGAAGTGATCAAGAGCAAGAAAAGCTCATTTAGAAGATGGAAGGCTTGTCCGAATGAGGACAGCAGGCAGAAACATAAATTCTGGCAGAACAAATGCAAGGCAACAATCAGGAAAGCAAAGCAAGACTTTGAGGAGCGTATAGCTAAAAATACTCAGAGAAATAACAAAGACTTCTTTAAGTACATTAGAAGTAAGAACCCAACTAGGAAGGCCATTGGACCATTAGATGACAATGGAAGGCAAGGGGTTATTAAAGAGGAAACAGAGATTGCAGAGAGACTCAATGAATTCTTTGCTTCAGTATTCACTGAAGAAGACAGAGACCACATGCCCAAAACAGAGCCTATCTTCGTAGGGAGGGAAACCGAAGAATTAAGCCAGATAGAAATAACCAGGGAGGAGGTCCTTGCATGTCTTGTTAAACTAAACACTAACAAATCACCAGGACCAGATGGCATCCATCCACGAGTTCTCAGGGAACTTAAAGATGAAATTGCTGATATCCTAGCCAAAATATATAATCTTTCCCTCAAATCAGGCTTTGTGCCTGATGACTGGAAGGTAGCGAATGTAACACCAATTTTCAAAAAAGGATCCAGGGGTGATCCAGGAAATTACCGGCCTGTCAGTTTGACATGTGTCCCAGGTAAAGTGATGGAAACCATCCTAAAAGACAGAATTAATAGTTACATAGAAGAGAAGGCACTGCTAAAGGAGAGCCAACATGGCTTTTGCAAGGGCAAATCATGCCTCACTAATCTGTTGGAATTTTTTGAGAGTGTCAACAAGCATGTGGATAAGGGGGATCCAGTTGACATTGTTTATCTGGACTTTCAGAAGGCTTTTGACAAGGTCCCACACCAAAGGCTCTTGAATAAACTTACCAGTCATGGAATAAAGGGACAGGTCTTGTCCTGGATCAGCAACTGGCTAAGGGACAGGAAACAGAGGGTAGCACTAAATGGACACTTCTCCAAGTGGAGGGAAGTAAAGAGTGGGGTCCCCCAAGGTTCAGTACTGGGACCCCTGCTTTTCAACCTCTTCATAAATGATCTAGAGGTAGGAGTAAAAAGCAAGGTAGCCAAATTTGCTGACGACACTAAATTATACAGGGTAGTGAAAACTGTGAGAGATTGTGAAGAGCTCCAGAGGGATCTCTTGACACTGGGGGAGTGGGCAAAACAGTGGCAAATGAGCTTCAACATCAGTAAGTGCAGAGTGATGCATGTTGGGGCAAAAAACCCCAATTACATTTATAAACTGATGGGGTCTGAACTCTCTGCGACAAACCAGGAAAGGGACCTTGGTGTCCTGGTGGACAGCTCAATGAAGGTGTCAACCCAGTGTGCCTCAGCAGTGAAAAAAGCAAACTCAATGTTAGGGATCATTAGGAAGGGTATAGAAAATAAGTCAGCAAGTGTCATTTTGCCTCTTTATAAATCTATGGTGAGGCCCCATCTGGAATATTGTGTACAGTTCTGGTCGCCATACCTCCAGAAGGATATTATGGAGTTGGAGAAAGTACAGAGGAGGGCAACCAGAATGATTAGGGGACTGGAACACCTTCCTTACCATCTGAGGCTGCAACGGTTGGGCCTTTTCACTCTTGAACGACGGCGTCTAAGAGGTGACCTGATTGAAGTTTATAAAATCATGCACGGTGTGGACAAAGTAGATAAGGAAAAACTGTTTTCCCTATCGCATAACACTAGAACTAGGGGACACTCCATGAAACTTTTGGGTACTAGTTCTCAAACAAATAAGAGAAAGTACTTTTTCACCCAGAGGATTACTGGTCTATGGAACTCCCTGCCAGAAGAAGTGGTGACAGCTGTCAGTCTTCACAGCTTTAAGAAAGGATTAGACAAGTTCATGGAGGACAAGGCTATCAATGGCTATAATTATGGCTACCTAAGGACAACCTCCGGGTTGGAGAGATAGGCAGGATATCTCTCAATGCCATTTCCAGGGAATCCTAAGCAGGTGAAGGCATCTCCTTGGGAATACCCTGAAGGAAATGGTGAGCCACTGTGTGAGACAGAATGCTGGACTGGATGGGCTGTGGCCTGTTCCAGCAAGGCTGTTCTTATGTTCTTAACCTTCTTATAACATATAAATGAACACAAAACCATAATAACAATAATAACAAAAGAATAAAAATATCACCCCATGATATATACAAGCCCTAAAGATGTCATTTCTCTAACATTTCCAATAATTCATATGATCACCTTTGTCTTTCACTAATATATGTTCCACAAAGGGTCTCCATATTTAATGGGATTTATTTATATCCAGCTGCCTAAGCCAATGGACAAAACTCAACAGTAGAGTAACCCAGGGACCTTCACCAGCCCAAATCTCACCTCAGACCTTCAGTCCTTGTTCACATCTGTGCCTTCTTTGCCGGCAAATGGCATGGATTGCCCAGGAGGGGAAAGGAATCAATATGCATTTGTAAGGGGGGGAAATAGTTTTGTGAACCATCCCATAATCACTTCGGTGGTTGAAAATATGATTGCGGTCTCTTGCAGAAGCTTCATGGGCATAGGTAGGACCCAAAAATTCAGCTGAGCATATAAATAGCAGGACTTGGATTTTGGTAAATCCTTCAGCCACATTACAGAGATATTGAAAGATGGGGCCTTTTTGTCCCTTTGTTAAAGCATTTTTATTTTTATTTTGGAAATTCAGATGAACTTCCAAGTTGGATTGCAGATGTCATTCCTGCCTCCAGCCAGTGTTTGAAATTTCCAAGCATGCAACAGGAGTAACACGTTTTCAATTGATTAAATATTTGGTTTTTTAAACTGTTTAATCAATTTTCATTAATCAGTAAAAGCAGAGCATCAGTGGAAGTTTCTTTTAAAAGAAGCTAATTCTGAGACACTGGCTGAAATCTCACTGCTTAGCACATCAAGTCACAAGTAAAGTAGACCTAGGACTGCGGTGGCTCAAGTGGTTAAGAGGCTGAACTTGACAACTGGAAGGATGGCAGATCAGCAGGTCAAGACCTGGGTACTGCATGACAGAATGAGCTCCCGTCTCTGTCCCAGCACCTGCCAACCTAGCAGTTAGAAAGCAAGTAGATAAATAGGGACCATTTCAGTGCCTAGGCATGCCTGCCACAGAAGCATCTGCAGACTCAGACAGCGCTGGCTCTTTGGCTGTAAACAGAAATGAGCACTGAACTCTAGAGTTGGATACGACTGGCTTTCGAGCAAGGATGACCTTTACCTTTACCTAAAGTTGACCTGTTTAATCAGTGGAACCTGTTGTTATTATTGTTCAGTCCCACAGTCAATTCTGACCCATATGGACCAGGCACTCCTGTCCTCCACCATCCTCCTTATTCTGCACAGCTCCGTGCCCATTGTGTCTACAATAGCATCCAGCCATCTCATTTTTGGCCGCCCCCTTCTTCTTTTGCCCTCCACCTTTCCCAGCATCAAGGCCTTCTCAGGTGAGTCCTCTCTTCTCATTTAATGTCCAAAGTACTGCATCCTCATCTTTACTATTTGTCCTTCTAAGGAGCTAATCTCTTCTAATATTGACCTATTTCTTCTCCTTGCTGTCCAGGAGACTCTCAAAACTCTCCTCCAACACCACATCTCAAAGGCATCTATTCTTCTGCGCTCAGCTTTCCTAATGGTCCAGCTCTCGCATCCGTACATTACCACCAGGAATACCATTGCTCTGACTTTGTGAATTTTAGTTTTCAAGGTGATGTCTCTGCTTTTCACTATGTTCCCCAGGTTTCTCATAGCTTGTCTCCTCAGAATCAGTTGTCTTTTTATTTCATGGCTGCAATCTCCATCTGCAGTGATCTTGGATCCTAGGAAAGTAAAATCTGTCACTGCTTCTACTTCTTCCCCATCTATTATTTCCCAGGACCTGATTGGGCCTGTTGCCATTATCTTGGTTTTCTTGATGTTGAGTCTCAAGTCAGCTTTTGCACTCTCTTCTAATCAGGAGCTTCTTTAGGTCTTCCTCACTTTCTGCCATTAGGGTGGTATCGTCTGCATATCTCAAATTGTTGATGTTTCTCCCAGCAATTTTGATCCCATATTGTGATTCCTCCATCCCTGCATTGCACATTATGTGCTCTGTGTATAAGTTGAATAAGCAGGCTGATAAAATGCAGCCTTGTCTTACTCCTTTTCCTATTCCAAACCACTCCGTCATTCCGTGTTCTGTCCTAACTGTTGCTTCTTGACTCGTGTACAGATTTCTCATGAGGCATATGAGGTGTTCTGTATTCCCATCTCTTCAATTACTTGCCACATTTTGTTATGGTCCACACAGTCAACGGCCTTGGTATAGTTCACGAAACAGAAGTAGATTTGTTTCTGGTATTCCTTTGTTTTCTTCATGATCCAACGTATGTTGGCAATGTGGTCTCTAGTCCCCCTGCCTCTTCTGAACCCCGCCTGCACTTCTGGTAATTCTCTCTCCATGTGCTGCTGAAGTCTATCCTGTATTATCTTGAGCATAACCTTGCTAGCGTGTGGGATGAGCGCAATTGTTCAATAATTTGAATATTCTTTGGCATTGCCCTTTTTTGGGATTGGAACATATACTGATTTTTTCCAATCCTGTGGCCATTGTTGTGTTTTCCAAATCTGCTGGCATATTGAATGCAATAATTTGATTCCACCATCCTTTAGGGGTTTGAAAAATTCACCTGGGATACCATCATCTCCACTGGCTTTGTTGTTTGCAGTGCTTTTTAGGGCCTTTCTGACTTCACTCTCTAGGATGTCTGGTTCAAGTTCAATTTCCCCCTCATTGTGAATATCAGGGGTGTTGAGGTCCTTTTTGCAGAGTTCCTCTGTGTACTCTCACCATCTTTTCTTAATCTCTTCTGCATCAGCTAGCTCCTTTCTGTTTTTGTCCCTTATCCCGGCCATTTTTGCTTTAAATGTTCCCTTGATTTCCCCAATTTTTTTAAAAAAGTTCTCTAGTCCTTCCCCTTCTGTTGTTTTCCTCTATTTCCTTGCACTGTCCAATTAAGAACCTATGGAGGAAATGAATCATTAAATCCCCATTGATTCAATGGACCTACTCTAGTGGCAATTTACTACACTATGTAACAGGATTTCAGACATGGAGTAACTAAAAATGTAACCTACTTTAGCTGGCTATTATTGTTGAAAGGAAAATGTATATGTAATTTTCTTCTTTTTGTTATATGTAGAACTGCGTAGGATCTCAGCTAGGACAGGTACACAATGGCTTTTGGAAACAAACAGCTTCAGGACCTACCAGTATTTATAGAAATATAATTGCAAACTTGAAAAGAAAAAGTTAATTTTAAAGTTGACACGGAAGTTAATTTTAAAAGTACACAGAGGATCTTTGGAAGCTGTCTGTGATTGTTTTGTTTTTAAGGGGGGAAATGTCAACTGGGAAAAACATTTTTAATGCAAAAGGGAAGTAAAAGTCCTCTTTCTGTTTCCCAACAAAATGCAGAGAGCAAACAAGGCTACAAATAATCAAATGGAATATGATGATTCACCAGTTTTACGGGAACTTTTCAATGCAATTTATAGAATAAGATGGACTGCAGAAATGTGGTTAAGAAAGACTTTTACTGTCCTTGCCTGAACCCCCTTAATTAGGTAATTTGGCAGTTGCTGAGGCAGGCGAGGGGAGCTCACTCCATCATGCAGAACTTGGGTCTTCAACTGCTGACCTTCCAGTCGTCAAGTTCAGTGTCACCACAGTCCCTACCACCTTAATTACTGGGGTACAATTAAATTTTAATGTTCCTGAAAATAAGAATTTAAAAATACCTGATTTTCACATATCAGAAAGTAAACAAAACAGAACAGGGGGGAAAAAGACAAAGAATGTTGTGGCACCTTAAATACTAACTCCTGTATTTAAATGTTAGGCGTATTTAAATATTGATGTAAACAGTTAGCAGAGTGTTATGCACAGTGGCTAGCAATAGGTTCGCACCTGGCAAGGTGGTCCCTTGTGAGAAAAACAGGCAGACAGATCTTGATGCAGAAGAAAAACTCAATGTAGGTTTACTCAGGAAGTAAAAAGGTGCAAGCATATACAGTGCAACAACTGTAACATGAAACAGATGTATTCTCTTGGGCTGCTCAGTTGACCTCACTGAGACAGTTCAGTTGTGCTATATACAAGTCCATACAGTTCAGTAGCAGGCCAGTCCAGCAGGGTCAATGCAAGCTGTAATGACAGACCAAGCCAAAGAGTTCTACAGGTTCTGTCCTCCTGGTGGGAGGCTTACTCCAAAGTAGTCCTTCTTTGTCCAGCAAGCACAGATGGCATATCAGGCCAAAGCCATCACCAGGATCAGTGCAAAGATTCAGTCCTCATAACAGGTTCTGGAAGACTTAGGAATCTTCATCCAGACTGTCAACAGAGGAAGGTGAGCATTGAAGCTCAGGCAAGTTGAGCATTGTAGCTGGAAGTCTGCAATCCTGCTCTGACCTAAATACGTTGGCCCATGGAGCACACCAGGGGAAAGTCCCAGCACCTTTGTGCCCCTGCAGTAGGGCCTTAAAGGCATCACAGACACAATATGCCCTGCAACCAGTTAGGGTGTGAGGCAAAGACTTACATCCCCTAACAATGCATAAAGCAAAGAAAGCAGCATGCACACGTGTGCAATTCCAAGTAACTGTAAGTAAAGAAACATTTTTATTTTATTTTTCTCCTACAGATGTCTCTGCCTGAGTTATTGAGAATGTAAGTGCCAGTTAATGAGAAAGGGGTGGGCTCTGGGAGAATTGTGGCTATTCTTCTCTGTGGGTTTCTGTATGTCTACTGCACAGATAAAGGGATTTTACCAGAAATTCAGAACTCTGCAACACCTTCATGGTCAACATTCATGGTCCCATTTCTTCTCTCCATACCACATCCCACCCACCCCACATGCTGATATCTTTCTTCTTTTTTTCCTTGGGTTAAGCTTGGCCCTGTGGAGAGCTCAATTCACATCCTACGCAGCACTTCCAACTGAGCTGTTTATTGCAGACTGCAGCATTGTTCAACATGAGAAACATGAAGATAAGTGTGCTCTTGACCAAAGAATAATAAGAGCAGTTCTTCTCAGTAACAAAGAGCACACTTGGAAAATTGATAAAGCAAGATCCTGCAATTGACTGGGCTGTGTTACTGACAGCCTATACAAGTGATGGTGAAACTTAGCACTTCATGTGTTCTTAGACTTCAATTACCAGAAGCCCAAGTCAGCACTCCTGCTGAGCAGGGCTTCTGGGAATTGAAGTTCAAGAGCAGCTGGCGTGCCAAGGTTGGCCACCACTGTACAAACCAATGACCAGTTTTTCAATCATCATGTCTGTTTCTTTCTCAAGTAGCGTTCAGGATCACAGAGTGATCCTAGAGAAGGTGGAAGGGTGAGAGCAAGCAGGGGAAGAAAGATTTCCAAATGATGATTTAAACCAAAGGCCATCAGATTAAAAGGTCCCAGAGACATTTTTTTCTCAGCATCTTGTTTTACTTGATTTCTCTGGGTTTTATTTCCTCCAAGACAGAAAGACTAAGAAAATGCAGCTGTTCTTTAGTGAACAGTCACTGCACAGTCAAAGCTTGACTATATATATATATATATATATATATATATATATATATATATATATATATATATATATATATATATATATATATATATATATATATATATATATCTTAACCTATAAAACCAAGGGTTAACCATTGGAAGTTCGTATAGGTTCCTAAGCCTGGCCCTACTAACCCGCACCCACCCTTCGTGCACACGGGCGAACTGGGTCCGCAGGTCAACGAAGGATTGAGAAATGCGCCAGTGGGGCAACAGCCCCACAAACGCGAAAAAAGGGAAACAACTTCATTTCCCAACTACACACACACATATATATTTATTTCTTAGTCATTCTTAAAATGGAAAAGTAGCAAATTTATGCCCAGGGAAATGAAAGCACCAGTAAAACAGCACACTAAATAGGGTATATAAAGACCAGGCTTTTTCACCTGTCTATCTGTAACAATGCCACTCACACTGAGAAATCATGTTGGGAGGTGAAAACTGTTTACATGCAAACCATCCAGGACCTCAGAGATGTGGAGTGAGCAGAAAATAGCTATAACACAACCTAAAGCTGGGACAATAACTCAACTTTCCTCTTTTAACGTTAGTTTTCTTTTATTTTCCAGAGGAGGAAAGAAAAAAAAGGGAAGTTGCTATAGCCCACATTCAGACCCAGCAGAAAATGGGCCCATTTACCAAATTATTGTTCATTTTTAGGTCCATTAAAGCAAAACCCAGAGTTGAAAAGCCCCATGTTCTTATTTCCTTGTGGGAGCCAAATTAATGTTTCTGTTTTCATGCCAACAGTCTTGGCCAGGCTCTTCCTGGAAAAGAGGACGGTCAGTCAGGTGAAGGCCAAGCTGTTTCTGCTTTAGGAACAAGAAACATAACACTAGAACTAGGGGACACTCCATGAAACTTTTGGGTACTAGTTCTCAAACAAATAAGAGAAAGTACTTTTTCACCCAGAGGATTACTGGTCTATGGAACTCCCTGCCAGAAGAAGTGGTGACAGCTGTCAGTCTTGACAGCTTTAAGAAAGGATTAGACAAGTTCATGGAGGACAAGAGTATCAATGGCTATAATTATGGATACTTAAGGAAAACCTCCGGGTTGGAGAGATAGGCAGGATATCTCTCAATGCCATTTCCAGGGAATCCTAAGCAGGTGAAGGCATCTCCTTGGGAATACCCTGAAGGAAATGGTGAGCCACTGTGTGAGACAGAATGCTGGACTGGATGGGCTGTGGCCTGTTCCAGCAAGGCTGTTCTTATGTTCTTATGTTCTTAAACATGATCAAAAACACCTCTGGGGGAAAAAATACATACTCCAAACAATTACCCTTTCATATAAGCAAAGTGTGAGGGGAAACTACTCTTATCACGCACAGAGAAGAGGTTCATTGGCTTTTGCGTGGAAGGATGAATTGGAAGTGAACCCAAATGACCAGTTGACTGTCCTGAGCTGTTGTCCCTGGTTATTCTGAAATTACTCTAAGTCAGGGGTCAGCAAACCTGGCTCTCCAGGTGTTCTTGGACTTCAATTCCCAGAAGCCCAAGTCAGTGCACCTGCTGATCAGGGCTTCTGGGAATTGAAGTCCAAGAACATCTGGAGAGCCAAGTTTGCTGACCCCTTCTCTAGGTCATTGTGGTGCTTTTTTATCACTCACCTACTACTTTTTAACTTATATTTAATTCGTTTTTTTTACAGTTGAGTTTTGTCTCTTATGCCATGATGCTAGAACATGAGAGTTGGAAGGGGCCTGTTGTGGGGTCATCAAATCCAAGCCCTGCTCAAGGCAGGGATCCAAGTCAAAGCAGGCCTGGTGGCTTTTCAGTTTCTGCAAAAGTGAATGACAGGAAGAGCAGATGACCATAAGAAAACATAATTAAATGTTTCTTCTTCATTCGTGTCCAGGTCAGACTTTAAACTGCCCAAATGAAGCTATAATGTTTCCAGTAGTAATCTGTAGACCAGCAAATGAGCCGGATCCTGTATCTCTCCACATTCACACATCATGTTGTTATCCAACAGGAACCCCTACTTGAGCATGTTGGTCCTGCATTTAGGGACATCCTGTTCAGGGTCCTCCAAGTGACGTAGGAGAGGTTGAGTTCCTCAGCCATATCCTCCTTTAATGTTGTTCCTTGTCCAGTGAGCTTCATTCTCTAATTTGGTTTTACTCTTGTGTACCCTTAAAAGGACTGCAGTGGCTCAAGTGGTTAAGACGCTGAATTTGAAGACTGGAAGGTCAGTGTTCAAAATCTGAGTACTACAGGACAGAGTGAGCACCTATCTCTGTCCCAGCTCCTGCCAACCTAGCAGTTGGAAAGCAAGAAAATGCAGGCAGATAAATAGGGACCACTTTGGTGGGAAGGTAAACAGCATTCTGTGTCTAGGCATACCTGCCACGTGTCCATGGAAACATCTGCAGATGCAGACAATGCTGGCTCTTTGGCTTTAAACAGAAATGAGCACTGAATCTTAGAGTTGGTTATGACTGGCTTTCAAGCAAGGGCAACCTTTACCATTACCCTCAAGAATGTTTGTTCTTGCCATAAAGCTCTTCCTGGATCTGAGCCGGCAGACTTGCGGTTCATCTCTGTTCAGAGGGTGTTGAGGATCTTTCTCTTGCTTAGTTCTCTCAGCTGTCCGCTGCTACTTCTCTCCTTATCTTAAACTAACCGATTTCCCAGCCTTGTTCGGGTTTTTCCCCCATACATGTGTCCAGCCACCTGTGTCAGGCTCCTGTCCAGCTCAATTACATGATGATGTCACAATTGGGTGACCTACCTGGGGCTATGACATTAACATCACTATGGATACTACCACTGGGACACACATACATCCTCCTGTCGAGTATACTTCCCTTTGCGGATCAATTTAGGGGCATACATCCCCCATGGGGCTCGTTACCCCCTCAGTGACCATCCAGCATGCCCAAGGTACGTGTGTGTCACGTTATAGCGCAATCGGTGCAGGGTTGTAGATTTGTATTCATCACACACAAGAGGACCGGGACTCTGAGACAAAGAGACCTCTTCCCACTGTTGTTTTGAACATTAACTGCCAGTGTTACCTGGCTTAATCTTTTTGAAGTTTTGTAGTTAATTACATTGTGGTGATATGTAGTCACATAGATATATCCTGTGATGCATTGCTAGTGTTAGAATTTTAGCCCTTAAACTGTACTAGGCATGCAGCTCTGTTTTGACTCACCCTATAAGAATATGCAAGGCTTTCCCAATTCATATACACTTATTCAGCCAGGACTTAGAGATAAAGAGACCTCTTCCCACTGTTGTTTTGTACATTTATTGCCATTGTTTTCTGGCTTAATCTTTTTGAAGTCTTGTAACTAATTATATTGTGGTGATATGTACTTATATAGATATATCCTGGCATATATGGCTTGTGTTAGAATTTTTAGCCCTTAAACTGTGATTAGTATGCTGTATACACATGGAGCTGCATTGGGAGGACCGGGAGGGGCACGCTCTCATTATACTCACCTGATTCATCACCATATAAAAGGACATAGCATTTAGATACAGTAAGTCCGTAGCCCAGAAAGAAAACACAATGGGAGGTTAGGACCCAATAAAAGAATGATGCTACTATGCATATATGTATGATGTAACCATGTGAGTTGTTATTATATTTGTTATTATATTTGTTATTATAATTGTTAATAAGAATATTATATTTCAAAGTTAATGTCATTCAATTTAGTGTGTATTAATTGTTTTTACAGAAGTTGGAAAGTAAAGCTATTAAGTTGTCCGAAGAAGGGAAGTTCCCCCGAAAGAGTTGTTTACCGGTCAACTTTCACAACATAGCATTACTGGATGACTATCTACTATTTTATATTGTGAAATTAAAATCAACTATTAACAACACATTACCATTCCTGTGCCTCAAATGGAGTTTTCCTGTTTCCTCAATTATATAATCCATTTGGCCCTTGTCTTTGTCCTTATATATACATGTCATCATCAAATGTTGCAAACTCACAAAGTGCATGGGGTCAGCATGCATCAACATGTGACTGAGGTCTATCCAGGCAGACTGTGCACTGGAGCAAAATGGAGCAAAGCAGAACAAAACGAAAAGGGAAGTGATAGAAACAGCACATCTTTGTTTTGTTTTGACTCCTCTGACGCCGTTTTCAGCTCTGCCTTTTGCGGACACCAGGACTCCATGCCAGTCGGATGATAGTATATTTTCTGGTCCCAAAGGCCACCTCTTCTCTCCATTCTGACATTCCCTTCCAATTCTGAGGTCCCCATCTTGGCTTTTGTCATGTCAAGTTTTGTGCCTACGTTCCCAGCTACAAATTTAGATTTGTCTCTCTGGTATGCATTGCCTATCTTTAAAAAAATAATCAAGGCAAAAACATTCTTCCTGTAACTAAGCAAATATGTCACGCAGCACTGTTTCTTGTATCGAGGGATCCAGAAAACATATTTTTCCCTTGTGGCTGAAGAGCTGAGAGTCATTTATACTTGTCAAGAAAAGTTTTGACAATGTTTCGGAGCATTAGAGGAACGTAGAAACAATTATATATGGATAGCATAAATGATAGCATAAAGGGGGCTGTGGTGGCACAGTGGTTAAGAAGCTCACCTTGTTAGCTGGAAGGCTGGCAAGTTGGCAGTTCAAGACCTGGGTACTGCATGATGAATGAGTGCCCATCTCTGTCCCAGTTCTCGAGGACATGAAAGGAGCCTCATTCAAATGTTCCCTGAGCAGAGTTTCTTCCTCAAAAATCCTTTCAACCCAGAATAATTTCTGACACAAAATTGAGCATAAATGTTTGGAGCAGCTGGAAATCAACTGAAGCAATGTTTCCACCATGCATGCTAATTACCAATGGTAGCCCTTTTAAGGAAGTGTCCATATATGAGGCATTCAATGTCTCTTTCTGAATGGAGCTTGCCACCAAACTTCCATAACATAGCTTATGGGGAGGAGACCATTTCAAGTTGAAAGGTCCAACATAGAGAGAAAAGTTCTTTTATGGACTACAGCTTCCAACTGGGCCCTTTGCTCACTGCAATATTCTGTGCATTATCATCCAAGAAATGAACTTTCCTTCCTCTGAGAAAAGCCGAGAGGGACAGTGGGCTCTGGTGTTCACAGAGGGGGTTAGATCTTAGGGTCAACACAAAAGGTCAACAGAATCCCACCAGAAAGTCAGGTTCTTCTTCTTTTGTGTCCCGATCAAATCTTAGACTGCCAAAATGAAGCCACTTTCTTGGATTTGTCATTAGCCAAGCTTAAATTCTCATTGGTGCATGTTTCTGGCAGTAATTGGCAGACCAGTAAATGAGCCAGATTACACTGCATCACAAATATATATATATATATATATATATATATATATATATATATATATATATATATATATATATATATATATATATATATATATATATATATATATATATATATATATATATATATATATATATATATATATATATATATATATATATATATATATTTGTGATGCAGTGTAATCTGGCTCATTTACATTGGTTATTGCATTGATCATGTGGGGTATATTTGACACAAATGTAGTAAAAATTGTCACAGCTGTGCCTACACATCTTTAACTCAAAACAGACTCACTATGGCCTAGCTGTATTATCCAATAAGATGGTTTTGCACTAGAAATAAGCCCTTGGTCCATCTCACCTTATACACCTATTTCTGACGTCAGCTCCCTTACTTTCCCAGACATGCCCAGCCGCTGCTGGAACATGCATGCCACCAGGGGACATGATTCAGCTGAGCTGGTAGCTGCAAGTGTTCAGAAGGTTGAGCCCTTGACAACATCACCTCACCTCTTTCCTTCTGGATGTCTCCCAGTGGTTCTTTCTATCATTTCTCTTTCTCTGTCTTATAGGGAAGAAATTGTTGACTCCATCATGTCGGGATCTCAGAGGAAGCTGAGTCCCTGCCCTTCATACTGCAAGGAGTTTCACCACCTTGGTTAGACACGGCTGCTTCCATCGCAATGGTTTTTTTTTGCCTGACAGACTAATGGGGCACTCTGGAATTTGACAAACGAATATTAATGTTCCTTAATGACTGGGGATGTTTTCCTTAATGGCCTGGAAAGCTTCAGAATCTGACAGAGGAAGAGCTGAGGAACACACTGGGAACCAGGTGAAACACAGAACAATGTTCCTCAAGAGTTTCCAACAAGGAATGGGTTGGAGAGGGCGCTAAAAAAACTAAACATGGGGTGGGACAGCAATTAATTTGGTCTGACGGACCAGCTGCCATTGTACCATTGGCATCATGAACTTTCTTTTCTCTAACCACTAGACTTCAAGGCTCTCCTGTATTTGATACACTTGGATCACATCATTGCTCTCCAGTGTAATCAAACAGAGAGCCAATTTGGAATAAGCTGTTTCTGACACACGCTGTTTCCTACAATTTGCCGTCCTCTATTCTCGACTCAATGCCAAGTGTCAGGCTAACCAATGGCTACAGGCGGACGAGCCCCTTGCCCCCTTTAGGTGGGGTGATGCTCTCTTCAGTGGAGGAAAGGCCACTGGAAACCATCACATTGGGCCCAATGGCAAAATGGGTGGAGGAGGAACTCTAATTCCTAATGGTCATGGAGGCGGAAGAGGCCATGCCAGATGGACTGGCTGTGAAGGCGCACCTTGTCCATATCCTCAAGGCTAAGGCAGTCCATTGCAGTCCCAGTGTTAAATCCTGCATGTCTCATCTCATGTGTGCCGCAGGTGATGGCTCCGAGATCGTAGTATGTGGGTCACTTCATGGCAAGCTGGGATCCGCCTTAAACAAATTCACATCAGAGGCATTTTTCCTGCTTCAGGGAGGAAAATGCATTTGTCAGATAAGAGTTGCAGTCAGTGACGATTCTCTTCCTTAGGGACTGTGGTTGCACATAGCGGTTAGGGTGCTCAAAACTTGATGACTGGAAGGTCAGCAGTTCGAGACCCAACTGCTGCATGACGGAGTGAGCTCCTGTCTCTGTCCTAGCTCCTGCCAACCTACCAGTTCGAAAGCTAGAAATTGCAAGTAGATAAATAGGTACTGCTTCAGTGGGAAAGGTAACAGCATTCCGTGTACTCCAGTGGCTAGTCATGGCTGCCAATTCCCCACGAAAACATCTGTAGATACAGACAATGCTGGCACTTTGGCTCTAAACAGAGATGAGCACCAGACCCTAGACTTGGACACAACTGGCTTTTGAGCCAGTGTCTTCTGTGGCAATGGGCTGGACAGATGACTCTAGAGATCTGTTCTAATCCTCTAGTTCTGTGATGGCGAACCTTGGCACTCTATATGTTCTTGGACTTCAATTCCCAGAAGCCCAAGCCCCCATGAATCTGCACAAATGGGTTTACTGTGATTCATCCGGCCCGCACCACCCTTGTTGCTCCTGGAAGCGGAAGTAAAACACGCCCGTATGGTTAAGGTCCTTCCGGGTTAACCCTTCCTCCATACGGGTACATTTTACTTCTGCTTCCAGGAGCGACAAGGGCAGTGCGGGCCGGATGAATTGCAGTAAACCTATTCATGCGGATTCATGGGGGCTTGGGCTTCTGGGAATTGAAGTCCACAAACATCTGGAGTGCCAAGGTTCACCATCACCGCTGTAGTTCTATGTAGTTCTATGATTGTATTATTCTGATACCTGGAGAAAAACAGTATTTTCCCAGACAAGGCGGGTGCTGCCTTCGGGCACCAGATGTTCCATGTTCCACATCTCTACTCCTCCCACACCCAATTTTGTCACTTCCTAGCAGTGCACCTTGATAACCATTTATATCTGTAGAATTTTTCCTCCCCCGCCCCCTCTAACTTTAGGAGAAAAGGGATAAGCTCACGGCAACACACAGGGTTTCCAACCCATATGTTCCCGCAAATGCCGTACCTTGATGTCTGCGCATATATCCCTTTGCCTTCCATTCTCTACTTTGAAGGCTGGAATTAAATTCAAGCTGCGCTTCCCGTTTTCCCCTCCGTTCCTTCTGCTAATGGTGCCCACCAAGGGTGCAAGAACTAAGAGTTTGCAAAACACCACCCAAGCCTCTGAATGAAGCCTGGGAAGCCATTGCAATGTGCAGGTTTTTGTAAGAAAAAGATGCATGATGAATGAAAGAATCTCTCTTTCCTGGAGCCAATCTTTCCTTCATTACCACTTCCAAGGTCTCTGGGCTCCCTTTATAAGTTCCATTCCCCACCTCAACCCCCAAACCCTCTCCGCATGGAAATAATAACAGCAACACTCATTTAATTTCAAGCTTATACCCTGCAGTTTTGGTCCCGGAGACGGCTCAGAGTTGTATGCCATAGAAAGCGACATCAAGGCGCTGTATATTTTACATCAGGAGTTCTCAACCTTCTAAGCCATGGGCCAGGCCACCCTCCCTCAGACAGCTTTGGGGGGGGCAGACATCCATTTTGCCCTTCCTCCACCACATGACACTTCCGGGTGTGGTGGAGGTGGCAGGGGGGCCACATGAAATGGCGCTGTGGGCTGCATCCAGCCCATGTGCTGCAGGTTGAGAATCCCTGTTTTACATAAAGGCTGACAGCATTTGTTTGTTTGTTAGTCTTTTCTGTCTCCAAGGGAAGGGGCAAAACCTTGGGACAAAGGGAGGAGGTTCTTATGTCTTGACTCAGGAGTTCTAACCATTCACCTGCCCTGTTCTTATGCCATTAATACCTGCTGCTTTATTGAGGTTCATGCTCTTTATAGCTTGGTAAAGCTACAGGTCTCCTCTACTCAAAAGCCAGTCATGTCCAACTCTAAGGGTTCAGTGCTCATCTCTGTTTACAACCAAAGAGCCAGTGCTCTCTGTGTCTGCAGATGTTTCTGTAGTCATGTGGCAGGCATAACTAGACACCTGAGTGCACAGAAAGCTGTTACCTATTTATCTACTTGCAATTTCTTGCTTTTGAACTGCTAGGTTGAGAGGAGCTGGGACAGATGATGGGAGCTCCCTCCGTCGCTCAGCTCTCAGCTCTCAAACTGCTGACCTGCTGACTTTTCGGATGTCAAGTTCAGTGTCTTAACCACTAAGCCACCACAGTCTCCTCTGGTCGGTGTACAAATTTGATCACAACATGATCTGCCCAACCTGAAGCCTGCATTGCTCCATCATGATCTTTTTGTCAATCAATTTTGAAATACGCTTGTGAACTATCCATTTCAGTGCCTTATAAAGATGGCAAATGAGTGATACTGGTCAGTAGCTTTTCTGGTCATCTGAGTCTTTGCTGGGTTTCAATAAAGCATCAACTCTAGCCTGTCTCCACAATTTAGGAACCTTAAATTCATCTAGACAGTTGTTCATTAATTGCAGGAGCCATTCCAAAGTGCGGGGACCAAACTGTTTTATCTGATCTGTTTTGCTCTGCTCTGCTGTCATCGATGCCTGCTGCTTTATTCGGTTTCAGTCTTCTCCACATTCTTATCCAGCTGCTCTCAGAAAGTCACCCATTTAGCATTCTTAAAATTAAAACGTCTGCAAAAAGGCACCTCCTGGAGTTTTACTGCAGCATTTACTGTACACATGATAGGTCTGTGTTGAGTGTGCAGAATGAGATCATTGACAACTTTCATGAGCTGTGCTGCTATCTGCTTGCTAACAAAGATGTTCCTATCATATATATGAATGTCCACCCCATACCCTTGACCCCTACATTAACTAGCCTCTGCTTGACTTGACACAACACCCTTCTTGGCCAAACTTCATGCCCATCGTTTCTTGAGCTAAACCTTCACTTCTCAAGGCCTGGGTCTGTGGCAAATCCTATCATTGCTCAGCTCCATGACTCCATAATGCATCATTGGGCAAGTAACGGCCAAAGCAACCACTTGCCATCCAAGCCAGGCAAAGGGTGGGTTGATGGAGGAAAATCCAAGCACAGGATCCTAAACCACTGTACCATTTCAGATGACAAGATGTAATAGAGGGGAAAGGGTTGAAATTCTTCATACTCCAAAGCATGGAAGAATCAGGATGCACAGGACAGATCACCCAGACATCCCCAGGGATATCATTTTCCTTCTTGTGTCATGTCTGCTTCCAAATCTTGGCTATCCTCATGGCAATCACCCATGAAGATTGCTCTGGGAACCATCTTCCACTTGCCTTCCGCATTGCAGCATGATACTCATATCACTGATCCAGGTCATAAAGTCACTTTCTGGTCCTGAGCCCTTTTAGCACATAAGGTCCTCCTCAGCCCCAGGCCAAGATGGATGAAGCCTCTGCCCTCCTTGAAGATGGATTCAAGTGGGATTTAATCCATTTGGGGGGCCATCTCCTTCCCTGTGGACTTCACCACCCAAGGCTGTTAGTCCTCTGGATGGTCAGGTTAGTTAATTGCCACCTAACAATCACTGTTGAGTTGCTGGCAGTAGGGTCTACTATATCACCATAGCACAGTGATGGTGAACATTGGCACTCCAGGTGTTCTGGAACTTCAATTCCCAGAAGCCCTGATCAGCAAGAGTGCTGACTTGGGCATCTGGTAATTGCAGTCCAAGAACACCTGGAGTGCCAAGGTTTGCCGTCACTGCCATAGCCTGGCCAGACTGGTAGTTGTATATCCAGAACTTGGAAAAGTTTGCTTTTTTGTCGGAAAACAATGCTCAAGGCCATCTCCCAGATGTCAAGTTGGGGAATTTGGGGAGTTGTCATTTTGAGAAGTTCAATTCCCTCTGCTCTGAGTGTATTGCTGCAGCGCCTGTTAGTTTGCTTTGCGTCTTGAACCTGTGCTGGAGAATTGGGCTGCTGGGATCAAGCTAGGATGCCAACAATTGAAGCATTTTTTTTGTTGTTGTTGGCACCAGCCTTTACTTAATTGCTTAAACAGTAATTAATAAACAAAAGTTGTCTTTGCAGCAACATGTAAATCGCCTGTAATGGAAACTCTTGAGGGAGCTCAGCGGGGGCTCCCCTTTTGAAAGCGGCTCTTGTTTATCAAGGCACAAGGAAAAATAGGCCAAGAGAAGAAGAAAATATGGAAGAAAATGAGCCAGCGGTCTCTTTAGACCGCTACTGATTGTTCTATGTACAAGCCACAAGAACAACATCAGAAGAGTTGCAGGATCTTTGTGCAAAAGAGTTAATGGACATAAATCAGACATCAGGAATGGCATATATAGAGAGAAACCCATTTCAAACCATTTCAATCTACCTGGATAAGCTATCCAAGACTTGAAAGTTGCCATTCTGGAACAGAGAAATTACAAGGCTAAACTCATTAGCAAATGTTCAATGCCAGGTGTTTGTCTTGTATCCTCCTACTATTTGCAATGGGGGGGAAAGAGGGGGGGAATTTACAATTAATCTGAATAACAGCCAGAGATAATCTGCCATTACCAGTTGTATAAAGCCATATTGATTTTTATACTTTTTATGCTAACCAACCATTGTGTGCCTCTGTACCTGATGTGTATTAATCCCTTAATGTGCATTAATGCCATGAAGTCTCACTCTTAGGTCTCGCGAAGTGGACTTGATCCACTAAAACTAACATAAAAATGCAGCAGTTAGTCCTTAAAGTGCCACAACATTTTTAGTCTTTTTGCTTTGCTTTTTTTACTTTCTGATATACTTGATACACAGACTAACACATCTACTATTCCAAAAAACTCAGATCTCCGTCTCCTTAATGGGCATGTTTGGTGGCCTTCTCTGTGGCTAGGGAACTCCCTGCCGCATGGGACCAGGTGTATTGACCAGGGGATGATGGAGTCTTGTGGAAGACCTTTCGAAACTCAACGAGTTAGGTGCTATTCCCGTTATCCCCCTCCAAGCTCTAAATTGAGAGAAACCAGGCTCTGAATTGGGTAAAATCACATTACCTGTGTTTAGGGTTGCCATATGTCCTGATTTTCCAGGATTTTCCTGGATTCAAGCTGTCCTGGCTGGTTCAAGAAAAAACATGTAAAAGTCACGAATTTTTAAATTTGAACAAAAGCAAGATCACCCCTCACCAAGGTATTTTTGCAAAGAGTTAATTCACTGCCTCCCTGCCTTTCTTTCAATTATGCTGCCTGAAAACGGCGAAGACAAAACAGCACCCTGAAAAGCCCGCCAGGGAGGGGGAGACAATTACAAGCGAGATAATTGAAAGAAAAGGCATGGAGGCAGTGAAAGAACTCTTTACAAAAATCCATTGGCTCACCTTGAAGTTTGGGGTACAAGGAGTCATCCTCAGCCCTTTTCCTCAAAAGCTGGGAAACAGCAAGAAATACCCATCTCTAAGAAGCCAAACCACCACTGGGACAGAGGATTCCTTCTTTGCAAAATGCAATGATGTCACGTAGCTGTCCCAGTTTGGCGGGAGAGAATTATGGCAACCCTACCTGTGTTGTAGAATGTGTTAGAATTTGCTTACTCACAAATTTGTGCATTTCCTTGGCTTGCTGACTGTAAAGAGAAAGTTCTCCAGTTATCAACTAGTGAGATTCCTGTGCAGCTGTATAAATAGTTTTGGCACAAGTTGATAGAGAGAATAAGATGACCCTGAATTCATCCTATTTGTTGACCAATGCATGAACTTGCACCTCTCTGCCCATGAAAATAAGGCACTGTCATGATGCTTCTTTTGTAGATAACAACCTGCTATAACTCACACTTGGAAGGACAACTGGTTAATTCGTCCAATTAGTCCATATCTTAATGGTTCAGATGCTGAATTTGAAGACTGGAAGGTTGTCAGGTTAGCAGTTTGAGACCCAAATGCTGTGTGATGGAGTGAGCTCCCATCATCTGTGCCAGCTGCTGCCAACCTAGCAGTTCCAAAGCAAGAAATTGCAAGTAGATAAATAGGTATCACACTCCATGCGCTCCAGCATTTAGTCAGGCCTGCCATGTGACCATGGACATTTCTGCAAATTGAAAGAGCTGTAAACGGAGATGAACACCGAACCTTAGAGCTGGACACGGCTGGTGTTCGAGCAAGGGGGACCCTTGCATCTCTTGACGAAGGGAACAGAGCCAAAGAGGATGATGTAGCCCAGGGGTGCCCAAACTTTTCAGGCCAAGGGCTGGTCACATGGTTGAGCGGGCTGGTCATGTGGTTCAGTGGGCCGGTCATGTGGATCCTCCCACCAGAAGCAGAAGTAAAATGTGCCTTGCAATCTGTTTTGTAAGAGGATGAGATAGGTTTTTAGGCTGCCATTTTCTCTGCTTAAACCAGTGGTGCCTGAACTATGGCCCATGGGCCAAATCCAGCCCCCAACACCAATTCATCTTTCCCGCACCACCACCAATGCTTCTGGAAGCAGAAGTAAAATGCTGTATGGGCACGTTTTACGCCCGTTTCCAGGAGTGACGAGGGTGGCACGGGCTGGATGAATTGGCATTTGACATTGGCATGTGGTTTGAGTTTTAACCACATTAAACCTTCAGGAATTGGAACACTACCCAAACGGTGTACAAAACAAGCAAGCAAGCAAGGTTTTTTTTTAATTGTGTCAAAAGCACACAAAGATGTTTTCAGGGTTGAAATGGTTTTTGTTCTCAGGAACCCCACTTAGGAGACCCCCACATGAGGCTCCTTTCAATGTCCCCAAGATCTATTCCCATCAAAGTGGTCCCTATTTATCTACTTGCATTTTCATGCTTTCAAACTGCTAGTTTGGCAGGAGCTGGGACAGAGACGGGCGCTCCTTCTGTCATGCAGTGCTTGGGTCTCGAACTGCTGACCTGCCAACTTTCCAGCTAACAAGGCGCGCTTCCTAGCCACTGAGCCACCGCAGTCTACTGCATTAAGCAAGCAGACAGACACACAGAAAGATAGTCTTTCTCTCCCAGCTTTGTTTCAATGATGTAACTTTCCTCCTTCACACATTATCCTCCCAATAACCCTACGAGGTAGACCACAGAAGAGAGCAGGTGGCTAACTCAGAGATACCAGTGAATGTCATAGCCAAGTGGAGACCTGAACCCAGATCTTGGCTTCCCGTAGTTCTAACCAGCATCCCATACCTTCTGTGGGTTTCCTCCTAGCAATTTTGATGCCCTTGAGCCTGATCATAAATGGTACCAGAAGGCTGTGTAAGCACATAAATAATCAGGAGGTGGAGGGAAGCCTTGTTCCGCTTTCTTTGGTTGCCATCACAATGGGACGCAGGGTTTCTTTGAGACAGAGACTGGCAGAGATAAGATAGGGAAAGCTTGGAATCAAGGACCAAAGGAAGGAAGCGGTGGATTTGCAGGGACAGAAGGACTTCTCCTCCTCCCAGGCTGAGCTTTTTTCCATCCCATCCTCTCCCCACAGGCTTCGGCAGTGAAGAAAAATTGACTTATGACAACTCGTCTCCGACGCCCACCAGAGATGTTCCATGTCTTGCACAACAAAGACCGTCTAAATAGGATTGAGAGATGAGAAGGGCGGAAATCCACAGATAAAGGAGACAAAGTCCCCGAGGAGGATGGAGGATGGCGGGCACATTGGCCAAGAACAGAACAGCCTTGGCTTCTGGATGGTGAGCTTTTAGTGCCATCTTGGGTCCGCTCTGCGTTAGGGCAAGGCAAGGCAACTGTGACTCCTGCTGTGCTTCCCTTGAACAGGATGTCAAATGCTGCCACACCACCAGGTGGATGGGCTGCAATGGCTCAGTGGTTAAGAAGCTTGCCATGTTAGCTGGAAGGCTGGCAAGTCAATAGTTCGAGACCCCTGATGGATTGAGTGCTTGTCTCTGTCCCAGCTCTTGGGGACATGAAAGGAGCCTCATTTGGGCATCCCCTGAGCGGAGTTTCTTCCACAAAAATCCTTTCAACCCAGAATAATGTCTGACATGAAATTATTGTTACTAGAATCCCACAGCGGAGCCATGCCTGGGTACCAGGAGCACCTGGTTCAGTTCCTCCTCCGGGGATTAAGAAAAGGGTGGGGGGAGAGCAAGAGGCAGAGAGCAAGGTGAGCAGAGGAGATGGTTCCTTACATGCCTCTCAGGTAAAGGTTGCCCAGCCTGACTCTAGGGCTCAGTGCTCATGTCTGTTTATAGCCCAAGAGCCAGTGCTGTCTGCATCTGCAGACATTTCCATGGTCATGTGGCAGGCATGCCAAAAGACACCGGAGTGCACGGAAGGCTGTTCGTTACCTTTCCCACCAAAGTGGTACCTATTTATCTACTTGCAAGTTCTTGCTTTCGAACTGCTAGGTGGACAGGAGCTAGGACAGGCAACATGGGTGCTCACTCCATCATGCAGCATTGGGGGTCTTGAACTGCTGGCCTGCCGACCTTATAGTCGTCAAGTTCAGTATCTTAACCACTAAACCACCGCAGTCCCATTCATGCATCTCAACAAATGTGTGAATCTGACCATAGTTTACGTATTGAATGCATTAATCCAGGGGCCGCATCCTGCAGCCCTCAAACGCTTTCTGTGGTGGCCTTCCAACCTGCTTGTCCACCGCTATTGCCCTCAGGGCATTTCCCCTCTGATCCTCATTGTTTTTCCTGCCTCAAGTGGTACCATCTACTGCTAATTTTCCTGTCCTTCCTACAAAAAGCACAATTAAAAAAAAGCATGCTGAACCACATGACTGGCCCATGGGCCAAAAAGTTTGGGCACCCCGTTCTATGCTCTAAAAACCATTTTGCACTGCACATTAGTTATAATATGCTTTCCAATACATAGTGATAGAAATTGATGCAGTTCTTGTGCTTGCAAGAAAAACAAAATCCATTGTTTAACAAAAACACTTGTCAATATATGTTTAAATAAGAAAAAAAATCTTTATTCCTTCATTATCCTTCAGAAGAGAAGTGAGGTTTAGGGATACATGAAAATCTTCATTTTGGAAGGCACAAACGTTTGGCCTTGGGTGCATAGGCCCAAGGCAAGGAGCTGCTTGCTTGTCCGAACGCATGAGAAAAGCCACCCCTGGCCACAGACGGCAGGCAGCAAGGATAACAGTAGAGCATAGATAACGTAGCAGAACATTGAGGGAGTTGCCGTTGGTCTATACTAGGGTTTCCCAAACTTGACCCTCCAGATATTCTTGGACTCCATTTCCCAGAAGCCCTGATCTGCAGGAATGCTGACTTGGGCTCCTGGTAATTGAAGTCCAAGAACACCTGGAGAGCCAAGTTTGAGGAAGCCTAGTCTATACTAACTGTTCCCAACCTTGATGTTCTCAGACTAAAACTCCCAGAAGCTTTCACTGTTGGCTGTGCTGGCCAAGATCTCTGGGAGATTTAGTCCATGAACATCTGGGGGGTCACAAGATTGAGAACCATGGGTCTATACATTCACAGCAGAGAACTTCGGGAGGCCACCTGAAATGAGGACAATGCTGGTTGAGTCCAACTAGACCAGGGTTTCTCAACCTTGGGCCTCCAGATGTTCTTGGACTTCAATTCCCAGAAGTCCAAGCCAGCACACCTGCTGATCAGGGCTTCTGGGAAATGAAGTCCAAGAACATCTGGTGGCCCAAGGTTGAGAAACAATGAACTAGACCCTTTGTGCAGGTCTCCTACCTTTAACCAAATCTGAACCTCAAATATACTATGAAAAAAGAGGGATTTCACAGCAAGATTGGAGGGAAAAACTCAGGTTATACGTCCAGACAAAGAAGTGCTCCTGCAGAGGTATCAACAGATAATGTAAGACACTGAAGTTTCCTTCTTGAACCTTCCAGGGCTGTAGGTTGCCATCCTGTTCCTTTAGGCTGAGACTCTCAAGGAGGTTAGCCATCAGTCCTGAGATCCACTGAAATGAGTTTAGGATGTGTACACCTGCTGATCAGGGCTTCTGGGAATTGAAGTCCAAGAACATCTGGAGGGCCAAGTTTGAGGAACCCTGATTGCCATAACAGGTAATTTTCCTCACCTACGTATCTTGCATATAGAGAGGCTTCCTTTGTGATTAGGGCATCGGGAAAGGTAAACACAGGCTTAATTTGCAGGTTTGACTTGTAAGGCACATTAATATTTCGGAAGAAATCCCCTCGTGGGAGGAAAAACAGATTCACGATTGGGAACGCACATTCTCCTTAATGCATAGTTTGATCCTAATCCACTCACTGGGAAATGGACAATGACCTTAAATGGTCCCTGAGGCAAGCAGGGGGATATCTCCTGTCCTAAAGCATTAAGTGCATTTACCTCAACAATGCAGCATGGCTTGGGCACCTCACTGCTTCTGAGTACCGAGTTTGAAAGGGATGAAATTCCTTTGAGATGCAGGGAAATTAAAATGGCAGTACCGTAGACCCTCGAATAACGACGCTACTTGGTTCCCCAAGTAGCGTCGCTATAGGGGAAACGTCGTTGTGAGGTTTTCAATGGCAGCTGTGCCATCTAGTGGCAAAAAGCTATCATTGTCCGCACAACGACGTTTAAAAAACATCCTTAATCCACACAACGTTGGTTTTTTGTCGTTGTGCGGATAGTCACGTGGCGAGTGACGATGCATCGTTAAGCGGAAATGATGCTATTCGAACGTGCCGTTAATCGAGGGTCCACTGTAACCACAAATGCAACTAGCTATCAAGGAAAAGGTCACCTTTGCTGAAAAGCCAGTTGTATCCAACTCTAGGGTTCAGTGCTCACCTGTTTAGAGCCAAAGAGCCTGCACTGTCTGCACCTTCAGACGTTTCCATGGTCATGTGACAGGCATGAGTAAGCACCAGAGTGCACATAACGCTGTTTACCTTCCCACTGAAGTGGTATCTATTTATCTAATTGCAATTTCTTGCTTTCAAACAGCAAGGTTTGCAGCACCTGGGTCTCGAACTCCGACCTTCCAGTTGTCAAGTTCAGCGTCTTAACCACCCTTACTAGCTACCAAATCCAGCCCTAAATTTACAACCCTCCAGGGGTCAGAAGGCTTGGAAATGTCCCTCCTTGCAGATATCCTTCCTCATGCCTTCTGTGAAAGGAGGCAATATCAAGCAAAAGGAAGTTCCTTCAGAAGCTGAGTTTTTAGGAAAGGTAAAGGTCACCCTTGCTCGAAAGCCAGTTGTATCCGACTCTAGGGTTCAGTGCTCATCTATGTTTCAAAGCCGAAGAGCCAGCACTGTCCGATTCTGCAGACGTTTCTGTGGACATGTGGCAGGCATGACTAGACACCGGAGTGCACGGAACGCTGTTACCTTCCCACCAAAGTGGTCCCTCGTTATCTACTTGCAATTTCTTGCTTTCAAACTGCTAGGTTGGCAGGAGCTGGGACAATGACGGGAGCTCATTCCGTCCAGCTGACCTCACAGTCAGCGTCTTAGCCACTTGAGCCACTGCAGATTTTACCTTCTGCATTTAACCGGGATGAACACCTGCCTTTCATCCCAAACCATGGCCAGAGATCTACAGCTGCCTCTTCATGATTCCCTTATGCAACGGTCATATATTCCTTCTGCACTGTCCATGATGCAGCCGTGCCCAACCTGATGAAGACTTGGCATGGGTCAAGACCTAGCAATGTCTTGTGACTTTTAAGTGGTCTAATAAATGTACCCCATACCTCTGCCTGTGGCAAGAGAGGATATAGCTAAAGATCTCAACCTCCACTATGTCACTTGGAAGACCCTGATTCGGCTGAGGGTTGGAGTCCCTAAATGCAAGATCGACAGGCTCAAGTGGGGGCTGCTGGTGGACAACAACACGCTGTGTGAATGAGGAGAGATAATAAATCCGGCTCATTTAGTGGTCTGCCCATTACTGCCAGAAACATGCACTGTTGAGGACTTAAGTTTGGCCAACGACAAAGCCAAAAGAGTGGCTTCATTTTGGCAGTCCAGGGTTTGATTGAGACATGAATGAAGAACTTTGGCCTGTTTCTCTTGCGTGCTGCTCTCCTTTGCCTGGCAATGCCCAATATGCCCAAGTTGTTCCACAGACAACCCTAACGTGAGCCTGAGTTCCCTACCCAAAACGCATCCATTCTACAGCAGCATTGCTTGTGTCCATGTCAAGGAGACCGGCTTCAACTGGTAAGACTGAATGGGTTTTAAAATGCATCTCCTGTTCCTACATGATCACCTATTCCTGGATTTTAAGGAGAAACAACAATGGGGATGGAAGGTTCGGACCATGGCATGGGGCAGGGCTGGTTTGTTCCTCTGTGAGGCTGTTGCGCTGTAAACACTGGCTCTCTAGTACCCAGGAATCATGTTCCTAAACTCAACATGGCTCCAACAGGCCACCCTGGAGCACCACTGAACACATGGGTGATGGGGTTGCATATCCTAAGACCATGATGGTGAACCTTGGCACTCTAGCTGTTCATGGACTTCAGTTCCCAGAAGCCCAAGTCCTTGCAAATCCACACAAATGGGTTTACTGCGTGTACGCGCAGTAAACCCATTTGTGTGGATTCGCAAGGACTTGGGCTTCTGGAAACTGAAGTCCATGAACAGCTGGAGTGCCAAGGATCACCATCATTGTCCTAAGATGTTGTGCAAAACAAGGAGGTAGCTAATTGCAGTCCATTGCTTATGAGGTGCTTCCATGGATGAGCCCCGACCCACTCTACCACCGTGTTTCTACTGGTAGGAATAATTAAGGCCTCCTTGAGCAAAGCCATGGGGAACGATCCACCAGGAACTCACAAAGGTCTCCCCAAATCACATGCGACAGGTCCAGTCCAATCCGTCCCTAACCCCTCCCTGCAGCCTTTGGTTACGAGAAAGTACCGATTTGCCAAGCCAACGCTTCTCCAACCCAACCACTCCTCTTCTTCGTTGTTTTGCAGAAACAGTTGGACTAAAAAACATAATAGTGTAGTCTTTGGTAGTCCAAATAATAAAAATAATACTAATAAGGTCCTTGCATCGAGCGCAAGTAGTGCAAATGAGGAGGAAAGAGTGAGCCAAGCCTCTGCCGGGATCAGCCGTTCCACTGATGTCATTTCTTGAATGGGAAGGAAGATGTCTGCACTTTTAAGCCCGGGACTGGTCTGAAGGGGGAGGAGAAAATTGACAAAAGTTGCCAGATGAATGAATGAATCAATGAATGAAGCAAAGTCCACGTTAGCTCCTCCTAGACCAGTGGTGCCCAATTTTTATTTTTATTTTTTTGCGGGCCGGTCCAGCCCCCGACACACAGCTGGTTAGGAGACATAGTGCTTAGTATACTCTCTGAGCGATTGAAAGGATAATCAGCATTTTGCCCCCCCCCCCCCCCACAACATGATGGGGACACATTTTACCATCTTCAGAAGGATGGAAGGCTGAGTCAACCTTGATCCCTGTCCAGATCAAACTCACAATGTCAGCAGTTTTGGCTGCAGTACAGCTGTTTGACCATTGGGGAATTCTTGAGGAAATTCCTGGAGTTTTGGAACCATGGTCTTCACTACCGTTTCGCAACCTTGGACCCCCAGATGTTCTTGGACTTCAATTCCCAGAAGCCTTGATCAGCAGGTGTGCTGACTTGGTCTTTCTGGAACTGAAATCCAAGAACACCTAGGGGCCCAAGGTAGATACACTTTGGTCTACTCCCATGATGGCGAACCATGGCACTCTAGGTGTTCTTAGACTTCAATTCCCAGGAGCCCAAGTCTCTGTGAATCCACACATGCTCAGTAAACCCATTTGTGTGAATTCACAGAGACTTGGGCTTCTGGGAATTGAAGTCCAAGAGCACCTGGAGTGCCAAGGTTCTTCATCGCTGGTCTACTCTATGAAGCAAAGCAGATGAGATAGCAGTAGACACATCTGTGGCTCAAGAACCCACCCCATACAAGTAGATGAAGGGTTTTAATCTGCGCAACAAAAGAGGAACCCCATGCCACCCTTACAACGCAGCCTCATTTGGGTTTTTTTCTAAAACATTTTGACACTAGAGGATGCAAGGAGACATTTTCTGTGAAAGAAAAGGGGAAAGTATCACAGGAGATGGACCAGAGTATGGGATGGTTCTTCAAGGTCTAGGGTGACCACGGGAGGGCCTGGTTCTCTGGAAGCCCTTACAGCAGAGTTTCATAACCTTTTCCCACTAAAGGCCAGACCAGACACCCTCAGACAGCTGTGCAGGCAGAAGGCATGGTTCCTCCTGCTGCTTTCGCCACTTCTGGCAACAGCAGTGTCTGCATCGATGGCACATTTTCAGGTTGTTTCACTGCTTCTGCCACTTCCTGTGGTGGTGGGAGTGAGGGCAGCACGTTTTCGCCATGGGGGGGGGGGGTTGGTGTTTTGGGCATGTTGTGGGCATTTTCAGGTGGTTTTCTGCACTTCTGGTGCAGCTTGGGCACGTTTTTGGCACTTCCATCGGTGGCGGCGGCAGGGTTCTCACTGCGGGCCAGATTAATTGGTGCCACGGGCTAGACCCAGCCTACATGCCATAGGTTGCAAATGCCTGCCTTACATAAAGGGATTGTAAGAAGGTGACAGACACTCTATATGGCAGGGGTGGCCAAAGTTTTAGTGCCATGGGCCAGTCAGGTGGCTGAGCAGGACGGTCACGTGGCCCCTCCCACTGTAAAACACATCCACGGCTGTCGTAAGCCCGTTCATGACAGCCGCAGTTGCATTTACGGCAGTGTTTTGCGCATGCATGTGTGTGTTTTGCGCATGCATGGGTGCATTTTACTTTGCTTCCAGGAGTGGTGCAGGCTGATTTGGGACCACAGGCCGGATGCAGTTCACAGGCTGTAGTTTGGCCACCCCTGTTCTATGGCACTGATGTCCAACCATGGCACTCCAGCTGTTATTGAACTTCAATTCCCAGAAGCCTTGATCAGCAAGTATGTTGACTTGGGCTTCTGGGAACTGAAGTCCAAGAACACCTGGAGTGCCAAGGTTGGCCATCACTGCAATATGGCATGGTACAAACAGCTCATCTCTTCCCTGATCCTAAAGCCCAGTCTTGCCTAGCTGCAGCCAGGGTTTCTCAACCGTTTCTGCCATATTTTGTACGGTCCCTCTGCCTCCACCCAGAAGCACAAGCATGGCACGAGCCAATGGGTTCCTGCAACAGCAGCATAAGCAAAGTCATACTCACCTCTGAGGTGGGGCCGGCCTGTGGGGAAGACACAAAACAAAGAAGCAAGTTATTAATATGGATTTAGACGCCGTTGCTGCGGTGTTCAAGTCTGCAGTAAACATTCCCCCATCTTTAGGGTTTTTTTTGCTGGTTAACTCAAGCTTTGGGGGAAATCCATGGTTTCTAGTCATCACACTTCTGAGTGTGAGGCTTTCAAGATGGAAAAGGGCTATGCATCGGGTAAAACAAATCCCAAAGCCAAACCAAATTGGCCCGGTTTGGACCAGTCTTTGTGAAGTCTGGATCAAAGAGAAATGGCTAGATTCTGGGATGAAGCAAAGTGAAATGGAGCACAAATTGCCTTAAGCATTTTTTGCCATCTTTCTTTCTTTTTTAACCAAGAAGAAAAATAATGTATTATATTGCTATGAATTTTTGCTAATTTACAACAACAGATTTCCAATTCCACAACTTAAGGCGATGTATTTCTCCGTGGGGGAACTGCAGTGGGTTAGTGGTTAAGACGCTGAACTTGATAATTGGGAGGTCTACAGGTCACCAGTTCGAGACCAGAGTGCTGTACAATGGAGTGAGCTCCCATCAATATGTCCCAGCTCCTGCCAATCTAGTGTCATAAACTTGGAAAAGTTATTTTGTTTTAAGTTACTTGTCACCGTGTCTCAAGGTTGTGAAACGGAGCTTTAAAAGCGAAGCAATTCAAAGATATTCCTGGAAGCATGACGTCACTGGGATTAGTGCCTCTAGTGGACAGAGAAACACCTGAGGGGTTCTCAAGGTTCAATGGACGGGAGTGAACTTTCTAACTCAAGTTCATTGCCCTTTCAAACCATCGGTCAATGACCCTGCCAACGAGATGGAAGGGGGGACAAAATGAGATCTTGGCACTTTGCCAACATGCCTTGACCATGAAAGATTTTGGGGAGCTAAGCGTTATCTCAAGATCTGAGTCCAAGGGCACCTGAAAATTCCTGAGGAGGGAGTAAGAGGGGGAAATTGTGTATAAAACCCCCGGATTTTGTTAAGTAGAGAAGAGCTTCTTCAAAGGAGGGCAAAGCCTTGTACTTCTTTCTGGAGATGAGATCAGGAGAGCATCGGGAAAATGTAACTTTTATCCATGGGGCCAAGCCAGGCCAATTTGGGAGATAGATGAAATCTCGCCAGGCTGACACTTAGCTGGAATTACAGCAAGGCTGGGCTTTAACTCTGGGAAGAGATGAGTCCAGGACGATCCTTAGAATCTGAGCATTTTCTTATTTTAAAGTATAAGTTGCGTGTTACGTTAGATTTAGATTAGGAACCCAGAAATGGGGAATTTTATTTCTAGAATGAGTTGTGAGTTTATTAAGTTTAGCTATGCTTTTCATTTGGATATATCATTTGGATTATGCTTTGCTTCTCATGGCTTCTACAATAAAAAGGAAGACGGAGCCAGGATTGGTTTCGTTACCTACAAAAGACAAAAAGGACGTTTTGTTTTGTGAACTGGATTGTCGGGTTCAAGCATCGAGCTAATTTCACTACTGGAAGTGTGAGATCTTGCAAGTCTCCCATTGCAAGGCCTTGGAACTCGCCCAGGCGAAGGGGAGATCAAAAGGAAAGCGGCTCAGACTGTAGAGTTTCCACAAGACTACCGTGGGAGTGAAATTCTTTTGCCTGGCAGTCTGTAAGGAGGGCCTTGATACAACGCCCAACCATCCCAACAATACAACATTGGGTGGATCTTGGTTCCTCAGCCTCTTCACCTGGTTGCCCTGCTGCTGTCCCAAATAATGGGAGTGAAGGGAGCCCAGTTTGGGGTGCAGGGAAGTGGTGACACCTAGCAGTTTGAAAGCAAGAAATTGCAAGTAGATAAATAGGTACCACTTTGGTGGGAAGGTAAATGCCTGCCACACGTCCATGGAAATGTCTGCAAACACAGACAGCACTGGCTCTTTGGCTATAAACAGAGATGGGCACTGAACCCTAGCGTCAGATGCAACTTGCTTTTGAGCAAGGTCGACTTTTACTATTTCTCCATGAGTCATAGTTATTCCCAGGTGAACCTCTAGTAACACAGACATCTCTAATTAATTGCCCCCCATCTTCTTCATTCATGGGACACCTTCCAAGAAGAAAAGAACAGTCCTACTGGATCAAAGACCTTCAAGATAGTACATAATGGGTGAACCCCCCAAAAATCAAAGCCAAGGAACTATAACCTCCCAAAAGGCACAAACTGTTGTGATGCAACGCTAAGCTCCATCACAATTCAGTGAGATACAGAGCTTGGAAAAGTTATTTATTTTTCACTACAGCTGCCAGCTGCTGCCCAAAAAATTAACCTTCCCAACCTTGGTAGGCAACATTTGGCAAAACCACCAAACCTTTGGGTTGATGCTGAAACAAGGGGCAGAACTACAATTCCCAGAATCCCCTTAGATAAGCTTATTTCCTTCTCCAAGGTCTTCTGCAGTTGGGGACCACCAATATACCACCTGCTTCTTCACCCAGCTTATCCTCCTCCCCTTTTGCCAACCTCTGGAAGCCACCAGAGATGCCATTGGCTTGACCGCTCACTTACTTGAGTGGTTTGGAGAGGTGGCTTGAGACGCTGAGGACACTTGTCGGCTTTGAACTGGCAGGACGCATCATGACCAGCAAGCCCTGACCCTGGGCTGAGGGCACTTCTTTAGCCAGAAGAGGGTTTCCCGGCAATGGCCTGCGGGGTGGCCTGTGCTTTGGATCGACCTGTCAAGGAGAGAAGTCCTGCAACTGAGTATCATCAGGGCAAGAGGATGGCTTGAAGGTTTACATCAGGGATGCCCAAACTTTTCAGGCCACGAGCCGGTCACGTGGTTCAGTGGGCCGGTCACATGGTTCCTCCCACCGGAAGCGGAAGTAAAACATGCCTTGTAATCTGTTTTGCAACAGGATGAGATGGATTTTAAGCTGCCATTTTCTCTGCTTAAACCAGGGGTGGCCAAACTACAGCCTGTGGGCCAGATCCACTCCTGATGCCAATTCATCTGGCCCATGCTGCCCTCAGCGCTCCCAGAAGTGGAAGTAAAACACGCCCATATAGGTGTGTTTTACTTCCACTTCCAGGAGTAATAAGGGCAGTGTGGGCTGGATGAATTGGCATCAGGGGCCAGATCTGGCCCATGGGCCATAGTTTGGGCACCCTTGGTTTCCATAAAAGACGACACCATATGGTAACCAGCCTGGCCAGGCAGTCCTGCTGTGGTGAAAGAGTAGACTCTATTGCCGGCAACTCAATTCCAATCATCAGGCAGTGGTTAACTAACCCGACAACCCTGAGGACTAGTGGCCTTGGGTGGCAAAGTCCACAGGGAAGGAAGGTTGATGGCCCCCAAGTGGATTAAATCCCACTTAAATCCATTTGGATTGACGGCAGCAATTTCATCCATCCTGGCCTGGGGATGATGATGAGGACTTTGTATGCCAAAAGGGCTCAGGACCAGAAAAGTGAGTCGCACAACCAGATCAGTGGTACAGGTGTCACATAGACGCAGACAGTGTTCTCTCTTTGGCTGTATTTATTTATTTTTCTGATTTATATTGCCGCCCAACTCCGAAGACTCTGGGCGGCTCACAGAAAATAAAACCAATCACATTTTAAAAAACCAATAAAAACCCCATTAAAACTGCCACCAAAAATTACTCCGGCCCCTACAGATTAAAAGAGGGAGAGAGTGTTCTTACTAAATCAGCCAGCAGGCAGGGCTCACCCCATTGCTGGTGCCCCACACCTGCTTTTCAGCTCAAGTGGCAGGAGGTCCCAAAGGGCCGGAGCAGACACTGAGAAGGCCCTGCTCCTTCGGGTGCTAGAGAGACAACGAGCCTCCCTAGCAGATAGCACCATGAGAGAGCCTCTCCGGTCTGCTCTGGTGGGACCGGCAGATGTTCTCAAGGTGACGCAGTCTCTTAAGTATCCTGGCCCACTAAATGAAGATGAGCACCAACCCCTAGAGTCATAGATGACAGGCTTTCAAGAAAGGGCAGCTTTGACCTTTATGACACCTAGTGTGGAGTAATATCCCATATGGGTGAGACACAAATGATTGAATGAATGTTCCTCTTGGGTCTACTCACCAAAGGACTCCTGATGGGGCTGCTCGGAAGCGGCTTCTTTGGTGGTGGTAGTTTGGTTTGTGCGCCAAATGTTGTCTGCACAGGAACAGAGGGGGATTTGGTGAAAGGCAAAGGAGGGGGCCGGGCCGGTCTGAGGTCCTTATGAACAGGGGCAGCGGGACTGGGCGCTGGACGGAGAGGGCGGACCACGTTGACCGGATGGGAGGCGCTTTGTGAAGGGTTCGTTCTAAGCAAGGAAATGGCCCTCGTGACCTGACGAAATCAGAGAGAGAGAGAGAGGAGACTCCATGTTATTCTTGTCCAAAAGGAAAGCATATTCTCCCCAGAACTGCACAAACAACACACACACAGATCATGAAAGAGTAATTTACTTTCATGGGTCCATCCTGTCTTTAAGTGTCCCACTTGGCATCTAACAAGCAGTTAAGAAAGCCAAACCCACAACAGCTAACCAAGTTCATCGCTTGATGTGAATCTGGCATCCTCTGCTCTCACTCTCTCCTTCCAAAGATTAAACTATCTTTGGGAGGTTCTCATTCCTAGCCCTCAGGTGTGAAAAGTTACAACCGAAGTACCTGTTATACCAGTGATGGCTAGCCCTGGCACTCCAGGTGTTCTTGAACTTCAATTCCCAGAAGCCCAAATCAGCACTCCTGCTGATCAGGGCCTCTGGGAATTGAAGTTGAAGAACAGCTGGAGGGCCAAGACTGCCCATCACTGTGTTATACCAACAATCCTCTTGTTGGTATCACTCCACCTAAGATAAAGTAGTAGTGGATGCCAAGAGAACTAAGCAAGAGAAGGACCCTCAATACCCTCTGAACGGATATGAGCCTCAAGTCTGCCGGCTCAGATCCAGAAAGAGCTTTATGGCAAGAAGAACCATTCTTGAGGGTACCCAAGAGCAGAACCAAACTAGAAGATGGAGGAAGGCGCTCACTGGACAAGGAATAACATTAAAGGAAGATATAGCTGAGGCCCTGAATAGGCTGAGGTCAGAATCTCTAAATTTAAGATCGACATGCTCAAGTGGTGATTGCTAGCAGACAACAACATGCTGTGTGCATGTGGAGATACAGAAGCCGGCTGATTTGCTGGTCTGCTGATTACTACCAGAAGCATATACCAACAAAGGTTTAAGTTTGGTCAAGGACAAAGCCAAGGAGGTGGCTTCGTTTTGACAGTTTAAAACAGGGATTCTCAACCTGCGGCCCATGGGCCAGGTGTGTCCCATGGCACCATTTCACGTGGCCCCCTATGCCTCCACCACACCTGGAAGTGCCATGTGGTGGAGGAAGGACAAAATGCCCCCCCCCCGGCCCCCGAAGCTGTCTGAGGGAGCGTGACCCGGCCTTCTACTTTAAAAGGTTGAGAACTCCTGGTGTAAAGTCTGACCTGGACACGAAAGAAGATCTGTCAAGAGCTTATTCGCAAGCGCCACAAGTCACAATGTGGCTGAGCAAATGTAGTTGTGTCAACCGGGACTTGGGTTTCAACTTGAGTGGCCGTCACCCTTGGATGCTATGACATTGCCACCATACCAGAATGTCATTTTCCTATGAATGAGATTGTATGAAACAAGTATTATTGTGGGAGATCCCTTTTTCTTCCACTCCGAATCCCATCGGGCTGAGACACCTTTGGTGAAAGGTGAGACCTGATAGGAAAGGCAGTTCTCAGGTCCAGAAGGCTAAAGATTCTCCATCCCAATTTAGGGCATTTGCTAATAATAAGCCAATTCACTGGTGCTAATTCTGCACATGTTTAGGCAGCATGTAGACTAACGCACAGCTAGCTATTAAGAAAACTCTAGCCTGACTCATTCGGGACTTAACATGTTTCCAACACAGCTCTGACTTAGCCAGGCAGACGTGGGCATTTTCTACATGTCAGAGTAACCCGGGCTAAGAATCATCTCAGGCTGCAGTTGTGTTGTCTGGAAGACCACCATTCAACCCTCTGGCTGAAACTAAGCATGTCTCCTATGTGCCTGGAGAGGAACAACCTAGGGCAGTGCTGGTGAACCTATGGCATGCGTGCCAGAGGGGGCACTCAGAGCCCTCTCTGTGGGCACGCATGCTGTCGCCCCAGCACAGAGATCACTCCACCCTCTGCCAAGCAGCCCAATGGGAGAGCTTCCTCACACACACACACACACACACACACACACATCTGATTTCCCCCAAAGAAATGACAGACAGATATATGATGGCAAGATGGGCAAGGCACTCATAATAAGAGTAAGAAGATGCAGCTTAAACACATTTTGGTTCCCTGCCTATGCATGGAATACCTGTTCATTCCAGGAAAGAGTTTTCTACACTATACATGGGGGGGATTGTGTGAGGATGTTGTGACAAATTCACACAGAGAAAGAAGGCGGGACGTGTGCCCACTGACCCTGCCCATACCCAATCTCTAGCACATTGAGCATTATATCTGGAAGACTCTAAACAGGGTCAAGTTGCATTCTTTTTCGATGCTAGGGAAGCCAGCCTTCTCCAGAGTTCCTATGGAAATTGCTTTTTGCACATGCACAGACGCTATCCAAGGAATGCTGAAGGATCCCCTGGTGAGGACAGGAGCAAAGCGTGACCCGGCTGCCCTTTCAGTAGGACATCCAAGCTGGGAATTTTCCATAGGTTGGACGCAGAGAAGGGCAGAGCTAGCAAACTTGTGCTGCCACGTTTGTTTGCACAGAGAACGAATGAGGATACTTACCTGGCCAGAACTTCTCCCCATCATTTTACTAGAGGAAGGAGGAGAAGGGGAGGAAATGTCCTGCAGGGTGAAAGCGGAGTTGGAGTGGCCCCGGCTGGTCTTCTGATGGACGGTGCCACGCCTGTCAGACAAACACAGATCGGGATGAAGATATAAGGATCACAGGCAGTTAAATCAGGTTGGTGGACCCCAGGGTCAAGCAAGAGGGAAGGAGAGGAGAGAAGTTACTTCAACCCTCGGACTCTCTAGTTCAGGGGTTTCCAACTTAAGGCCCATGGGCTGGAGCCAGCCCACGGTGCCATTTCATGTGGCCCTCCACCCCTCCAAGGGCATTCAATAAAAATGGCCATCCCTTAGAAGCTGTTGGGACAAAATGGCCACCCCCATCATGCAGGCAGAGCAAAATGGCCATCCGGCCCTCGAAGCTGACTGAGAGAGCATGACCCGGCCCCTGGATTGAAAAGGTTGGGAACCCCTGCTCTAGTCTGACTCTTAAGATACCAAACTGCATCGAGAGGACACCCTGGGTTTCAGCGTTGCAAAATAGTCCGAATATTATAGTTTAACTTAAAGAGACTCAGTCCAGATTAGTCTTTAGGACTCATTAAGGAGAGGGAATATCTTCCAGACCCACATATAACCTGTGCCCAAAGCATTATTTTGTGGTTATAATTTTATTTGGTTTGTTTATTCTTTATATCTAATTTTTTTAATTGTAAATATTTTTTTAATTTGTTCTATGCTGCCCAGAGTGGGGGAATATCCCAGATGGGTGTGATATCCATCCATCCATCCATCTTTCCTGAATCTCTTCCACAAGATAACACCCATTAGTCCCACCAGTGGTGATGCACATTGGGGGATAAAACTAAGTCAGACAAAACCTGACCGGCAGCTGACCGGCATTACGCGGCGGGACTTTCAAAAGCCGCGCCACCAACACCACCGGAGCCACGGTCCTTTCGCCGGCCTCCTTTGCTGATGTTAAGTACATTGAGCTCTGCTCTGTAATGTTATGATGTTATGGTATATTTATTTTGCACTAATTTGTAAAGTTGTAACTTGTAATCTTTTATTGTATGCTATTGTATTTGGTGTGTTCATTTGTTATATTGTATTTAATTTTCCTGTTGTAAGCCACCCTGAGTTGGCCCTGGCCAAGTAGGGCAGGGTATAAATCGAATAAATGAAAAATGAAATGAAATGAAAACCCACATTCACACATAGACAACAACCCCCACTTCACCCCCACAGTGTTCTTTATGCTTTGCCCTTCAGCCTCCCGCCTCCCCTGTCCTTCCCAGTTTGTCAGACTGTGCAAAGTGCCTGAATGTCAGATCAACATGCTTCAGTGGGGGCTTCTGGCAGACACATACCTGTCAACCGTGGCTCCGGACAATCCGGGACCTGCGCACAACGGTTCTGCGCAAGTCGCGTTCTACGCATGCGTAGAAGGCTGTTATGCTTGCGTAGAACCCTTTTACACTTGCGTAGCCTTCTACGCAAGCGTAAAAGGGTTCTACGCAAGTGTAAAAGCCTTCTACGTATGCGTAGAACGCGACTTGCGCAGAAGGGATGCACAGTACCTCTTTCCCCCCGCTGCCAATTCCTGGGTTTTGGCAGCTGCAGGCGGGAAATGGCGCAAATCGGCGCCAAAAATCGGGAAACCCCGGCCAATCCGGGAAGGTTGACAGGTATGGGCAGACAACACCACGCTGTGTGAATGTGGAGAGATGCAGAATCTGGCTCATTTGCTGGTCTGCCGATGACTACCAGAAACATGCACTGAAGAGGACTTAAGTTTGGTCAAGGAAAAAGCCAAGACTGTGGCTTCAATTTGGCAGTTTAAAGTATAGTTTGAACATGAAAGAAGAAGACGATGACTTTTGAAGCATCCCCTCCCACCACTTAAAAAAAAATCTATTTAGAAATATATCGGGTTCAGTTAGCTGGCCAAAGGTGCTCAAAAGCTGACCTCTGAGTCTGAGTCTCCTTCCTGAACTTCCTTATATTAAAAAAAAACCTCACACTTTCCCCCAAGAGGTCATAAAATCAAGTAGGGGGTCAAGATGTCAACAAATGTCTATTTTAAAAGTGTGCTGACTGTGACAGTTGACGGAATACAGCCAAACCAAAGGGCTTGCCATGTTTGCAGTGGCGGGGAGTTCCACAGGGACATGGAGGTGCAACCTCAAGCAAGAAGCTCAAGGCCAAACCCTGGGCCACAGAGGAAGGGACTCATCCTTGGCTTAGGGCATGGGTGCCCAAACCTTTTGGGCCGTGGGCTGATCATAGTGTTCAGTGTGCCGGTCACGTGGTTCCTCCCACCGGAAGCAGAAGTAAAACGTGCCATGTAATCTGTTTTGCAACAGATATGTTTTGCAACCGGATGAGATAGATTTTAAGCTGCCATTTTCTCTGCTTAAACCGGGTGCCCAAACTACGGTCCATGGGGTGGATCCAGCCCCCCAATGGCAATTCATCCAGCCTTTGATGCCCTCGTTGCTCCTGGAAGCAGAAGTAAAATGCACCCGTACATGCACGTTTTACTTCCGCTTCTAGGAGTGACAAGGGTGGCGTGGGCAGGATGAATTGCCATCGGGGGCCGGATCTGGCTGACGGGCCATAGTTTGGCCACCCCAGGCTTACAGGAACACCCTTTCCCGCTTGCTCTCCTCTGCTCACCTGCAAGTCTCGCGACCCTTCCCTAAGCCTTTGATCCACTTGTCCAGGAAGGAAGGGTCCCGTCTGTACAAGACGAAGCATCCGACGGCTCCGGCGACCAGGATCGCGCTCAGCACCACCAGGACTTTCGCGACGGTGTCATAATCTGTAAGATGACGTTTAAGGAGGGAGAACGTTACGTCTGGAGCACGGACAGACCTGCAGACAGGCAGCATCATCAGGTTTAATATACCAGCTGCCAGTGCTTGTTTCATTAAAGAGTTTGGTGGTAACAACTCTGGACATGACGACTGGAAAGTCAGCAGTTCAAGACCCGAGTGCTGAGCTATCTGTGTCCCAGCTCCTGCCAACCTAGCAGTTTGAATGCAAAAACCTCTAGTAGATAAACATCAAGTAGATCAGGGGTTCCCAACCTAAGGCCCTTGGGATGGATCCAGCCCGCTGCATCATTTCATGTGGCCCTCCATCCCTCCAATGGCAGCCCCTTTGATGCTGTTGGGACAAAATAGCCACCACCACCCCACCCTCATGCAGGCAGGGCAAAATGGCCGTCCGGCCCTCAAAGCTGACTGAGAGAACATGACCCGGCCCCCAGCTTGAAAAGGTTGGGAACCCCTGAAGGAGATAAACAGGTATCACTACAGCGGGAAAGGTTCCATGTTCTCTGGCATCTAGTTATGGCTGCCACATGACCACAGAAACATCTGCAGATGCAGAGAGCACTGGCTCTTTGGCTGTAAACAGAGATGAGCACTAACCCCTAGAGTCAGATACACGTTTGCTGACCCCCTGGGCTAGAGGGTCAGTACTCACTGTCATAGCGCACAGGTCCACTGTCTACGCTGCCGCCCAGCCCGGGCTTCTCGCAAAAGGGAGGGGCCCAGTTGGCATCGCAGTGGCAGTTCTGGTTGCTGTTGCAGACCTAGGAGAGAGAAAGCCAGAAATCATTGAGGCTGGAGGGGTCAGCCCGACACCTGGCTAGACCACAAGAACACAACACCCTCATTAAAAGATATAAAACAGGGGTTCCCAACCTAAAGCCTGTGAGCTGGATCCAGCCCACAGCACCATTTCATGTGGCCCCCTGCCCCTCCAAGGGCATTTGAGAAACAAAATGGACACCCCTTTGAAGCTGTTGGGACAAAATGGCCACCCCCCATCATGCAGGCAGAGTAAAATGGCTGTCCGGCCCTCAAAGCTGACTGAGAGAGTGTGTGACTTGGCCCCCCGCTTGAAAAGGTTGGGAACCCCTCATATAAAACAATGGGATATAAGCACATCCCTGCTACACCGTTACACATACCTGTCAAGCGCAGCTCCGGAGATTACGGGACCTGCGCAGAATGTTTTTGCGCAGGTCCATTCTACGCATGTGTAAAAGCCTTCTACGCATACGTAGAAGTGACCTGCGCAGAAACGTTATGCGCAGGTCGCTTCTACGCATGCGTAGAAGGCTTCTACGCATCCCCTTCTGCACAGAAGCCTTCTACACATGCGTAGAAGGGTTCTACGCATGCATAGAAAGGTTCTACGCATGCGTAGAAGGGTTCTATGCATGCATAGAAAGGACCTGTGCAGAACCTGCGCAGAAAGGACCTGCGCAGTAACTCCTTTCCCCCCGCTGCCAAATTACGGGGTAGCGGCAGCTCCGGGCGGGAAATGGAGAAAATTGGCACGGAAATACGGGAAATCCCGGCCAATCCGGGATACTTGACAGGTATGCCGTTACAGTGGATTGATTCCAGTTTAATGGTCTGCACTCTGCCGCCTATAGGATTCTGGGATTTGTAGTTAGGTGAGAGACATAGGATTATTCTGTGGTAGTTCAAGGGAATGAACTACAGCTGCCCAGGGTAGGAAAATCCCTTAGATGGGTGGAGTATAAATATAATAAATAAAAATATAAATAAATAAAATGTGTCACAGCCCTCAGATAAAGAACTGTAAGTCCCTTACAAACTGGCACATCCCAGGATTAGACAGGGTGGCATCAAGGCAGTTAAAGTCCTATAAACCCATTTGGGTGGGTTCACAGAGACTTGGGCTTCTGGGAATTGAAGTTCAAGAACACCTGGAGTGCCAAGGTTCGTCATCATTCACTGTACAGTACTAGCTTTATGGCCAGAATCCTATCGCCAATTTACACATGGAGAAAGAGGACCGGGATCAGGCTTGGCGGCAAATTGCCACCCATGACAGAGAGATCCTGGTGGCATGACCCTGGCACTTCATTAGTGACTGGCAATGTTCCTTGCTAAAGCAAAATGTGACAATAAGACTCTGGCCTAGAAGACAATAAACGGAAAAGGCAGGAGAGATGGAAACCCTGCTCTTTAGAAAAAAAAAACTCAGAAATTATTACTTGGCAGTTAATATCCCATTATTAATTCACTGATTCTCTTTGTCTAGTTTAGCCAATGTTCCCTGAAGAGATTTTTATATCCTGCAGTTTAATTTAATGTGCGGCTTAGATTTTACATACACTGTATTAGAATGCAGAAGCCAGTCAGTGCGTGCCAAATTGATTATTAGGATAAACTCGTTACCGAGGGTCTCTTTGGCTCTCTCCTGTCCTTGAGGGATGTGTCAAGCTAAGACACTAAGAACTGTTCTGGGAAATAATTGGCATTTTGCCCCCCAACATACTGGGCACTCATTTTACTGACTTCAGAAGGATGGAAGGCTAAGTCAGCTTTGATCCCCGGTCAGGATCAAACTCACAAAGTTCTGGCTACAGTACAGCACTTGAACCACTGCACAACCAGGGCTCTTCAATTCCCTTCTTTCCCCTTTTTCAGATCTGGCCAGAATGGGGTTTTCCTGCAAGAATCACCGATGGATACCAGCCTGAACACAGAGTGTGCTAGTTTAGCCAAAGGACATGCTGGCCAATATCTTTTGGGTTCAACTTTGAACCTGAGAACATTCAATGACCACAGTGGCGAATGCACATGTGCCAATACAGAGATCCATTCTGGACTGCTGGGCATGGCCTTCCATTGGGTTGTCCTTGGTGTAATTTCAATGGGTAGGCTTCTAAAGCAGGGGTGCCCAAACCTTTCAGGCCACGGGCTGGTCACATGTTTCAGTGGGCCAGTCACGTGGTTCCTCTAACCGGCAGTGGAAGTACGGGCATGTTTTACTTCGACTTCTGGGAGCGACGAGGGCAGCATGGGCCGGATGAATTGGCGTCGGCAGCCAGATCCAGCCCATGGGCCATTGTTTGGACACCCCTGCTCTAAAGCCACTCCAGGAATGCTCTGTTATCAGAGACCTGGGCACCAATGACTTAAACTGTTAGAGTAGTACAACAATGGAACTCATGACCTCGGGAGGTGATGAACACTCCAATATTGGAAACATTGAATTGAAAAATGGACCTCTGTCAGACCTTCTTTGACTTGGATTCCCTTGGGGTTGGACTCGACAGCCTCCGAGGCCCCTTCCAACTCGATTATTCTTTGATTTTATGAAAACAGCCTTCTCAGTTAAGCAACATCCTCCCTCTTTAAACTTGGATTTGTGCCAACTCATACTTCCAGAAGCAAGACCTTTGCTGATCACTCACCCCATGCCCGTGACACTTGGAGATGCACTTGTCCAGGTCAAAAAATGAGGCGTTCAGACACTGCTGGTCCTTGCATACCTGCAATGAGAGTGGCCTTCAGATCAGGTCGACTCAAACTGATTAAGGATCCTTGGGAAACCCAGTCTTGTTAATGACAATGCAAACTGACTCCATTCATCCCTCTATGGATCCATCTATTCCTAGAAATGGCAAATATTATTTAGTTGTTGGCAAACTTCTGCAAATACGTTTGTACCCCAGTGCTTCTAGGACAGTGATGGTGAACCTTGACACTCCAGGTGTTCTTGGACTTCAATTCCCAAAAGCCCAAGTCTCTGTGAACCCACAGGAATGGGTTTACTGCACGTATGTCCATTCGTGTGGACTCACGACCCTGAGCATGGGCTTCTGGGAACTGAAGTCCAAGAACACACAGTAAACCCATTCATGTGGATTCTCAGAGACTTGGGCTTCTGGGAATTGAAGTCCAAGAACTCATGGAGTGCCTGGGTTCGCCATCACGGTTCTAGGAGCTTAAAACAAGCATTCAACATGGGATGATACTTCCAGATAGATCTTCAGAGGCACATAGATAATTGTTGCAACAAAGGTTCACCAAAGCATAGATTGTGCTTTGAAGGGGCATCTGAGACTCTCTTCAAAGTCCTGTTTGCGTCTGCTAAGTGTTTGCGAGTTCCCTGACTGCTAAGAGCGCAAGTTCTGACTTAGTTTGAAACATTAGAGTGAAAAGCCCATTGTTTGCAACCGAGCAAAAGCAGAGATTCTCAGAGCACAGAATCCAATGCAAAGCATCTGTGTTTGCACCAGTAGCTCTGGGATGCTCAGGTATCAGGACAAGTGGACATTTCAGTTGTGAGCTGTCTGAACGGCTCGCAGTACCGCCTGACCTTCGAAGCCCAAAGGTGTGTGGGTTACTTGATGAGTCAGGCAACTGGATTTGCCCACAATTTCCTGCTTCAGCTTCCAGCCTTCCTGGTACAGTTGGATCAGGGCCACCTGCTGACCCATGCAGTTCCTGAACTCATTCTCTCAGTTCTTGTTCCTGATGAACAGATCTCAAACACCTCCTTCTGTACTGCATGAGATAAAATGTACTCAGCACATTTAGACGCATAGGAAGCAGCCTTATATGAAGCCACTGGTTCTTCAGGTCCAGCTCAGGCTGGCAGCATTGGCTCTCCATGATTTCAAAACCCAAGGTGGGGGGGAGGCCCTCCCAGCATTACCTGGAGATACCTGGCATTCCCTCATGGTCTCCCATTCATGTACTAACTAGCTTCAGCCCTGCTTAGCTTCTAAAACCAAGCAAGACCAGGTTTGTTCTGGTGGCTTCACCATTTATTTTCACCATTACGCTACTCACCATTCCATCTCCACACTTGGTCCCCGTCAACACCAGTCCCGGGTCAGACAGGTCTCCCTCGTCATCCTTGGTTGCATACACCAAGGTCCCCCGGCACTTTATCTCCATCCCGTTAAAGCGGATTGTGGTGTCCATGGAGATGGTGTTGGTCCCTTTGGGCTTTGCGGCCGAACTTTGACACTGGATCTTTCCACACTTGGCATCTCTGGAAGGAGAGATAAAAACGAGTGTGGACAGGAGACTTGGCCAACCTCCTGCTCTAGAAGCTGGATTCCTCCTTATACAGTGAGAGAGGCATCTTTGCTGTTGTAGTTGTTATGTGCCATCAAATCACCTCTGATTTATGACCATTCTATGAATGGAAGATCTCCAAAATGCCGTTTCCTTAACAACCCTGATTAGCTCTTGCAGACTCAAGCTTGTGATTTCCTCATGAAGTCAATCCATCGCATGTTAGGTCTTCCTCTCTTCCTGCTGCCATCCACATTTATTTTATTTTATTTATTTATATATTTCATCATTTCTATCCTGCCTTCCTCATCCTTGGATGACCCAAAGCGGCATACAAACAAGAGTTTAAAATATACAAAATCTTTAAAACTGCAAAACCCTCCCTAACCCTTTAAGAAAAATACAAAACACCGTTTAAAACATCTTCCTCTTCCTCCTCTCCTTCCTCCTCTTCTTCCTAGCTGGTGTTATTTGGTGTTCTTGTAATACAACTACTGTACTGTATCTTTACTAGCCCACTAAAAATCTTCCCAAAAATTCCCAACCCTCACTAGCTTTCAACTCATACAGGTCATCATTGGGCTGGGCGCCAGAAATCTGTGTACATGGTGCAGAAAAATCACGAAGGGTTACAAAACCTATGGCCGCATGTGCTGGCCAAACAGGGCTGAAATCAGCCCGTCAGAGAGTAAGGTTTTAAATTTCACTGACCCTTACCGCCCAGTATTTTACAATTTTATTTCTACATCCAGGCTGACATGTACAAGGTGGACACATTCCCCGCGCCACAAGCAGGCAGCAGGTCCTCTCTCAAAAGGAGTTTACAGAGTCAAGTGATTGAAGCAAGAAAGCCAAGCCATGGGAAGTGTCAGATGGGTGAATTTGGCTTGGGCAAAGACTCTTCGCCTCTCTGGTTAAATCGACACATCTGTCCAAAAGAATAAGCCTACACCAGAACAGAAGCCACATTAGCAGCCTCAAAGCAGTGCTCACCTCCAGGCGCATTTGATGTAGTGCCCATGTTTATCCTTGCCACAGTTGCCATACATGTCACCGGCCCTGTTGACATCTTGGAAACAAGCATCGGGAGCCGGCGAAGCCCCTGCGGAGTGGAGGACGGCAAAGGAGAGATGGAAAGAGGAGGACCTGAAGCAGATGAAAGCAGTCCAAGGGACTTCTCCCCTCTCCCCGACACACATGCGCACACACACCGCTGGTTCTTTTCCTCCCTCTTCCCCCCCCTCTTGCAAAGCAAGGCACTTAGTGCACTCTCTGGGCAGTTTACAAGTTAATTAGCACTTTGCCCCCCCAACATGCTGGGTACTCATTTTACCCACCTTGGAAGGATGGAAGGCTGAGTCAACCTTGAGCCCTGGTCAGGATCCAACTCACAACCTTTTGGTTGCAGGACAGCAGTTTAACCACTGCGCCACCAGGGCACATTCTTGCACATTCTATCACACTCTTGTGTAGCCAAGAAACAGGGCTGGGATGTTACAGACAAGGGTCTGGATCCTTGAGGGTCCAGGTAGACCAGGCTCAGCGTTTGAATAGCACCCTCAATCCCTTGGCCTCCCTTCCTTCATTGATAAACATTTGATAAAGGATGAAGCACACCCAGTAGCAGAAATTGGCATAAACCCCTTTCCCTCTGACCCTAGCTTGGCTCTCCCTGTGGGAATCCTGCAGGATTTGCAACACATCAGAATCCAGCCGCTGCCAGGAGTGTACATTCAATGCTCAAGCACTGAGCATGAACTCCATGAGGCAAATTGACCAGCACCTTTTCGGACCACTCTCAGCTCTCGGTCACTTGGGTGGATCTGTGAGCTACTCCTTCTTCTTCTTTTGTGTCCCAATCAAACCCTGGACTGCCAAAATGAAGCCTCTTGGCTTTGTCGTTGGCCATAATTAAATCTTTGTCAGTCCTTGCTTCTGGCAGCAATTGGCAGAACGGTAGGTGAGCCGGAATCTGTGTCTCTCCACAGTCACACAGCATGTTGTGGTCTGCCAGCAGCCTCTATTTGAACATGTTGATCTTGCATTTAAGGACTCCAACCACCTGAGCTAATGAATGGATTTGGCTCTCTACCTAGCTTTTGAATTGCAACCTCTAGCATCTCTTCTACTCACTGTGTGAAGTGGGGCCCACAGGAGTGGCAGCCAAACAACATTGTAAAGGTTTGCACTTTGTCCACCCTGATGCAACCTAAGAGGTCAGGTTTTACATCCAGCTTTACTCAAGAGAAGGTGCAGAAACTGTGCAGGCAGGGAGGGGGCTGCTCACCTGGCCCCCACAGCTGGACACACTGTTGGTGGTGGGTCATGCACATGCCATCTTTGCAATATGCTTCCCCAGTGGAGCACGTGGAGCCATCCAGCAAGTAGACGTTGGTGGGGCAGTATGGAGAAGCCCCTGTGCAGTATTCGGGGAGGTCACAAGATCCGGCTGCTTCTCGGCACAAGGTCCCTGCCGTCTTGAGCTATGGATGCCACAAGAAAGGAAACGAGACAGAGGCGCCTCCACATCAGTCAAGGGAAAGAAGAAACACTATTCCTGTCTGAACAGTCCAGGTCTAGGGGCTGCAGTGGCGCAGTGGTTAAGCAAAGTCGGCAGTTCGAGACCTGGGTACTGCATGATGATTTGAGCGCCTGTCTCTGTCCCAGCTCCTGCCAACCTAGCAGTTCGAAAGCGAGAAGTTGCAAGTGGATAAATAGTTACCAGCAGGACTGTAGTGGCTTAGTAGTTAAGATGTTGAACTTGACGGCTGGAAAGTCGACAGTTCAGAACCTGAGTGTTGCATGACTGCTGCTGCAAGCAGACAAATAGGTATTTCGGTGGGAAAAGATCTTGGGGATATGAAAGGAGCCTCATTCGTGGGTCCCCTGAGCAGAGTTTCTCCAGCAAAAAAACGTTTCAACCGAGAATATTTTCTGATGTGAAATTATTATTATTAACAGTCCTGGTCTAGTTGGTGGAGCCTGAACTTATATAGGACAACAAGAACCACGTGTGCCCATTTTGTGCGGGACCACTGGGATTGCATCTGTGGGAACGGATAATCTCCTCCAGAAGCTTCATGTAGATATTAAATAGGAGAGGCGTGAGGACCGAGCCGTGAGGCACCCCATATTGAAGGAGCATAGGGCTGGACCTCTCGTCCTCCAACCACACCGACTGGGTCCAACCCATCAGAAATGAGGAAAACCAGGACCACACAGTGCCCTGGATCCCCAGTCCATGGAACCGTTCCAGAAGGATACCATGGTCAACAGTGTCGAAGGCTGCTGAGAGGTCAAGAAGAGCCAGGACAGACGGGTTACCTCCGTCCTGCTCCCGCCAGAGATCATCCATCAGCATGACCAATGCCGTCTCTGTACCATATCCAGGCCTGAATCCTGACTGAAAAGGGTCCAGATAACCCGCTTCACCCAGGACCCCCTGTAGCAGCCGCGCCACTGCCTTCTCCAACGCCTTCTCCAAGAAGGGGAGGTTGGATACAGGTCTAAAATTGGCTATTATAGTCGGATTGAGCAATGGGATGGGTTTTTTTTTCAGGAGTGGGCGCACCAATCCATGTTTTAAAGGTGCAGGAAACACCCCCTCCCGCAGTGAAGAATTAATTATAGCTTCAACCCAATCGCCTGACACCACCTTGGTTGTTTTAACCAACCAGGCGGGATGGGGATCCAATAAGCAGGCAGATCCAAGGAGCCTGTCCACTTCCTCAGGGACAACAGGATCGAACCGATCCCAGGTAACATGGCAAGACTGTGGCCCAGTCAACATATGGTTCAGTTGGCTTAAAAACTCCATTTTGGAGACAGATATCCTTCCTCTGGGGACTGCAGTGGCTTAGCGGTGGTTAGGACATTGAACTTTGATGAATGGAAGGTTGGCAGGTCAGCAGTTCGAGACCCGAGTGCTGCACAATGGAGTGAGCTCCCGCTGTCTGTCTCAGCTCATGGCAACCTAGCAGTTCGAAAGCAAGAAATTGCAAGTAGATAAATAGGTAACAGTGTTCCATGCGCTCTGGTGTCTACTCATGCCTGCCACATGATCACAGAAACATCTGCAGGCACAGACCGCGCTGGCTCTTTGTCTATAAATGGAAATGAACATGGAACCCTAGAGTCAGGCACAACTGACTTTCGAGCTAGGGAGACCCTCCCTGTTCTTTTGGACTGCATCCCCCAAGAAAGGTAACAATGTTCCGTGCACTTTGGAGTCTAGTTATGCTTTGCCACATGATCATAGAAGCCTCTGTAGACACAGGCAGTGCTGGGTCTTTGGCTATAAATGGAGATGATGATCACCGCACCCTAGAGTCAGATGTGACTGGCTTTCAAGCAAGGGAGACCATTTCCTATCCTTCTTCGAAAGCTGTGGTTCCCAATGTGGGGCACAACCACATGGGGTGGGGGGGGCAATTTGATTTTTAAGGGGGGTAATTATGAGTATGTGTTATTAACAGTTAGTGGCCTTTTAGGCTTCCTCCACATGAATACAAGTCCACTTTTTGAATAATAAGAATTATAGGTCATGCGGGGGAGTCAGGATTTTGGAGATGCTTAGGTGGGGCATGGCTAAAACAAAGGTTGGGAACCACTGCTTTCAATCAGGGATTGATTCAGACAAAACCAGACAAAAGAATAAATCCTGGCACCCACTTTGGCAGGGGTGTCCAAACTGCAGCCCGTGGGCTGGATCTGGCCCCTGACACCAATTCATCCGGCCCATGCCACCCTCGTCGCTCCTGGAAGCAGAAGTAAAATGCAGGTGTGTTTTACTTCTGCTTCCAGGAGTGATGAGGGTGGCATGGGCCAGATGAATTGGCATCGGAGCTGGATCCGGCCCACGGGCCATAGTTCAGGCACCACTGGTTTAAGCAGAGAAAATGGCAACCTAAAATCTATCTCATCCTGTTTCAAAACATATCTGTTGCAAAACAAATTGCAAGGCACGTTTTACTTCTGCTTCCGGTGGGAAGAACCACGTGACTGGCCCACAGCCCAAATTGTTTGGGCACCCTCGCACTAACGGCGGGTAAGTGGCAACATCGATCCAAGAGAAGCTGGATTACCTTGCAGTTCCTGCAGCAGTCCCCGTGGGCACACTGCGCGCCATCTTTCAGGGTACAGTTATGTGCATTGCAGCAAGGGTTGGTGCATTCCTGGAAAAGACCATGGGGTGGGGGTGGAGGAAACCAGGTGTCATTATCAGTGCACACCTTCTACCTGAAACACAGGTAGGCAGCAGCAGCAGCCAAGAAGCCATCATAACCCCACCAACCCTCTTCTACCACTGGGCTCTTTGGATATCCCCCCCCCCCGGCAGTGGTTAAACTGCTGTACTGTAGCCAAAACATTGTGAGTTCAATTCTGACGGGGAACAAGGTTGATTTAGCCTATTCCATCCTTCCGAGGTTGTTAAAATGAGCCCCCAGGGTCCTTCTTCAAGTGTGGAGTCCAGAACTGGACATGATACAATAGTTGGGGGTCTGACCAGACAGAGGGGAACCAGCAGTAACTCACGGGTTATGGAGACCACACTTCTCTGTTAATGCAGCCTAAAACAGCATTGGCTTTTTCTGGAGCCACCTCACCCTGAGGATGAAGATGAATTTCCATGGGGAGGGGGCAAGGACCTGAGCTGGAAGTGGAGCCATCCCTCGTTAGCCATCATTCGTTAACCTGGCTGCCCAGGTGAGTCTGAGGGCTTTGAATGGGAGCCTTTAAACCAGGGATTCTCAACCTGCAGCCCAAAGGCCGGATGCGGCCAACAGCACCATTTACCGCCTCCACCACACCAGGAAGTGCCATGTGGTGGAAGAAGGGCAACATGGCTGTCCAGCCCCCGAAGCTGTCTGAGGGAGCGTGACCCGGCCCCCAGCTTTAAAAGGTTGAGAACTCCTGTTTAAAACCTATTCCTTTTTTTAAAAAGAAATGATTTAATATAAAGAGAAGCAAAAAATACCAAGCAATTCAAAAATACAACACCAACAATACAACAGTAAAATTATGTTTTAAAAAATGAAGAAAGAGGAGGAGATAAAGACGACGACGATGAAGATGGAAGAGGAGGAGAAACAATAACATCTACGAATACGGTCACCCATCACCAACGGGATGTTAATATCTTAACAAGTAATATAAACAAAAGTCTCATCTATTTATTTTTAATCCCTTATTTCCAAAAACTTAAATAATCCTGCGCTGCTTTTATCCCTGCAGTTTTAACAAAAGCATAATCAATAAAATCTCCCCGTATCTCTATAAAGTAATTACTCTTTCCCATACCTTTCTTTAATTTTATTTTGCATGCCAATTTATCATTTAAGGCCATGTTCCCTAGCTCTTTACACCCCTCTTCACCATGTAAATTCCATGCCCCCCCCTCAATGTGCAGGTTGGGTTTCCTGCCCCACCCCTTCCGAAACGCATTCCCGGCTTAGAAGACCTGCCTCGGTTTCCCCGCAGTCGCACTCCTCCCCGTCTTCCAAGAATCCGTTCCCGCATTTTTTGCCCCCTTCGAGGTCTTTGGTGTCGGGCATGTTAAAAAGGCACATGCCGCCTCCCTTTTGAAAATAACTTTCCAGTTGTCTCCGGCTGCAGCTGCTGAAGACCTTTGGGAAGGGATAGCTGAGGAGAGAAACAAGGAGAAGGAAAGCTAAGAGAGGCCAGGATCAGACCTGATCTGCACACAGCAAAACTCTGGAGTCACTCCTCAATTGGCTGGACTCTCGTCCCTTATATGCGCAAAAGCCAGTCACATACAACTCTAGTGCTGGGTGCTCATCTCCGCTTACAAACAAAGAGCCAGGGCTGTCTGCATCTGCATTTACATGGACATGTGGCAGGCATGGGTAGATGCCAAAGTGCATGGAACGCTGTTCCCTTTCCTGCGGAAGAGGTACTTATCCTGTAATTTCTTGCTCTTGAACTACTAGGTTGGCAGGAGCTGGGACAGACGGTGGGAGCTCACTCCCTCATGCAGCACTCAGGTTCTGAACTGCCGACTTTCCAGCCGTCAAGTTCAACATCTTAACTACTAAGCCACCGCAGTCCTGCTGGTACCTATTTATCCACTTGCAACTTCTCGCTTTCAGACTGCTAGGTTGGCAGGAGCTGGGACAGACGATGGGAGCTCACTCTGTTGGGCAGCACTCAGGTCTCGAAATACTGATCGGCCAACCTTTGGGTCGTTAAGTTCAGCATCTTGACCGCGAAGCCCAGTTCTCCTCTGCCTTCCTTTTAATACCCCCTTCTTGCTACTGTACAGCAGTCTCCATGCTGGGTGCCTTGTAACTTAAGGAAATATGGTTTTAATTTACAGCTGCGGATGTTTTCCCCCAGGACTCCATGTGACACAGCCAGGAAGGCAACGGCGGCGCAAGGAGAGACGCCACAGAAAGAGAGAAAAGAGAACAAATCCTCATTCTCCAAAACAAATATGCAAGCCAAGAAACCACCTAGCTGTGACTGAGAGATATTTTCTTTTTACACAAAAAACCACGCAAGTTCGGCCTCTACCTTTCCAGATCAAATCATCCTGTCCGTGAGCTCGGAAAGTGATATTTTTGAAAGAGAGTGCTCAGACCTTCTCAGCCAGAAATTCCCAACTGCTGGTCATATTTGCTGGAGATGTGGGGAATTTTAGTTTTTAAAAAGGGCCACGGTGGCTTAGTGGTTAAGATGCTGGGCTTGACAACCGGAAGGCCAGCAGTTCAAGACCTGAGTGCGGCATGACAGAGTGAGCTCCCGTCATCTGTCCCAGCTCCTGCCAACCTAGCAGTTTGCAAGCAAGAAATTGCAAACAGATCAATAGGTACCACTTCAGCGAGAAAGGTACATAAGAACATAGGAACAGCCTTGCTGGAACAGGCCACAGCCCATCCAGTCCAGCATTCTGTCTCACACAGTGGCTCACCATTTCCTTCAGGGTATTCCCAAGGAGATGCCTTCACCTGCTTAGGATTCCCTGGAAATGGCATTGAGAGATATCCTGCCTATCTCTCCAACCCGCAGGTTGTCCTTAGGTATCCATTATAATTATAGCCATGGATACCCTTGTCCTCCATGAACTTGTCTAATCCTTTCTTAAAGCTGTCAAGACTGACAGCTGTCACCACTTCTTCTGGCAGGGAGTTCCATAGACCAGTAATCCTCTGGGTGAAAAAGTACTTTCTCTTATTTGTTTGAGAACTAGTACCCAAAAGTTTCATCGAGTGTCTCCTAGTTCTAGTGTTATGCGATAGGGAAAACAGTTTTTCCTTATCTACTTTGTCCACACCGTGCATGATTTTATAAACTTCAATCCGGTCACCTCTTAGACGCCGTCGTTCAAGAGCAAAGAGGCCCAACCGTTGCAGCCTCAGATGGTAAGGAAGGTGTTCCAGTCCCCTAATCATTCTGGTTGCCCTCCTCTGCACTTTTTCCAGCTCCATAATATCCTTCTGGAGGTATGGCGAAGTAACAGCATTCCGTGCACTCCAGTGTCTAGTCATGCCTGTCATACAACCACAGAAACGTCTGCAGATGCAGACGGCACTGGAGCTTTGGCTGTAAATGGAGATGGGTACCACGTCCTAGAGTCGGACACAACTGGCTTTCGAGCAAGGGCGAACTTTACCTTTACTCTATAAATTGGCCGATAGCATCTTCTGCAAATGAATAACCCCTTTTGTCCTCCTTTGCTATTATCCTTGTTCTCCAACATGTTGCTGTGTAAATGACCAGGCTAACATCTGTACCAGTAGTTCTCAACCTTTAGTGGTCCAGATGATCTGGACCTCAACGTCCAGCCAGTGCAAACAACAGCCAGGAATTCTTGGTAACTTTTGCGAACGAAAGACTGAAGGTCTTTGACTCCCATCAAATTATGGAGGTAGTATGGAACCAAACATGGAATCAAAGAATTATGAAAAACATGTCAGTGAGAATTTAAAAACACTGTTATAAGATAATTTGAAGATTGTACACTACCCCAATTCAACTAAGCCATTATGATTCCAGTTACAGGGGAGATTGTTGGAGATGTAATGAATATCCTGGGACATTTTTTCATTATAATAATTTCATATCAGAAATTATTCTGGGTTGAAAGATTCCACTCAGGGAATGCCCAAATGAGGCTCCTTTCATGTCCTCAAGACCTGGGACAGAGACGGGCACTCAATCTGTCATGCAGTACCCGGGTCTCGAAATGCGAACTTGCCAGTCTTTCCAGCTAACAAGGTGAGCCACCTCATCCCCTTATTTTTTCATTTACATTGGGAATGTAAGGAGGTGAATAAAACTTGGATACATGTCTTTGAAGAAGTAAACAATATCTTATCACTTAGAATACAATTGTGTCCCCCTGGGGATGGATCTACACTGTATTTGTACTTATATGTTACTAGCCGATTACCCGGCCTTGCTCGGGTTTTTCCCCCCATACATGTGTCAGGCCTCTAACCAGCTCAATTACATCATGATGATGTCACAATCAGGTAACCTACCTGGGGGGGCTATGACATTAGTATCACTATGGATACTACCACTGGGACACACACATACACCCTCCTGTCGAGTATACTTCCCTTTGCAGATGAATTTAGGGGCATACACATACACCCCATGGGGCTCGTGACCCCCGCAGTGACTATCCAGCACACCCAAGGTGTGTTCCACATTACTGCACGATCGGTACAGGGGTGCAGATTTGTATTTATTACATACAAGAGGACAGCTCTGCTTTATATATATAGATATAGATATGTACATTATTTTTCTTTTTTTATCATGTTTTAAAATAAAAACAAAAATTGGGGGGACAACCTCGAGGATGCTTCTTAGCAACCATTGAATCAGCTCTGTACTCTTCTATAGGGCCAGGCTTCTCCGGGCTTCACCATGTATCTCCCGGACAATTACATCCCAAAACTACCCAGCCCATCTTACCCTGTGGCAGCAGCCATGACACAGCCACCCTGGGACGGTGTGGCTTCCATGCAGCAGCCCTCAGCATCATGGCTCATGCCGAAGTTGTGGCCGATCTCATGGGCCATAGTGGCAGCAGCTCCGATGGGTAGCTCCGAATGGTCCTAGGAAGGAAGGATAGCAAACAAAAACTTCACCAGGCGAAAAGGAGGATGGAGTTTGGCCCAGGACCCAAAGGGAATTGCTTCTGGGACTCAATTTTGGGCTGGACTTTAGTTCCAGAATCTGTTTTGTAGCTCAATCAAGGGCCCACACTGATCTAGAATATCAGCATCAATTTATGGCAGGAACAAACGCTCTTGAGGGTACGCAAAAGCAAAACCAAATTAGGAGATGGAGGAAGAAGCTCACTGGACAAGGAACATAAGAACATAAGAACAGCCTTGTTGGAAGATGCCACAGGAGCCCATCCAGTCCAGCATTCTGTCTCACACAGTGGCTCACCATTGGCTTCAGGGTATTATTCCCAAGCAGATGCCTTCACCTGCTTAGGATTCCCTGGAAATGGCATTGAGAGAGATCCTGCCTCTCTCTCCAACCCGGAGGTTGTCCTTAGGTATCCATAACAATGTTAAAGGAGGAGATGGCTGAGGAACTCAACCTCCCCTACATCATTTTGAGAACCTGAATAGTCTGAGGGTCGGAGTCCCTAAATGCAAGACCAACAGGCTCAAGTGGGGGCTGCTGGCAGACAACAACATGCTGTGTGAATATGGAGAGATACAGAATCCAGCTCATTTGCTGGTCTGTCAACTACTACCGGAAACATATACTGGCCTGAATTTAAGTTTGGCCAAGGACAAAGCCAAGAAGGTGGCTTCATTTTGGCAGTTAAAAGTTTGATCCTGACACGGAAGAAGAAGAAGCATTCACCCAACTAAGGATACGAGTCAAAAGGGTTTCCCCCTGTGGATTTCAGTTTGGAAACATGATCCCAGTATCGTGGGACCACTGATGGAAGAACAGTAATAGTCCCCCCTAGCAAGTCTTGCTTGTTAAGAAAGGGATCAAGCCACACCACGGAGAGAAATGCTCTCCATAGGTTCTCATCCTTGGGCCCACAATGTTCTTGGACTTCAATTCCCCAAAGCCCTGATCAGCAGGTGTGCTAATTTGGGCTTCTGGGAATTGAAGTCCAAGAACACCTGGAGTGACAAGGTTGAGAAACACTGTGTCTAGACCAGGCCTAACCATGCCCAGGAAGCCAAAGCAGGTGCATTTACAGCTATCGTAAATGTGTACACTTCCACCTTTACGACAGCTACGGGCACGTATGCACATGCACGGGCGCATTTTACATCTGACATAAACACGTCCACTTCCACGTGCAGTGGAGGTGGCAATGGGCCAGATGGAATGGCATCACTGGCTGGGGCCGGCCCTCGGGCCGTAGGTTGGGAACCCCTGGTCTAGACAGCAGAGGGGTGGGGTCCTCCAGGGTCAATCATCTCCTTACCATGCTCACACCACCAGAGTTTTCTGCGGAACACATGCCCTCTAGTGGAGCCATCCCAATGGTTGTCCCTCTGAATGGTACGCCACTGTGGAAACAAAGAGAAAAAAGATTCCATTGTTAGGGTCTCCTGGCAGTGTGAAGAGGGTTTTCATCTCCCCAGGAACTTTAAAATAACCAGGGCATGTGGAATTCATTGCAGCCAGATGTTATGAAGACTAGCCTATTTTATGCTCCAAACAGTCAGGGGTGGGAAATAAGAAGTCACTGGGCAACCCCAGTTCAACGTCTCCAGAGTCCTCTTCCTTAAAGCCCAAAGGCACACATTTTATTCCTGTCCTCAACCCAAAAAATAGTAGGTATGAATCTCATTTAAGTCTGTCTTTGGCTTAACAGTGGGTAACAGGGATCTTAGCAAACACACACACATGAGTCTGCATGAAGGAGAGAGGGTGAACTTGGATATGACCAATATGGGGGTTTCAGAACGTCAAAGACTACCTCCTTTTTTTAACCATGGTTCTTCACAGAATTATTTTCATTGGATGCCTGATCTCTTCAACTGGAGAAATCAGGGACTGAATCTGCAAACTTTTGCATGGGATCCCGAAGGTATCATATTCAGGTCACCCACTGCATCTGAGAGCCAGCGTGATGTAGTGGACAGAATGGTGGACTAGGTCTCAGAAGACCTGGGTTCAAATCCTTGCTCTGCCTGGAAAGCCCCCGAACATATCACCTATGAGGGTCACTATGAGGTAGAAGCAAGAAGATGACACAGAACTGCAGTGGCTCTGAGACGCGGGGGCCACTAGTGAATGGCTGGTGCAAAATGGACATCAACATGCTTCCTATTGGTGACCAACTGTGCATGCATGTGTGCAAATGTTAAACTGCAGTCTTCACAGATCCTAGACTTGCATTTGGGCAGTTTGCATCCAGACAAAGCACATCAGAAAAGCACATCAGAGTCTCAAGGTGGGTTCTCAGCTCAACAGACACAGGAAGCAGGAGACGTCCAGACTAAAGAGTTCCACATCCATTCCACAAAAGGGGTTGCAAGAACACCTGTGGGAAGCAATCCACTGGTTCTGCCCCTCCCTCCCCAGCCTAACTCTACACAAGAGTAGAGGCAGATTGGAAGAGAAGAAAGGTCAATTCAGAGGGACATCCATGGATCATCTCCACCTGATCGTTGGTGTTGTTCAGTAGCACAGTCGAGTCTGACCCCATGGTACACCAGGCTCCTCTGTCATCAGTCATCCTCCGTAGTCCGCCCAGGTCTATGCCCACTGCATCAACAATGCCATCTAGCCATCTCATCATGATCAGAGGTCTCAAGGGTTTGGTCCCCTCCTTTCATCGGGTCTTTATTTTAAACCCTTTGTAGAACATTCATATCGGGCTTGTTTGCTTGTCTAACCCGGGATCAATGTTCTACCAATGTTCTACCTGAAGGCTTTTAAACTGGAGAACACATGCTCTGCATCTCAAACACATGCTCTGCATCTGAAACAGAGCTTGGAAAAGTTCTGGGTTCTTGACTATGACTACTAGAACACCGCCTTCTCAGGGCCTACAACTCAAGAGTCCAAAAAGCCAAGAACACTCACGTCAGAAGCTGTGCGTTATCGTGCTTCTTCCTAGACTTCAAAGACTTTTTCCACTGCAGGAAGGAGACCAAGGTGGCGTGGGCATCGCTGCTGACTGGGCAGTGGTCCCGATCCGTCCATACTTCGACACCAATCAGGGCCACTTTGATGTTCAGGGACCGATAAAACTGGAGAAAGGAGGGCAGGAAGAGAAGAGAGTCCTTAAGGCAGGAGTTCCCAACCTTTTCAAGCCAAGGGATGGGTCACACACTCTCAGTCAACTTCATAGGCCAGATGGCCATTTTGCCCTGCCGGGACAATGGGGGTGGCCATTTTGTGCCAACAGCCTCAAAGAGGCAGCATTTTGTTTCTCGAATGCACTTGGAGGGGTGAGGTGGGCACATGAAATGGTGCTGTGGGCCAAATCTGGCCCACAGGCCTTAGGTTGGGAACCCCTGCCTTAGGGAGAGGTTTTAGGACCACCTAGTAATCTTCTTCTTGTGCCGTAGCCGATTCTGAATATTGACTATCCTTATGGCGATCAACCATGAAGATTGTGCTGGGAACCATATAATATAGTGACCTTCCATTAGCCTTCTTGATCGCAGCATGACACCCATACCACTGATCCATTTCAACGAGTCACTTTCTGGTCCTGAGCCCTTTTGGCATGTAAAGTCCTCCTCATTCCCAGGGGAGTAATGATGAAGCTGCTGCCCTCCATCAAAATGGAGTCAAGTGAGATTTAATCCACTTGTGAACCATCACCCTTCCCTGTGGACATCAGCACTCACGGCCATTCGTCCTGAGGGTTGTCGGGTTAGTTAACACCGCTGCCCAATGATTGGCATTGTGTCACTGGCAATATTTATTTTATTTATTCTCTACTCTATTACCATAGCAGGATAACATGGCCAGACTGGCACCTAGTTATGAACTACCAAAATAGTATCTTTTTAAAGCAACACTGGGATATATGAGAGGCTGAAGTCTTATTGCACTTGGTGCATGCCTACAGAAGTTCATGGGGAGTTGTGCCCACATACCTGACCATGCAACTGGTTGCACAACTGGTTCAAAACTGATTGTGCAACTGCATCCTGGACGTGACTTCTGCCATGGTGCAAATTTTGCAAAGACAATCAAATGCTTGTTTTTGTCAGAAAGTTAAATGCTAAATAAGACAGGGCAGAGGTATCTCTGCACATTTAATGCACCACACAAGGACCAAAGACAAAAAGGGGAGGTCTAGTTAAAAACAGGTGCAGAGGACTGATGGTCTACTACCATATATCCCTTTTCCTTTTAAAACAGAATACTCTACTTAGATTCTTTCTCCATGATTTGGGCAGCTCCAGAATTAAATGCACAGATCTGATTTAAAACAAATGCTTAACAAATTCGTTAAACAACATCTGCTAGCAGAAACAGACTCCTGTGGCTTCCTGTTGGTCAGATCCTGTAATACGACTAAGGATCTATGAATCACCCACATTATCATTCACTACAGGTAGCTGAAAATGTGCTCTTTCCCATGCTTCTTTGTAAACTGTGTGATTACCTTATCGACATAATTTGCAATCTCCCGGATCCGTTGCTTCGTATGCCCCAAATTTTGCTTTTGATTCGTAAACTGGGGTGGGGGGAGATTGGGAAAGAAGAAGAGAAAGGAGAAGTTTAAATGAAAATAGATATAATTAATGGTATTGTCTATTAACCAAAGGCCAACACACAGGCTGCATGATGTCCTTTGGAAAATTCATTTTGTCCAGAAATGTGTCACATGCATCCGATAACATTCAGGAGGATCCGTTCTTATTCTGGAACTACCATCATTCAGAAAATGCAAATATCAGATCTCACAAACTAAATAGGTCACACCTGTCAAGCGTGCTCTGGAAAATACGGGACCTGCACAGAACCCTTCTGCGCAGAACCCTTCTGTGCATGCACAGAAGGGTTATGCGCATACGTGCATGCGCAGTAACTACTTTCCCTGCCGGCCAAATTACGGGGTGGTGGGAAAGTGGAGGAAGCGGTGCGGAAATATGGGAAATCCTGGCCAATCTGGGATACTTGACAGGTATTAAATAGGTCCTCTTTTTCACACTGAAAAATTGGAAGTCTGATGTTTAGGTCAGGAGCAGGCAGCCCGTAGGCCAAATCTGATGGGTGGGCCAGTGGCTGTTGGGAAACAATTTCCCTTTGCTGCCTTCAAAAGAAGAAACTATGCAATAGAGACAACACCGTCCTGCTTTTCCAACAACTTCCCTTGAGTTGGTGTCCATCCTAACATGCTGTACTGGGCCAGAAGAGACCAGAATTTGAACACAGTACAGTAATACCTCGCATAAAGAGTGGCTTGATTAGAGACCATTTCTCTGAATGGTCACCTTGCTTAACAACTAAAACCAACCAAAAACTTGCTTAACAACTAAAACCAACCTGAGACTCACTTAACAACTAAAACCAACCTAAAACTCGCTTAACAACTAAATCGGGGTTCGCAATCACACACACACACACACACACACACACACACACACACACACACCAGGAGTCACAATGGGTCACTTACAATGGTGTTTCGCTTAAAGAGCAATCCCATGGAACACATAATGCTCTTTAAGCGAGGTACCACTGTACGCTTTTTTTAGGCCATGTGGTGGCTTAGTGGTTAAGAAGCTGAGCTTGACGGCCAGAAATTTGGCAAGTTGGCAGTTCAGGGCCTGAATGCTGTACGACAGAATGAGCTCCCGTCTCCGTCCCAGTTCCTGCCGACCTCGCAGTTCGAAAGCAAGAAATTGCAAGTAGATCAATAGGTAACAGTGTTCCATGCACTCTGGTGTCTAGTCATGCCTGCCACATGATCACAGAAACATCTGCAGGCACAGACCGCACCGGCTCTTTGTCTATAAACGGAAATGAACATGGAACCCTAGTCAGGCACAACTGACTTTCGAGCTAGGGAGACCCTCCCTCCCTCTTCTTTTGGACTGCATATCCCAAGAAGACCCCCACCCCACCCTCCAGCTAATCTTGCTGACTAGGGGTTTCTGAGTGTTGCAGTCCAATTGAAGCCCAAGAACATCTGGAGTGCCAAGGTTTGCCATCACGGTGTTATAGCATGTTGGGACATCCACCCATTCACAAGGCTTCCAAAGAGGATCCCTACTATAGGTTTCACCAAGCATCTAGGCTCCTCGAAGATTGTGGATACTTTATACATTTTGAACCACAATCTGTCATACCCTCTAGGCCCGTGATGGCGAACCTTGGCACTCCAGATGTTCTTGGACTTCAGTTCCCAGAAGCCCAAGCACCCTGTGAATCCACACGAATGAATGGGTTTACTGCAATTCATCCGGCCCGCGCTGCCCTCGTAACTCCCAGAAGTGGAAGTAAAACACGCCCGTACAGAGGAAGTGTTAACCCGGAAGAGTCTTAACCGTACGGACGCATTTTACTTCCGCTTCCGGGAGCAACGAGGGCAGTGCGAGCCAGATGAATCGCAGTAAAGCCATTCGTGTGGATTCACAGGGTGTTTGGGCTTCTGGAAATTGAAGTCCAAGAACATCTGGAATGCCAAGGTTCACCACCACGGCTCTAGGCCCATGATGGTGAAACTTGGCACTCCAGGTGTTCTTGGACTTTAGTCACCAGAAGCCCAAGCCAGCACTCCTGCTGATCAGGGCTTTTGGGAATTGAAGTTCAAGAACAGCTGGAGTGCCAAGGTTCCCCATCACTGCCCTGGCTAATCTTTCTCACACCCGGACCAAACCAAAGGACCGCTGAGAGAACTAAGCAAGGGAGTGACCCTCAACATCCTCTGAATGGATATCACCCTCAAATCCACCGGCTCAGGTCCAAAAGGAAAACAATTACACTTATATACCCTGCTCCGTAGCATTTAGGACATTCTCTGGGCGGTTCACAGAGAAATTAATATTTTGGTTCCAACATGCTGGGTCCTCGATGGAAGAAGCTGAGTCAACCTGGAGTCCTGGTCAGGATTGAACTCACAACGTTCTGGCTGTAGAATAGCAGTTTTAACCACTGTGCCACCAGAGCTCATATCCAGGAAGAATTTTATGGCAAGAACTAACATTCTTGAGGGTAAGGTAAAGGTAAAGGTCACGCTTGCTCAAAAGCCAGCCGTATCCGACTCTAGGGTTCAGTGCTCATTTCTGTTTATAGCCGACATTTCCGCAGACATTTGCGTGGACATGTGGCAGGCACGACTAGACACAGGGCTGTTTACCTTCCCAATAAAGTGGTACCTATTTACACAAGAGTAGAACCAAATTAGAAGATGGAAGTGAGGCTCTCCTATGGACAAAAACACACAGGCTGCCAAGACCAGGTGCAGGCTGCTGTGAATCTGAACTGCTTTGACGCTAGTGCATCTTTATTTCATTAAAGCATTGCATGAAGGAAGACTCTATGACAAAGAGGACAGCATACTTACTAGGGTATAGTCAGCGACAATGTAGAGCTCCATGTATTTCAATGTCCTCCAGACATCCCTCCTTTTCTGCAAAACACAATTGCTTTAGTATCCCTTCTCATGCATGTTATTCATGCACCAAGGTGCAGAAATTGTGACAAAGGGTGCAACAAAACCTGGTAAATTTTCTCCTCCTGATCAGAAGATCGGCACATTTTGCTCTTGAGCAGAAGTAAAAATTATCAGGAGTAGAATATGGTTTTTTTTAAAAGAGAAAGAAAGAAAATCTGCCACTTTTGTGCAAAATCCCTGTATTTTGTATTAAAACCCTGGTGTTATACCCTTGTTCTTTGCACAAAAAGCAACTTTTCAATGCATACTTTACGCCTCTTACATGAAATATATTTCTCTACCAAAAAACCAAAAACCTGAGCCATAATATGAAAGTCAAACAAGTCAAGAAATGAAAAGACGAAAGAAATGTTGAAACCATTTGGTTCTCATTCTGTTCGTTTTATCCAGCAGACAGAAGAGGATTGGAGGAGCCCTCCAAAAAACACCCAAGACATAAACAGAATAATCCTACTGGATAATCCTGATTATTCAGAATTGTGGTATACAATGGCTAGAGGATGATTACCATTCTCAGGAATTGGAAACAGGTATAATTATGAGCTTCGGCTCGGCGTTTGTTTGTGATGGAGTTTACGGATGCTGAATGTTTGAAATGTAAGGCAAACAAGGCACCCTTCCAACTTTATTTTTAAAAGGAAGGGGAAAAGGCATAATGTCTCTCATAACCACACGCAGCAAGAAGAGGAATTTCTGGTGAAACAAATAAGCAAAGCTTTATATCAGCATTTCCCAACCTTTGGTTTTTGGACTTTAATTCTCAGAAGCGTCAGTCAGTCCAATGGCTGATCAGTGCTTTGGGGAATTGACTGAGGTGTTTGGGAACTGAAGTCCAAAAACTGAAGGTTGAGGAAACACTGCTCTAGATCTACCCTCGTTAAACAACTAACGAGGAGCCGTTGATACAAGGGTATCCATGGCTATAATTATAATGGATACCTAAGGGCAACCTCCAGGTTGGAGAGATAGGCAGGATCTCTCTCAATGCCATTTCCAGGGAATCCTAAGCAGGTGAAGGCATCTCCTTGGGAAGAATACCCTGAAGCACATGGTGAGCCACTGTGTGAGAGAGAATGATGGACTGGATCATGGGCTCCTGTGGCCTCTTCCAGCAAGGCTGTTCTTATGTTCTACAGTTTGTTAGGCAGTCATTGCTAGGGGTGGTCAGCGGCCCCAAAGCAATGCGTATGTGCAGTAAACCCATTCGTGTGGATTCACAGAGCAGCGTTTCCCAAACTTTGGTTCTTGGACTTCAATTCCCAGAAGCCTCGGGCAGTTCCCCAAAGCACTGATCAGCCAATGTCCTGACTGAGGCATCTGGGAATCGAGTCCTTCTGTGGGGCCTAGGCCCCACATTGGGAAATACTGCTCTATTAGCTTCAAAGAAGGCCATTCATGGAGGGAACCATGTAGGCCCCTGGCTTCCTATTTTTGGATTAAACAAAAGATACAGCCTGCTGTCTTTCTCCCATTCACCATCTAAGCCAGTGATGTCAAACCTTGGCACTCCAGATGTTCTTGGCACTCCAGTTGTTCTTGAACTTCAATTCCCAGAAGCCCTGATCAGCAGGAGTGCTGACTTGGGCTTCTGGGAACTGAAGTCCAAGAACACCTGGAGTGCCAAGCTTCACCATCACTGATCTAAGCTAACCAGCCTGGCTTTTACACCATGCCATGTACATTTGCCTGAAGAAGTGACCTGTGAGTTACGAAAGCTTGCACTGCTTTATTTTTTGAGTGACCCTACAAAAGGTATCCCCTTTGTTCTGCAGTTGTTTGATTGTATGGATGGGTCACACGGCTTAATTTTGCTAACTGCTCTAGAGTATGGGGGCCAAAACTTTTTGGGCCGTGGGCCAGCCACGTGGTTCAAAGGGCTGGTCACTACGGCCCCCGATCCAGCCCCCGATGCCAATTCATCCGGCCCACAAAGCCCTCATTGCTCCGTACGAGCGCGTTTTATTTCCACTTCCAGGAGAAACAGGGGCTTTGTGGGCTGGATGAATTAGTGTCATGGGCCGGATCCAGACCCCAGGCCATACTTTGGGCACCCCTGCTATAGAGGTTCACTCCTCCTCCTGATAGGCTTGTTGCATGCTAAGTTTTCTGTGCATGGCACAAAAGCTTACCCGCCGCCATTGCTCCGGTTCAAAAAATCTAGCAAGGTCAGCTAAGTTGCTTTGCGTCCCGTGGCCAAGCCCACAAGTCCCACCTTGGAGGGGCAAATGTTCAGTCCTATAAACGACGTGAGGCTCAGATTCTGGCCTTGGTGGAGGCTTCAAGTAATAGCTGTCATTGTGGTTGAGACGGATCAGGCCACTAAGGGAAGAGGAGCGAAAAAGAGGAGATGATACGGCTTTTTTTGGAAGATGCAATTTCAGTCAGACAGTGACTGCAGCCACGAAACAAAAAGAGACGCCTCCTTCTCAGGAGACAAGCTATGGCAAACCTAGGCAGCATAATAAAAAGTGGAGACATCACCCTGCCAACAAAAGTCCGCATAGTCAAAGCAATGGTATCCCCAGTAGTCATGTATGGTTGTGAGAGCTGGACCACAAGGAAGGCTGAGCACAGAAGAAGCCTTTGTGGTGATGGAGGAGAGTTTTGAGAGTCTCTTGGACTGCAAGGAGATCAAATCAGTCCATCCTGAAAGAAATCAACCCTGACTGCTCACTGGAAGGATGAATGCTGGAGCTGAGGCTCAAGTACTTTGGCCACCAAATGAGAAGAGAGGACCCTGATGTTGGGAAAGATTGAAGGCAAAAGGGAGAAGGTCGCGGCAGAGGATGAGATGGCTAGGTGGCATCATTTTTGCAGTGGGCGTAGATCTGGGCAAACTATGGAGGACGGCAAATGACAGAGGAGCCTGGCATGGAGTGGTCCATGGGGTCGCAAAGGGTCGGTCTCGACTGCACAACTGAACAACAAAAATTTCAGTCATGCAAACCATCCAGAATTTGCTGGTTTCCCAGACATTTCTCTATGCCACCAGCTGTCCCTTCTGGGTCTGGGCCAAATCCTCACCCCTTACTAGGAGGAAGTGAGTAAGCAGACCACAGTGGCAGCTGTTGCACCCAATTCCTCTCATCGGTTGACCCCCTGTTCCCTTCAGGGCCTATGGGAAAAGCCGCTAGCCCTTAAAAAGGTGGAGCAGCAACAGCAGCTAAGGTTACATCACCGTAACGCTGGCCCTGGCTGTAGCAATAGGCCTCCCAAATGGGTCGAGCAACCTGAGGAGTGGCTGGTGAGACCAAAGACCCAGTCCTCACTCAGCCAGGACACTCACTGGTTGAACCCTGCCTGAGACTGGCCCGTTCCACTGGACTATTCTGAAGATGCAATGCACGTGCACCATTACCAACTTCCGGAGAGAACCACGTGCACCATTACCAACTTCCTTGGAAGCATGATTACAGTGGAATCCATAAAAAAGCAGGTGCCACACTGCCTAACAACACATCTTTTTGTTGTAATGGCCTGGAAACCAGCCTGCATTTTGAAAATTTAATTTTTTTGGGAGATCCCAGTCTCTTTGAATTGAAAGGCCATTGCTACGTGAGCTGGTTGTCTGACCTGATCTGGTTGGTGGTGAAGCAGAATCAACTGGGAATTGGAAATCTATCAGGGAAATCTCTAGCTTGTCCAGAAGGTATCCCGTGTGCCTTGAAGCAGCAAAAGTCTTAAGCTGGCTTCCTAGGTGGGTAATGGGTTCACTGGGAGTGGAAGGAGTCCCATGATAGTTGGAAATTATTGGATTCCTGACATTAGTTTTCCAGCCACATTGCTCTGTCCATCCACAATTGTTGTTGTTGTTCAGCCTCACAGTCGAGTCTGACCCTTTGTGACCCCAAGTGGACCACAGCATGCCAGGCTCCTCTGTCATCTGCTATCCTTCATAGTCCACCCAGATCTACGCCCACTGTGCCCACAATAACCATCTCATCCTCTGCCGCCCCCTTCTCCTTTTGCCTTTGATCTTTCCTAGCCTCAGGGCCTTCTCCAATGCGTCCTCTCTTCTCCTTTGGTGGCCAAAGCACTTGAACTACAGCTTCAGTAATTTCCTGAATTTTACTGGCCACATTATGCAGTGGGAATGGAATGCATGTATTTGCATGGCCCTTCTTCTGTGGACAGTAGAAGCCCCACCATTCATGCTGGTTAGATGGGTGGAGGACAGGAGGAAGGTGACCCCAAAGATCTCAGAGAGATCTTACCCCCATCCTACTGTTCCACCACATGGCTGCAAATGTTCCACGATGGCATCCTCTGATCTACATCTGGGCAGAGCAGGGGGGGAACCTGCTCTATCAGACTTCACAACACGGGTGAGCCATTATGCAAGCACAACATCTAGATCTCCTCAGGCACTGGAGCTCTACTACAATCAATGAAGTGGGTCATATCCGCCGCCACCAAACTACTACCCTTGATCTCCTCTTCTTCTATGCTTCTCCTTCACCTTCTCCTGGTTACCAGGTTCAGAGCTCTTCAGGGAATTAGGTTCTGGCTGGATAGCTCAGGGAGGGAAGTCTCTGATTACAGAGCCAGGGAGTTTGATTCCCCACTGGGTCTCTTAGGAGAAGAGCAAGAAAGTATAGCCTTGGGTAAGCTGGACGGTGGTCCCAGGGCAACCCCAGAAGAAGGACCTGGGAAACTTTTGAGAAGACTGTACCTCAAAAATGCTGGAAAGGGATGCCATAAGTCAGAAAGTTTGGTTTCACTTACCAGTGATAACTTTCGTTCTTCGAGTATATAGTTTGTGAATACACACTCATGGGTTATGCGCCTGCGCAGAACGGCCGATCGGAGGCTTGAAAAGCTATTGGTCAAAAGTTTTGGCAGTAAGACCGCCCACCCTGAGGCGCCCGCGCGCCATTTTACCTCAGTTCCATACTTAAGCCAGGCACAGGATAAACCAATTGATCTCATCCGTGCAGCTCAAGAGGGGAGGCAGGGTGGGTAGTGTGTATTCACAAACTATATACTCGAAGAACGAAAGTTATCACTGGTAAGTGAAACCGAACTTTCTCCTTCGTATAGTTTGTGAATCCACACTCATGGGAGATTAGCAAGCTCACACTTACTTGGTCGGTGGGCAGTCGGATGAGATGATCCCACGATGAAGATGATGATGACGGTCAGGCAGGGTGAACTGTCAAGGGCGATGGGCCCGGAGCCCCCGAGTGAGGACGACACGGCCAAGCCTGGCGTCCGCAGTGGCTCTGGTGTCCACCCTGTAATGCTGGACAAATGTAGAAGGTCTGGACCAGGTGGCAGCCTTACAGATGTCCTCAAGCGGTGTGCCCTCCAGAAAAGCCGTGGATGTTGCAACCGCTCTGGTAGAGTGCGCCCTGACGTGCGGTGGAGGTGGCAGCGATGCCGACTCGTAGGCCAAGTAGATGGTAGAGGTGATCCATTTGGAGAACCGCTGCGCAGAGATGGGTTCACCTTTGGATTTGCCCCCATACGCCACGAAAAGGCGTTGCGACTTCCTGAACTCCCTTGTCCTGCTGGTGTAAAACAATAAAGCTCGTTTGACATCCAGCGTGTGCCAAGTCCTTTCTTGGGCGTTAGTGGGGTTCTGGAAGAATGTAGGCAAGGAGATAGTCTGTGCCATATGAAACTGGGAGACCACCTTGGGAAGAAAGGTGATGTCCGCTTGGAGTACCACACGGTCATTGAAGAATTGAAGAAAAGGTGCGTCTGCCCGTAGAGCAACCAGCTCACCAGCTCGTCGGGCAGACGTGATGGCCACAAGAAAAGCCGTCTTCCAAGTGAGGAGGCGAGCATCCGCGGTAGCCATGGGCTCGAAAGGAGTCCTGGTGAGCGCGTTGAGGACGGTAGAGAGTGACCATTGGGCCGTCGGAGTCCTGACCGGAGGGAAGGCGTTGCGCAACCCCTTGAGGAAACGTTTCACCGTTTGGTCGCGGAAGGCGCCAGAAGCGGGCGAGCCAGCCGGAGAGTGAGCCACGACCGCTGCGAGGTGTACTTGGATGGAGGTGATGCTGAGGCCAGACTCCGCCAGATGGAGGAGGTAGGTCAAGACGTCCTGCAGTCCCACCTGTGAGAGGGACGTCTGCTGGGATGCCAGGAAAGCACAAAAACGCCTGTATTTGGAAGCGTAGGACTTCCTAGTGGAAGGGCGCCTGGCTAGTTCCAGGATCCTGGACAGTCTGGGGTTATCCTCCACGCGGTGAGGTGGAGGCTGGGCAGGTCCGAGTGGTGAAGCTGGCCCTGCTCCATTTGGAGGAGCGTCGGTGACTCCGGCAGCGTGCGATACTGAGATGACATGCGCAACAGCAGCGGAAACCATGGTTGGCGAGGCCATGCTGGGGCCACTAGGATGGCCCTGGTCCTGTGTTGAAGCATTCTGGTGAGAACCTTCTGGATCAGAGGAAACGGAGGAAAAGCGTAGAAATAGTCCTGATCCCACCGTTTCATGAAGGCATCGCCCTCGGAGTTCATCCCGATGCCTGCCCTGGAGCAGTACCAGTGGCATTTCGTGTTGGACTCCGACGCAAAGAGGTCGATGTTCGGAGTCCCCCAGGCCTCGCAAAGCGACTGAAAAACCTCGTCGTTCAGTTCCCATTCGTGGGTCGTCGAGGTGAGGCGGCTGAGATGGTCGGCCAAGACATTCAGCTTGCCCTGAATGTGCACTCCAATCGGAAAAATGTGCCTCTCCAGGCATCATTCCCAGAGTTGCACAGTGAGGTAAAGAAGGGTGGTGGATTGTGTTCCTCCCTGCTTGTTCAGATACGCCACAGCCGTGGTGTTGTCCGAGGCCACTTGGACCGCCTTGCCCATGAGCAGGCTCTCGAAGGAACGGAGGGCCTTCCAAATGGCCAGCAGCTCCAAGTAGTTGATATGGTGCACCATCTCCTGAGGCGACCAAGGGTTGTTGACCGTGAGAGTCCCGCAGGCAGCCCCCCAGCCGAGGTTGCTTGCGTCGGTCAATATTTGCAACGAAGGTTGCGGGGAGTAAAAGCTCTTCCCCGTTGTCACGTTGAGTGGTGTCGCCCACCACAGCAGTTGGTCCCTCAGCTCCGGAGACGGAGTTAGCTGTTTGGACTGACTCTCGCGGAGCGCATCAAATTCGTGCAGGAGCCACGACTGTAGGGACCGGAACTTTAACTTGGCGTGAGGAACCACAGCCGTCGTTGAGGCCATAAGGCCTAGCAGTCTTTGAGCCTTCTTCGCCCTGATGCACAGTTTGGTGCGAAGGTCGTTCACTCCCTGCGCGATGTCCTGCAAGCGCTTCTGGGGTGCAAAGGCTCTGGTGGCAAGCGAGTCGAGTACCGCTCCAATGTACTCGACGTGTTGAGAGGGAATCAACTTCGATTTGGTGAAGTTGATCCTGAGGCCAAGACTCTCCATGAGGTGGACCGTGAATTGCGTGTCCCGAATGGCCGACGAGCTGGTGGGGGATACAATCAGCCAGTCGTCGATGTATGGGAAGACCCTGATTCCCCGCTGGCGAAGGAAGGCAGCCACCGGAGCCATGCATTTGGTGAAGACTCGTGGTGCCGTGGCCAGACCGAACGGTAGACATCGGTACTGGTACACCGAATTGCCGATGCGGAATCGGAGGAACCTTCGGTGCTCCTCGAGGATGGAGACATGGAAGTAAGCGTCCTTGAGGTCTATGACTGTGAACCAGTCCCCTTTGTTGATGAGGGGGAGGACGGTCTGCAGGGTCACCATCCGGAACTTCCTGGTGTGGATGCACTTGTTCAGGCGGCGCAGGTCCAGAATCGGGCGAAGTCCTCCGTCCTTCTTCTGAACCACGAAGTACCTCGAGTAGAAGCCATTGTCCCATTCGGGCGGCGCCACCCGCTCGATGGCTCCCTTGGACAGAAGAGTTGATATTTCTTCCTCCAAATGGGGGGACGAGGTGGTGAGACGATGTCTCCCTACTCGAGGCGCCCGCACGAACTCGATGGCGTAGCCAGAGGACAAGATCTTTAAGACCCACCGGTCGTCCGTGATGCCTGACCATATCTGGAGGAAGTTCCGGAGGGGGAGGTACGGGATATGGAGCGCGAGAGACTCGGCCGTCGCAGCTTCAAACGCGCGACTTGGACTTAGCGTCCGAACGCTTGCCGTGCCCGTAGGGCTGGTAGCGGGGCTTGTGCTGGCGCCGTTGCTTGTAGGAGCCAGACCTGGGCTGTTCCACGGGGCCACCCTGTTGTTGCGGGTTCCCCTGGTACCGCCGCGTGAAGGGCTGGAATCTCGGTCTGGCAGCCGGAGCCGGCGTGGTGAGCCCCAGGAACTTGGCGGTGGAGTTAGTTTGCCGCATCTCGTTGAGGACCTTGTCCGTGTCCTGTCCGAAGAGGCCTTGCCCGTCGAAGGGGAACTCCTCGATGAGCTTCTTCATAGCATCATCGAGGGAGGTGCCCCTAAGCCAGGCGTGACGGCAGAGCAGGATAGCAGACGCCATGTCCTTCGCCGCATAGTCATTGATATGCCTGGCTGTTCGCATTTGTTGCTCTGCCAGGAAGTCCCCTTCGGATGCCAGCGCGTCGATCCGTTTCTCGGTGTCGGCGGGCAGCGTCGCCGTTTCGGCCTTCACTCGCTCCCAGAGGTGAGACTGGTAAAGGCCCATGGCAGCCGAGTAGTTGGCGGCACGGAGGAAGAGGGAACCGGTGGCGTAGAATTTTCGGCCCACCGCGTCCAGCTTCTTCCCTTCCGGGGTCGAAGGCACCGGGAACCCGCTGGTGGCCGTCCTGTGCTGAAAAGCCTTGACCACCAGGGAGTTTGGCAAGGGGTGAGCCTGCAAAAACTCGACGTTCTCGTCCAGGACTCTATACATGCCGTTGAGCCTGGACGAAACGGAGTGTGCTGACACCGGCTTCCTCCATGTCGCCTTCGCCGACGTCAACATGGACGGAAGCATGGTGATATGGACCGGCCGTACCGCACGTCTGTCCAGCTTTGCGGTCATTTGGTCCTCACCTTCCAGTGGCGGCTGGTCCACCTTCAGGTTCAGCGCGGTCCCCAGGCGCGTCAGCATGGCCGTAAGCGAGCGTTGGTCCTCACCACACGGTGGGTCAACCGCGCCGATGGCTTGGTCCGGCGTCCTTTCGGCGTCGACGTCTCCCTCGTCCTCCTCCGAAGAGGCGCTGGAGTCATCGGAGGACGAGGGAGGAACTCTTACATCCACGTCGGGACCGCGCCAGTACGGCCTGGGTGGGCCGGCGGGATGGGAGTCCACCGCATCAACGTCTGGACCAACCCGCGACGATGTGGGTGGGCCAGCGGAGTGGACACTCGACCCTCGGGAGGTCGGAGGGGCCACAGCAGGGCCAACATCCCTGGGGCTTGCGGAGGTCGGTACCGGAGCCGCAGAGGCCGCAGGCATGGAGGTCTTAAACTGGTTCGCCAACTGAGCCATGACCTCAAACATCCCCTTCAGGAGTTCCATCTGGGGTGGATCCGGCACCGGCAGGAGCGACGGAACGGTGGCCGACGAAACGGTGGCTGGTAGAACCGGCGACGAAACGGTGGCCGGCATGGAGATTGCCGCGTCGTCGAGCATTGGAGTCCTGGGCCTTGGGGAGACGGAGGCCTGTCTCGTAGGCGAACGGGCCCTCCCACGAGGCGGCGACGGGAGAACCTGAAGTGGGCGAGCTGGAGCCCCAGCCCTGCGTCCTTTTTCAGGCGATCCCGAGGAGGACCGTCCTCCCCAGATGGAGGACCCAGGCGACGGACATCTTGCGACCGAGTATGGCGGCAAAGGTCCCGGAGAAACAGGGGTGCGCGGAGTAGGCGGGAGCGATCGCCTCTTCTCCGACCCGTGCTTCTTTTTCTTCTCCCCGTTCTTGTCCCTCTTCTTCTTCTTCTTGATGGGAAGAGCGGAAGAAGAAGCCGAAGGCGGAGGAGGCTGAGAGACACTAGCCGAGGTAGAAGCGGCCGCAATGGGAGCCAGGGAGAGTTCCATTAGATGGGCTTTGAGCCGGTAGCTCCGGTTCTGCACTGCCAGACGGGTGAATTTCTTGCAGTGAGGGCAAGACTGGCTCTGGTGAGACTCTCCGAGGCAAAAAAGGCAGAGGCTATGCCCGTCGGAGGCCGGAAACTTTTTCAGGCAAGCCGAACACTGTTTGAAGGCCGCGGCCATCAAAGAAAAAATTCTTCCAACGGAAGTTTCTGGAACGTGGGTACCCCGAAGGGCTGGCCAGCCGCCACCCCCCTTGAGGGGGGAAACGGTGACCGAAGCGAGTAGGTAACTGAGTCCACCAGAAGGAAGAAACAGCACCGGGGTGGCGATCCTGCCCGAAGGACAAGATCACCGAAAAAATTGCAAAGTTAGCCAAAAGACTTTCCCTCAGAAGGGCGAAAAAATTGAGGAAGCTCTCAACGATCGTCCTGCTGCTACAGCGGAAAGAAGAGAACTGAGGTAAAATGGCGCGCGGGCGCCTCAGGGTGGGCGGTACGGTGGGCGGTCTTACCGCCAAAACTTTTGACCAATAGCTTTTCAAGCCTCCGATCGGCCGTTCTGCGCAGGCGCATAACCCATGAGTGTGAATTCACAAACTATACGAAGGAGAACTGACTTGACAGCATATAACCATGATGGCAAACCTTGGCACTCCAGATGTTCTTGGACTTCAATTCCCAGAAGCCCAAGCCCCCTTGAATCCACACAAATGGGTTTGCTGCGATTCATCCGGCCCATGCCGCTCCCAGAAGCGGAAGTAAAACGCGCCCATATGGAGGAAGGGTTAACCTGGAAGAGTCTTAACCATAAGGGCTCGTTTTACTTCCGCTTCCAGGAGTGATGAGGGCGCCGCGGGGCTGATGAATCTCAGTAAACCCATTTGTGCAGATTCATGGGGGCTTGGGCTTCTGGGAATTGAAGTCCAAGAACATGTGGAGTACCAAGGTTCACCATCACGGTCCTAGGAGAATAATTTGGTAAACTGATGCCATGTTGTCTCACTCTTATGTCTGACGAAGTGGACTTAATCTACAAAAGTTCACATTAAAATACAGCAGTTAGTCTTTAAGGTGCCACAACGTTTTTTGTCTTTTTTGTTTACTTTCTATCATTCCAAACATTTCTGGTATTTGTGATGCACTTTTTCTCCCCCAGTGAGTAAACTCTGCAGTGGTCAGGTCTTAGCATTTGCAACGGAACCAGAAAGGCAACTGGACTGACTGGGAAAAAGCAGAAGAGGGATTTTAAATAATGTAACTCTGCAGGCGATTCAGGAAACATAGCGAAGGGGATTTTTCAACGACTCCCTGGTTTGGTCGCAGCCTCTGGCGACAGCTCACGAGGAAGACATGAGGCCCATCTCCACATGAGCAGCTCATCTGGCTGTCCATGAATATACTGAGTCACAGACCGGTTGTGGGAGCGCGCATAGTTGAGGGATGATCTCACTTTCATTCCTAAAGAGGCAGCTTGGGGGGGGGGGGGAGGCCAATGAGGTTATTTCCAGTCCTGCAAGGACCAGCCGAAGGAGGAGAGAGAAGGCCTTTGGGATGGGGAGGAGGTGACCATGCAGAGATTGATGACTAAGCAAAACTTCTCCCATTCTTCCTTCTTCTTTATCATCTCTCTCTCTCTCTTTCTCTCTTCCATTCTGGCAATTTTTCCCAATGAGAATCTGAATGCCAGGTTATAAGCAGCCACAGCTGCAAAGCCCCTGGCCACAGCTGGACTGAAAAGAAGCCGGGGTGGTGGTATGGAGGGTCCCATAGTCTAATCCAAGCTCCCAGGGCGTCCATAATATCCTAGGTCCTATGGGGTATGTGATAGGCAACAATGTCATAGTCTGGCTAGACATTCCACTATGGCAATGAAGTAGACCAGGGATTCTCAACCTGAGGCCCACAGGCCAAATGCAGCCCGCAGCACCATTTCATGTGGCTCCCCTACTGCCTCCGCCATACCAGGAAGTGTCATGCGGTGGAGGAAGAGCAAAATGGCCATCCAGCCCCCTAAACTGTCTAAGGGAGCGTGGCCTGGCCCCTAGCTTTAAAAGGTTGAGAACTCCTGGAGTAGAATGCACAGCCAGTAATTCAATGTCGAGTGTTAGGTGGAACTTGACCTCGCTGTTAATGAAGCAATGTGTATAGTGACAGGATGCCTGAAACCTACACCAGTTGAGAAAAGATACCCTCTTGTTGACATCGCACCACCTAAGATAAGGAGAGAAGTAGCTGTGGATGCAGAGAGAACTAAGCAAGAGAGCGACCCTCGACACCCTCTGAGTCTGCCAGATCAGATCCAGGAAGAACTTCACGGCAAGAACAAACATTCTTGAGGGTTTGCAAGAAATTAACCCTCTGTTGATATTTTCCACAGTATCTGGGACTCAAAAGGGTTATTCTCTCCCAATGTGAGGTTTCCATTTAGCTGGGATGGGAAACCTGCCCTCGAGAAACCTTATCATCTTCTATGAATTTGTCTAAAGGTAGCCCTGGCTCGAAAGCCTGTGATGTCCAATTCTAGGGACCATGCTCATCTGCATTTACAGCCAAAGAGCCAGTGTTGTCTGCATTTACAGACTCTTCCATTTAATTTAATTTAATTTAATTTTCACGCTTATATACCGCTCACTCAGGCGGACCCGACTCAGGGCGGTTTACACAGCGGACAATAAATACAAAATACAATAACATACAATGAATACAGCAAAAATCATCAACCAAAAACACAATTACAAAATCCACCGCAGGTGGCTCCATCCTGGGCCAATGGTGGGGGCCCAGGAGAGCTTCGGCGCGGCGTCCCGTTTGCGACGCAATGTCTCTTATCCCTCCGGTCGAGGCAGGGCCGGAGGGAGGCGATGCCGGCTGCCGCAGGTGGCTCCCATCCTGGGCCGATGGTGGGGGCCCAGGAGAGCTTCGGCGCCATTATCATGAGACAGGCATGACTAGATGCTGCTGCTTCTTTTGTGTCCCACTTTCTTGGCTTTGTCGTTGGCCAAACCTAAGTCCTCTATCTATCTATCTATCTATCTATCTATCTATCTATCTATCTATCTATCTATCTATCTATCTATCTATCTATCTATCTATCTATCCATCCATCCATCCATCCATCCATCCATCCATCCATCCATCCATCCACCCACCCACCCACCTATCTATCTATCTATCTATCTATCTCATCAGAGCATGTTTCTGGCAGTAATAGCTAGATGACATTACTGCAACTTTCCCGTTGGAACGGTACCTGTTTATCTACTTGCAATTTCTTGGCTTCAAACTGCTAGTTTAAATACATGTTCTCTTTTGGGAATGGGGTGGAACCTCCCATTTTTAAATAAAATGACCAGGTCCACCCTATGCTCTCTTGCGTGTACACATAGATTGCCTCCTTCAATACTTTCAGACAAAACACACCTATCTACCACTTCACTGCCCACTCCTATTCATTTCCACTCTATATGTTCACCAAGAGACTCAGGTACTGCTTGACGGATTGAATGCCCATTGTCCGTCCCAGCTCCTGCCAACCTCGCAGTTCGAAAGCAAGAAATTGCAAGTAGATAAATAGGGACCACTTCAGTGGGAAAAGATCTCGAGGACGTGAAAGGAGCCTATAACTTATGGGGAATGCAAGTGCCAGTCAAAATCTGGCCCCCGGGCCCATTGCTTACCTGATTCCAGAGCACGTACTTAACACAACCCAGGATCTCTCGTATCCTCGGACATGACCGTGGTAGTAACAGTGTTCCTGAAAAGAGAGGAAAGAGATGGAGTCCTTGTTTTCTATGCCCAGTTTCTGTGGAGGCAAGAGAGTCTGGCCAGGTTATCCTGCTATGGTAATAGAGTAGACCCAACTGGAGTGCCAAGGTTTGCCATCACGGACCTAGGGGCAAGTTCCAATGACCTGATCCTTTTCAAGATTGCAAAACTGACCACCAACATCATACCGTTGGGTATCTTACTTACGGTGTGGTTGGGTGATATAGTCACTATCTGCCCGTCCTTGGTATAATGGGTCTCTGTGTATTCTGGGGAAAGCAGCCGACTGTGGACAGAGAGACAACAGACCCATTTAGTAAGTAATATACATGATTCCTTTTTCAATCTCTGTTACATAAACTGATCCACCTAAACTCCCGTGACAGCTAGACAATCCAGAGTTTCTAATCCAGCGTTACTAAAACAGGTGCCATCTAAATGGTTTGGCCACAAGATACAAATGCACCAGGTGCATTGGCAAAGGACTGCTACGTGACAGTTTGTTAGAAACGTCCAATACCAGAGGTCTGCACAAATTGCATCGTCAGCAATAAATGTTCCTTATCACATGACCTGTGTTAATTGGCTTACCTGGTGCCAGGTTGTTTGCCACAGTTTTGTGAGTGGCTGGTGTTAATAATGCAAGAGACATTTGTGCTCCTGGGATAATTTCATTCAGAAAAGACTCCACAGAAAGGGATACTGCACATTAAAAACCAACCCTTGGGTGTTTTGACCTTCACAGTTCAGCAGAAGCATGCACTTTTCCTGGCCAGAAACTCTTACCCACCAGGTTAGGGAGTTCTGGGATTTGTAAACCGACATCCTGTTTCTGAATTCTGCTCCGGGCACCTTCATCCCCAAATGGATGGACTTTGAAGCATCATTCGTAGGTTTCCATCCCGTTCCCTTCTGACCGTTACAGTTTAGCTAACTTGAGACTTTACTATCACCAATGTGTGCTGTCTTTGAGGCATTGCTATTGTTTAATGCTTCCCCCCATAATTTATTCTGTTTAGTTTATCAGAATAAACTAAACAGAAGGTGGGAAGGTAACAGTGTTCCGTGCGCTCCGGTGTCTAGTCATGCCTGCCACATGACCACGGAAACGTCTGCAGCAGCAGACAACGCTGGCTCTTCAGCTTTGAAACAGAGATGAGCACTGCACCCTAGAGTCGGATACGACTGGCTTTCGAGCAAGGGAAACCTTTACCTTTACTAGTTTATCATTTAGGTTTAATCTTACATTGTTTCTTGTAAAAATCTTTCAATTTTAATTGTACGCAGCCCACAGTGGGAGAATATACCAGATGGGCGGGATATAAATGGTGGCGCAGGGGTTAAGCTGCTGTCCTGAAACCAAAAGGTTGCAAGTTCAATCCTGACCAGGGTTCAAGGTTGACTCAGCCTTCTATCCTTCCGAGATCAGTAAAATGAGTCCCCAGCATGTTGGGAGCAAAATGCTAATTAACTTGTGAACTGCCCAGAGCTGGGGTGCCCAAACTATGGCCCATGGGCCGGATCTGGCCCCCAACATTAATTCATCCAGGCCATGCTGTCCTCATCACTCCGGGAAGCAGAAGTAAAATGTGCCCATGCAGGCACGTTTTATGTTCACTTCTGAGAGCGACAAGGGGGCCTGGGCCGGATGAATTGATGTTGGGGGCCGGATCTGGCCTGTGGGCCATAGTTTGGGCACCCCATCAGGCCTCTTCCCCTCTCCTTTCCTTTGGGAAACTAGAATGGGTTGGGATCCAGACATCTCAGCTCAGTTCTCCTAAGACGAGGCCAAGCTGGACTCGAAGCACCAGGAATGCCCCTCCAGAAAACAAACCACTGCCTAAATGGGTCAGTGGAACAATTGCCTTAAATGGAGCGGTGTGGAAGCCTTATCATCACACAAGAAACCCTGCAAGGATGAGCCCCTCTTCTCCGTTGAGCCAACCTTCTCTGGTCTGCCTTTCCCGAGGTCAGGCTTTGAAGAAAGGCGTGCATTTGGCATGAGTCACCCAACGTCTTGAGTCCTTCCAAACATGCTGCTTGGGTTAACTCTTTGACTACTTCTCCTGAGTTCCTGTCTGGGGGCTAACTGTCTAGAGTAGGGGTGCCCAAACTGTGGGCCGGTCATGCGGTTCAGTGAGCCGGTCACGTGGTTCCTCCCACTTGATGTGGAAGTAAAACGTGCCTTGCAATCTGTTTTGCAACAGGATGAGATAGATTTTAAGCTCCCATTTTCCCTGTTTAAACCAGGGGTGCCCAAGCTGCCCTCATTGCTTCATTGCTCCCGGAAGTGGAAGTAAAATGTGCCCGTTTTTCTTCCACTTCCGGGAGTGACACAGGCCAGATGAATTGGCGTCAGGGGGGGGGGGGGCAGATCTGGCCCATGGACCAAGGTTTGTGCACCCCTGGTCTAGAGAGCCACATTCAGACAGAAAAGCCCCAAACAATTTCTTAAGACAAAACCCTTGAACTCTATGCTGGTCCTTGATCAATGGCAGGCTGGGAGCTGATCTCTGATCGCTGGTTTAATTCACATGTGTACCAAGAATTCCATTAGAAAGAGAGCCCTAATAATGCGACCTTGGCATTGAAAGAAGCATTGGTTCAATTTGCTGTTTTTGTATATTTCATATCAGAGAGTAAACTAAAAGAAGAAGAAAAACTTTGTGGCACCTTAAAGACTAAATCCTGTATTTTAATGTGAGCTTTTGTGGGTCAAGTCCACTTCGTCAGACATAAGAGTGAGGCTTCATCAATGTATACATATCAGACACAGTGGTTGGCTGGCATAACAGGTAAGTTTACAAATCAGCATGGCTGTTTACAACCGGTCTGGCCAGTTTATCCTGCTATGGTAATAGAGTAGGCACTACTGCCAATGACTCAACGCCTATCGTCAGGTGGCGGTTAATTAACCTGACAACACTGAGGACTAATGGCCTTAGGTACCAAAGTCCACTGGGAAGGGTGATGGTCCCCAAGTGGATTAAATGGTCCCACTTGAATCCATCTTGATGGAGGGCAGCAGCTTCATCCATCCTGGCTTGGGGCCAATGAGGACTTTGGGTGCCAAAAGGGCTCAGGACCAGAAAGTGACTCTCAGAACTGGATCAGTGGTACGGGTGTCATGCTGTGATGTGGAAGGCAGACGAAAGGCCACTGCATTATATTCTCAGGATAGTCTTCACGGCTGATCGCCATGAGAATTGCCAATATTCAGATTCAGAAATGGAAGAAGGAAGAGGAGGAGGAGGAAGAAGAAGATTCCTAATTGGTATTCAGATTTATTACTGTCAAATTTGGTTCTGTTGAGTTGTAAAGGGTTAGCAGATGGATGCAAAATAAACATTGTGGCATTGCACATCTGCTAATGAGTTTAACTGTCAGACATAGCATCTGGTGACAAGGCTGTGTGAAAATTGACAATGGTGTTAGCAGCCTAGGCAGAGACCAAGGACCAGACAGACACTCGTCGTCTCCCTCTGCTTCAGGGCTCAGAAACTCATGGCCAGTTGGTCAAGCAACTGTGGCTGAAAACCATGTGCCATTTCACCAGTCCATTTTCAAGTTGCAAGATCAAGAGGAACAACGCCCGCCACAACCACCCGTTACCCCACCTCCAACCAGCCTTGATATTCCCAAGTCATCAAGACTTCTTTTGAAGCTAACTCAAGTTGTGGCCAATATTGAGTCTCACAGTAACACAATCCTACATGCTATTGCCAAAAATTGGGCTGGGGGTGGAAGGTGGGGACACAAAACAAAGAAGGCAGTAATTTCAAGGAGCTTACTTTCAGTTTTGGGAAAGAAAAAGGTGCCTAGCAGGGTTAAAGAGTATACAGTATAGCTTATCTGGACTGCAGTGGCTTAGTGGTTAAGGCGCTGAACTTGCTGATTGGAAGGTCAGCAGGTCAGCAGTTTGAGAACCGAGTGCTGCACGACGAAGTGAGCTCCCATCATCTATCCCAGCTCCTGCCAACCTAGCCGTTCAAAAGCAAGAAATTGCAAGTAGATGAATAGGGACCACTTTGGTGGGAAGATTACAGCGTTCTGTGCGTTCTGGCATCTAGCTATGCCTGCCTCATGACCAAGGAAACATCTGATGCAGACAGTGCTCTTTGGCTGTAAACAGAGATGAGAACCAACCCCTAGAGCTGGAGTTCTCAACCTTTTTAAGCCGAGGGCCATTGGGTAACGCTCCCTCAGATTCAGGGGCTGGATGGCCATTTTGCCCTTCCTCCACCACATGGCACTTCTTGGTGTGGTGGAGTTGGTGATGGGCCACATGAAATGGTGCCACAGGCCACATCTGGCCCCTGGGCCGCAGGTTGAGAATCCCTGACCAAACACCCCTTGGCCAAATCTACCCCATCCCACTCCTCTTGACTGCATCTCTAGAAGGGAAGGTTGCAAAAGCCAAGTCTCCGGGGGACTTTTCTTTGCCTTGGAAGAAAGAGCAGGCCTTGCCCTTATCTCCAAGGTCTCTATTCTCCAACCCCCTGGCAGGAACCCCCCCAAAAAAAGATTTGTGCGCTGAGTCAGATGTGGGCTTTTTTTCTCACAGCTGTCTGTTGTCTCTCCACAGCCTCACTAGGAGGTTTGCAGGGAATGACATCCAACTCCGCTCCGCCGCTGACAAATCGCTTCCTGATGTGGGAGCAGCAGATTAAAGCCAGGAGTGGAGACTAAAGCATGAATCATAAACAGAGGCCAGTGTGTATTCTGCCCCTCTTGCCCCACATCCCAAATCGTCCACGGTGGGAGAAAACAGACCCTTCAGACAGGCGCTGGTTGGATCAGACTTATGACTCCCTTTAAGAAGACCAGGGAGGCACTGAAGTGGTGGTGGTGGTGGCGGTGGTGTTAGGGATGCAGCTGCTTTGATGTGACGGCTGAGCTAGGCAAGAGGCCTAGGTTCACAATTAGAAGGTGAAAAAACCTTTTCTCTCCAGTGACACAAAGTCTCAAGCCTGTCTCAAGTCTTTGCATGACCAACTTACAAAGGAAGCCCCAGAAGACCTCCCTATGACCAGCTGGTTGGGAACCTACGCAAAGCAAAAGCAAAGCAATCACACTTATGTACCACCCCATAGTGCTTAGTCCACTCTCTGGGCCGTTCACAAGTTAATTAGCATTTTGCCCCCAGCATGCTGGGTACTCATTTTACTCATCTTGGAAGGATGGGAGGCTGAGTCAACCTCAAGCCCTGGTCAGGATCGAATGCACAACCTTTTGGTTGCAGTACAGCAAGTTAACCACTGCACTACCTAAGGCAGTGATGACAAACCTTGGCACTCCAGGTGTTCTTGAACTTCGATTCCCAGAAGCCCAAGTTTCTGTGAATCCACAGGCAGTAAACCCATTTGTGTGGATTGAAAACCCATTTGTGTGTTTTTATGTGTTTTTAGAACTTGTTGTAATGCCGCCCTGAGTCGGGTTCTGCCTGAGTGGGCGGCATATATAAATATGACTATTAAATTAAATTAAATTGACAAAGACTTGGGCTTCTGGGAATTGAAGTCCAGGAAAACCTGGAGTGCCAAGGTTCACCATCACGGAACTAAGGGATTCTTCTTTTTTCTTATTTCATGTCCAGATCAAACTTTGTACTGCCAAAAAGAAGCCACTTTCTCTGCTTTTTTGATGGTCAGCCATAAGTCCTCATTGGCGCATGTTTCTGGCAGCAATTTACAGACCAGTAAGTGAGCCGGATTCTGTATCTCTTCACATTCACACAGCCTGTTGTTGTCTGCCAGCTGCCCCACTTGAGCCTGTTAGTCTTGCATTCAGGCACTCCAACCCTCAGCCTATTCAGGGTCCTCCAAGTGACATGTAGGGGAGGTTGAGTTCCTCTGCTATATCATCCTTTAATGTGGTTCCTTGTCCAGTGAGTTCCTTCCTCCATCTTCTATTTTGGTTTTGCTCTTGTGTACCCTCAAGTGTTTGCTCTTGCCATCAAGCTCTTTCCCTATGGGATGGGAAAACCTCAGGCTGGAATGAGCCACTAATTTAGCACTCTTAATTGAGAGCCACTTCTAAACCATATTTTGACCCTGTGTGGGGCTCACAGCAATGTTGGTTTTGGATCCAGAACAAACTCACTGGTCCCTCTAGACCAGGATGGGTGAATCAGAACAGCAACGTTTAAATGTCAGGATTCTTTCCAGCCCCACCTGATATCATCCTGGGTCCTCCATCCAGGTATTAACCAAGCCTTCCCCTGTTCAGCTTCCAAAATAAGGAGATGCTGTATCAGTGTTTTCCAAGTGGCAGAGGGGTCATTCCAGGCTGGCTCAAGCCATGCAGGGACAAGTGTGTGCAAATACAAAATTCATCCGTCTTCGTGATAACTAAATGGAGGCCGGCCCGTCTGTTAGGTGCAGAATAAGGGGGACGGAGTGCTAACACATACCTGAGCGAATTCTCCTCAAACCCAAAGGAGAACAGAGTTGTTGATGTTCAGTTGCACAGTCAAGTCCGACCCTTTGCGATCCCATGGACTACCGCACACCAGGCTCCTCTGTCATCTGCCGTCCTCTGTAGCCCATCCAGATCTGTGCCCACTGCGTCAACTATGTTGTCTAACCAGCTCATCCTCTGCCGCCCCCTTTTCCCTTCAATCTTTCCCAGCATCAGGGCTTTCTCCAGCGAGTCCTCTGTTCTTCTCATTTGGTGGCCAAAGTCCTTGAGCTTCATCTTCAATATTTGTCCTTCCAAGGAGCAGTCAGGGTTGGTTTTCCTTCAGGATGGACTGATTTGATCTCCTTGCAGTCCAGGGGACTCTCAAAGGTCTCCTCCATCACCATAGAGTTCAAAGGCGTCTATTCTTCTGCGCTCAGCCTTCCTTAGGGTCAAGTTCTCACAGCCATACATGACTACTGGGAAGACCACCACTTTGACTAAGCAAGGTGATGTCTCTACATTTTTATTATGCTGCCTAGAACAGATTTGTATGGGTGTAAAGCCAGAGCTATGGGAACTGCCTGAGCCAAGCTTTCTTTTCTCTGTCTTTTGCTACGAATGGTCCTGAAAAATGCTTTTTGGTCGATGAACCCCACTTAAAGGGGATTTAAGCAGTTTTTGGTAAGATTGTGGGATTTGTAATTCACAACATCTGGAAGGCACTGGTTTGGGAAGGGCTGCTCAATTCACTAGGGGACGACAATGGTTCAGAACCTGAGCGCACCAGTGGAAAATGCATTGAGAGAAAAGCATGCAAATTGCTACCAAGAACAGCAACACTGGAGGCCTCCACCACCCACCTTTGGTTTTACGTTACAAATCAGCCCAATTCTGCCTTAAGCTTGTGGTTTGGAGTCACAACTTACTGCAAAGCTGGCAAAACCAGCCTTGAGCAGGTTTTCTCCACTCTGTACCACACGACCCACAGAGACAGGAGATACAAACCAGCTTACTTGCTAATAACCCTCCCTACCTCTACCTGGGAAAGAAAGAAGAGGTCACAACCATGTTTTGTCAAAGTCCACGATGAGGTTTTGAGATTCAATGACTCAGGAGCACATGGTACGATTCCAGTGAGCACTACTTTTTCCTACAATTTCAAGACCCAAAGTCTGCAGCAGGACAAAAAAAATCCAGGACAAAAATCAGCTTGCTTTGCCATGTGTGCAACGTTCCTTTTCCCAACATTCACCCAAGGAGGGCATTAATTAGCACCTTGCACATGCAGAAATACTGCTATTAGTCAAAGAGGAATCTCAGGGTTGTGTAATTTCTAACTTGCATGGAGTGCTACACGTTACATCACTCTCAGAGGACAATGGCCATATAGACTTTCTTAGCTTTGTCATTGGTCAAAATTAATCTTCATCGGGGCATGTTTCTGGTAATAAATGGCAGACTAGTAAATGAGCTGGATTCTGTGTCTCTCCACATTTACACAGTGTGTTCTTGTCCACCAGCAGCCCCAACTTGAGCATGTTCGTCTTAGATTTAGACACTCCAACCCTCAGCCTATTCAGGGTCCTCCAAGTGATGTAGGGGAGGTTGAGTTCCTCAGCCATAACTTCCTTTAATTGTTGTTCCTTGTCCAGTGAGCTCCTTCCTCCAACTTCTAATTTGGTTTTGCCCTTGTGTGCCCTCAATAATATTTGGTCTTGCCATAAAGCTCTTACTGGATCAAACTGATGGACTTGAGGCTCATATCCAAAGTTATATTTCACAATATAACTGTGAGCAATGAGGGTGGCGTGGGCCAGATTAATTGGCATCGGGGGCCAGATTCAGCCCACGGGCCATAGTTTGGGCACCCCTGGGTTAAGCAGAGAAAATGGCAGCTCAAAATCTATCTCATCCTGTTGCAAAACAGATTGCAAGGCGCATTTTACTTCTGCTTCCAGTGGGAGGAACCACGTGGCCGGCCCATGACCCGAAAACCTTGGGCACCCCTGCTCTAAAACAAACCCTTGTTCACACAACCTACAGTTGAAATGCGGAACTCATTGCCTCAAGAAAATGCAAGGAGGGCTGCAGGCCTAGAGGTTGTTATAGGGCAGTGATGGTGAACCTTGGCACGCCAGGTGTTCTGGAACTTCAATTCCCAGAAGCCCTGTTTAGCAGGAGTGCTGACTTGGGTTTCTAGCAACTGAAGTCCAAAAACACCTGGAGTGCCAAGGTTCACCATCATTGTTATAGGGAGATCAGACCCATCCAAAGAGGGAAGTAGCTGCACATGGATATTAAGGGTGGAAGGGGAAAATGCAAACTTCAGCACACATTATCCGGAGGAGAACACAGAACAAGAAAAATATGCACTCCTGTCTTGCTGGCATTTATCCTGTGGCTAAAAAAACCCGGTAACCTAGATAAGCCTTTGCTCTGATCCAACACAGCTCTCGGTTTATCCATCCCTTGTGTTTTCTCCTTCCCTCAATTCTTGTTTATCCTAAAGAATAAACTAAACACATATAATCCGCCTTGCATGGACTTCTGCAGACTAATCCATTCGTCACAGAAAGGCAGCTGCAAAATGCATGGTTTGCTAACTGCTCCTGTTGCATGGATCTACTTTATTTCCTTCCAAGTTTTGTTTCCATTTTACATTCCCTGCGCGCTCCCCTTCCCCTGATCCGAAGGCTTTGAACGGCTACTGTTCATCACGGCGATGTCCCCTCAGACACACACACCAATGCTCAAGACCCAAAATAAATTTCTGAGTCGTAAAGGTGCCCACAAAACCTTTTGTTTAGTCTGGTTTCTGCTTTTGCTGACTTAAGACGGTGACCTCTCCAGAGCCTGCTGCCATCGACAGCACTGGGCTCAGCTAAACGCTGTCGTCGCTGGAAGTCTCATAAAAAATCCAAACCCAGGACTAACGGACCATGCTAAGGGTGTGCCGCATGAAGAAACTGCAGAATGAACTCACCCAAAGCTGTCTTCATTTTGGCACATCTGGCCTAGACACAGAGGAAGAAGAAGACCGGGCATTAAAAAGGCAATTGCCAATCTGCTCAGTTCTAATCCATATCTGCAGGTATTCTTCTTTCAGGTCCAGATCAAACTTTGGACTGCCAAAACGAAACCACTTTCTTGGCTTTGTCGTTGGTCAAACTTAAATCTTCATTGGTACAGTACATGTTTCTCGTAACAAATGAGCTGGAATCTGTACCTTTCAAGATTAACACAGCATGTCGTTGTCCACCAGCAACCCTCACTTGGTCTTACATTTAGGGACTCCAACACTCAGCCTATTCAGGGTCCTCCAAATGAAATAGGGGAGGTTGAGTTCCTGAACCAATATCCTCCTTTAATGTTGTTCCTTGTCCAGTGAGCTCCTTCTTCCATCTTCTAATTTGTTTTTGCTCTTGTGTAAACTGAAGAATGCTTATTGTTGCCATAAAGCTCTTCCCAGATCTGAGCCAGTGGACTTGAGGCTCATATCCATTCAGAGGATGTTGAGGGTCCTTCTCTTGTTTAGTTCTCTCCGCATCCGCTGTTACTTCTCTCCTTATCTTAGGTGGAGAAATACCAATAAAAGGATATAATTTCTCAACTGGTGTAGGTTTCATTAACAGCAATATCAACTTTTGTGTGTGTGTGTGGCTGCGCGCCATACTGTAGCAGCATATGCTGCCTCATAAACTCTCAGGACCAATGCTGATGTATGCAACATGGATGGTTGAGTTCCCCACATATAGTTTGAAAACTTCCTGATGATATGGTTCTTTGTACTGACTTTAGCTTTGGTATTCAAGCAGTGCTGCTTAAAAGGGGTCTGCTGCATATATTTACCTGGTGCCCAGCTCCATAGGTCTGAAGAAGTGGGACACACCCCACAAAATAAATCGGTTCATCTCAAAAGACACCCCCAGACACCTGGTTTCCTGCTTGCTTCTCTGAACATATACTCCAGCATCTGAGACAGCATAAACCAACCCACCAATTGCTATAGGAACATGAGCTATGGGAAGAAGAAGATGTTGCTATCATGTCCTGCCTGTGCACATGCCCGCCCGCCCTCCCCATGGAGGAAAGCCTTTGGTTTGATGTGGCTTCAGAACTCTTCTCAGTTTTCCTTTGCTAGCCTCTCTCTTGTTACTGGAACCTGAGCTAGCAGGGCTGAACAGAGTCAGCTCAAGACTTTTTGTAGACTGAAGCAGATGCCCCTCCCCACCCATAGAGAAAAACCGACATGACTTCCAGCTGAATTCTACTACCCCTTGAGTGACAAGAGAGGGTCTGCAGTACCTGAAGTGGTGGGCTAGCTTCAGGAGCACAGAACAGCCAACTGTGGGGCAGGCATAGCTTAGTGAACCCATATATGTTTCCATGATCCCAACCTCCAACCGTCAGCTTCATGGTAGGACCCTGTGCAGAGAAATCAGTTGCAGGAAAAGTGCTTTGAGCAGGGAGTTTTGCAGTTTGCAGGAAAAGTGCTTGGAGCAAGGAGTTTTGCAGATTGCAGGGGAAATGATTGGAGCAAGGAGTTCTGCAGATTGTAGGAAAAGTGCTTGGAGCAAGGAATTCTGTAGATTGCAGGAAAAGTGCTTGGAGCGCTCTGCAGATTGCAGGAAAAGTGCTTGGAGCAGGGAGCTCTGCAGATTGCAGGAAAAGTGAATGGAGCAAGGAGTTCTGCAGATTGCAGGAAAAGTGCTTGGAGCAGAGAACTCAGCAGATTGCAGGAAAAGTGCTTAACATAAGAACAGCCTTGCTGGAACAGGCCACAGGAGCCCATCCAGTCCAGCATTCTGTCTCACACAGTGGCTCACCATTGGCTTCAGGGTATTATTCCCAAGCAGATGCCTTCACCTCGTTAGGATTCCCTGGAAATGGCATTGAGAGATATTCTGCCTCTCTCTCCAACCCGGAGGTTGTCCTTAGGTATCCATAATTAAAGCCATTGATACCCTTTGAAGCAGGGAGTTCTGCAGATTGCAGGAAAAGTGCTTGGAGCAGGGAGTTCAGCATATTGCAGCTTCCTGAATCCCTCACCAGACATGGCCACCAGCTCTGTAATTTTTCTTCCCATGCTTTGAGTTGGGTGTCAATCTCTGCACCACTTTTTTTAAAGCTTTGAGATCCTCCCCTTTGTCCCATCCTTTTCTCCTTACCAGAGAAAATTTTGAACAGAAGGGGGAAACAGAACAACGGGACAAAACTGTTTCGATTGACCAGGGCAAGGGCCATCCACGCAGAGGTACCCAAGCTGGCTGATTTATTTCACAGAAAGCGAGATGTCGGCCTTTCAGCAAAAACAAACTAGGCAACAGAATCACATCATTTGATCTCCCTGTATCTCTTTCTCCTAGCAACAGCTCGCCTCACTCTGGTTCTGGCAAATTAAGTTTTGTCATTGGTCGCCGGAAGGTAAACAAGGGCCCCATTTGCAATTCTGAACACCCAGAACTTTGAAGGAAATGTATGCCTGGGGAGCGGCTTTTCTTTTCATAAGTTTTGGAACCCAAACGGGCAGGTTAAAAAGATGTCAGGATAGTTTTGGCACAAGAAGACAAAGAGGGATGTTTAAAGCAACGGGAGTGGGAGGGAATCAGCAGAAACTAAGCATCTCTCTCCTCTTTTCCGTCTCTTCTTGCTTACTTTTGAAACCAGGGAAGGGCAGAGAGGAGAGTCTCAACAAGTTTTCCAATTTTGGCTGTGCTTTCCAAGATCAAGTCTCTCTCCCAAACACTTCCTGCCTCAGCCGGCCTCCAGGCTAAGCGAAGTTTTCAGCAGGGGTTCAAGCGACAGCCAAGAGTATTTAACGGAGCCTAGCCACAATTTTCTTTTCTGTTCTTCCCTCCTCAGCCACTCCCCACATGCTCTCAATGTGGGAAATGTATGTGTGCATGTGTATATGTAGAGGCAAAAATAACATTCCAGAATCCCCAGTAAATGGAGCATTCCCCAGCCAGGAGAAAATGTGGCAGAAGAGAAAAAACAGCCTCATTAGCAGTAGAACTAAATCCAGAGTCGCTCCGGAAACCTCGCGAAAAGGCAGCAGAAACCGCAAACGTGAAAACAATGCCATATTATCACTTGGGAGAGGAAATGGCAGGTTTTACGAAAAACGATGGTTCCAAATCGCTTTGACTCCAGTTAACTACATCTTCCCCATACAAGCAATGCTGCATTGGCAAAGGTAATGGGTCTGCCTTGATTTGTCTAGGCCAGGGTTCCTCAAACTTAGCTCTCCAGATGTTCTCTGACTTTAAATCCCAGAAGCCCAAGTCAACACTCCTACTGATCAGGGCTTCTGGGAATTGAAGTCCAATAACACCTGGAGAACCAAGATTGAGGAACCCTGGTCTATGGCAATTGGTTACAGCAAAAGGGCCAAGGGTTAAGACCCATGATGGTGAACCTTAGTATTCCAGATGTTCTTGGACTTCAATTCCCAGAAACCCAAGCCCTGGTGAATCCACACGAAGGGGTTTACTGCGATTCATCCGGATGAATTGCAGTAAACCTGTTTGTGCAGATTCACGGGGGATTGGACTTCTGAGAATTGAAGTCCAAGAACATCTGGAGTGCCAAGGTTTGCCATCACAGGCCTGATGACCGGAAGGTCCACATATCAGCAGTTCAAGACCTGAGAGCTGCATGATGGAGTGCACTCGCTCCACTTGTTCCATCTCCTGCCAACCTAGCAGTTCGAAAGCAAGAAATTGCCACTAGATAAATAGGTACCTGCTCTGGTGGGAAAGCTCCCTATTAGCAATATACTGTGGATCTCCTCACCCAATCCCCTGGCTTCATGCCCTGATTTGAAAGCCTTGGGGAGGACTCAAATGAAACTGATGAGGTAATTAGTTCCATGGCTGGTTTAGACATCTAGCTGTGCCTTGTCATCAACACATGGATGGGACACAGCTCCGCCTCTCTTTTTCTTCATCTGCAACCCTTCAAGGCTGCCTAGCTTCGATAAAAGACTGGTCAAAGGCCAATGAACTAAAACTGAGTCCAAACAAGATAGGTTTTTTTAAACTTTTTGTTGTTGTTCAGTTGCAGTCAAGTCCGATTCTTTGCAACCCCGGGGACCACAGCACACCTGCCTCCTCTGTCATCTGCCATCCTCCGTAGTCTGCCCACATCTGCACCCACTGCGTCAGTGATGCCATCTAGCCATCTCATCCTCTGCTGCCCCCTTCTCCTTTTGCCGTTGATGTTTCCCAGCATCAGGGCCTTCTCCAGTAAGTCCTCTCTTCTCATTTGGTGTCCAAATTACTTGAGCTCCAGCTTCAGTATCTGTCCAATCAGGGTCGATTTCCTTTAGGATGGACTGGCAGTATCTCAGTTTTAGGAAGCTATTTAAGACAGAACTATGCAAACCTGCCTTTGACTAGTGTTGAACTACTGACCTCGGTGACTCAAGTGTGTTTTAATTTCTATAACTCTATTTAAAGGTAGGTTTATTGCTTCAGCTAGTGACAGGATTTTTATCACGTTTTTATTGTACACCGTTTTTACTGCATGGTTTTATTGCCTGTTGCGAAACGCCCAGAGTTCACACTAATGGGATGGAGTATAAAAACAGAAATAAATGGTATGCATTCATGCATGTAAGGACTGTGGTGGCTCAAGTGGTTAAGATGCTGAACTCACTGACTGGAAAGTTGGAGTTCGATTCCCGGGTACTGAAGGACGGAGTGAGCTCCCGTCTTTGTCCCAGCTCCTGCCAACCTAGCAGTTTGAAAGCAAGAAATTGCATGTAGATAAATAGGGACCACTTCGGTGGGAAGGTAAACAGTGTTCTGTACACTCCGGTGTTGAGGCATGCCTGCCACATGTCCACAGAAACGTTTGTAGACGCCAACAGCGCTGGCTCTTTGGCTATAAACAGAGATGAGCACTGAACCCTAGTGTTGGATACAACTGGCTTTCAAGCAAGGGCGAGCCTACCTATGTATGCATGTATCACAGTGCTGTGAGCTGTGAAGGAATTAACTATTACTCAACAACTTTGCCCTATTCTCTACTACCACTGGTACCTAGACAAACCCCATGGAATGTCCCGCTGTGAATTTATTAAAGACTTGCAGGGATGACCGGCTCCGCCCGGGTGGTCCTAACCCAGCTAGCTGAACATAAGAACATAAGAACAGCCTTGCTGGAACAGGCCACAGCCCATCCAGTCCAGCATTCTGTCTCACACAGTGGCTCACCATTTCCTTCAGGGTATTCCCAAGCAGATGCCTTCACCTGCTTAGGATTCCCTGGAAATGATATTGAGAGATATCCTGCCTATCTCTCCAACCCGGAGGTTGTCCTTAAGTATCCATAATTATAGCCATTGATACTCTTGTCCTCCATGAACTTGTCTAATCCTTTCTTAAAGCTGTCAAGACTGACAGCTGTCACCACTTCTTCTGGCAGGGAGTTCCATAGACCATAGCTGAGTGCCAGTGTTGCCCGGGAAACCCACTGGCCAGGGGTTGGCTTGTGATGTGAGCTCAGCGATGACACCACAATCCCCCTCCCCCCTGGTTGGCCTAGCACTGGGGCAGACATAAACCCTCCTGTCGAATATACCCCCCTTTGCAGATCAATTTAGGGGCAAAGCCCTCCCCATGGGCTTTGGGAGCCCGACAGTAACCTGCTCACTTGCACAAAGTACGTGTGTGCCGAATCTCATGGGGTTTGGTCAAGATGTGCGGCAACCCATTCCGGACACCGAACCCACACCTTTGCTTTATAGGTATAGATTTGCAGAACGCAGCCCAGTTTCACAAGCTCACAGAAACTGACAAGCTCTAGGTCAGCACATTCTGTTTCCAAAAAAAAAAAACCTAAAAAGAAGCCACAGTTTTAAGACAATGCATTTCAACAGGGCAGAATAAGGAACAGACAAAAGAGAAGGCATGTCTAGAACAAGGAAAAGCTGTGGGAGAAATATTCCAGTTCAGAGAGAGATCCTGAAGGCCTTAAACCATTAGCCTTTCTCAAACTCAAAAGAAGCATCCGAGGGCCCTTGAGGAATCACTCTCCAGTTTGACTTGGAGGAAAGAGTGGGATTTCCAGAGACTGGAGTAATTGCAATATCTTTGGAGAAAACATACACACATGCTAACCGACTTGCAGCATCTTCAAGACTAGTTTTTCACACACTTCCTCAGATATTTAAAGATAAAGGTCTCCCTTTCTCAAAACCCAGTCATATCCAACTCTAGGAGCCAGTGCACATTTCCATTTACAGCCAAAGAGCCAGCGCTGTCTGTGTCTGCAGACGTTTCCTTACTCATGTGACGGGCATGACTAGACGCTGGAGTACACAGAAATCTGCTACCTTTCCCCCCAAAGAGGTACCCATTTATCTGCTTGCAATTTTGAACTGCTAATTTGGCAGGAGCTGGGACTGGAGTATAATATCTGAATTTCAGGTGCAAAAAAGTCTTGCATGGGTCATGGGGGTTAGAAAGGAACTGAAAGTTGTAGTTCTTCAGGCTAATTTTCAGGCCAGCATTTTCCAGCCTGTTGCTCTCTAAATGTGGGAGCTCCAGTCTTCAACCCACTCCACAAGACTCCTCATGTCCCAAACTCCATCATCCAATACTGGTCAACCTCAACAATGGACTGTTCTAGCTGCTTTGTAAACAAGCAAAGCAAAGCCATCACACTCCGATGCTGCCCCAAAGTGCTTAGTGGGTGGTTCACAACTTAATTAGTATTTTGCCCCCAACATGCTGGAGACTCATTTTACCAACTTCGATAGGATGGAAGGCTGAGTCGACTTTGAGCCCTGGCCAGGATCAAACTCATAATATTCTGGCTGCAGTACAGTAGTTTAACCACTGCACCACCAGGACTCCTCAACAAACTAACTAATAGGTTATGTCCGTGATGGCGAACCTTGACACTCCAGATGTTCTCGGACTTCAACTCCTAGAAGCCCAAGCACCCTGTGAATCCACATGAATGGGTTTACTGCTATTCATCCAGCCCACGCTGCCCTCGTCGCTCCCGGAAGTGGAAGTAAAATACGCCCGTACAGACGGTTTACCCGGAAGAGTCTTAACCGTACGGCCGTGTTTTACTTCCACTTTCAGGAGCGATGAGGGCAGCGTGGGCCAGATGAATCACAGTAAACCCATTTGTGTGGAATCATGGGGTGCTTGGGCTTCTGGGAATTGAAGTCTAAGAACATCTGGAGTGCCAAGGTTTGCCATCATGGGGTTATGTTGAAAAAGCTCTTGAGGGCCTTTCTCTCCCTCACCCTTTAGGATTAACAACTGTTCTACAAGGCTGGTGTACTTTGTCTTCTGTTCACATGGGTTTCTAAGTTCATATCAGCTATTGCTCATTCTCTTTGTTTCACACCCTGAGTTTCCTTCTGGGGAAATTAGGCAGAATAGAAACACATATGTGCATTTTCCGATTACCTGCCTGCATGGGTTCTAATCAGGACACATCTCTTCCAAAACAACAGATTGCTCAAATGGGTGATATTGAACTTAGAGCGCATCCACACCAACCAAGATGTGAGAGCCAGTTCCTCAAGGCAGAACATGCACTGACAGAAAGAATTAGCAAAGGCAAATAAAATCGGATATCATCTACCGATTGCATTCCACCCAATGAGCAAAGAGCTGGAGAATGTACCACGGTGGCCACGGTACATGGCTCAAGTGGTTAAGATGCTGAACTTGACGACTGGGTGGTCAGCAGGTCAGCAGTTCGAGACCCGAGTGCTGCACGACAGAGCGAGCAGTTTGAAAGCAAAAAACTGCAAGTAGATAAATAGGTACCACTTCAGCAAGAAAGGTAACAGCATTCCATTGCCTAGTTGTGTCTGCCACATGACTAAGGAAACATCTGCAAATGTGCTGTAAACAGAGGTGAGCACTCCTAGAGTTGGACACGAAGAGATTTTGAGCAAGGGAGACTTTGGCCTTTAGGTTTAACTTGAGAGCATGCCACACGCAGACTTCACAATTCCTGGTACTGTTTCGTGTAGTCATTTGCATCCTGAAAAATCTTTCTTACATGGTACAGAAAAAGACGAGATGAGCTTCTTACAGAAGAACTGACAATCAAGTTACCTTGGGACATTATGTACCCTTCAAAGCTGCTGTGTTGCGAAGCTGTCGGTCTCAACTGTTTCTGACTCTGTGCATTTCACCTACTTATCTACTTATTCAGCATGGGTTTCACCATGTTTCCCAACCCTAAGACCACAAGCAGAGAACCACAAAAAATACAGAAACCAAGAGTGAGCAGCAGAGACCTCAAGCCATGGCAGGTAATTGGACTAGATTCAAAAATGTGTGGGCTGTGTTATCTCAAATTGAAAAGCTAGAGGGGGGTCGGTCTGTACAGGATCCCCATGGGTCACCAGAGGACTTAGCCCTCTCTTTACAGCCTTAGTTTAATTAGCCTGGCAAAATCAGCAACAGAAAGCAGGTATTCTTAATTAAAAGCTCCCGTGACGCAGGGGTTAAACTGCAGGTCTGCTTTCAAAACTCTGCTCAGGATCCGAGTTCAATCCCAACGCCTTCCGTCCTTCCAAGGTCAGTAAAAGGAGTACTCCAGCATGTTGAGGGCAAACTGTACCACTTATGAACCACCCAGAGAGTGCTTTACACTGTGGGGAGATGTATAAATGGAAACAACAACACCATAATTCAACATCTCTGTTTGGATATTACAGGCTTTTTTCCAAGCTTCTGACCAGCTTGGCCTGGACATCAATGTACTTACTGGTTTTTTTCTAGCACCAGAACAAGTTCCTTTCCTTCCACTGTCACTCCCACCTCGCCATGGGAAGGGGATGGATCCTGTGGGGGGAAAGAAATAGAATTAGTTCACAAATAAAACGTTGCTCCATACATCTCAGTTAACTTTTGAACTACAAATCCCAGAATCCTCCTGGCCAACCTAGTGACCAGGATGGTTAGAGGATTCTAGAAGATGCCAGTGTGGGTGATTAGCTGGTTATGAAAATTGTAGCACAAAACATCTGGAGAGCAGTGATTTCTTTACTCTTGGAGGAACCAACAGTAGATAGTCTGGTATGGTTCCTGACATGGCAGCTGGTTGTGGGCAAAACAACTGCCTGGATACCAAAGCTAGAGTTAGTACAAGGAACAAAATCAAGGAAACTCACAAACTGTAGATGGGGAACTCAACCAACCACGGTGCATACATCAGCTTTGGCCCTGAGCATCTCCATGGCAGAGTATGCTGTTGACATTGTTGTTAATAAAGCCATGCATATAGTGACAGGATGCCTCAAACCTACACCAGTTGATCAAATAGACCCTCTTGTTGGTATTGCTCCAACTAAGACAAGGAGGGAAGTAGCAGTGGACATTGAGAGAACTAAGCAAGAGAAGGACCCTCGACATCCTCTGAACGGAGATGAGCCTCAAGTCCCCCAACTCAGATCTAGCAAGAGCTTTAAGACAAGAACAAATATTCTTGAGGGTACGCAACAGCAAACACAAATTAGAAGATGGAGGAAGGAGCTCACTGGGCAAAGAACAACATTAAAGGAAGATATGGCTGAGGAACACAACCTCCCCTATGTCACATGGAAGACCCTGAATAGGCTGAGGCTTGGAGTCCCTAAATACAAGTCCAACATGCTCAAGTGGAGACTGCTGGCGGACAACAGCATGCTGTGTAAATGTGAAGAGATGCATTTGCCGGTCTGCTAATGACTGCCAGAAACATGCACCGATGAGGATTTAATATTGGCCAATGACAAAGCCAAGAAAGTCACTTCATTTTGGCAGTCCAAAGTTTGATCTGGACATGGAAGGGAACAAAAAACGAGCAAAAAAGCTCCACATCTAAGTTACGCTCATCCAAACAGAAGAGATGCCATTCATTCAAGCAGCATGAACTCACTACGGTTGGAATCTCTCTCTCTCTTACACACAAACACAACAAGAGAGGGAGGGAAGGAGGGAGACTGAGCAAGCCTTATGGGAAACACTCATGGAAACCAGATGTGTACTAGGAAGACTTCCCAGAAAAACGACACTCGTCCAACGGATAAAATCGTTCTCGCCACCCCATTCCTGACACAACACTGGCCTCCCTTTCACCCTTGGCAAATCGCCCAGCTGGTACCGACTTGTTCCCACCACAATTCCCCCTAATTACAGCATTAATCCCATATTCCCGGGGAAGGAAACCATATCTCCTTCCCGACCCCCTGGCCCCACTCTTTCTGCCCTCCCTGCCACAACCTCTGGGAATTCTTCAAGGCTATGGGGCTACCAAGAGCAAGCTCTGTTCTCCCAGTGACCGGCGCTCCAGTTCCCATCCATTCCCAGCCTCTCCAGAGTTTCAGCCACAAGGACTAAATCAACACAACGGGAAATCATAGCTGTCCACTTATGCAAAAAAAAACCTGGATTTGAACTGGGGGGGGGGGGAATATTTGCTAAAAGTGGCTGCAGTCCAGGAAAACTGATACCAAAAAAAGATTGAAAAGTGTTGGTATTTACAATATCACAACTAAACTAAACGGTTGCTCAAGAAGCATTATTGCTCTTGGCGTTCATGACCAAGCGAATAATGTACTCGCAAAGAGCGGAAGACGGACATTTGTGCAAAGCTTTACTGTCCCCCCCCCCAAAACACAAATACACCCCCCTTCTTTTCCCAGAATCCTTGTAACTCTCACTCAAAGACACAAGATCTGCGGACTACCAGAAAATTGGCATAAAAAACTAAAATCCATGAAAACACACCAACTGACCCAAAGAAAGGCAACATCTTGGAAAGGTGCTTATTTGTTAGGAGAGCCGCCAAAGGAAAATGGAAACACAAGAGCATGTTTTCCAGAAAGAGCCAGTAGCCATCCAGTAACTTATCTACCTAGAGCCATGGTGGTGAACCTTGGCACTCCAGATGTTCTTGGACTTCAATTCCCAGAAGGACCGAGAGTTTCTATGGGCAACGCAGTGTTCTTTCAAGCAGCAGAACAATCCAGGTGCAAATACTTCCTCAGACAGAGAGTCACAGTAAGGTCATGATTAGGACTTCTCCTTTTTGCACATCATATTTTGGAAACAGGGCATAACAACGGTTTCACTTCCTTTTTTTAATTACTTGTTTACCCATGATTCTACATGCAGTTCATGCATAAAACTGGAACGTTTGGATCCGAAGGAAACAAAGATCTTGGGACATTTCGTTGCAATTTCAAGCCAGATTCATCAAACCTGTGGAACGCATCAGGCTGAACCTGGGAATGCATAACCCAATCCACATGCCATTGGCTAGAGCCCAGGGCATACTCCTCATGAGTTGCTACAATTCCCTCCCCCGGACAAGGAAGGACCTCTTCCCAAATCTTGCCAACTTTATGGCAGGCCTGGCAAACTTCACTAAATAAGATGTCTCCCCACCCAAGGTCCCACATGCTGCCCAGACAGTGGTAAGTGTATTTTATGGCCAACCATATAATCAAGACAAACAATCCGGTAAGGGTTGCCCTTGCTCAAAAGTCAATCATATCCGACTGTAGGGTTCAGTGCTCATCTCTGTTTACAGACAAAGAGCCAGTCTCTGGTCGCAGACCTTTTGTGGACATGTGGCTGGCATGACTAGACACCAGAGTGCACGGAATGCTGTTTACCTTCCCACCACAGTGGTACCTATTTATCTACTTGCAGTTTCTTGCTTTTGTACTGCTAGGTTGGCAGGAGCTGGGAGCTCACTCTGTCATGCAGCACTCGGGTCTCAACCTGCCAACCTTCCAGTCGACAAGTTCAGCGTCTTAACCACTAAGCCACTACAGTCCCAGAGTCTATGAAAACCAGGAGGCAAAATGGCAACTTATTAAATCAGTAGAATCAGTTCATTGCCAGATGGTGTTTGTTCTATTTATTTATTTTTAAAGTCCAATAAAGGGAGAGTCATAAAAAGGGGGTTAGGAGTTTGTTGACCCATTTTGCCTCCCGGGAGAAGAGCCAACTGGAATAGCCCTGGACAAGCAGCACGGTAGTCCCAGGGCATCCACAGAAGAAGGGAATGGGAAGCTCCTTCTGTGCATTCTCTACCTATGGAACTGTGGAAGGGGACTTCAAATGCCAAAAGGGCTCAGGACCAGAAAGTGACTTGGGGAAATGGATCAGTGGTACTATGCGATGCAGAAGCCCAATGGAAGGCCACTGCATTATATTGTTCCTAGGACAATCTTCATGACTGGTTCTCATGAGGAGAGCCAATACTATATTTGGAATAAGATAAACAAGACCAACAAGAACAAGAAGAGCAACAACAAGAACAACAACAAGACCAAGAACAACAACAAGTCATCTTTATTAAACCAAAGACAATGCCTTCTATGCAGGCACTTATCATCAACCTTTTTTCTCTGAACTGCTTAGGAAACCACAACAAAGAGAGAAACCCTTTTCTGTTGAAAAACACCAAAAAGTGAAAATAGGGTGTCAAGAATCTGCAGAAGGTGCACTTCCTGCCAACGAACTCAATGGGTTGCCTCCCTACTACATGTCTGTTGTTGAGCAGGTGCTTCCTTCACAGTTCCTTCCCCTCTCTCATCCTTCTAATTGTGTGGACCCAAATGGAGCTAAGTTTGAGGACATACCATAGAAAGGCCAACGATGCGTCACCTTGAAGGATGATGTACCTCACCCCCAAACCATTTTTGAAAAACCCACATGAAAGAAGACAGGAATTTTCACCCAACTTGCGGTCCTTTCAGATGTGGACTTGGACCCAGCCCTGCAAATTGAGGACTGACTCAAGACTCTCTGATGGGAACAGCTCCAATGGAGGACTGCTTCCCACACAAGGGGCTACCCAAGCTAGGAAAGAGAGGCTACCTGAATCCTTGCCATATCTTTGGCAGCCTCTGCCAGAGGTCCACCCAGGGATGAGGCCGTGCCTGTTGCAACTGCAACACTGGGCTGACCCTGACCCGCTGCGGCTTAATCGCCCGGCTAGGGTTCTGCCAACCAAGTTAGTCAGTGCCAGCTCATGCCACTTGCTCATTCCTGGCTCTGCGTCAGCTTCCTCTGAGATGAGCAATGCGAGGACTGGCACTGCGAAGGGAGGAGGAAGGAAATCAGGGGCAAATGCTCAGCACTGTACACTGCTGGCAGAGACAAAGCTTCTTCCGAGCAGTTAGTAAAGAAAAACTGGCCAGCATTAGCACTCTGGGACTGCAGTGGCTAAGTGGTTAAGACGCTGAACTTGACGACTGGAAGGTCAGCAAGTTGGCAGGTTGAGACCCGAGTGCTGCACAACAGAGTGAGCTCCCAGCTCCTGCCAATCTAGCAGTTCAAAAGCAAGAAACTGCAAGTAGATAAATAGGTAAACCTCACTTCTTTCAGGCTCCAATCCAGTTTGGCACAAAGTACCTGAGTTTGGTTGCTCACGTAGCCATCAAAGGCTTGCTATGCTTAGCATGGCACCGGCGGGTGCTAAATAGTTAATAGAAGCTGGTGCCCATCCAACATGTTGGACCACTACGTCCAGACTTAGTAGCTATGGAGGAATTACTGGTGTCTTAGACCAGGTGTGCCAAAACTACAGCCCATGGGCCAAAGGCCCCCCCCATGCCAATTCATCTGGCCCATGCTGCCCTCATCGCTCCCAGAAGCAGAAGTAAAATGCACCCATATGGTTGAATTGGTCTGGGGGGCAGATCCGGCCCACGAGCTGTAGTTTGGGCACCCCTGGTTTAAAGAGAGAAAATGCCAGCTTAAAATCTATCTCATCCTGTTGCAAAACAGATTGCATGGCACATTTTACTTCCACTTCCAGCGGGAGGACCCATGTGACCGGCCCGCTGAAACACGTAACCAGCCGGCTGAACCACGTGACAGGCCCACAGCCAGAAAAGTTTGGGCACCCCTGTCTTAGACTGATGAAAACTGGAATCTAACTTAACTTATAGGTAACCAACCATTGAACTGTGGAGCTGGAGAATACTTCTGAGAGTCCCCTGGACTGGGCTCTGGTGGCACAGTGAGTAAACTGTTGTCCTGCAACCGAAAGACCGGAAGTTCGATCCTGACCAGGGCTCAGCCTCTTCCATCCTTCCGAGATCAGTAAAATACGTACCCAGCATGCATGTTGAGGGCAAAATGCTAATTACCTTGTCAACTGCCCAGAGGGTGCATGAAGCGTTATGGGGACGTACTTTACTGCAAGAGGATCAAACCAGTCCATCCTAAAGGAAATCACCCCTGACTTGGAAGGCCAAATACTGAAGCTGAAATGCAAGTCCTTTGGCCACCAAATGAGAAGAGAGGACTCACTGGAGAAGGCCCTGATGCTGGGAAAGATTGAAGGCAAAAGGAGAAGGGGGTGGCAGAGGATGAGAGGGAACTTAGACAGCATTGTTGGTGCAGTGGGCACAGATCTGGGCAGACTGACTCTGGAGGATGATGGATAACAGAGGCAGATGGCATTTCTAGAAAGGAACCTGGCTTCTCCCTCCTTCCTTTTCTAGCATTTCTTTGTCTACCAAAGGTTTTTGCCACGTGGCTTTTGTGACGGCAGCAGAAGAGCAGGACTTTATGAAACAAGCACACACGGATGCGAGAAGCCTCATTCCCTGCCCAAAATTACACCCTCTGCCATTCACTTCCCCTCCCAAAAATGCCAGCCAGTGGTGGTCACGGGGGTGAGTAGTAAAAATAAATGCAGTAGCCATCCTACATTCCCCTGGTCTCGTCCTATATATAGACTCAAGGAGGGACAGCCTGCCTTCCACTTTTGCACGCGCTGCCCTGTTATCCACTGAATGCAACTGAGAGTGAGCCATCGGACCCATTTCCCAAAAGCCCCAAAGAACTTGGTGGGGGTTTCCCTCTCTGTGTCTCCTCTACACACAGTATTCAACAGTATCCGACTTTAGGGTTCAGTGCTCATCTCTGTTTATATCCAAAGAACCAGACCTGTCTGCATTTCCTTTTTTATTATTATTAAATTTTAAAACGAGTACACTCAAACAACGGAAAAGATCTCGACTGACCAAATGAAACGAAACATCAAGAACAAATCAAAAACATATATAGTAAAAAAAATTCATGTTAATGGCTTATTTGTCCATTGTTTCTTTATATAATCAGCCTTTCAATATATGTCCACATACTGGTGCCTCTTAATATATATTTATATATTTTAACTCCTGTATTACTAATATTCTATGTGGATGGTTTGTAATTTTAACTTATGAAACTTACAAGGATACCTGTTTATACAAATCTATTGCCTTCTACCTTTTAAGCTATTACAACTCTTTTTGAACACTTAAGCATAAAACACGATCTAATTTACACATAACATTACTATCGACTAATATTCACCCATGCTATACATTGGAATCTGTTTTAGAATGAAGACTCCCCTCCTTTTCTCTAATTTCCCCAAAATTTACGCGCTTCCAGGTCTGGGCCGACATTATTTTCATTTGACAGACATTTCCGTGGACATGGGGCAGGCATGACTAAACGCCGGAGTGCATGGACACACTGTTTGCCTCCCCACCAAAATGGTCCCTATTTGTCTACTTGCAACTTCTTGCTTTCAAACTGCTAGGTTGGCAGGACCTGGGGCAAAGACGGGTGCTCACTCCATCATGCAGCACTTGGGTCTCGAACTGCCAACCTTCCAGTCATCAAATTCAGTGTCTTAACCACTAAGCCACTGCAGTCCTACAAGTAAAGTGTACATGTATTTAATTTATCAATCCATTTCTCCTCTCTTGGTTCGGCCTGTCCTCTCCCCAGCTGAAATGGGACTCCCAATCTTTCTCCTCTTCTTCTGGAGGTCCCGGGAACAGGACTCAAATCTTAGGGTCAGCTTTAAAACCTGCCATTTTGACCCAAGACACCAAACATGAGTGAGGAGCAAGGTTGCCGGTGAAGTACGACTGAATGCACCAACAGAGTTGACTCCGCTTGTCAAAGGCCAAAGACACTGGGACTGGGGACGACAAGGCAACGCTGCGGCTCTCCCCAACAAGGTATGGCCAGATCGGCATGCTCTATGGAAGTGAATGGGTCCCATTAGGATTGCCAAGAGATCAGGTTTTCCTTCCCTGTGAACTGAGACCGGCAATGAGATGTTGGGATGTTACAAAAGGCAAACCTTTGTGTAACAACTGCAAAAATATTTGGGATAGTAGTCATGTTAAGTATGTGTTTCAAACATATCAGAGAGTAAACAAGACAAGAATAGCAGATAGGTATACAGATGAGTGTCTTAACTAATCACTCTTTGCCTCTATGTATATGAATTGATGCCATGAAGTCTCACCCTTATGTCCGACGAAGTGGACTTGATCCATGAAAGTTAACATTAAAATACAGCAGTTTGTTGTTAAGGTGCCACAATGTTTTTTTTGTTTTTTTGTTTTGTGTATTATCCGATTTAACTGAAAAATTGTGTGAGAGAGAGAGAAATAGAGTGCTTCTTCTTCTGCCATATCCGAATCCGAATCTTGGCGATCCTTATGGTGATCAGCCATGAAGACGGTCCTGAGAATATAATGCAGTGGTCTTCCATTTGCCTTCCACATTGCAGCAGGACACCCATAGTACCACTAATCCAATTTCACAAGTCACTTTTCTGGTCCTGAGCCCTTTTGGCATGCAAAGTCCTCATCAACCCCAGGCCAGGATAGATGAAGCTGGTTCTCTCCCTCAAGATGGGTTCAAGTGGGATTTAATCCACTTGGGAACTATCACCCTTCCATGTGGACTTCACCACACAAGGCTATTAGTCCTCAGAGTTGTCAGGTTAGTTAGCCTGACAATCAGTGTTGAGTCCCTGGCAGTAGGGTCTACTCTATCACCATAGCATGATAACCTGGCCAAACTGTACATTGCACACAACTGCACAAGAGAGCAAGTCAATGCAGGTTTCCCATCGAACAGGGCCTGTCTCATGGCACATTTTTTTGTGAGCATCTAATGATAGGGGCACTGGGTGGATATCCTGATCACTTTTCTTCTTCATTCATTACGCCAGGGGTGCCCAACCTAAGACCTGTGGGCTGGATCTGGCCCACAGCACCATTTCATGTGCCCCCCGCCACCCCTCCAAGGGCATTCAAGAAACAAAATGGCTACCCCTTTGAAGCTGTTGAGACAAAATGGCCACCCCCATCGTGCAGTCAGTGCAAAATGGCTGTCCAGCCCTTGAAGCTGACTGAGAAAGTGTGACCCGGCCCCTGGCTTGAAAAGGTTGGGAACCTCTGCCTTACGCAGTACAAAACCCCTCTGTGCCTGCCGTCCAGTTGCTGCGAAACAGCTGCTTCCCTTGCCCCCCTCTTCCAAGCCATAGACAAGACCCTCAACCCAACAAAAGGATCTGTAAAAACCCAAGGAGAGAGAAGACCCGGCATAGGAAACAGAAAACTCTCCCCACCCTGAATGGTGTTGACAAGCAAAGGCCGACAGCTGCTTTGGGAACGGCCGGTCGGGCTGATCCCATTTCTAGTTGCAAATCAGATATCCTTTCCCCTGTTTTCTTTGCAGTGACAAATTCAGCTCTGAGGGAGGGAAGGTGGTTAACTGCCCACGGTGGCCCTTTTGCAAGGAGCAAAATGCTACCCGCAAAAGAAAAGGAAACGTCCGACCTTCTACCCCAGAGAGCTCCAGGTGAATGTCTGGCTAGGGTTTTGATGTTACCACTCAAGAGATTGCTTGCCAGTTTTCCCACTTGGGTTCTAGAGTTGAGACAAGTTACATTATCTGTCAGGAAAGAATGGGGGGTTCTGGGAATTGTCCCCCCCAAAAAAGATTTTTTAAACTTTTTCAGGTTCTTAAATAGTTTACTAGGAAGGGGAGTTTTCCACTACAATCCCATGGCCAGGAAAACCTCACTATCATAAAAACATGTGGATGAAGAATGGGGATATTCAAGAGGAAAGCAAAAAGGTGGCTGATTCACCAACACAATTGCCTTCGTAGCGGCTTCTGTTACAAAAACTCCTGGGTGGATGGAGGAGAGAAACTTCCCGTTCACGGTGAGGCTCATCTTCGTGTAACAGCGACCCCATGAATTACTGATCTCCAAAAGGTCTTCTTCTCAACAAACCTGCTCAGGTCTCCATAGACCAGAACCTGCAGTTTCCTTCATTGAGATGCTTTCTAAACCACCTAGAGTAGTGAATTTCTTCAATAGATAGGCAATATATAAATATCATCTCCTCATACAACACTAGAACTAGAAAGCACTCCATGAAACTTTTGGGTACTAGTTCTCAAACAAATAAGAGAAAGTACTTTTTCACCCAGAGGATCCCTGGTCTATGGAACTCCCTGCCAGAAGAAGTGGTGACAGCTGTCAGTCTTGACAGCTTCAAGAAAGGATCAGACAAGTTCATGGAGGACAACAAGGCTATCAATGGCTATAATTATGGATACTTAAGGACAACCTCCGGGTTGGAGAGATAGGCAGGATCTCTCTCAATGCCATTTCCAGGGGATCCTAAGCAGGTGAAGGCATCTCCTTGGGAATACCCTGGAGAAAATGGTGAGCCACAGTGTGAGACAGAACGCTGGACTGGATGATGGGCTCCTGTGGCCTGTAATCCAGCAAGGCTGTTCTTATGTATGTCATGTAGGGCCCACGTTGGCTTGGTGGGTTAAGATGCTGAGCTTGATGACTAGAAGGCTGGCAGGTCAAGACCCAAGTCCTGCATGACAGAGTGAACTCCTGTCATCTGCCCCAGCTCCTGCTAACCTAGCAGTTTGAAAGCAAGAAAATTGAAAGTAGATAAATAGGTACCGCTTCAGCAGGAAAGGAAACGGTGTTCTCTATGCTCCGGTGTCAAGTTAAGTGAGTGAATGAATGAAATGTTGGAGAAAGTTCATGTTAGATCTTCCTCTCTTCATGCTGCTTTCAACTTTATCCAGCATTACCGCCCTTGGGAAAAGTTCCTTTTTCCTCCAGCTTCCATATGGAGCAAGCCAGGGACAGGGAGGAGGGAATAAATTTTGAAAAACAGCCCAAACCAGTCCTTAAAGAATGACACCCACCTTTTCCGACAGGCCAACAGCTCGTCTGCTTCGCCCTCCTGATATCCAGTGAGGAATGACGAATTCTCCCTGCTGTGACAGCCCTGGAAGCAAAGGCAGCAGCGATTAAAGAACGAGAAGGTCATTCCTTCTCCAAAACCCCAGAACCCTCCCTCTCACTTCATGTGAAACGATCCAAAATAAGGATGTCTTCAAAGAAACCCACAACACCTTCTGCCCAAGAACACGTGTGCACCATTTTGCAAAAGGCGCCTCTTCCTACAAAATAGCGCCCAAAGCACCCATAAAAGCCATGAAATTGAGAGTGGCCAAAAAGAGGGGAAGAACGTTTCCATCGGGAACGGCGCGTTTTCCATTGTGCTCTGGAACGAGTTACCAACTGAAATCAGAGCTGCCTCCACTTCGTTGGCTTTCTGTAAATCCTTCAAAACATTTTTTTCTCTTCCTTCCCCTGCAGTATCCGACTCTGAATCTAGGCGATCCTCATGGCGATCAGCCATGAAGACTGTCCTGAGAATATAATGCAGTGGCTTTTCATCTGCCTTCTGCATCGCAGCATGACACCCATGGTGCCACTGATCCAGTTCTGAGAGTCACCTTCTGGTCCTGAGCCCTTTTGGCACACAAAAGTCCTCCTCAGTCCCAGGCCAGGATGGATGAAGCTGTTGCTCTCCATCAAGATGAATTCAAGTGGGATTTAATCCACTTGGGGACCATCACCATCCCCCGTGGACTTCACCACCAAAGGTGGTTAGTCCTAAGGGTTGTCAGGTTAACCACCACCTGACACTCGGTGTTCAGTCACTGGCAGTATGGTCTACTCTATTTACCATAGCGGGACATCCTGGCCAGACACCAACTTTATTGCTTATGTGTTGTTAATTGTTCTTTTTGAAGTATATCTTATTTTTTTTATTTTGATTGCGATATTGTGGTAGCTCCCATGACTTTTTCCAATGAACATGAGGGTTTTGCTACGTTGGGTTCGCTGTATTATATTTATATTTATTGTATTTTTATGATGTAATTATGTTGTGTAGGTTTTTGGTTTGTTTGTTTTTTTGCATTTTGATGCTATGCTTACCTGTATTGCTCTCTATTTTAGATTCATTGTACCTCTGTATTGTTATTTTGTATGATTATATTGTTAGCCGCCTTGAGTCGGCCTCGGCTGAGGAAGGCGGGATATAAATTAAACTGATTGATTGATTGGTTGATTGATTAATTGTTGTTAGCCGCCCTGAGTCACATCTGCGAGTGGGTGGCATACAAGCCCTAATAATAATAATAATAATAATAATAATAATAATAATAATAATAATAATAATAATAATAATAATAATAATAATAAGAAGAAGAAGAAGAAGAAGAAGAAGAAGAAGAAGAAGAAGAAGAAGAAGAAGAAGAAGAAGAAGAAGAAGAAGAATTGGAATTGTGTTTGTTCTAGTTTGATTTAAATCCTGTTGTAGGCCGCCCAAAGCAGCGGCTTCACAAATCAGGCAGGATATAAATTGAATAAATAAATAAAACAGAGGAACCTAAAAACCAGCTAGTAAGGCTGCAAAAAGGGGTTGATGCAAGACCAGAAAGAACAATGAATGCTCAAGAGTCAAAGCACAAACAAGCCAAACCAGAAGTCTTCTCCTTTGTGGGTCTGGTTTTTGCATCTCTCCCCACCGACCAACCCAGCAGTGAAAGAACTCATGATAGCCAGAAATAAAATAAAATAAAATACCACACACACCACCACCACCCCAGAAAAACCTTCCACCCAAGAGATGCAGGATGGACTGTTCTGTCGCAAGATGTCAACAATGGAAGCAGATTTGGGAAGTAGCCCAGGAAATCTGTGTCACATTTACTGATACAAAAAAAGTGTCAACAATAATCACATTTCCTTCGTGGGGAGGGGGGATTGAGGGGGGAGCCAAGCAGTTAAAGAAGAGCGCCATGCCATACATGCCAAAGCAGTTTTCCCATGTGCAGTGGATTATGTGTTCATGGGGGAAACTGGAGGGTTTTGTCCACTTTCCCTGATTCTGCCTTCTGTAGATTTTTCCACATCTATGCCATTACAATGTCCATCATCCCCAGCCAAAATGTACTACATGGCCTATACCCAAGTTGTCTAAGGGCCCTTGCTTGAAAGCCAGACTCTAGGGTTCAGTGCTCATCTCTGTTTATAGCCAAAGAGCCAGTGCTGTCTAAGTCTGCAGACATTTCCGTGGACATGTGGCAGGCATGACTAGACACCAGAGTGCACAGAATGCCGTTACCTTTCCCACCATTTATCCCACTATTTATCTACTTGCAATTTCTTGCTTTCGAACTGCTAGGTCGCCATGAGCTGGGACAGACAGAAGCTCACTCCATCATGCAGCACTCGGGTCTCAAACCTCCGGGAGTCAAGTTCAGTGTCTTAACCACTAAGCCAAGGCAAACCCCTGGAAGAGGTAGGCCAAAATTTTAAAAAAGAAACTTTCCCCCATCCCTTTGAAATCCAGAGCATCTAGCTTGCAATGGGTCTTCTGATTTATGCACCTTCACGAGCCCTACCAAAATAAGCGAGATGGCTGAAAAGTTCATAAAGTAATTAATTTGTACGAGAAAGGAAAGGGGAAATGGCTGGGGTCACTAGACCATGAAACATCTTGAGTGCTGTGGCTCGCCATCCACCACAAATAAATTTAATTTCACCCCATGCCTCGAGCTTCACAAACACCAGACTTTAAAAATAAGTGGGGGGGGGGGGGGGTGTGGGTGTCCCAAGATTCATTAAGAAACAACCTTGCCAGTTGTTGACCCGGAAAAGTCTAAGCGGAAAAGTCCTTCTGCTGTTTTGTAAAAGGTACAAATTCTTTGATCATCCTTCCTTTCCAACTATTGCTTCCAAATGTATTTGGAATTACAATCTCCATTATTTTACAACTAACACAGCACTACATAGTCCAGTGATGGCGAACCTTGGCACTCCAGGTGTTCTTGCATTTCAATTCCCGGAAGCCCAAGTCTCTGTGAATCCACACGAATGGCTTTACTGCCCATGTTCTTGGACTTCAGTTCCCAGAAGCCCAAGTCTCTGTGAATCCACATGAATGGGTATGCACACTAAACCCATTCGTGTGGATTCACAGAATGCATCCACCCATTCGTGTGGATTCTGGGAATGCATAGAGCAAGTCCAAGAACACACGGAGTGCCAAGGTTTCCCATCAGGGACATAGTCCATCATCGCACAGCTGGGAGAGGGCATATGGGTTTTGTAGCCCAACATACCTGGAGGCACCAAGGGTGCCACAACACCTCAAGAATTTTTTTAACCTACCACGGAAATGTCTGCTGGCTCTTTGGCTTTGAAACAGAGATGAGCACTGCACCCTAGAGTCAGATACAACTGGCTTTCGAGCAAGGGTGACCTTTACCTTTACCTTTTAGTTTCTGAATAATATTAAAATAATTTGAGCTCCTTCTTAGGCATCATTTTGGGTGCCTTGAAATGCAGAAAAGCAAAAAATAATAATGAAATCATGCTCTGTACAATGAAACACTAATTAGGATCAGAAAAGGTTGCAAAGCTGATTCAATTGGCACCGATGTACTGTACGTTTTGTTTCTTTGCTTTAACTTTCATATAAATCCTAAGGGATTGAAGTTTTAAAGAGGAAACAATAACCATGCCTGCCTCTTAGAAGAGCGGACCTCCCTGTCTTGCCCCTCTGAGCGGGATTCAAACTGCCCTCTGCACATGGTCAGAAGAAATCTCTGCCAAGGTATCAAGTACCCCAGGAGAGAATCCAATCCAGGCAAAGCATGCGGCACCAAGACTATTATGCAAAAACCACCAGTTTAAATTAAGCCTTTTTTTTTCCTTTTGTGACTAATCTCAGAGCTTGGAAAGGTTACCTTTTCTAGACTACAACTCCCAGGATGCCCCAGCCAGTGGGGTCTGTGGCTAGGCAGATGTGAAAGCCCTGAAAACTAGCTTGGAAAAGGAAAAAATGACATTTCCCAAGTCCTGCCGACATTGTGTTTGCATGCAGAGTACTGTAAAAAGTTGCACACATTTATAGAGCGTGCAAGAATATGAATTCTATAGAGAGGAAGAGAAGGAGGGATGATGGAGGGATGACTGACAGACACCTCCATGTGCATATATGTACGTGTGTGTGTGTGTATGTGTGTGTGTGTATGCATAGAGCGAGAGAAAGAAACATCAATATCTATAGTTCTATGTGTACACACACACAGAGAGAGAAAGGTTCACACATATCCATGATAGACAGACAGACAGGCAAAAAGGTTGCTCTCAAGTGACATCCATTGCCTCTGCGTTCAACACTTGTGGCAGGAGAATGACTTCACTGGCCCACTTCACAAAGTGAGTGAGAAGCCGGACTGAGGCTCCCGCATATCCGTCCCAGACTCGACCATATAGAGTCATAATGGAGCATGGCCAGATCCTGACGGCCAAGAGACTGAGGTTGGGGGAGGGAGAGAAGGCCTTCCCCAACAAACCAGCCGGCAGATGCTCAAACATCTGTGATGGTTGCGGGCAAAAGAAATCCTCGTGCTTGGTTGCTTTGCAAATAACACCCAACAGCCACCCACCCCATACCCGTGACGGTGAACCTTGGCACCCCAGATGTTCTTGCACTTCAATTCCCAGAAGCCCAAGCGCCCATGAATCCACACGAATAAGTTTACTGCGATTCATCCGACCCGCGCTGCCCTCGTCGCTCCCGGAAGCGGAAGCAAAATGTGCCCGTACGGAGGAAGGGTTACCCCGGAAGATCCTTAACCATACGGGCGTGTTTTACTTCCGCTTCCGGGAGTGATGCGGGCGGTGCCGGATGAATTGCAGTAAACCCATTCATGCAGATTCATGGGGGCTTGGGCTTCTCGGAATAGAAGTCCAAGAACATCTGGAGTGCCAAGGTTCGCCATCATGGCCCTATATAATCCAACACCCCAAACCCAGCCCGGTATGGGGCAACACAGAACATGGAGGGTCCTCAGCACTCTGGAGGCGCAGGGGTTAAACTGTGGCCAAAAGCTTCTGAGTTCGATCCTGACCAGGGCTCAAGGTTGACTCGGCCTCTTCCATTCTTCCGAGGTGGGTAAAATGAGCACCCAGCATGTTGGGAGGGGAATGCTAATTAACTCGTGAACTGCCCACAGAGTTCACTAAGCACTTATATGGGGCCGTATAGAAGTGTAACTGCTATTGCTTTTGCGCCCAGGTGCCCATGAAGAGCAGTGGCAACAGAGGATGGTGGTCGGATCCTTGAGCCGTTACCCTATGGAGGGTATGCAATTACTTAAGCACTGCTCTCATAACCCAAAGTACCCGTTCCTTTCTCCACCTTCTCCCAGGAATCATCCGCCAATAGTCAAAATCCAAGTGCAAAGGTATGCATGCTTGAAACCACTTCCCAGAACATTGGACCACAAACCAATTAAGCTTGCTTCGCACACAACATCTCCCTTGCTCAAAAGCCAGCCGTGTCGGACTCTAGGGGCCAGTGCTCATCTTCATTTACAACCAAAGAGCCAGCGCTGAATGTGTCTGCAGACATTTCCGTGATCATGTGGCAGGCACGAACAGACACTGAAGCGCATGGAACCCTGTTACCAAAGCGGTACCTGTTTATCTACTTGCAGTGTCTTGCTTTCAAACTGCTAGGTTGGCAGAAGCTGGGGCAGATGACGGGTTTATTTTACTTACTTATTTATTTTGTTCAACTTTTATCGCCGCCTCCAAGCGGCTTACAATCTAAACCCGTGATGGCAAACCTTGGCACTCCAGCTGTTCTTGGACTTCAATTCCCAGAAGCCCAAGCCCCCAGTGAATCCGCACGAATGGGTTTACTGTGATTCATCCAGCCCACGCCACCCTCATCGCTCCTGGAAGCGGAAGTAAAACGTGCCCGTACGGTTAAGGCTCTCCTGGGTTAACTCTTTCTCCGTCCGGGCGCATTTTACTTCCGCTTCTGGGAGCAACGAGGGCAACGCGGGCCGGAAGAATCACAGCAAACCCCTTCGTGTGGATTCACGGGGGCTTCTGGGAATTGAAGTCCAAGAACATCTGGACTGCCAAGGTTCGCCATCACGGGTCTGGCCAATAACACGCTAAAATATGAAAAGATCCCCAACAATACACGTGAGACCATGAAGAAGAAGACCCGTTACAGGTAAGCAACCTGCCTTCATAGGGCCCTGGGGGTGCAGGGCCTAAACTGCTGTCCTGCAGCCAGAACGTTGCGAGTTCGATCCTGACGGGGCCCAAGGTTGACTCCGCTTCTTCCATCGGTCCAATGAGTTCCCAGCGTGTGGCGGGCAGAATCGGTGAATGAATGCACTTCTTCGGAGCCACCCAGAGAGTCCCACGGAGCGCGACATGGGGAAGGGGACAGAACAGTGTCGTTGCTCATTGCGATAAGCGCTCTGCTTCATATTTTGGTTTTTGAAGCCGGAGAAGTTACTTTTTTTTAAGGAGGAAAGTGAGTTGGGGAGGGGGGGGGGAATTAGACCCTCCAGATAGTAAAGGTTTCCCTTGCTCGAAAGCCACTCGTATCCGACTCTAGGGAGCAGTGCTCATCTCTGCTTCAAAGCCGAAGAGCCAGCGTTGTCTCCTTCTGCAGACATTTCCGTGGTCATGTGGCAGGCATGACTAGACACCGGAGCGCACGGAACGCGGTTACCTTCCCACCGAAGTGCTCCCTATTGATCTACTTGCAATTTCTTGCTTTCGAACGGCTAGGTTGGCAGACTTGCAAAAAAAACCCCCTCCCCAACCCCTCCAGGGATACACGGGGGCGGGGGAGCCTTTCACGGGATGGACCCCAGATTCACCCCCTCTCCCCCCCCCCCCAAAAAAAAGTGCCATCCCTAGTTCCGTGCCTGTCTCGTCCTTTGCGGGATCGGGACCCTCCCTCCGCCGCCCTTCCCCACTGACCTCGGGCTTGGGCTTCTCCGGAGCCGGGCAGGAGGAGGAACAGCCCCGCCAGGCAGAGGAGCCCCTGGCCGGCCCCGAACCCGGATCCCGGGCACCGATCCCCGACGCCCCTCGCCATGCCCGGCTGGTGCCCCCCTTCCAAGGCGTCGCCGCCGGCCGGCCGGCCGGCCCAGCCGCCGCCGCCGCTGCTTTTAAGGGGCGCCGCCTCCTGCCCTGCCCCCCCAGCCCCCCCAGCCCGCCCCCTTGGACCCTCCCTTCGGGGCTGCCTTTTGCCCTAATAGGAACCACATGGCCGGGGGAGAAAGGAGGAGGAGACCCCGCCCCCTAATTGCACACTCACTCACGCACGCACACGCGCGATCCAAGCCGCGCGCCCCCTTCCTTCCTGCAAGCAAGCAATCATTTTATTACGCTCTAGGTCCGTGATGGCGAACCTTGGCGCTCCAGATGTTCTGGGACTTCAATTCCCAGAAGCCCAAGCCCCATGTGAATCCACACAGAAGGGGGTTTGCTGCGATTCATCCGGCCAACACCGCCCTCGTCGCTCCCGGAAGTAAAACGCGCCCGTACGGAGGAAGGGTTAACCCAGAAGAGCCTTAACCGTACAAGCGCATTTTACTTCCACTTCTGGGAGTGATGAGGGCAGCGTGGGCCAGATGAATCGCAGTAGCAGCAGCGGCTGGGATGGGCGCGTTTTACTTCTGCTTCCAATGGACATGTTTTACTTCCGCTTCCGGGAGCGACACAGGCAGGATGAATCGCAGTAGCGGCTGGGATGGGCGTGTTTTACTTCTACTTCCAATGGACGCGTTTTACTTCCGCTTCCAGGAGCGATGAGGGCAGCATGGGCCAGATGAATCCAGTAGCAGCAGCAGCTGGGATGGGTGCGTTTTACTTCCGCTTTCGACGGGCGCGTTTTACTTCCACTTCCGGGAGCGACATGGGCCGGATGAATCGCAGCAAACCCCCCTTCATGTGGATTCACTGGGGCTTCTGAAGTCCAAGAACATCTGGAGTGCCAAGGTTCGCCATCACAACTCTAGGTCCAGCACAGTAAAACGAGAGGTTAAAGGTTTTTTTAAAATGTATTTAAACTATGAATCCTTAAAATGTAGTTGAAATGTGTTTATTTTATTTATTTAAAAAAGCCATATCCATTCAGAGATAAAAGAAATCGAATGAAGTCCGTTTTAAAAATGAGTTCTTCGTCTTCATCTTCTTTCTGTGCCGAGTTCAAACCCTGGAGTGCCAAAAGGAAGCCACTTTTTTTTTTTTGGATGTTTTAGTCATTGGCCAAACGGAAGTTTTCATTCCTGCATGTTTCTGGTAGGTAGTAATTGGCAGACCAGTAAGTGACTGGCTGACTGACTGACTAACTAACTAACTAACTAGCAACTTATCATCTATAACAAGTTACTTCCAAGTTCTCCTACCATGTACCTCTTTAAGGTAAAGGTCACCCATGCTCGAAAGCCAGTCGTATCCGACTCTAGGGTCCAGTGCTCGTCTCTGTTCCATAGCCAGGGCTGTCTGCGTCCGCAGGCGTTTCCGTGGTCATGTGGCAGACATGACTAGACACCAGAGCGCACTGAATGCTGTTGACCTTCCCAACAAAGTGGTCCCTATTTATCGACTTGCAATTTCTTGCTACTCTTTGTCAAACTCTGCTTGCAATGTAACTACTGTACTGAGTGACTTCCCTATCTGGTTTCTGTTTAATCCACTACTTGTAACTATTTACTTCCAAGCCTCTGCTTCCTTCCTTCCTTCCTCCCTTTACGCCTACTTTCTTCCCCTGCTCCATCTTCAAGGCGCTCTTTGTTTACAACTCGTTCCCTCCCAAGTTCCTCCCAGGCGAGCTTCATACCAGACGCGCGTTTTGCTTCCAAAGTTTGCAACAGAACAAACAGAGGTTGGACTTAAAACCAGAGATGTGTCCCCCGTGGGGGTTTGTTTCCCTCTTCTCTCCCTGCAGAATCTGCTCCTCTTCCTTATACCTTCTGAAAATCCCCCTCTATAGCAGGGGTGCCCAAAGTTTTCAGGCTGAAGGCCGGTCACATGGTTCGGTGCGCCGGCCACATGGTTCCTCCCACCGGAAGCGGAAGTAAAGCGCACCTTGCAATCTGTTTTGCAACAGGATGAGATAGATTTTAAGCTCCCATTTCCCCTGTTTAAACCAGGGGCACCCAAACTATGTCCAGTAGGCCAGATCCGCTCCCCCCCCCCATGCCAATTCATCCGGCCCATGCTACCCTCATCGCTCCCGGAAATGGAAGTAAAACCTGCCCCGTGCCCGTACAGGTGCATTTTACTTCCATTTCTGGGAGCAACGAGGGTGGTGCGGGCTAGATGAATTGGTGTCTTGGCCAGATCTGGCCCATGCGCCGTTGTTTGAGCGCCCCTGCTCTGTAGGGAAAACATTCAGACACAGCCGAGCCTTCAAACTCCAAAGGCCCCAAACACAACACAAGTTTGAATCTCCCCGTTTGCTGTTCTCCACATGCCGATTGCGCTGGATCTTGTCAAACATGGGGAACCCTTACAAAGTGTCTACTTGTGATCCCTAATTATATAATGAGCATCATGTATTCCCACACTGTTCCCCCAGAGCTTGGAAATGTGACTCTGGTGGACTAATTAGTTTGTTCGTTCTCTTCCTCTTTTACCACTTCGGGGGTGTTGAGGGAAATTAGTTAGTTATGGGCTGTTAAGTCGGAACTGACCTGTAGTGACCCTAACAGGGCTTTCAAAGTAAGTGAGATATTTAAGGAGTGGTTTTACCAGTTCTGGCGTGGGAGCATACCCGTCAAACAGGGCTCCGGAAAATACGGGACATGCGCAGAACACTTCTGCGCATACCCGCATGCGCAGTAACTACTTTCCCTGCCCATCAAATTACGGGATGGCGGCGGGAAAGTGGGGGAAGTGGCATGGAAATACGGGAAATCCCGGCCAATCCGGGATACTTGGCAGGTATGCTTGGGAGCTTTGGTTCCCCATTGCGCCTCCAAAGAGAAAAGCCCTGGAAAGGGTCAGCATGCAATAATTATTATGTAGCAACAGCAATGACACTTTTATGCCGCCCCGTTGCGCTTAGTGGGCTCTCTGGGTGGTTCACAATTAGCCTTTTGCCCCCAACATGCTGGGTAGTCATCTTACTGACCTCAGAAAGATGGAAGAGGCTGAGTCAACCATGATCCCCGGTCAGCCCCTTTTTATCCACATTTCTACTTATTAAATTCATATTTTGTAGTATTTTTGCTCTTTTGGGGTGTTTCTTCCTTCCCTCGTCAAGACAGGAAACCAGCAGCAGTTCGAAAGCAAGAAATTGCAAGTAGATAAACATGTACCGCTTGGGTGGGAAAAGTAACAGAGTTCCATGAGTCGACTCATGCCTGCCATATAACCACGAAAATCTTTGGCTGTAAAATTGCTTTTAAGAGCAATTATGAACCAACTGCATTGAGGCTGTTTGCTTTCTTTGTCCCAGTTCTTGATTCCCTTTGGAGGTTAAGCAGGTTCATGAAGCCAAAGCGATGCATGATGCTTGTATTTTGCAACATCCCCTCTTCTGGTGTCCTTGACTGCAACACCTATTGCCCTCCCCCCCCCCCCCCGATCATTGGTCATACTGCCTAATGGTGATCGGACTTGTGCCCTACCCCATGTTGAAGGCACCAGAGAGCGGCTCCTCCCCCTGCCTGTGCGCAGTGTGCACTTTATCGTATTTTAATTTGTGCCTACACCGTCCAGTCCCACCACCACCATTCAGCCATGAGAACTCACTGGGAATGTTTAATGGGTGAATTAAAACCCTTGGTGGAACTGTGGTTAGACTGCTGTACTGCAGCCAGAATGTTGTGAGGTCAATCCTGACCAGGGGCCAAGGTTGACTCAGGATTCTTGCAGGAAAAAAACCCATTCTGGCTAGTTCTGAAAAAGGGGAAAGAAGGCTGCAATTTAGGAGCCCTGGTAGTGCAGTGGTTAAACTGCTGTACTGTAGCCGGAGCTTTGTGAGTTTGATCCTGACCGGGGATCATGGTTGACTCAGCCTCTTCCATCTTTCTGAGGTCAGTAAGATGACTACCCAGCATGTTGGGGGCAAAAGGCTAATTGTGAACCACCCAGAGAGCCCACTAAGCGCAACGGTATTTTTGTAGTATTTTTGCTCTTTTGGGGTGTTTCTTCCTTCCCTCGTCTTGTTGACACCCCTGCCGTTTCCCTTCCCCTCTTGGTTTCCTGTCTTGGCCAGGTGTGAAACTGTTAAAATGAAGGCACCTTTTGGGGAGTTCATTCTGCAGTGTAAGACTAAAGGTAAAGGTTTCCCTTGCTCAAAAGCCAGCTGTATCCGACTCTAGGGTTCAGTGCTCATCTCTGTTTCAAAGCCGAAGAGCCAGCACTGTCTGCTTCTGCAGACGTTTCTGTGGTCATGTGGCAGGCATGACTAGACACCGGAGCGCACAGAATGCTATTACGTTCCCACTGAAGTGGTCCCTATTTATCTACTTGCAATTTTTTGCTTTCGAACTGCTAGGTTGGCAAGAGCTGGGACAAAGACGGGAGCTCATTCCGTCCTGCAGTACTCGGGAATCGAACTGCTGACCTTCCGCCTCCCAGTCAGTGTCGTCTTAGCCACTTTAGCAGGCAATAAAAGGTTTCTGTTACCAGAGTGTGCCCAGTTGTGGTTCTAAAATGCCACAATTTGAGACTTTTCCTGTGTACCCCTTTGAACTTACTAGATGCCTGAGCACATGGAACACTGTTATCTTTCCCGCCGAAGCGGTCCCTAGTTATTTACTTGCAATTTCTTGCTTTCTAACTGCTAGGTTGGCAGGAGCTGGGACAGACAATAGGAGCTTACTCTGTGCGGAGCACTCGGGTCTTGAACTGCTGACCTGTGTTGTTTGTTCCAAATCAGACAGACGGATGAAAGACTTCTGAACCTGCTTTCCCTTTCTGCAAGTGAAGCAGTCTGGTCCCTTCCGCCCACTTTTGGATGGCTCTCAACACCGTGATTTTGTCCCTCTTTCACCACCACCACCCCATCCACCCCACCACACCACACCCAGCTCTGAGTCTGCCGGGCACCCACCCATCCCAGTTTCCAAGCCCAGTTCCGTGCTTCAAACCAGTGCCCAGCTGGTGCTGGGGTGGAGCAGAGTGGAATCTCTTTCAGGAAGCCTTTTCCAAATGGGTCAGCCAAAAAACACATCCCTTTTCTCCCTCTGACGATGCCGACACTCTGGGCGGTTCACATTCTGCCCCTTTGACCGACCTTGGAAAGATGAAATTGGCTGAGTCAACCTCGCCCCCATCAAGATCAAACTCAAAACCTTTTGGGTGCAGGACAGCAGTTTAACTCCTGTGCATTCAGGGCTCTATAACGATAGGTTGCTTACCTGCAACTGGCCACCTTCTTCGTGGTCCCCTGTGAATCCACACGAATGGGTTTAACGGTCGTGTGGATTCACAGAGACCACAAAGAAGAACTTGATAGTGTTGGGCGGGGTGCCCAAACTATGGGCCATGGGCCGGATCTGGACCCCAATGCCAATTTATCCAGCCCACAAAGCCCTCATTGCTCCCGGAAGTGGAAGGAAAACGCGCCCATGGGCGCGTTTTCCTTCCACTTCCGGGAGCAATGAGGGCTTTCCTGTTCCAGATGAATTGGCATCAGGGGCTGCATCTGGCCCACGGGCCATAGTGACCAGCCCCTTAAACCGCATGACTGGCCCACGGCCCGAACATTTTGCACACCCCTGGCGTAGGGGCAGAAATAGACATTGTAGATCGCCCTTGGGACCACAAGGAAACCAAGCTTTCAGGTGGGGCTATAGAGCCAGAACCTGGACAAGTCACTTATGGGACGATGGCACTCAGAAGCTCCCACAAAAAATGACCAGCTGGGATTTTTGGGAAGTCCAGAAAAGATAACTTGTCTGTAATGTTCTTACATGAAGCCATCCCTCCATGGCAGTGCGAGTCACACCAATTGTTATTATACTCTGAGAGTAGGGTGGGGATGGGTGAGTGCAATGGAAGTGTGCAACAGACACAAGGTCTTTTTCCTGACCGTTAACTTGCGCAATGATTCATTTCTTGCATCTCAGCTCTTGGTCTGACTCATTTAGGACTCGGGGCTTTGCAAGATGAGATCAATGGAAATATCCTGTTTCCAGGGGTGTGTGGCTAGAAAAATGACAGTAAAGCAGCTCCCAAGCAGGGCATTAACACGTTCCCTCCTATTGTGATGTTCCCAACAGATGCTGCTCAAACCTGGCATCCCATCCCTGGGCCAGCAAATACACTGAAGGGCGTGTTAGTAAAAGTGGAAGCGCCAGTGCTTATTAGGACAGGAGAGTCCCCATAGCCTGTCCTCAAGGCCCTCCATGAAAAGAAGGGCCCCAAAATGCAGGCCACTGGATCCGTTCATATCAACCAATGAGGAGCAGGTCTTTTGTAAAGCTAATGTCTCTAAACTCCCATTTACACTCAAACTGTTTCCATTATAAAAGAGATTGTCCGAAACACTCTGCAGTTCCTGGGAGAATCCATTTCAGCTGCAACTAGTTCAGCAGGAAAAGGGAAACATATATTGTTGGAAAAGACCCACACTCTGCATAGGTCTTTGTCAGTGATGCACTGCAAACATTTTTTACTGCCTACTCTGTGGGCGCGGCCAAATCTGTGGGCAGGGCCAAATCTGTGGGCGTGGCCAAACATCCTGCATTATGGGCTATGGAGGTGGGTGTGGCCAACCAAGTGGGCGTGGCTTGGGGAAATTTTCCGCTACTCGTTCTGCACATACCTGTCAAGTATCCCAGATTGGCCGGGATTTCCCATATTTCTGCGCCGATTTTCTCCATTTCCCGCCCGGAGCTGCCGCTACCCTGTAATTTGGCAGCACGGGGAAAGGAGTTAGGTCCTTTCTATGCATGCATAGAACCCTTCTACGCATGCGTAGAACCCTTCTACGCATGCATAGAACCTTTCACCACAAAGTCAACAGTTTTTATCAGTTCTCATGTCTTCTGGAGCCCAAACGAGGAAATAGAGGGAGTTTTCAGGATGCTCAGGTTAAGCCACAGGTATAAAAAAGTATAAGGGACGGCGGTGACTTAGTGGTTAAGACGCTGAAGTTGATGACTGGAAGGTCAGCAGTTCGAGACCTGAGTGCTGCATGACGGAGTGAGCTTCTGTCTCTGTCCCCCAGGTCCTGCCAACCTAGCAGTTTGAAAGCAAGAAATTGCAAATAGATAAATAGGGACCACTTTGGTGGGAAGGTAAACAGCGTTCCGTGCACTCCGGCATCTAGTCATGCCTGCCACATGTCCACAGAAACAGTGCTGCCTCTTTGACTGTAGAGATGAGCACTTTACCTATGAAAAAGTGTAAAAACAGATGTAAAGGGAAACTTTTCAAGAAAACAACCGACCCTGCGTGCCCAGTGGACAGGTGGTTTCTGGGGGGGGGGGGGGGGGGTGTTGTTCCCAGAAGCAACTTAAACATCTAAATGGCCTCGGCTACTGCAGGAAATGGGGCGCAAGCTGGGAAGTGCATTGGTCTGATACCAACAGCTCCATTATGGTTCTTATTTAATCACTGACAAATCACTGGATGTTTGTTGAAACCCAAAATACTCCAAAAGTATCCTCCTAAGTGCATTCATACATGCATTGGTCTGGCTATTTTCAGTGGGCCCCACACCATGGACCGCACATGAAGAAAAGCACCCAAGATTGGAAGTGCACATTTGAAATATCCATGGAGTGGAGAGGAAGAGGGAGATATGGTTTTGTTAAGGTGCTTGTCAACCTTTGAGTGTTTGTGGTTGTTGGGTTGACCTTCTACTGGAGAAAAATAATAATTAAGGAGACCACAGGGTTGTCAATATCAGCAAAATAAATTAAACAGGAGGGGACATTACATATGGCCTGGTTAGCTGCGAGTCTGGCAAGTCTGGAGTTCGAGACGTGGGTAATGCATGAAGGATTGAGCACCCGTCTCTGTCTCAGCTCTTGGGGACATGAATGGATCCTCATTTGGGCGTTCCCTGAGCAGTTTCTTCCACAAAAATCATTTCAACCCAGAATAATTTCTGACATGATGATGATGATAATATTATTATTATTATTAGTAGTAGTAGTAGTAGTAGTATTAGTATTAGTAGTAGTAGTAGTAGTAGTAGTAGTAGTAGTAGTATAGCATGTAATTCTCAGTCAAGGCCACTGCATTATATTGTTCCCAAGACAATCTCCGTGACTGATCGCCATGATGATCGCCAATATTTGGAATCGGATATTGCACAAGAAGGAGAATTCAATAATTTTTTTAAAAAATAAATAAGAAGAAATTCTGATATATTTTTTCTGGACAGTCCATAGTGTGTGTAATACAAATATTGTTTTCTCAGCCTTCCCATTATGAACAATATATGTATATGTTCTCTTGCTGTGGTTCAACCAGGCAGCTGTGCAGCACCACAGAAGACAGGTGATAACCTGGTTAAGATTTCCCTGTCATGGCATACATGAGACAAAATCCTTGCGCCCTTCTGAGCCGCCCTGAACCAACGCAGAACGGCTCAAAGGCGTTGATGGCCATTGATCTCTGGCGGGTGAGATTTGCAAAGCTGTTTTCTGCAATGGCTCAAGTGATTAAGACTGACTGGAAGGCAGGAGGTCAGCAGTTCGATACCCAAGTACTGCACGAGGGAATGAGCTCCCGTCTCTGTGGCACAGCTCCTGCCAACCTAGCAGTTTGAAAGCAAGAAATTGCAAGTAGATAAATAGGGACCACTTCTGGTGGGAAGGTAAACAGCGTTCAGTGCATGCATGCCACATGTCCACAGAAACGTCTGTAGACGCAGACACATTCTAGAACCATGCTGGCGAACCTTGGCACTCCAGATGTTCTTGGACTTGAATTCCCAGAAGCCCAAGGCCCCGTGAATCCACACAAATGGGTTTGCTGCGGTTCATCTGGCCCGTGCCGCACCACCCTTGTCGCTCCTGGAAGTGGAAGTAAAACGTGCTTGGGGTGCTTGGGCTTCTGGGAATTGAAGTCCAAAAATATCTGGAGTGCCAAGGTTCACCAGCATGTTTCTAGGCATACCTGCCACATGTTCACAGAAACGTCTGCAGACGCATACAGCACTGGCTCTTCAGCTATAGACAGAGATGAACACTGAACCCTAGAGTCAGATACAACTAGCTTTTGAGCAAGGGTGACCTTGACCTTCTACCCTGGTATTTGGTGATCCTGGCATGAAATCATACAGGCTCTGAGTTACTGGAGTTCTTTAATACAATGATGTCTCTAGAACTTCTAAAGGGTAGAAAGATAAATGTGTAAATGTTATGAAGCAGCTCCAAGAGTTTTGGGATTTGTGTGCGGAGATGTTATGGCATGACTTTTACTGGAAAAACCAAAGACTGCAGGAAACAGTAGAAGTTTCACAGTTAGTCATTTGGTTCCCCAAGATGATTCAAAGCTGTGAGAGTGCAGAATTCTGCCCCGCCAGAGAACATGTGCTTCTGAAAAGCCACATGTGCTTCTGAAAAGCTTGCAGACAGGTGTGGCAAAGAGGGCTTGGATGCATTTGATCTCTCGAACTGAGACCTGGACCAAAGAGGCTTGAGGCAACGCTCAGGATATTGTCCCTTTGCGGCGGCAGCCATTGCGCCTTTGGGCACTTCCCCAATATCTCCCCTTCAGAAGAGTTTAATGTTCATGAAAATTAGTAGTGAGAGAGAGAGAGAGAGAGAGGAAGAGGGATGATGGAAATTGAATCGAGAAATATTGCTGATGCATTTCCAGAATGTTGTGAGTCAACAGCCCATCACCAGGAAGGGGGAGAAGTTGGTGACTCCAGAGAAAGACAGCAGAACAAGTCCCCCAAAAAAGCAACATGAGCCATTTATTGCTTCACCCTTTCTCCATCTGGCTTCCGCAGGCCATGTGCCAACATATACTAAGTGCTGATAACCACAACAGACATCAAGAAGCCAGGGTTCCCCTCCTCCACCACCACCACCCCCTCTATAAAGGACTATTACTCTTAGGCTAGATCAGAGGTCTGCAAACTTGGCACCCCAGGTCTTCTTGGACTTCAATTCCCAGAAGCCCAAGTCAGCACACCTGCTGATCAGGGCTTCTGGGAATTGAAGTCCAAGAACATCTGGAGAGCCAGGTTTGCAGACCCCTGGCCTAGATCAACCGTGCACTGCTGCTAGTGTTAGGCTTCTTATCCGGTCCTCAGTCATGAATTAGATTTGATATTTGTAATTTATTATGTTTTTAATGTGCTGTTGTTAGCTGCCCAGAGTGGGAGTGACCCCACATGGGCGGGATATAAATGAAATTATTATTATCATTATCATTATTATTATTATCATTATTATTATTGAACGGATGATCTGGCTTTGGTGAAAACAGCATCGTATTTTGGTTATTGCTCCTTTCCTAAGTCCAAACAGATCTGATTCATCTCACATGCAACGCATAAATGAAGCCCTTTTTGTTATCTTAAACATCCTACAGACACATTGAAACCCAGTAGTTTTTACTTCCCCCATTCACACAGCTGGCACTTAACAACTGCATTTTCAGCCCACGGGAGATGGCATGGGAGTGTTAAGGTCCTTGTTAAAGTTAAGGACGCAAAAGGCCCACCCATCTGGACCGCGCTGGAACAGAAAAACATCCTTTCCTTGACACTGCACAGGCTGAGGTATTTTCGCCGTGAAGCTGAACTCCACTCAACTATGTTTAGCTGTGTGCGCATGAGGGAAAGGGTCCACATGAGTTTTGGGCCACAGGTCGGTTTGTAATAAGTCCCCCCCCTCTGCTCTTAGACTCTATTTTGGGGGCTCATCGACCTGGCATGCATCACTGAAACCTGGCTGACACCAGGTTCCCCTATCAGATATGTGTCCAGCCGGGTTTGGTATTTGGCACCAGCCAAGGGGTGAAGGGTGGGGCGGTGGCGTCGCCATTGTATCACGAGAGCCACGGCTCCACAAGTTCCAGGTTGTGAGGCTCTGCTCCTGCGGTTGGGCCCTAAGTCACCTGGGAATCTTGCTCCTGTACCTGCCCTCCCTGCAGTGTAGCAGATTGGGCTCATCGAGGCTGTCGCTATGTTGGCGTTGGAGCTCCCCGGACTTAATGGTCCTGGGGGACTTCAATCTGCCTTCATTGGGGGCTGGCTCCGAGGTAGCGCGGGAGTTTATGGCTTCCATGGCAGCCATGGGCCTGACTCAGGTAATTCAGGGCTCGACCAGGAGCAGTGGCCACACACCGGATCTAGTCTTCTTGTCAGAGCGGTGAGATTACAGCAACTAGACATAACACCTGTGGCATGGTCAGATCACTACCTGGTGACTCTGGACTTTCTGGGGCCGATGTTTCTCCGCAGGGAGGCAGGGCCAGTTAAGTCAGCCCACCCCTGGAGACTGATGGATCCGGGTGGATTCCAAAGGGAACTGGGGTGTTTTCCTCTGGATCGGCAACACTATTCGTCCGAGGCTCTTGACGACCTCTGAAATGAGGGAGCGGCAGCGGCCTTGGATGTAATCGCGCCACTACGGCCTCCCCACACACGTGGGCTCTGCTCATCTCCATGGTTCACAGAGGATTTGAGGGAGCTCAAAAGGGCAAAGACGGCGAGAGCACCCCTGGACAGGCTTCTCGCATCTGTTCGCGTCACTACATGCCTACATGTCCTGCCTGGCTGGTGAAAGCCTCCAAGACGGATGGGTCGGGGCAATAATTAATTCTTCACTTCGGGAGGGGGTGTTCCCTGCACCATTAAAACATGCTTTGGTGCGCCCTCTCCTGAAGAAACTATCACTCGGCCCAGCAGTACTAACTATAGACCTGTATCCAACCTTCCCTTTTTAGGGAAGGTTTTGGAGAAGGCTGTGGCGCGGCAATTGCAGGGGGTCCTGGGTGAAGCGGATTATCTAGACCCTTTTCAGTCAGGATTCAGGCCCGGATATGGTACAGAGACAGCATTGATTGCGCTGATGGATGATCTCTGGCGGGAGCGGGATGGAGGTCATCTGTCCGTCCTTGCTCTTCTTGACCTCTCAGCGGCCTTCGATACCATAAACCACGGATATTATTCTGGAACGGCTCCAAGGATTGGGGATCCAGGGCACTGTGTAGTCCTGGTTTTCCTCATTTCTGAAGGGCCGCACCCAGTCGGTGTGGTTGGAGAAGGAAAGGTCCAGCCCTAGGCTCCTCCAATATGGGGTGCCTCAGGGCTTGGTCCTCTCGTCTCTCCTATTTAATACCAACATGAAGCCTCTGGGCGAGGATCATCCATTCCCATGGGGTGAGGTATCATCAATATGCAGATGATACTCAGCTATACATCTTGGTCCGTGGCGATCCAAGGAAGCAGTTGAAGTCCTATCCAGGTGTCTGGAGGCTGTGGGGGTCTGGATGGAGGACAATGGGTACAACTGAATCCTGGCAAGACTGAGTGACTGTGGGTTCGGGATCCTGCGTTATCCTGGGAGCTACCATCTTTGGAGCTGGATGGGGCTTTTTTGCCACAGACAGACCCTGTGCGCAATTTGGGGGTCCTTCTGGACTCACGACGACTCCTCGATGAGCAGGTGGCAGTCGTGACTAGGAGGGCTTTTGCACAATTTCATGTAATTCACCAATTACGCCCGCTCCTGGAACAGGACTCCTCGCTTATGGTCACACACGCTCTAGTCACCTCCAGACTGGATTATTGTAATGCGCTCTGCATAGGGCTGCCCTTGATGACCATTCGGAGGCTACAACTGGTTCAGAATGCAGCTACCCATGTGGTGATGGGGTGTGGGTGTTATGCCCATGCGTCACCCCTATTGCGGGAGCTGCATTAGTTGCCAGTGTGCCTCCGGGTGCAATTCAAGGTACCTTTAGAGCCCTACATGGTTGTCGGCCAGGATACTTAAGAGACCGCATCACCCCAAGGACATCTTTATTTAGTTAATAAATAAATAACTAAATAAATTTGGAGCTAGGAAAGGAAGAACCACTTGACTCAAACAACCGCCCCCTGTCCCAAGAAACAGAAGCACAGAAAACACAGACCAGCTAACAAAGAAAAGAGAAAAGAGAAAAATTATTAGTAATGGTATTGAGAAAAAACCAGGCAAAAGTATTTAATTTTTTAGCAGTAGAAAAACAAAAATACAGGATGACAAATTTAACTATTCAAAAGTACAAAATGTTTAACTTTGAATCAAAAATAAATAAATAGACAAGTTACCTACACACACAAAAATCACTGATTTAATCATTGTTATAAATTAGTTCCAAGCTGTCTTGATTTGGGCATTATTATTTTTTTAAAAAAATCAATAAGATCACTGATTCTCAAATATATAAAAAGTTACATCAGCTGGAGAGTGTATCCTTTCCATAAGTATAAATGATTGCTTTGCTTTACCCATTAATGATGAGAAAAATTCATAAAACTATTGCATGTGATTCTGTATAACTGAAAAATTGTCTTTCGAGGTCTATTTAAAACAAATTTCAGCTCATGTAGGGAAAGTATTTATTGAAACGGAAGGCTGTTTATTCCTTTCACTCCCAAGGTACTTTTCTTCCCAAAATGTGGTTAGTGATTTTCTGCAAAGAAAGAGAAAGACAATCTATTAGCTTCCAATGATGGCTGTACCTGGTTCCCCCATCTATGCAGGGCTCAGGCAGCCTTTCTGAAGCAAAATAGATGCTCTATTCATTGTCCTGTTGGAAGAAGCCAACTGACTTAAGGAGAGAGGTGCAAACAGTGAAACAGGACATCGCAGGGGGTTAGGGAAGTCTAGGGGAGGCCTAGGACAGTGGTGGCGAACCTGTGGCACTCGGAGCCATCTCTGTGAGAACCCATGCAGTCACCCCAGCAGAGTTCACCCCGCCCCTCTGCCCAGCAGCCCAATGGGAATGCTTCCTCCTACCCCTCAGCACAGAGTCCGCCCCGCCCCTCTGCCCAGCAGCCCAATGGGAACGCTTCCTCCTACCCCCCAGCACAGAGTCCGCCCTGCCCCTCTGCCCAGCAGCCCAATGGGAACGCTTCCTCCTACCCCCCAGCACAGAGTCCGCCCTGCCCCTCTGCCCAGCAGCCCAATGGGAACGCTTCCTCCTACACCCAGCACAGAGTCCGCCCTGCCCCTCTGCCCAGCAGCCCAATGGGAACGCTTCCTCCTACCCCTCAGCACAGAGTCCGCCCCGCCCCTCTGCCCAGCAGCCCAATGGGAACGCTTCCTCCTACCCCCCAGCACAGAGTCCGCCCTGCCCCTCTGCCCAGCAGCCCAATGGGAACGCTTCCTCCTACCCCCCAGCACAGAGTCCGCCCTGCCCCTCTGCCCAGCAGCCCAATGGGAACGCTTCCTCCTACACCCAGCACAGAGTCCGCCCTGCCCCTCTGCCCAGCAGCCCAATGGGAACGCTTCCTCCTACCCCCCAGCACAGAGTCCGCCCTGCCCCTCTGCCCAGCAGCCCAATGGGAACGTTTCCTCCTACCCCTCAGCACAGAGTCCGCCCTGCCCCTCTGCCCAGCAGCCCAATGGGAACGCTTCCTCCTACCCCCAGCACAGAGTTCGCCCTGCCCCTCTGCCCAGCAGCCCAATGGGAACGCTTCCTCCCACCCCCCAGCACAGAGTTCGCCCTGCCTCTCTGCCCAGCAGCCCAATGGGAACGCTTCCTCCCACCCCCAGCACAGAGTTCGCCTTGCCCCTCTGCCCAGCAGCCCAATGGGAACGCTTCCTCCTACCCCTCAGCACAGAGTTCGCCCTGCCCCTCTGCCCAGCAGCCCAATGGGAACGCTTCCTCCTACCCCCAGCACAGTGTTCGTCCTGCCCCTCTGCCCAGCAGCCCAATGGGAACGTTTCCAACTACCCCTCAACACAGAGTTCGCCCTGCCCCTCTGCCCAGCAGCCCAATGGGAACGCTTCCTTCTACCCCCAGCACAGAGTTCGCCCTGCCCCTCTGCCCAGCAGCCCAATGGGAACGCTTCCTCCCACCCCCCAGCACAGAGTTCATCCAGCCCCTCTGCCAAGTAGACCAATGGGAACACTTCCTCCCACCCCTCAGCACAGAGTTCACCCCGCCCCTCTGCCCAGCAGCCCAATGGGAACGCTTCCTCCCACCCCCCAGCACAGAGTTTGCCCCGCCCCTCTGCCCAGGAGCCAAATGGGAGCGTTTCCTTCCTTCCCTGTTGCTGTGCTGGCACTTTGCGATAAATGTGTTTTGGATTGCAGTTTGGGCACTTGGTCTCTAAAAGGTTCGCCATCACTGTCCTAGGAGGATGGAAGAAAAATAAAATGAAGTCTAAGGAAAAATAATTCTGGATTGACTAGTTTGTTTTATTATTTGCATAGTACTCTAAGGAAATAAAGAAAAATTGTCAAAGGAGTTAGAAATACAATAAAATCACAGGCCTGAATTTCAACTTTTTAAAAAATATTTCCTGAAAAGGACAATAGTAATATAATAAGTGTAAGTCAGTAGGGAAAAAGGAAGACCAACCTTCTCCTACTTCCATTTCTAGGCCAGACATGAAACTGCCAAAATGAAGGCACCTTTTTGGTGAGTTCATTCTGTAGTTCCTCCCACCTGACCCAGCGTGAGAAAGATTAGCCGGCAACACAAGGTTGCCGTTACCAGGGTCTGCCCGATTGTGGTTCAAAAACACCACAATCTTCAAGGAGTCTCTTTCTGTGTACCCCCAAGACCAACCTGAAATGGACTGACTCGGTAAAGGAACCTACAGCCTTATGTTTGCAAGACGGAAACGAGCAGGGCTATTGTTATTCATCATGGGACATCTAGGAGGCCATTGATTTTTAGGGCGGAAGGTCAGCAGTTCGATTCCCGAGTACTGCAGGATGGAATGAGCTCCCATCTTTGTCCCAGCTCCTGCCAACCTAGCAGTTCGAAAGCAAGAAATTACAAGTAGACAAATAGGGACTTCGGTGGGAAGGGAACAGAAAATCGTATAATGAAGTGCCTAGTGGAACCAATTATTTTCATTATGGGGTTCTACTGGCTAGGAAGGCCATGACTAGGAGAAGAACCTTCTTGGTGTTGGCACCAATGTTGTGGAATTCTCTTCCACTTGAGCTACACCAGGCACCATCCCTGTCTACGTTTAAAAAATAGCTGAAAACATTTCTTTTGAAAGAAGCTTTTGGGAATGTTTTACCAACGGCCAGTCCTTAGGGATTTTATTCTGTCTCTCCGTTGCCAATAGGTTTTTCTTGTAGGGTTTCTTGTTTTTGATGTATCCATATGTAAATTTTAAAATGCACAACAGTTTTAAATGTTTGAGTTTTATGTTGTTAGCCGGCCAGAGTAGGAATTTTTTTCCTAGAGGGGCGGGGTATAAGTATAATAAAATAAATAAATAAATAAAAATAAACAGCCTTCCGTGCGCTCCAGTGTCTAGTCATGCCTGCCACATGACCACGGAAATGTCTGCAGAAGCAGACAGCGCTGGCTCTTCGGCTTTGAAACAGAGATGAGCAATAAACCCTAGAGTCGGATACGACTGGCTTTCAAGCAAGGGAAACCTTTACCTTTATACATCACAAGCAACCGGATAGTGCATGAGAAAAGCAGAAAATATGCGCGCGCGCACATACACACACTTTTAAATAACTGGAAACTTTGCCACACTGCTTTCTAAGGAATGACACAGAGAGAAAAAAACAAACAAACATTAGGCTTATGGAATTGATTTCCTAGATTTTGGATCCTGGCCTTTTTTAGTCACACAACACAAGCTAACACACTAAATACGCCAAAAGCAGTCATGGCCCAGTGAGGCTATGCAGTTGGATCACCAGGCGCTGCCAAGTTTCATCAGGGAACCCCTCTCAGGACAGATACTGGGAGGTCGAATCCGTCACACGGAGGCTTTGCAAACGACGCCGCCACTTCATTCCATGTGTTACAGGGCCACCTCGTGGACAAGGTCTGACTCACAACTCCATTTGTGCTCCTATTCCGGCTCAGGCCTCATTTTCTGCATTAGGGTGTTTTTCTCAAAGGGCACTTGCTACAAGGGAAGCCTCTTTCTCACACCCCCCCCCCCCCCTATAAAACAAAGAAAAGCTGCTGTTGGGCCACATGCCCTCCCAATCCCAAAGGTTAGCCGATGTGGAGTTTGCTACATGAATTACGTCTGCCGCCAGCCACTTAGCACTTGTCAAGCACAGCCTGGTCATCTTGGCAAGAAACAATTTTAGGGGGCCTTATTTATTCAATGGTGGCTTAGTAGTAAAGACGCTGAACTTGATGACTGGAAGGTGGGCAGGCCAGCAGTTTAAGACCTCAGTGCTCTGCACGAGAGAGTGAGCGCCCGTCTCTGTCCCAGCTCCCGCCAATCTAGCAGTTCAAAAGCTAGAAATTGCAAGTAGATCAATAGGTACTGCTTTGGTGGGAAAGGTAAACAGTGTTCCAGGTGCTCTGGTGTCTAGTCATGCCTGCCACATGAACATGGAAACATCTGCAGACGCAGACAGCGCTGGCTCTTTGGCTGTAAGCGGAGATGAGCACTGCACCCTAGAGCTGAATACGACTGGCTTTCGAGCAAGGGTGACTTTTAGCTTTACCTATTTATTCAGCATTTTGCTGTCCTAACATCTCACTATCCAGAATAGCTGGAACTGCTTTACCTTCCAAATGTCTATCACTTCCTCGTGGCTGGGGCGGAGAAGCCGCAGCATGCCAGGCGCCGGGACCCTCCATCACTGCCGGCGTCCAGGCCCCCGCCCCGGGACACAAAAGGCCACAACGGCCACAGGATTCTGCCGCCGCCACCGGACTTCCTCACGGTCAGGGCGGAGAGACCGCTGCACGCCAGGACCCTCCATCACTGCCGGCATCCTGGGTCCCACCCCAGGACTGCGGCCAGAGTGGAGAAGTCATTGTACTGTTTTATATTATGATATATGCATTTGAAGGATGAATACTGTATAATTATTGTTTATATTGTATATCGTATTATTGTGTTTACTAATACCTGTATGTTGTTTTGTAGATTGAATTTTGTATATTGTGTTATTGTATATTTGCTTTGCATATTGTTGATTTAATGTTGTGATTTTTGTGAGACGCCCTAAGCCGGCGTATGCAGAGTGGGCGGCATACAAATCAAATAAGTCAATCAAATCAACCAACCACCCCCTGTACAGACAGGGAGAGAGAAGAAGAAAAAGTTTTGGGTGCTGCATTTAAGGTAAAGGTCGCCCATGCTCAAAAGACAGTCATCTTGGGGTCAGGGCTCATCTCTGTTTATAGCCAAAGAGCCAGCGCTGTCTGCATCTGCAGAGGTCTCCGTGGACATGGGGCAGGCATGCCACGACACTGCAGTGCACAGAACGCTGTTTACCATCCTAACGAAGTGGTACCTATTTATCTACTTGCAATTTCTTGGTTTTGAACTGCTAGGTTGGCAGGAGCTAGGACAGAGATGGAAGCTCACTCCGTCATGCAGCACTCGGGTCTCAAACTGCTGACCTGCCGACCTTCCAGGCTTCAAGTTCAGTGTCTTAACCACTAAGCCACCACAACCGTGTGCTCCATTTAAACACATTATTAAATGGCCCTGCGACACAGAAGAAAGGGACACAAAGGATGAGAGGCCAGAGTGCTACAATCGGTGTAAAAGCTGATGTACCTTCTGCTATTCCGACTGCACAATCTGGGAAGCCATGCCACAAAGCCATGCCACTGCTTGCAGGATGGATCTGGTTATTTCGGTGCATTATAAGTCCCCACAACATTGTCTAAATCATGAGCTTAATGAAGGCAGAGCCTTCCACCTACTTTGAGGACAACGAAAATCCCAAAGCGTGCCACATCGCAACTTAAATCTCTTCCAAAGGTGGGGAAAATCTGCTTGAGTCAAACAGTGGAAGGAAAATTGACCTTGCCACGTGAAAACAAGTGTATTAATTGGCACTGAATGTGCCTTGTCTCCAGAACAATACGGGAAAACACAAGAGTGGAGATTTTGGAAACCAACGCAGAGATGGAGACTGGAAGGAAAGCTACTCACAGACATTAAGAGAGACCAGCTGGAACGCGTGACATGGAAACCAATAACAAACCGTGCACACATTCATGTTTTTAATCTACCTCTCAAGACATAAAACACAGACTGAACATTTGCCTCCTGGGGGAATAAGCAAGTCGACAGAGACATTAGCTGGAACTATGAGCTGTTTCAATCTAAAAATAATTCTTACACATTAAGACGGATTCCATAATATTCTACTACTATCCAGAACATATTAATACAAAGACTCCGCGGAGCACCTCCTGGGCTGTGCAACTAGTCAACACCAAAAGGAAAATAAAAAAGGAAGTGATGGATAACAGCAAAGCAGATGGGAGAAGGGAGGCCAAACCACCCGTATAATATTTAACACACTGTACTCAATCCAGCTTCCCAAGGCAGTTATGGGCCTGGCCTGATGTACTTCGTGCCAAAAAACATGATTTGGCTACAGCTCACTCTCACACCCTTAACGATATGCAGCTGGATATGGAAATTAACTCCCCTGAAAAGCACTGCATCTGCAGCAGGCACAGGAAAGGTCTATCTGGAACAGGAGGTGCCTCTGGCAGCGCATTTACACTGGCCACCTGGGCTGTAATCGCCCTCTAATGTTCTGTGATTCAGGCTTCGGTTGTTCTGCATAACAAGGCTGCACAAAGAGGACACACTTCAGGAATGGAAGCCAGTTCCAGGAGGAGGAGGAGGAGGAGGAGGAGGAGCAGCAAGGTTGGCAGGTCAGCACTTTGAGACCCGAGTGCTGCACAACGGAGTGAATGCCTGTCGTTTGTCCCGGCTCCTGCCAACCCTATCAGTTCAAAAGCAAGAAATTGCAAGTAGATAAGTAGGTACCACTTCGGGAGGAAGGGCAGCAACATTCTGTCCACTCCAGCGTCTAGCCATGCCTGCCACATGACCACAGAAATGTCTGCAGATGCAGACAGCACTGGTGCTTTGGCTGAAAACGGAGATGAACACCGAACTCTAGAGTTGGATATGACTGGCTTCCCAGCAAGGGAGACCTGTTTACCTTTACCTAAGGTTTGACTTTCAAACCCTCATGTCACAAGTTGAAAGGACCTCAGGCAGCAGTGGTGGTGGAGTGGGGGAAGCAGTTTGAGGCTGGATCTTTTAGTCCGCCACCCATCACCTTGTATATGACACCAGTTCGGTTAAATCAATATGATAATAATTATGATAAAAATGTTTGAGACCCAAAGAGTGTAATGGGACATATTTTCATATGTGTTAGGAGTGTAAGGAAGAAAACAAAATATGGATACAAATCAAGGAAGTTAACTAAATATTAAACTTAAAATTATAGGTGTCTCCCAGAATTGCTCGACTGATGGATTATAGAAATATAATATTGGATAGAAACAAGAGAAATCTAACCGTCATTATGATGACAGCAGCGAAATTGTTGATAGCAAAAACATGGAAAACATGCATGACTTTTCGAGTAGAGGACTGGTATAAAGAACTGTGGGATATGGCGTCAAATGATAAATTGACATGTGAATTAAAATACAAAAGAGGTATTAAAAAAAAGAAAATGATTTTGGAGATATCTGGAGGGAGCTCATCAATTATATATTTGGCAAGGGATGAAACAGTGACAAGAAACGTATGGTTTTTGCAATTCGAGACAATAGAAATATCGGAGCAGAATTAAACAGACTGGTAGTCAGACACAATTGAAAGTAGATAAATAGGGACCACTTTGGTGGGAAGGTAAACAGCGTTCCGTGCACTCCGGTGTCGAGACATGCCTGCCACATGTCCATGGAAATGTCTGCAGACGCAGTCAGCACTGGCTCTTTGCTATAAACTGAGATGAGCACTGAACCCTATAGTTGGATATTGCCAGCTTTTGAGCAAGGGTGACCTTTACCTTTACCCTAGTTCATTGGAGGGACAAATAGTGAAGATGAAGCTAAAGTACTTTGGACATCAAATGAGAAGGAAGGACTCACTTGAGAAGGCCTTGATGCTGGGAAAGGTGGAGGGCAAGAGAGGAAGGGGGCGTCCAAAGCTGAGATGGATAGATAGTATTGTGGACACAATGGGCACAGAGCTTGGTGGGCTGAGGAGAATGGTGGAGGACAGAGGTGCCTGGAGGAAAATGGTCCATGGGGTCACAAAGGGTCGGAATCGACTGTGCGACTGAACAACAAAAAGTCTGACACATCAGAGCAGGAGTACCCACACTACGGCCCGGTGGCTGGATCCGGCCCCCGACGCCAATTCATCTTGCCCACAAACCCCTTGTCGCTCCCAGAAGAGGAAGTAAAATGCGCCCGTATGGGAGCATTTTACTTCCGCTTCCGGGAGTGACGAGGGCTTCGCAAGCCAGATGAATTGGCGTCAGGGGCTGGAGGTGGCCCCCAAGCCAAAGTGACTGGCCCCCTGACACTCCTTGCATCAGAGGGACAACATCACGTTCCAGGGCAGAAGCCAGACACTCTTTCTGCCCCTTGACAAGCATCATCATCAATCTTTGACAGGTCTCTCCTCTACTCTGTTCTTTCCAGACACACGAGCCCTGATAAATGCTAAATTTAGAGATGTGTGGGACCTGTTACTACCGTAAATGCTTCAAACTGATGAAGAGCCACTCTATTTACTTTGCTTTTCGAAGGTCAGAGTACGGTTTGAATTACCACAGATAAAATCGGCGCGATTTTTCTGCCACTGAAAAATGTAAAAAATGCAAGTGATATTTGCAACAAACCCGGTTTCCAACAAATCTGTTCTGGCAAATGTTGGCAGTTTTACCAAGTTCATAGTTTAGGGATGAGGAAGGGATGAGGGAAGCAGACGACTTTACAAGAGACCTGGGGCTAATGAGGATAGCCGTTAATGTTATTTAATTGGAAATGGAAGGAAAGAAAGAGAGAAAAGCCATGGGAGAATGAATGGGGGGTTGTGGAAGCAGCACCTACTATTTTATAAAGCTGGGCCTTCAAACGGTTGGTAGAATAGGCTGATTTTCTCTTCTCTTCTTCTCTTCTCTTGCGTACCTCAGGCAGCTGTTCATAGATGCTAGGGAAATAAACGTAAAATGGAAAGGTCATTCTAAAAACATCACTTCCCAAGGTATTGTTTAGTTTTGCTTCCTTACAGATAGGTGTCTGGCGTGGGTTAGGGGTGAGGGTTAAAAATGGTTCAGATGCCCAAGAGGAGAAAGAAGCAAGTCATTTCTTCAGCACAGGACCCCAAAAGGATCTGGTAAGGGGAAAGATAATAATGGAGTACAACCCAGTATGTAACCAACTGTACTCTTTTATTGATTACAAGAATGGCTACTTGCCTCTTAGTTTTTTCCATTTGGCCAAGGCTGGAAGGCTTTCCATCCCAAGAAGAAGTGTCTGTGGTGGTCAAATCAAGATTGCAGCCCCATGCATACAAAGCGTCCACTGTGGCAATGAAGGGACAGGCAGGGTCACATCATCCTCTGGAGCAGTGGTTCCCAAACTTGGGTCCTTATGAATTCTTGGACTACAATCCCCAGAGGTCTTTAGCATTGGCTGTGCAGGCTAAGGCTTCTGGGAAATGTGGTCCTCTATGATGTTTGATGAAGTGGACTTGGTCCAGGAAAGCTCACATTTAAATACAGGAGTAAGTCTTTAAGGTGCCACAACATTTTTGTCTTTTTTTCTGTTTTGTTTTGTTTAATCTCAGATGAGCAGTCCTCTATGGAACACAATTTGGGAAACGCGGTTCTATGAACCTGCCCAGTCCAATCTAAACATTTGGCCTGTTTTAAAGATGCTCCAGGAATCAGGGCTGCAGAAGGACTCAAACCCGGATTGATAAAATATGCAAACCATGGTCCTGATCTACCACCCACTCCCCCCTCACAGAGTGTGGTCTCCTTTTTCCTTCTTCCGAAGGCAAGCCATGTTCCCTACCACAAGAACCTGCCAAAAACAACCAATAGCCAAATAATTTCAAAGATGCCAGGCAACAAGACCATGGTTCTGGAGATAATCCCTGAGAAGCCATAGATTGGAGGTCTATAGTTTAAGGGTGCAGGGAACCACCAGCTGGTATAAGAGGCCATAGCAAAGTGAGCCATACAGAAGGTAAGAACCAGGGATGACTGTGTACTGAAATCTCCACTCCAAACAGGAGGATGTTCCCAGGGGTGTGTGTGTGTGTCTGTCACCTATCTAGATGAGACAGTATGGCTTCAGGAGCTATGATTCCTCCAGTGCCCAGGGATAAGGAGAAGCCACACAGAACAGCTATGTATAGAGCCATGCATCTAACTGGCAGCGATTCTTTCCCAACCCTAGGGAGGACTGAAAAAGGGATAACCTAGTGCCCATGGGGAGAAAAGAAATGATTTCTGAAGTGCTGCAGGAGTAGAATGGAAGATAATTAGTCTTATGCAGAAGATTAGCTGTAAATCACTCTTCGGCCATTCCTTAAAACACACCCCAGTTCCAGTAGGGAAATAACTACCAAACCTGCTTTATAACTCAGACAAAACCATGAAGTTGATTCTTGTGTTTGTTTTTTTAAAATGATGATGTGCTTGGAAGTTCCCCCTGGAGAATCTCAGAAACACAGCATCAAAGAATAAAACAAACAGCGAATTTAGAGCAGAGACAGGGCATCTCTCCTGGCAATTACATCTCCCCCTCCACATCATCTGCTACTGGTGCTCCTTGTCCAAGAACCTGATTATCCATCTGGTTCTTTCTCCCACGAATATTTCTGATTTTGGAAAACTGCCAGGAACAAGCCCAATGCCAAATTTATTGTTGAGATGCCAATGTCTTTACAGAACACTGTACATAGGACTTTAAATCCCATAAGATTAAAGCTTTAAGATCCATGTATGCACACATAAAGCTTTTTTTAAAATTGTGCTCTTACTACAATAATTTAGGTGAGCAAGACTGAATTTGCAGGAGTGATGTGCTCTCAAAACAGGGAAAGAGGAAAGGCCTGAGTTGTCTTGCTTCCACCCACCCCACAGGCTGGTCATGTTTTGTATGAAGCAGCCATGCTACGACACAAAACAAGAAGACAACCCCGATCAACGTTAGAAGGCAGCAGAGCTTCAAATATCATCCGGGAGCACAAAAGAGCCACAATCCTCTTCCAATGTCGAGCACAAAAGCTGGCACGTGCTAGCGTCCTGTTAGACTGTTTTACTAGAAGGAGGAAGTAAATGTCTTTCAGTTTTGTGAACATCAGAATCTGTGGGGTCTTAATTCCTAATTCATACAGGTTAGTGACAACAATGGGGGAGACTTTTTCTTTATTTATTTCTGGAGAAGACTCTTGAGGGTCTCTTGGGCTGCAAGGAGATCACATCAGTCCAGCCTAAAGGAAATCAACCCTGACTGGTCCTTGGAAGGACAAATACTGAAGCTGATGCTCAAGTACTTTGGCCACCAAATGAGAAGAGAGGACTCACTGGAGAAGGCCCTGATGCTGGGAAAGATCAAAGGTAAAAGGAAAAGGGGGCGGCAGAGAATGAGATGGTGTAGTGGGTGTAGATCTGGGCAGGCTACGGAGGATGGCAGATGACAGAGGAACCTGGCGAGCAGTGGTCCATGAGCTCGAAAAGGGTTGGACTCGACTGTGCAACTGAACGACCACCACCACCACCACCACCCACATTATTTCTGAGGTTTGCTCATATGTGTCATATGTGCAAAAGTTCCACACATATCCTTTGGGAAGTGCTATCAAAGACAGCCTTACCGTTTGGACCTCTGAAACATTTCATTCTTGGAGATGGCTCTTTTCCGCTGCACAGTCCGGTAGTCTAAACAATGGAGAGGAAAGAATAAGAATGGCATCGCACAAAGCCCTAAATCTCCCCAAGGGGCTAATCCCGTATATCAGTCACAGGGGCTCCTCGTTTCTCTCTGGTGGTGTTGAGAGTGGGACTAGAGAGAACTGCCACTGGTGGTCTCCACACTTTGTGCTCCCTGCTATACCTGAGACAGCACAAAGCAGGATCAGCTCCCTTCCTCTGGTCCCATTTTGGACCCAAATAAACCCACAGGCCAGAACTAAAAGCAAGGGAAGGGGACACGGCCAGGCTTTAGCTAGGCTTTGATAACCAGAGAAAGCAACTTGATTCCCCAAGATTCTTTTCACAAAAGAGGGATCTCTATGGATTTGGAGATCTCACCAGTCTGAACCTTGTGTCCTGTATGATGGGATGTAAGAGACACCTGAATAGCACATGTAAACACTCCCTGAGCCTACTAGATAACTTGACATCTCCCAGCTGTGCTGGTTTCTAGTCCCACCTTGCATAGGTAAAGGAAAAGGTCGGCCTTGCTCAAAAGCCAATCGTATCTGACTCTAGGGTTCGGTGCTCATCTCCATTTATATCCAAAGAGCCAGCGCTGTCTGCGTCTGCAGACGTTTCCATGGACATGTGGCAGGCATGCCTAGACACTGGAGTGCACAGAACACTGTTTACCTTCCCACTGAAGTGGTCCCTATTTATCTCCTTGCAATTTCTTGCTTTTGAACTGCTAGGTTGGCAAAAGCTGGGGCAGAGATGGAAGCTCACTCCATCGTGCTGCACTCAGCTCTCAAACTGCTGACCTGCCAACCTTCCAGTTGTTAAGTTCAGCATCTTAACCCTAAGCCACCACAGTCCTCCCGCCTTGCATACAGACATCATAATGGAGATTGCACCAAACTAGAAATGCATATTCCAGTCTGGGGCAGGGTGGGGCACAGAGGAACCAGCACACTTCATTTGGAGGAGTGCAGCTCATTCCTATAAGAACCAGGGGATACCTCTGCTTAGAAGAGAACAGCTGCCATTCATATAATTTCTCCTCTTTCCTGGGCGGTTAAATAATTCTTCTCTTTCGCCCTGGAGCATGCGCTGAAGTTTCCTCTCTTCTATGATTAGCTTGAGCCGTTTCACACGCTCCCCAGAAGTGGAAATGAAATCTGGTCGTCGTAATGAAAGAGCCTCCTAGGTTGGACAAGAAAAAAAAGACAAATGAATGGCTTCAGAAACTCTGTTAATACAGCAGGTGCCTCTGGGCAAGGACTAAAATAGCTCACCCCATTAACAGAAATGCCAAAAATATGCTTCAGTAGCTTTTTTTACTTTACAGTTTTTTCACTAGATGTCATAAAGTTTATTAGTTGTGTAATAAAAGTAAATTTGGGGTGGGGGTTGTACAGATATACCAAAACCATGCCTCAGAAGAAAGGAATCTGTCTTGCAATGTACATTGCCTCTTGAAAACTAGAGCGATCTCAGAGGGTCTTCTTAACAAGTGCTTTGATGCTAGACAGCCAGCCAGAAATATACCAGACTGGGAACAAGCAGTATTTGTAAAAGGGCTAAGTACCTCAGAGCAAGCATGGTACACTTGGGGTAAAAACACATCCAAGCCATGGGAGAAGCTTTTATGCGACTGTAAAGCAAACTGATGCATGGGGAAATTAACACAGTTCAAATCCAGAAGTTGCCAGGACACAGGGAATGGGAGTTGGGAAGGAAGAACACGCCTCCCCCCCCCCCCCCCCCCCCCCGCAATGCTTACACTCCCTTTGCTTAACATCAGCTCAGGACATCCCACTGCAGTATGCAAGGGAGAGCCAACATAGCTGGACCAGGGTCGGGATGATATGGCTGAACTTCTTCACCCCACAAGTCAACTTGGCTGCAGCATTCTGGACTGCCGGCAATCTCCATATCAAGAACAAGAGCAGCCACAGAAATTCTTTCTGTTTCATTAAACTAGGGGCCAAGGTAGTTTAGTGGTTAAGATGCTGAGTTTGATGACCGGAGGTTCAGCAGGTCAGCAGTTCAAGACCCAAGTGCTGCATGATGGCACGAGCGCCTGTCGTCTGTCCCAGCTCCTGCCAACTTAGCAGTTCACAAGCAAGAAATTGCAAGTAGATAAATAGGTACCACTTTGGCAGGAAAGGTAACAGCATCCCATGTGCTTTGGTGTCAAATCCTGCCTGCCACATGACTACAGAAATGTTTACAACCAAAAAGCGCTGGCTTTTTGGTTGTAAACAGAGGTGAGCACCGAATCCTAGACCAGTAGTTCCCAACCTTATTTCTGGCCATAAAATCTTGTGACGTATTATTCTTATTATTCAAAAAGTGAATGTGGAGGAAGCCTAAAATGACATTCACTGTTAATAACTCATTAAGGGGCTGCAGTGGCTCAGTGGTTAAGAAGGTTGCCTTGTTAGCTGGAAGGCCGGAAAGTCAGTAGTTCAAGACCTGGGTACTGCATGAGGGTTTGAGCCTCATTTAAACTCAATTAATTGCCATGATATTCAAGCTACAGTCACCCCTATTTACATCACTGTTCAGATTTGCATAACAATGTTCTCCTTTTCTGGACGAAAAAATTCTCTCTGAAAGTTTTCTTTGGGGGAAGGGACTACTTCAAGCCACATAATTACTTGGCTAAAATGCTGAACTTGACGACTGGCAGGTCAGCAGTTCAAGACCCGAGTGCTGCATGACGGAGTTAGCTCCCACTTCTGTCCCAGCTCCTCCCAACCTAGCAGTTTGAAAGCAAGAAATTGCAAGTAGATAAATAGGGACCACTTCGGTGGGGAAAAGATCTTGGGGACATGAAAGGAGAATCAATCAAATTTTAATTTATACCCTGCCTTTCTCTGACTGAGGCCGACACAAGGCATCATTTGGGCATCCCGTGAGTGGAGTTTCTTCAGCAAAAATCCTTTCAACTCAGAATAATTTCTGACAAAAAACTATTATAATAAACTCATCCTCGAATTGCCCCGCTTAAAAATAAAATCCCACCCCCGCGGGATGTTGGCAACCACGGCTCTAGTCAGATACGACTGGCTTTCAAGCAAGGAAGATCTCGCCTCCATTAAACTAACGGGGTATTTTAAACCCAGACCAACCAGAGAACAATACCCAGATGAGCAGCTCAAAAGCAGAGCCTGAATTTTACCTGCAGCGTTATTTTCACAACAGGTGAGGGTGGCTTATTCTCTCCGTCTGTCTTTGGCACCATGGGATGCACCTGAAGGCTGCCGTGACCCTCCAGCCAGTTCTTCTCTCGAAGGGGCTCTCGCCATGGTGTTGTGCTCCGTAGTGGTTCAAACCATGAGGGAGCTGGTGGAGGAGGCGGGCTGCCTACATTTCTTCTTCGAGGCTCAGATTTTAAATCCTCTGCGGGAACAAACCAGGAAACTCCTAGGGAGACAGGAAGTTAGACCAGAAATACGTTTCTAAAATGAAGAAAGTCTGAAACGCCCATTCCTTGTTTAGATAGCTTACTTGCAGTGACAAAAGGTTCAGGAGCATTGGTACATTTTACTCTGGTCAGAATTCTCCTCTGCAACAACTAAAGAACTTTGTCCTTACTGGGAACAGATGTACACATGCACTACATTTGCAAACACACATTTGTTTGCCTGTACATCTTCTTCTTTCGAGTCCCGATCAAACCCCGGACTGCCAAAAGGAAGCCACTTTATTGGCTTTGTTGTTGGCCAAAATTAAGTCCTCATGTTTCTGGCAGCCATCGGCAGACCAGCAGATCAGCCAGATGTCTGCCTATAGGTTTCTGCTTCCCAAATTCATGGGTTCAGGTGATCTAGCAATATGCAGATGGCAAAGAGGCAATGAGGCCATGGAAGGACACTGAAAGGCAGCCAATGTTTTAAAACTACAGAATTGAGAGATTTGCGAACATACCTTGTCTTTTGGAGGGGTTTTGATTAATTACAAGGCATTCCTAGTAAGAGATTTAGCACATAAAATCAGTGTTTATTTTATGATGCATTTCCCAAAAACAAAATTCTACTGCAAAACACAGTGCAGGGAAAGTGAACCACATTGTCCATCTGTACTCTTTCAGGTGCACCACTTAGGTAATATTCAAGAGCATGATAAAAAACCAAAATCATTGCACCCATCCATTAGGTAAAGGTCGCCCTTGCTCGAAAGCCAGTCATATCCGACTGTAGGATGCGGTGCTCATCTCTGTTTATAGCCAAAGAGCCAGCGCCGTCTGCGTACGTTTCCATGGAGATGTGGCAGGCATGATTAGACACTAGAATGCACAGAACACTGTTACCTTTCTTGCCAAAGTGGTACCTATTTATCTATTTGTAATTTCTTACTTTCAAACTGCTAGGTTGGCAAGAGCTGGGACAGAGACAGAAGCTGACTCCGTCATGCAGCACTCAGGTCTCGAACTGCTGACCTGCCAACCTTCCAGTCATCAAGTTCAGTGTCTTAATCACTTGAGCCACCACAGTCTCTTACCCATCCAGTACTCAGCCTCTAATTTATCCGACACGACTGCAATAAGATTCTGAAACAATATTTATATTTCAGTGTGTAGTTTCTTTTCACATGAAAAAGACATTATCTTGGGTCATGTGCATGGCAGATTCCTCAATAAAATCACACTGGATCTTTCAGAACTGTGCCTCTTCCTCCCCTTTCTGCACTTATCAAGAGACTGTGCTGGTATAGGTAATACTGCCCACAATAGGCATCCCTGTGTGTTTGACTCCAACTCCCATCATTCCCAGTCAGGAAAAAAACTAAGATGAATGACAGATGAATTACCTAATGGTATAAGAAACAACTCACTCAATAGTGGAGCCTTAGCTGATTTACCTCCCCAGTAGAGCATGGAACTGGGGAACTTAACAGATATAAAAATTCATTTTTAAATCAGCTTTGGGTAAAATTACCAAGTACTGTACTGTAATTTCTGTAGCACGGATGGAAACTTGCAGGTCAAGCAAGGGGTTTTGCACTCTACTTCAAAATTTAAGGCAGCTGTTAAAGGGCATTCACTTCCTCCAAAGTTTTACATACAACATGCACAAGTACATGAGATGCTGCCCTTACATAAGCATCATGCAGAATTTCAAAAGGCAAGGCATAGGGATCGAGGTGTTTTGATGAACAGAAAGCTGCACATTACAGACAATATGGGACTTGGTTAATTTCGAACTCTTCTTCCTGTTTCTTTCCATAATAGCGAGGCAGCAATAGACAAGTTTAAAGTGATGGCACCAACACAACAATATTTAGAGAACCAGCTAGCGGCAGCAGCAAACCAAGCGCTGGAGGCGGTGAGAGTATATATAGCAAGGGGAGAGAGGGATCAAAGATTGGACTGACCGAAGAAGGGAGAAAGTCTTGCAATGTTAGCAGACATGGAACCTCAGCCCTGTGTTTTGAATGGCAAAGCCCACCTGAGGGCAGCAAAACCTCTTCCAATAGCCTTGAGAGCCCGAGAAAGGATGGTTAGCCAAGGAGAAAAGGCCAAAAATGGAAGAAAAGGGTCTTCTGCCTTCCTTCTGCCCCAGGTTACAGTAGGCAAACTTCATACCTATCTTCCTGCGCTACCCCCACTCCCCTAAGCAAGAAGAATTGGCTCCATGTTGTGAGTGGAATCAAAGACTGACTCGACAGAGAGCCATGAACGAGCTTACCAACATTGACTATGCAAGGAAGCCTTATACATGTCAACAGCTCCTTCCTGTCCTGGGGGGACCAAATGGAGCTACAGTCAGAACTCAAGATAAGAATAGCTAGACTTAAAAAAAACTCAAGATATGCTGGGAAATCTCAGAAAATAAATCAAGTTCGAGATACTGTACAAATTTTCCATAGGATTTTTTCGAGATACAAAATTCAATGCATTCCTATGGGAAATTGCATTCAATGCATTCCTATGGGAAATTCGATGAGAATTTTTGGATATACAACCAATCTTGAGGAACGGATTAAATTTGTATGTAGAGGTTTGATTGTACTGTAATTGAATAGATGGCTATCCCAGTTTTTGAGCCTTTTGCTTTGATTGTTTTTCTTATTGTATACTGAAACCTTATTTTGATATGTTTTGCTACTTTTTCTTATCTTTTTACACTTATTACTATTTTTAATAAATTTTTGAATATTTCCCCAAGGTTTCATTTTTGAAGTTACAAGGCTTAAGCGGTGCCATAGAGGCAAGTTGAGACTTTGCTTAATCAGTCAACTTGGTCAGATTGTTGTGAAATAACAACCAAGAGAAACCGAGAGATTTCGCCAAAACCCTAGGCTCTATGCACCTTGAAGCAGCAAGGGTTTAAGCCAGTGGTTCACAATGTAGGGCCCACGCCCCACAGAGGAACTTCAATTCCCAGAAGCCTAAGTCAGTAGTGGTACCTCGGTTTACGAATGCCTCGGTTAATGTAATTTTCGGTTTACGAATGAAAATCTATTATTATTTATTTGACTTATACCCCACCCATCTGGGATATACCCCCACTCTGTGCGGCTCACAATGTTCAATTGCTTCTTAAAGGACCCTAAAGAGTCAATCAGACACAGCTCCACAGGTAGAGCTTTCCAGTTAGCCAGAGCCACTACTGAGAAAGCCCTCCGACAGGTAACAGACTTTCTAACAAACCTGTGAGTTGGTATTTGGAGTTGAGGTGCAAGAGGGGAGCGGGTGGAGTGGGCCTGATTTCTGAGGGGTAGACGCTCTGCCAAGTAAGAAGGTCCCAAACCGTTTAGGGCATTGAAGGTTAGCACAGCCACCTTGAACTTGACACAGAATAGAACAGGAAGCCAGTACAATTCTGCCAGGACTGGGGAGATATGTACGAATTTTCTCACCCCAGTAACCAGCCTGGCAGCTACATCCTGTACCCATATCAGGCACATAGGGAGCCCCACGTAGAGATCATTACAGTAATCAATATGAGAGATAACTAGTGTTGAAAATAACGCGCTCGGTTAACGCATTTGTTGTGAAAAAATTAGTAAACCGAAACACAATTTCCAATAGGAATGCACTGAAAACCAAATACTGTAATCCGTTCCAGAGGTCAGAAAAAATCTTTCAATGCAGTCCTATAGGAAACCGTGTTTCGGTTTATGAATTTCTCACAATACGAAACGTCCCAGAGAACGTATTACATTCATAAACTGAGGTACCACTGTTACATTGGCTGATCAGTGCTTTGGGGAATTGACTTAGGCTTCTGCTAACTGAAGTCCAAAAACCATATTGGTTTAAGCAGACTTCAGGAAAAGGTGTTAGGGGTAAACCTGGGCTCAAGGGATCCTTTCCTAGGCAATTTCCAGACCTTTTAAGGCCTGGGATTGTTACAACTACTGCATTCTCTGGTGATTTTAAAAAAAACATAGTGCCCCCTTCTTCCACATTGTGTTCCTCACCATCAGTCTAAACCTATGAAATACTGGACCATGTGCCATGCACGTCCTTCCCCACCAAATAGGGGTGCTACATTTTCCAGAGACCTTGAAGCTCCCGGGGCTTGTTCCTCCTCTGCCGTCTTTCTGCACGAAAGCCACTTGGCTGCCGCTCTGGTTTGCCTGTGCCTTCTGAAATACACCCATCCAACTGATCAGCTTCCTCTTCTGTTCCACTCCGGTGGTCTCCCTGTAGCCTCGCTTGGCTGGACTTGGGGGTAGGGAAAGTCAAGCCAACATCTCGAGTGTGCTTCTTGGTTGCGCTGTTCACTATCTCAAAATCTCCTGAGGTTCGAAGAGAAGAAAAAAGATACCTTAATGCAGCAAAAGTAAGGACTAAGATTCCTCTGAAATACCTTTCCAGGATATGGGAGGACGGGTAGCATAAAGCCCATAGACCTGGAGTTCTCAACCTTTTTATGCCGGGTCATGCTCCCTCACACAGCTTCAGGGGCTGGCCGGACAGCCATTTTGCCCTTCCTCCACCACATGGCACTTCCTGGTGAGTTGGAGGTGGTGGTGGGCCACATGAAATGCTACTGTGGGCCACATCTGGCCCACAGGCTGTAGGTTGAGAATCCCTGCCATAGACACTCAGCTGTTGTACTGCCCTGTCCAGGAAAAAGCTTATCCATAGGAAAAGGTATAGGGAGCAGAAGATAATCTTTATCAATGATGGTGAATGATTTAGAGACTGAGTGTCCAAACTCCAACTCAAAACACATTCTGTGACGGGGGAAAGGAGGAAAGCAGTGGTGTTCTGCTCCCAGTTCCCACCGGATCCCGGGAACCAGTAGTGGAAATTTCCCCAGGCCACGCCCACTTGGCTTGCCCCGCCCACCTCCATAGCCCATAATGCAGGTTGTTTGGCCATGCCCAGATTTGGCCCCGCCCACAGCATTACTGGAGGAAAGGCTTCCATTGGGTTGCAGGGCAAAGGGGCGGGGTGATCTCTGTGCTGGGGAGAGGAAGGAAGCGCTCCCATTGAACTGCTGTGCAGAGGGGCGGGTGAGATGATGCGTGTGCCCACAGAGAGGGCTCTGAGTGCCCCCACTGGCACACGTGCCATAGATTCGCCACTACGCACCTATATGCTACAATGCATAAGAAAACTGAGTAGGTTGTTTTATCACAGAAGCAACTTCTAAGTCACCCCAGCAGGTTGCTTATGGTTGTAAAACCAGAGGTTCCACTCTAAGCTTACTATTTTCTAGAGTCCTGGATGAGCAGGAAGAAGGCAGGCACCTGTGTGACAGAACAACACAGAGTTTATTTGAAACAGAGATTTCATAGGGATGCAAAGCAAGCTAGCAACATTTATGTTGGTTACCAAGACTTCACCAAAGCAGTGAGTGGCCACTGGATCAGAAGTTTATGAACTTTCTTTGCCTTTCTTTTCACCCATATTCAATCTCTGTTTTAGATAAATGCTTACTTTGTCACAAACCAGTTTTTCTCTTCTGGATCAGCCAAGAAATCCAGAAGTGGGGGACTCAAAAAAGATTAGGCTTCTGATTTTACAATATTCCCAAAGGAAAGTCACTCTTGACCTCGTACGTCTGCCTACATAGCAATGAGTATCTATCTTAAATAGGTGCAATAACACCCTTAAAAGCAATTTTGCTCTATTTTGTTTTTACCCAAGGAGCTTTTTTTTTTAAAAAAAATGAAATAAATTATTAAATGGGAAAGGGAAAACCCAGAGAGTACATGTCAAAATCTGGACTGCATAAATGTTCTTTGCTGTTCTGAGCGGGAAAGCCCGCAGCTTGTCTATATTAGCATCACTCTGGGTGAAAAATACTGTACTTCTGTACAGTAAAGGGAAGAAATTGGGAGAACAGGCCTGCCCATTCAGTTCTGATGTGCATTTGGAAGTCGCAACACTGACAGCGTTCATTAACCCCAGAAATTAAAAACAGAAAGCCATATTAAATTTTGCATGGGAAACAAACCAAAGTACTAGAGTTGATGGCAACAAATTTAGCACAGAGGACTACTCATTGGAAACATATTATGAGCTATTTTGGAAACCATGTGGTCTACAGACATAATATACACATCTCTGTTATTAGTAATTAACTTAATTTGGGAATCATTTGCACAAACGAATGGGCTGATGAAAAGTCACAGCTGGTGGACATATTGCATTTAATTCTACGGCATTTTTAAAAAGTCTGGAATCGTCGGCTTCGCAAGTGATCTTCCCCTCGGCGTTATTAAAGCTGTATGTGTGTGTTTGTGTTGTGTGTGGTGTGTATGGTTGTATTGTGTGTGTATTGTGTGTGTGGTTGTGTTGTGTGTGTGGTTGTGTGCATTGTGTGTATGTGTGTGGTTGTGCTGTGTGTCTCAGAACTAAGATCAGAAAACAAAAGATTGTGGCTTCTTTTCTTAAATGTTCCTTTTGATTTCTGAGGCTGGCAGACATCTATTGACCACTCTAAACACCAATAATTGATTCTTTTTTGGAAACTGTAATACGGGCGCGTTTTACTTCCGCTTCCAGGAGCGATGAAGGCAGCGCGGCGTGGGCCGGATGAATCGCAGCAAACACATTTGTGTGGATTCACAGGGGCTCAGGCTTCTGGGAATTGAAGTCCAAGAACATCTGGAGTGCCAAGGTTCGCCATCACGGCTCTAGTGTTTGGCCTTGCCCCAGAGAGTGCATACCAGGGGGAGAAATCCACTCTCAAATACACAGCAACGTTCCAAGGAGAATCAACCTCAAACCATCTTTATTTATTTATTACATTTTGATATCACCCATTTGGGTGGTAACCCACTGTGGGTTGTGCACAGAACGCTGTTATCTTTCCTGCCGGAGCGGTACCTATTTATCTACTTGCAATTTCTTGCTTTCAAACTACTAGGCTGGCAGGACCTGGGACAGAAACAGGACCTCTCATTCCATCACGCAACACACGGATCTTGAACTGCTGCCCTGCCAACCTTTCAGTCGTCAAGGACAGCATCTTAGCCCCTAAGCCACAAGAGTCCTGAAGGAGCCTGTGCAGAACAGAAACGAAGAGAAGATCTCCTTTGAGTTCACCTTGCTAACCCTTTTCTGGATAGATCTGAGCTGAGAAGATGTACAGAGAATGCTTTGTGAGCAAACCTGGATGAGGAGAAACGCCCAGGGCTCAAAAGAGCTCAACAAAATGGTAAGTGAACCATATGTGCTTCTATGGAGGTAGATTCAGATCTAAGTGCCTTACCTGCTTGGATAGCCTTATTTAACATCCTTCTGCTCCGTTTGGTATTGAGAGCAGAGCTGGGTCCTTGGGAAGTGCTGCTGGTGGAAATGCAATCCGATGAAATAAAATAATCAGATGCCTAAAGAAAAGAAAGCAGGTAGATGCATAAGAGTCTCAGAAGTCTCCAGTTGTTATGTCTTTCTTTCAGAATTCAGGCAAATGGGCAGTCTCTCTCTAACTCTATTTCTGCCTCTGGAAACACATCCTGTTAACCTTGTAGAACTCAGTATAGTATATTAGACAACTCACACTTCAAGTTCTGTCTGTGGGAAGCATCCGACCTCTTTGGATGCACAAGTGTGTCTGTGTGTGCAGAACACAACTCTTTGTTCTTTGCCTGCTTTCATCATATGAAGTTCCTGTATCAGTGTTTCAAAATGCCAGGGAATGACCCAATTTTGCTGCACAATATCGTGCCCGCTAGCAAGAAAAATGTCAATCTTTATATAGCAATTGGTGGCCTGAATGTTGACAACACCAGTCCAGTGTCAGCAGTCAAGATGATCTACAGGACCCCTTCTTATGCCCACTACAGCTTGCAAAGAGATACCAAGCAGGGGGTAACCCTTTCCAATGGTTTACTGCTTCTCACCGAAACTCAAACCAATTGTCAGAGCTGTTTTTCAACAAGTCCTCTGGATATCTATTCGTTCTCTCTCCCCCCCCCCCCCGGAAAAAAAATCTTTTAAAGTATTTATATAAACAAACACAGAATCCCTTTGCAAACACAAATCCCTATTTAGTCAAGGAGTTCAGAAGTTCTCCTGAGAGTCACCTAACAGCTCCAGACCTGAATCTAATTTCCCATTTGAAAACTTATACAAAGAGGCTGGTTTCAGAATCCTTGAAAAAATATTTACTGAAAGCAACTAAGGCTGGCAGAACACAATTGCTCTGTGATTTAATAATGCAGAAATACAGTACTTTGAATATGACTCACAACCCTGTTTTAAACTCTGTCTCCAAGACTTTTAAATGCCCAAAACTCCCCCTTTCCTGCTCACTTACCTGAAGCTATTCATTCACTTTTGTCTCTAAAACAACTTAAAGGTCACCTTTGCTTGAAAGCCAGTAGAATCCGACTCTAGGGTTCAGTGCTCATCTCTGTTTATAGCCAAAGAGCCAATGCTGTCTGCGTCTGCAGACATTTCTGTGGGCATGTGGCAGGCATGACTAGACATGGAATGCTGTTGCCTTTCATGCCAAAGTGGTCCCTATTTATCTACTTGCAATTTCTTGCTTTCAAACTGCTAGGTTGGGAGGAGCTGGGACAGAAGTGGGAGCTAACTCCGTCATGCAGCACTCGGGTCTCGAACTGCTGACCTGCCAGTCGTCAAGATCAGCATTTCAGCCAAGTAATTATGTGGCTTGAAGCAGTCCCTCCCCCCAAAGAAAACTTTCAGAGAGAATTTTTTCGTCCAGAAAAGGAGAACATTGTTATGCAAATCTGAACAGTGATGTAAATAGGGGTGACTGTAGCTTGAATACCATGGCAATTAATTGCATTTCTTTTTTTCATAAAGGAGCAAGCAACTATTACAACCAAGTTTGCCACATCTAATTTTTAATTAAGAAAACACAGTGAATTTTTACTCCTATTGTAGTAATTAGTACACTATTAATAACTTTTAAAACTAAACCTAAGTTGTGTGACGTTGGGGAATCATGCTGATGAATGTTCTTTAGTCTCAGCAAGTCAATCGAACACTGACATTTCCAATTCCACATTTCAAGCGTCTAAATACAATTTGGAAGCAAAGAGGCATGCAGCTATGCTTAGCTTGAGGCAAGGCGAGAAGGATCAATGATTGCCCTCAAAGGTTCTACAAGGTATTAATTGCATGATATAATACACCTCTATGGAGACAAAAAACCACAATCAGGGCTTACAATCCAACAAAAGAGTGAACCCATTCAAAGAGCATAAAAAACACAAACATGGGCCAGAATGACTTATTACAGCTTGGGTAATGTGAGAACCTATTGGTTTGGATACTCCATGTCACCCCTGATTGAAATTTATAAAATCATGCACGGTGTGGAACAAAGTAGATAAGGAAAAACTGTGTTCCCTATCGCACAACACTAGAACTAGGGGACAATCCATGAAACATTTGGGTGCTAGTTCTCAAACAAATAGGCCAGGATGAATGAAGCTGCTTCCCTCCATCAATATAAATTCAAGTGGGATTTCGCCCACTTGGGGACCATCACCCTTCCCTGTGGACCCCGTTCCCGCCGCCAAAGACTTCCACCTGTGGCGGGACGGGTGCTACAAAGGGCGAGAGCCCTGGCCGGACTCCCCTTTCGACCACCAGACTGCAGGAGGGAGGTGCCACCGCCCCGTTCCCACTGCCAAAGATTTCCACCTGTGGCGGGACAGGAGCTGCGGAGGGCGAGAGCCCAGGCGTTGGTCTCTGTCGGACTATCCCTGCTGCTATATGCGGAGTGCCGGCTTTTTCCGCCACTCTGCCAACTGACCTCGTCCTGGCTTCTTATGTGGACTGGCAGGCCATGGGAGGTGAGAGCGCGCTTAGTGGTCAGTGCTATGGTGGGGGACAGTAATATTGTATCTATTGTATGAGCTGTTGTGCTGTTTATACCTGTATTGGATTGTGTTTACTATTTTGTATTTTGTATTGCTCTGTTTCTCCATTATTGTTTAATTTATGATGTATTTATTGCTTTGTTTATATTGTTTTGCTTGTATTATATTGTATATTGTATATTTGCTTTGTTATCGGTTGTAAACCGCTTTGAGTTGTCTCTGACAAGTAAAGCGGTATGTAAATAAAAATTACAATTACAATTACAAATAAGAGAAAGTACTTTTTAACCCAGAGGATCACTGGTCTATGGAACTCCTTGCCAGATGAAGTGGTGACAACTGTCAGTCTTGACAGCTTTAAGAAAGGGGACATGAAAGGAGCCTCATTTAGGTGTTCCCTGAGCAGAGTTTCCTCCGCAAAAAATCATTTCAACCCAGAATAATTTCTGATGCGAAATTATTATTATAGCCACTGTTTCCCTCATAATGATGTTTTCTTCTTCTTCTGCCATATCAAAATTCGAAGATAGGCAATCCTCCTGGCAATCAGCTATGAAGACTGTCCTGAGAATATAATGCTGTAGCCTTTCATCTGCCTTCTGCATCATAACGTTGCACTCGTACCACTGATCCAGTTCCATGAGTCACTTTCTGGTCCTGAGCCTTCTGGCACACAAAGTCCTCCTCAGCCCCAGGCCATGATGGATGAAGCTGCTGCCCTCCATCAAGATAAATTCAAGTGGGATTTTGCCCACTTGGGGACCATCACCCTTCCCTGTGGACTTTGGCATCCAAGGCTGTTAGTCCTCTGGTTTGTCGTGTTAATTAACCGCCCCCTGACACTCGGCATTGAGTCGCTGGCAGTAAGGTGTACTCCCATGATAGTGAAGCTTTGCATTCCAGCTGTTCTGGAACTTCAATCCACACAAATGGGTTTACTGTGTGTACCCTATTCATGTGGATTCATAGAGACTTGGGCTTCTGGGAATTGAAGTTTAAGAACAGCTGGAGTGCCAAGGTTCATCACTGATCTACTCTATTACCATAGCAGGATAACCTGCTAGGATCAGCTTTGCCCACTTCCACAAGCATTATTTAGCTAATCTTTTCTTTGTTCTACAGACCAAAAGGACCAGCTCTTTTCCTGGAAGACACAGTGGAGAATCAAGACCCCAAACCCTGGCTCCATAGCCAGGTAATCTAACTCACTGGCCTATCTCATCAATTGCAGTGGAATGTGGGCAGCCAAGCATGTGAACCAGGGAGTCATCTTGTCCACATCTCATCTAAGCCATGATTCGTTACTCTTCCCAGAGCTCAGTTTTCCTTCATACCTTTCCCTATACATATGAGAGATTAGTCCTAAAACTGATACAGGGGACACTTCCCAGCAGCTTTGCCAATGACATACCTGAGAATCCTTCCTTTTTTGCACCAAATGGGCCATTTTTTGATAGTCTGCTCCTCTGGCTTTCCTGCTTCCCTTGATCCGCTTCTCAAAGCGAGTCTTCTGGACGTTGATGGTGCTGTACAACTGGGAGAGCTTTGGAGATACCTGCACACGGTCATGCCCGAAAGCCCTGAGTAATCTGGCTGTGTCAATGGTGGAGACAGAATCACTTGTCTCCATCCGAGATGCACTTTCTGTCTCCAGTTGGGTTGCCTCTGATTCACTAGTGATGTCAGTTAATGCACTGGAATCTTTAACTGGCCTCATCTCTGAAGAGGTGTTACTCTGCGTCTCATAGTTCTGAAGCTGCTCCAAGTTTCTATCCAGGTTGGCAACAGCTGTGGCAACCCCTATGTCCTGATGTCTGGGTTTTGAGAGCTCTGCACCAGTAGCATCTGGGCTCTCTTCTAACTTGCAATGGGAGGCCAGCTTACTTAGAGAAACCATTTTCCTCTGGGAGCTGATTGTCTCCGGCTCCTTCCTCCCTTGGATACAGCTTTGCTTCTCCTTGGCAAGCAGTGAATAACTAACAGGGTTTTTCAGCAGCCTGGACAACCGATCAAGTCGTTCTACCAGTGACAGCTCCTTTCTGTTGCTACTGGAATTATGCTGCGGACGATGCTTTTGACGCTCTAAGTATTTTGTCCAGAGTACATCTAAACTGCCAGTCAAATGACCATCTTGCATCAATGGGTGATCAGCCCCCTGCTTCTCTTTCAAGTTACTTTTTGTGCTGTCTGGATGAAGATGCTCTTTGGCCACTTCATGGTCAGTTTCCCCCACATCACATAGGGATCCTTCGTTTCTTGGAGATCCTCTCTCTGAACTCTTGTTGAAACTTAATCCCTCCATAAAGCTGTAGTCTAACTCGGGATTCAGTGGGGAAAAGTTATCATCTCTCTTTACTTGGTTTTGAGAGAAAGGGGCCTGGCTTCTAACCACCATGCCCTTCTTCTGCAAGATGTCTTCTGGAGCATTAGCTAGATGCTCTTGTGATACATTCTGCCCCCTGGTCTCATTCTCATAAAGTAAGTCAATTTCATGCTGCAGAGGCATAGGGTGGTGGAGATAAAATTGAGCAGACCTGGAGACTGAACTGGTGGCTTTCACAGGTTCCATGTAATGTCTAATTTTGGTACTTTCTAAGCAGAAGAGAAGAGAGAGGAAGAAAAGAAAACATTAAAGTCAGAACGGATTACTCATGCCATCTGACTATTTCCTTTCAAATTCACTATGCATGTGCTTCGCTAACTCAAGGAACATGTTATAAAAGCATACTCCAACAACTGTGCCAACATTGTGTTACAAAATAGATTTACAAAACATTCTCTGATTTTAACAACTAAAAATAGTCCTGGTTATTCTGGGATGGGAAACTGATGTCTATTCTGTTATTAATAAAAGGACATCTAACCTAAGGTAGAGAGGACTTGATAACACCTTTAAATAGAATGGCCTGGAGGATAAAATAAAGGAGATGGAAGGGATCTATAAATCCATAGAATCCTACCCATAACCCTAAAATCCAAATCTCTATCAGTGCCATTATTGTAGCGAGTCTTTCTTTGCCCTCTTTTGAGCACTGGTAAGTGGGAGCAGATGATAACTAACTGGGCCCCTAAGTCCTTGAGTTTCATTACCAGAGCTACAAAGTCTGATGAGATTTCTTTCAAGTTCTTAGCTGTATCATTTGTTTCCATGTGGATGAGAAGGAAGGGATATGCACCTGTGGCCTTTATGAGCTATGGCAGTGGTGGCAAAGCTATGGCACGTGTGTCAGAGGCGGCACTCAGAGTCCTCTCTTTGGGCACTCGCACCATCACCCCAGCACAGAGTTTGCCCTGCCCCTCTGCGGTGCGGATGGCAGCCTGTTGAGTTTGGGCACTCTAAAAGCTTCACCATTACTGAGCTATGGCAATCCTTGCACCACATATATAAGAGTGAAACATCTTTATATCATGGAAGATGTATACAAAGTTAGGACTTTCAATAAAATATAAAATGATAAATGTTTATGAAATTATAGTGTAATGAGACTTTTCTCACACAACCCAAGAAGTTGAAATTACTTAATGAAATGATTAGGCTAAGAGCACACAAAAGAATTTTATACTGTATATGAAATTATTTTGTGCATGTTGTACTGATGATCTACAACTCAGATAGCTTGTAAAATAAACTAAAATAGCTTCAGGAGAATATATCTAGGTCAATGTTTCCCAACCTTTGGTTTTTGATTTCAATTCCCAGAAGCCAAAGTCAATTCCCTAAAGCACTGACCAGCCAATGTTCTGACCTAGGCTTCTGGGGATTAAATGGCCTGGACCCCACGTTGGGAAACACTGATCTAAGTGATTACTCCTAATAGTTAAAATGGAGTTTCCAGGATTCTATTGCTAGAAGACAGCAAAAGAAAAGGGCTGTCTGCAAATTCTGTACAGAGGATGGATCTAGATGGACTTTTGGTCTTACCCAGCAAAGCAATTAAATACATATTTGTCTCCTAGTAGGAAAAAAGGCCACAGATGTCTTCTCAGAGGTATGTGATCAGCTGCCTGCTTTTCTGCTAATGTTGTTGTTGTTGTTGCTGCTGCAGCAACCCTAAAATGGCTCTCTCTCTCTTTTTTTAAAGCTGGGAGTAGGGCTTGGTAGCTTTGGAGCAGACCATGGACTCTGGGATCTTCTTTCAGGAAAAACAGCATACTCTCTTTTCTTCCTCTTGAAAACAAGACTATGCAAACTGCAAATTGGCTTAATTTGGCTTTGAACTGCAAGATCTGAATTATCTAGTTACAAACTAGAGCAGGAGTTCCCAATCTAATGCCTGTGGGCCAGATCCAGCCTATGGCACCATTTCATGTGCCCCACCAACCTCTACAAGGGCATTCAAGAAACAAAATGGCCACTCCTTTGTTGGAACAAAATGTCCACCTCCATTGTGCAGGCAGAGCAAAATGGCCATCCAGCCCTCAAAGCTGACTGAGATAGCGTGCCCTGGCCCCCAGCTTGAAAAGGTTGGGAACCCCTGAACTAGAGGGTTTGTCTTGGCAAAAAAAGACACTTCTCCCTCATGACAACAGAAACTCACTTCTTACTAGCTATGTCTTTTCCATATTTTTGTGTATTTCTTTCTAATACTAACATTTGAGTTGCCGCATGTGTCATTCTACTACAAGGGGTGATCAAAGCCACATGGACAAGAACTCACCTTCATCTTCTGTTAACAAACACGTTGCTGGAGATGATTCTATGAACTTGTGTGGAATGCATTTAGATTCTCTCCCTGCTCCCTCTCTATCTCTCAAATGTTTTTTTTTCCTGTTCTGCTCTAATTCTTTTGCCTTTTAGAGATTGTATTTCGCTTCTTTCTCTCCTTCTGCAAGAAGAGGGGAAGGTCTGAACGGGTCATTCTCCTCTGCCGGAGGATACGAAGAAAAATGCAACACAAAGATTAAGCAAGATGCCAGTTTCTTGTGTTGGTAAATAGATTTCGTGTCAGAAATTACTCTGGGGGTGAAAGGAATTTTGCTGGAGAAACTCCACTCATGGGATGCCCAAATGAGGCTCCTTTCATGTCCCCAAGAAGTGAGTCCAGAAGGAGATTTTGGAAACCTCATGTTTTTGAAAATGGCCTCATGTTTTTGAAAATAAATTAGCATTATTCGCATGTCATCTTAATCCTATTTATTGTCACTCTCTCCCATACAACCACCATCCTCATAAAACCGCCAGCAGTTCTAGAAACGCTCAAGACAAAACGAAATGCCCACACTTTAATGCCAGAGGATTTTCCCCACATTAAGATGGCTACTTTAATGACTTGTCTCTCAAGGCAGAGGTAGAGAAAACTAGTTACCTTCTACACCTTGCTGTGCTGACACTTTTCCTTCTGTCCATGCCTTTCTGGGTGCAATCCTTTTACTATAAATACCCTCTTTGTGTTTGATAGCTACTGTGCGAGGCGGGTTCTCGTCCCGTGAGCCAAGTAATTGTGCTGGGAATTCTGGAGGGACGGCATCATTTGATCCTACCAACAAAGCCACAGAAGGAATTACAGAGAGCAAGTGGGAAAACAGAAGCACAAGAGCAAACGCTGGTCAGGCACAGAAACAAAGTTTATGTAAAGTAAAGCAGTCACACTCCTATAGCGCTCCATAGCACTTAGTGCCCTCTCTGAGCAGTTCAGAAGTTACTTAGCATTTTGCCCCCAACATTCTGGGTACTCATTTTACTGACCTCCAAAGGATAGAAGGCTGAATCAACCTTGATTCCTGGCCAGGATCAAACTCACAACCTTTTGCTTTCAGTACAGCAGTTTAACCACTGTGCCACCAAAACAAGTTGTTGAAAAGGGAAAATGTGGGCACTATATACAAGTGATCTCTTAGCTAACATACTGCAATCTTCTCTCCTATGATTTTCACATTCTCTCATTGTTCTTCCCCTAATCCAACCACCTACTTTGCCATCTCTCCCCTACATATACCAGAGATCCAAATTTCAGACAATTTTGGGATTTGACCCAGCATCAAAGGCTGTGCCTCCAGGTCCACTATGACTGAACACACACCTAAATCACCTTCTGGTTGCTGAACAGAGCTGAGCAGAATGATGCTAGTATACAGGGAGGTGCAATATTTGATTATTTATGCGACAAAACATAAAAGCAACAGCCCACCTCAGTGGCAGACTATCCCAGTCAAAGCTACAAGTAGCAACCAGCCTATGTGGCATTACTGGTCGGGAGGCTGTGCTAGGAACAGAAGATATGTTACTAAGTGAGAATAATCTATGCTGTTTTGAGGAAGTAGGAGTAAATAGCAAGGCAGCCAAATTTGCTGACGACACTAAATTATACAGGGTAGTGAAAACTGTGAGAGATTGTGAGGAGCTCCAGAGGGATATCTTGACACTGGAGGAGTGGGCAAAACAGTGGCAAATGAGCTTCAACACTAGTAAGTGCAGAGTGATGCACATTGGGGCAAAAAAAACCAATCATATTTATAAACTGATGGGGTCTGAACTCTCTGCGACAAACCAGGAAAGGGACCTTGGTGTCCTGGTGGACGAGAGCTCAATGAAGGTGTCAACTCAGTGTGCCTCAGCAGTGAAAAAAGCAAACTCAATGCTAGGGATCATTAGGAAGGGTATAGAAAATAAGTCAGCAAGTGTCATTTTGCCTCTTTATAAATCTATGGTGAGGCCCCATCTGGAATACTGTGTACAGTTCTGGTCGCCATACCTCCAGGAGGATATTATGGAGCTGGAAAAAGTGCAGAGGAGGGCAACCAGAATGATGAGGGGACTGGAACACCTTCCTTACCATCTGAGGCTGCAACGGTTGGGCCTCTTCACTCTTGAACGATGGACGGCCTCTAAGAGGTGACCTGATTGAAGTTTATAAAATCATGCACAGTGTGGAAAAAGTAGATAAGGAAAAACTGTTTTCCCTATCGCACAACACTAGAACTAGGGGGGCACTACATGAAACTTTTGGGTACTAGTTCCCAAACAAATTAGAGAAAGTACTTTTTCACCAAGAGGATCCCTGGTCTATGGAACTCCCTGTCAGAAGACGTGGTGACAGCTATCAGTCTCGATAGCTTTAAGAAAGGATTAGACAAGTTCACGGAGTAAAAGGGTATCAATGGCTATAATTATGGATACCTAAGGACAACCTGCGGGTTGGAGAGATAGGCAGGATATCGCTCAATGCCATTTGCAGGGAATCCTAAGCAGGTGAAGGCATCTGCTCGGAAATACCCTGAAGCCAATGGTGAGCCACTGTGTGAGACAGAATGCTGGACTGGATGGGCTCCTGTGGCCTGTTCCAGCAAGGCTGTTCTTATATGTTCTTAAGAGCAAGATAATATGAATGTAATAAATAAAGGGAAGATAGTAGAAGGCTTAAGAGATATCCAGTGTTGTTGTGTAGTGGATAGAGTGAAAGACGAGAACTCAAGATAGCCAGATTTGAATCCTTGATCAGCCATGGGAACTCACTGGGAGTGTGGAACTGGTAAAGCCACTCCTTAAGTATCTCATATCACTTGATAGCTTTATCATAGTCACTATAAGTCAGTTGAGACTTGATGGCACTTAGTATAGAACATTCCAAGGCATCATTTTCTCTCTCTCTCACAACATGGCAGAAGCAATTTTCAACTAAGACTGATGAGCTGCAAATCCCAACAACATCAGATAATTCTGTTCTGTCTTAAAAATTAATGTAATATTTCTGAGGACAGCCTTTCCTAAAACAGGCATATTTTGGATGTGTTGACAGAAGTCCCTAAAATTCCCCAGCCACCAGTACAACAAAGGGCAATGAAACAAAATGCTAATGTTCTTGTATTTTATTGTCAACCCAGCAATTCACCTTCAGCAAATGCTCTGCGTATTAAGACTTGTGGAAGTGAGTAGTGTGGATAGAGTTACAATAAAGGTCAGAGTAATCTCAAATACAGTACCTGAATGGGTGCTCTCCATAGTTGTCTCCGACCTGACATGAGACAGTCTGAGTACTTCTTTTGGACAGGGGACATAGTACATTTCTGAGCTCCCTGGAGGTTTATACGGTAGCAATACTGACATACCTGCAGCATAGAAAACAAAGTGGACATGATAAAGCTGCCATTCTAGCACAAAATGTGTCATATATGGAAGAATTTAAAGGCCATAAAGTAAACTCTGATTTCCTGAAGGAAAGTCAATTGTTCCTCAAGGATAGTCTTGCCATTGACAATGAAGCATAGTGGTGAGATGGCTGGAAATAGTCTGTGACTCAGGAGACAACAGTTTAAAATCCCAACATGGTCATGAAAGGTGCGGGGTATCATTTTAATTATATGTTCTGCTTATTAATGCATACATATTGTCATTTTAAATTAATCCCTAAAGAAGGATACACACATACTTCCTGGCCAAAACATGCTTAAATACTTCTAAGAATGAGACCTCTCTCTTTTTTAACAAGTCCAAGACTCTGTCTCACTTCTGTATTGGGTTGTGTTAGATATTTCAAGTTTTGTCTTGATTCCCACGTATAAATCAAAGCCAGGAACATAAAAAGAGGCATAGGTAACAAAGACTCAAAATCTTAGCATCTGAGTGTTAGTATTTTTGAGCAGACTAAAATCTGAACACTCAAGAGAGAATCTCAGAGGGCATGTGGTTAACAATAAAAATTGCTTGATGTCCCAGCAGTCAAAGGGGTGAATTTTTGCCTTTGGAAAGATGTTGACAGTGTTAATATCCCCGCTTTCAAACGCAACCATGAAACAGGATTCTAATCACAGCACAGATGCCAATCCACAGGCTTCTACAGATGTTCTCTTTTACAGCTGCCCCCTTACCTTACCCCACCCCACGAGGTAAGGAGCAGAAACAAATGTTCCTCAAAGCCTCTACCTATGCCAGCAAGTGAAGAACAGGTCAGAACCAATAACTCAGAAGTGTCAAAGGAGCTATTCACACCCGCATTTTCCCATAAACTACAACAAACAGCCTCTTAGCTATATAAAATAATGAATGTCCAGGATTAGATTTTCCCTCACTCAAAAAAAGCAAATTTCTGTTTAAAAGGCTGTGTAGGCAAGTAATACTCATTTACAGCTTTGTTTAAGGTAGCCATAAAGTTTGCAAACTATCGTAATAAATGTCCCACCTTGCCTGTTAGAACAACTCTTCAGATAAAAACCACTACAAATTAATTTTCTCACCAGCCTGTCTGTCCAAAAAGGAGATCTGGCTCACAGCAGGACATGTGGTACTTGGGAACTGGTCTTTCTTCTGATGAAGAGGTCTTGCAGCATCTGCCTCATTACTGTCAGTGCTAACAAATATTTCTGCAGAATAGGTTGTCTTTTCAGGGCTTTCCATTGTTATCTGAGTGATGGCATCAGATGACATCCTTTCGGTCTGAGAAGCAGCTGTGATCTTTGCAGATTCTTCTAGGCTGGATCCACTTGAACGTAAAACTATAGCATTTCTTTCATCTGTGGCTGAAAGGTTTTGCCTGTGTTTCACACTTTCGTATGAGATTTGTTTCGGCACACATGAAACAGGTGAATGCCTTAGATGAGAAACTGGTGATGATAGTGGTCTTGAGAAGTGGGAAGACTCTTGAGTCTTTGACAAAAGTTCTACTGGTTTTGACCTAGAGGTAGCTTCACAAGAAGGAGGTGGATCATTCAAAGTTGCTGGCTGAGGCTCCATCTTAAAGCCATCAGATTTTCTAATTTCTGGGCCAGTGTCCAATGGACTTGAACAATCCAAATCAATACGCTTTGAAGAGAGAGTAATGTGGATAGCAGACAGGGCTTTCCTAGCTGGTGAGGCAGAAGGTACTGTCACAGCAGTCGAAGAGTCGTCCGGGGAAGCAGGTGGCAACAGATTGATGGTTCCTATGTCTCCAGTGCTGTGTGGTTGTGAGTCAAAAGTAAGTTTACTCTCTTTTGTTGTATCCTCTTTGTCATTGAGAAAAAATGGCTCAGAGATAAAGCTTCCTGTGCTGTTTCCCGACCTGCCCGGGAGGCAAACACCATCTGCCTTCTGCAAAGGCAAGTTTACAGAAAACTGCAAACCAATCGCCGTGCTTTCTCGGTTAGACTGGTTATGGCAAGCAACACCTAAAGACTTATCGAGTCTGCCCTGGTCAGGAGGCATTTGAAAAGAAGCCTTAATTTCTTCATGGGCCTCTTCAACACAGTGGTTCTCTGGCTCGACACAACTGGCTTGAGGCTTCCCATTTTCTTGCTGAAATCCATCCTTGTTGTCATTCTGATGGTAGCGCCTGCCTGAAGAAAATCCAGGATTCATATCTGGCACATGAATGGCTGTTGGGTTTACCGAGGGGTGGGATTTAAATGTTTCTGGCTCTTGCCTAATAGATTTTGGCTGTTCACTGCTCATAGGCTGGGTTTTAGAAGTTTTCAAATTACAAGGAGTGACTTCAGTAAGACCAGGGCAGGGTGCACAGGAAGCAGATGGAGAAAGTGACCTTTTCCTGGATGCAAAAGTGATAGAAGTAATTTGTTTGGCAGGTTCACTAGAAGAGCTGGTGACAGCCCATTCTGCCTGGGCCAACACACTCCTCGCCTCTCCTAGGACTGCCCTAGAGACATGTGTCCTACCCTCCATCAGATGTACATCTGTAGTACTGCACAGAGGAATGTGGAAATTGTATCCAGAAAGCAATTCCTTATCTGAAGGGGTCTGAAGCTGTTTGCAGGCCTGACTCTGGACAAGGGACAAGGACTTAATCTCTGGATCCAGTGGGAAGGTACTATCGGTGCCACAAACTGTTCCAACCTGAACTGCATTTACCTCTGGAAATTCAACCACTTGGAAATTAGGAGTGTAAATGGCTTTCTGCAGAACATTTTGACCTTGAATTTTTGAAAGTCCATTTCTGGTATTGAGACTGTGGCTAGAAATTCTTTGAGATCCATCTTCCCACAGTTGATTCTGCTGAGAATCCAAGAAAAACAGAAGTTTCACAAGATGCAAATGTTAACAGTACTACACAATTAATGACGTTCTGTACATTAAATTAAGCCATTCTTATCTGTTTATCTCCCAATGAGAATGGTAGAGAGAGTGACTAAAATGAATGCCAAGACTTCAGAAATCATTTCTCAACGAATCTTAAGTACCTAACCATGAGAAACAGAAAAGAAGTAAACAGATAATTCTGGCTGTCTGAAGAAAATTATGTCAGCTGTTACCAAGGACAGAGACAGGCGAGGAAAGGCCAGATACTCCTGAGTTATGATGTACAGAGAGACACTAAGAATACAGCTTGACAACTCATCTCAGGAAAATGACTTCTGCAAAGCACTTGAAACAATTAAGACTGGGCATTTATCTTAACAAGAAGGCCTAAGCGATTATCATAAAATAAAAATAACATTCCAAAAATTGCTTGTAAAATTCAAAAGTAGCAAAAGAACATTAAAGCCAAACAGAAATCCAAAAACTAGCACATACATCAGCATAAAAACCGAACGAGTCAGCAGAAAAAAAAACCAGTAGTGCACCTTATCAAGTGTTTTCAAAGCCCATCTAAAAAGAGAAGAGAGAGCTTGGTGGATAGCCAAAGTGATAAAATGGCAGAAATCTGTAGCAATAACCAAATTAGGTATAGTTTTCCAATATATTTTGCATGGTCCAACAGACTGACACTCATGAAGAGATGGATCTATTTCCACTTAAGTCTGTTTTTCTTGTTTGATTCTTTTATTCTGTTCTTCTATTCATTACACACTGATTAAACGCAAGATTTAACGTTGCAGAATTGCAGAACTCAAGGTAAACAGAAAAACTGTTAAGAAAGAGCTGTTTAAGGGGAATACAAATATAAAGCTATAAGAACAGAACTGTGTTTTGGGCAGAAGGCAGGGGAAAGGACTGAGAGGGAGGGGGTAGTCTCAGTTAGAGATGTGAAGGCCAGGAAAAAACCGGAAAAATTCAGGGGGGATGGATGGACAGACAGACGTTTTTTTCCTGAAGCCTTTTTGTTTTTCCCCGAAAAAATGGAAAAACTGAAAAAATAAAAAATATATTATGGAATGTTTTATTTTAACATGATAAATAAAAATATTTTAACATAAGGCCGGGTTCAAATATTTTATAAATCATTTCTTAAAAAAATGTATGGAATCAGATTATTTTCAATTTTTCTGAAAATTTCCGTTTTTTCACGGAAAAAAACAGGGTTTTTTTTCCCCGAGCTTCAAAATTTCCAGAATTTTACATCTCTAGTCTCAGTATGTACTAAAAATCACTAACACGGGACTTCTATCCCCCAAGACAGCCCAAAGGCTTAAGCTACGCCTAGGGCCTCCAAAACAGTGAACTTGAAAGCCTTCTCGGTCATAGCCCCCACATTATGGGACCTCCTCCCGGTAGAATTACGCCTCCAGGCACAGTTGCTACCGTTTAGGAGAGAAGTGAAAATGTGGTTAGCGGAATGGGTTGGGGGCTGGGATTGCGAACAAACTCTCCTTTCTGGTTCATCTGAGGTCCCTCCCCTTTTGTAATTGGTTTTACTGAAGGGCTTTTAACTGTTTTTATATTGTTTTTAAGTTTTGCTGAGCAGCCAGTGAGGTGTTCACTGGACTGTGTACACTGCCCAGAGTCTATTGATTGGGGCGGTATATAAATCTAAATGAATAAATAAATTTTTCACAGAGCTTCTCATGGGGATGATGTCAGAAAGAGATCATTGCCAAAAGTTTTGCAAAGACACGTTTCTAAGCAGGAGCTGGCAAAAAATCTAACATCTTATTCATATACGACATGGATGATAGAAATCAACACGTATAACCCTACTGGGCTAAATTTGCAAGCTTCCCTTCAAACAACCTGTTCTGAACTCTGACAAGTACACACAAGACAGAAGATGTCCAGAAAACAATAACCACAACAACCAGACATGGGATTTCTCTGCAACCGTCAAGGGACAGCTTCCAAGAACCAGGGGACTTTCAACTTAGTTCTGAAAGACATTTCAGACCACTCCAGTATCACCCCTGCTTTAAGTGAAATAGATATCAAAATAATGCAGAGGGGAAATACACAACACTCTGCTTTTAAACCCACACAGCTTTCTGTCAATCAATGCAAAATATCACATTTAGAAACAGAAGGAAAGATACTTCCGTTTAGAATGAGGACAGCCAATTAAAGAAACCAATCTTTCTCTTTTTGTTGTTAGCATCACGTTGTGTGTGAGGTGAGGGAACTCAATACAAAAGCCTGTCGATTTTACTTTGGTTATATCAAACCAATAAAGGTAGAAGGGTTTATATTTTGCTAATTTGATAAAGGAAATGGAGTTTATATGGTACAAAAGGGGAAAAAACTCTGTTTCACAATGAAAGATTGACACAAAATACATCTCCATAGAACAAAGATCACACAGCAGCAAACAGATAGTCAAACTCCTTCAGATGCATGCAGGAAATTCAGCACCAACAACTTCAGCCTCCCACAGTGGAAACGGTTGGCTACCAATTAAGAGGAAAAGAAAGCATACACGGGTATATTATCCAAAACTTCAAGCCATGCTGGGAATCCACACTCCATTCATCTCACCCTCAGGTAAGCACTAGAGACAGATGCACTGTTATATGCTGGAAAGAGACAAGACAAACAGGGAGGGAAAATCAACAGGCATGTATGGCTATCTGCTATCCAGGAGTCTGAAGCAGGAGCCTTATTGGATCTAAGGGGTTCAACACACAAAACCTTCCCCACTGTCACTCAAGAAGCAAGGGGGTAAGTAGTTCATGCGACATTTACATACTATCAAGGCTGAATTCCCCCATCCTGTGCTGTAAGTATAGAAGGACCCACAAGAATAACCCCAACTCCTTTCACTGGTTCTTTGAAGTTGGATTTAACCTAACCACAAGATAAGGCTCTCTTCTCCCAGCCCTGGGATGGGAGGCTGCTGCGCCCGGCGACCCTCCCCGCTGGCCCCATCCGGGCAGGGGTTAAAAGAAGCGCCGGGGGCGGTGGACTCTCCGTGCCTCTCTTGGATAGGACTTTGTGGAAAGGTTTTCGCGCCATGTATTTGTTGTGCATTTTGTGTTGCTGAGATAGTTGTTCTATTATATTATAGCATACTGTATTGTATTTTGAGTATATTGCTTTGCGATACTTATTTTTGACAGCTATTGAATATTGTATTGTGTATCTTGATTTGGAACAATTGCATTGTATTTATTTTGTATTGCTGTGTTTGATATTTCTATGTAATGTTTTATATATTGTGAGAAGGCTTTCTTTTTGTTGAAGAAAGCCTTCCTTTTTCTATGTTGTAGACCGCTTTGAGTGGCACTCATGCCAGGAAAGCGGGATATAAATAAAACCTATTATTATTAGACTGTTTGCTATCCCTCAATGGTTTACATGCTTTGAACTAAAAAGCATCTCTATAAGATGTTTCCTTTACTCCATACCTCTCTCCCAGAAATGAACACCAGATTTCTAGCTGAAAAGCAACATGCACGATACATGAACTTGGGGTCTTAAACATGCCCATACAGACTCTCCTAGACCTTACAATTCACTGTTCACCTCCCTGGACACAAGTACCAGTTGGTACTTTAAAAGTGGTATTTCATTAAAAAGAAGGAAAATACATTTGGCGTGAGATAGCTGAGTGATTATAAACTGTGAAATGTAAAAACATAAGGATTACTTCCTTGCAAATCAACTTATGCTAAAAATGAAAATATATCTGCTGCCCAAAGATGTTTCTAAAACATCCGAATAAAGAATTCCTTGCAACTCTCTCTAAAATTTCATTCTTGGTCTTTCAAGAAGTATGGATGGCACTGGATTCTGCTGTTGGCTACATGGTTGAACTACAAAATTAAGTGATCGTGTTGTTCTCCTTCCACAGCCAGATGGGAAAGTGGGTGCAGGAGGAAAGCAGAAGAAAATAAGTTCCTGTCTCTAAACTTCTGACAATTCTTTCTGCTTTTCATTCCAGACTGGCCTCTGTTATTCTACCCTACTTACAGGAACTGAACCAAGACTATGAAAATATGTCCAATCACAATGTCTAGGCCAGTGTTTCCCAATCTTTGGTCCTTGGACTTCAATTCCCAAAAGCACAGGTCAGCCAATGTACTGACAGGCTTCTGGGAATGGAAGTCCAAGAACCAAAGGTTGGGAAATGCTGACCTAGGCAAAGGACATCATTCCTCCTTATGCATATTAACTTAAGGCCAACATAGAACTGAGAGTAGTTAGATGAAGTGCCTGTCTATATGCTTTGAAAAGTCAGAAAAGTAACTCATGTGCATTTCAGACACTCTTCAGAAAACATGGCTGAGATTAACTATAAAAGGCGAAGACATCTAATAATTGCATATCACACATTTTGCATTCAGGTAGGACTGGTGGTCTTGATAAGATTTCTGGAGGAGGTTTTTATTCCCAGTAACCTGTTAAGGTACCCTGTTTAATCAAGAAACTAACATCTGAGATGAGTTCAAAGACACTCTGTTTGTTTACGACACTTCGTATTTCACAATGAAAGCACTTCTCAAGTAAGGCAACCTCTGCATTGGGATACTGAGAATCCTTATAGGACCTGAACCTAACCACCTACGGCTGGCTACAATGCAAAGAACATTCAACAGATGTCAGTCAGGGAAGTTTTTTTGAGAAGATGGATTACCTTAGCCAATACTATCTACACTATTCATTCATTCATCTATTTTTACCACTCTTTGAATCTATTAGACAATCTCTTAGACTGTGACCTATTTGATTTGTTGATATCTTCTTCCTAATTGTTGAGATCCTTCCTAATATCTTCTCAAATTGTTGGGCTTTATGAACAAGTGCATTGTTTCTGTCTCTTTTTCCTTTTCTCTCTCTCTCTTTCTTTCACCCACACTTCACAACACACACACACGCGCGCGCGCGCGCGCGCGCGCACACACACACACACACACACACGCACATGCACGCGGGCGGGCGTGGGCGCGCACACACGCACACACACACACGCACACACACACACGCACACGCACACACACGCACACACACACACACACACACAGACCAAGAGGGGGCAAAAGACAGGTTTTCTTTCCCATGGAAATTTTTGAGGCTAATGTGGCAATGAAATAATAAAACAAGAGTGAGGTTGGATGAGCCAAAGAACTGTATAGGCTTCCTTGTACTCTCAGAAAAGGATGATTTATGGTGAATTTTGCATGCAGTATTAAACATGTGACACTTTCTATCAGCAATTGAAAAGTGTGACCGTAAAAGGTTCCTGGTGTTGAAATCATCAAGAATAAGCCTCCACTGCCACTTCACAGCAGTACCAAAAACGGAAGCCATTTTTCACCAGAAATAAAAGAAATAAAATGATTAGAAGACATGTAAAGTAAAAACCAGAGCAGAATTGATAATAAAAAACAGTTCTGTAACATGTATTTTTTCTTCTCAAAATCTTCATTATGACAAAATGCAATTAGAAAAGGTGATCCTCAGAAGGGCTCACAGTTCTAACAACACTAGAGGTGCCATTTTATAACTCTAGGCAACCACAAAAAGGGCCCTAATTCCTTAAAATGAGGTGTTTGTAAAAAGAACTGGGAGTCTTTGAAATGCAAATGGTAACAGATCTTGGAACGTTGCCTTTACGTTATTTCAAATGGAATCAATTCTTTAACTAATTCCCCCACTATAACTTCCACACATTTCAAGTAATGTGGACATTTTATTAAAATGTCATAATTGCTGTGTGTGCTGTGAAATCCTCTTCTGCTGCATCTCTGTGGCGTGTTAGGTGACTGTAGGCTCTAAAAGCTAAGGCATGAGAAACTAAGCTCCAGGAGGTTCTATCAGGCTTGTACACACCTGGCAGCAGACCACACCTCAAGGACTGAACATCAGCTCATCTATGTAGAGAGAGGCTTATGGCCACAAAGTTGCCAATAGAGTACAAGCTGGCCATAACAAAACAAATACAAACACAGCAATGAAGTGCCTTGCCTGCACTGACAATATCACAATCCTACAAGGTATTCATTACTGTTTATGCTTCCACCAAGAAATTATGGTTTCATGTAACACTTTCTTTTTTCTTTTTCACCAGTGGTTTAAAGATGGTTGCCTACAATGTTTCCTAAATCTGTATAATGGTTTTCACCTTACCGTACGAAATCCAGCTTTCTTGGCACTAAGGTGGTGTTGTTTCTTGATTTTTTCTATCATCAGCAGATCTTCTTCATTAAGGTCGGGCACAGAGCCTGGAGTATGAATGGCCAGCTTCAGTTTTACCGAGGCTATTAGGAAGTACAGAAAGACAACTCTATCAGTTTCTCTCGTCTCCCAAGTTATTTACTTCCTATTTACGCATCAGTTAATAACTTTTTAAAATAGCCCACACAAAATTTGGTAGTCATTATTGTGTACATTTCTCTTCATATACAGTAGAACCCTGCATAACAAAAAAAAACTCAGTTCCACAGAGCTCTTTGTTACACAAAGCAAATGAGCGATACCTCACATAATGAAAAAAATTGTTCGTTATATGGGGTTACAGTAAGCAAGGTATACCTCACTTAAAATCCTGTACAATGGGGAAAAAACATTACGCGTGGTATCGTACAGAGCACACAAGCGCTTCGTTGTACAATTTTTTTATTATACAACGCGTTCGTTATATTGGGTTCCACTGTATGTATTTTTATAGCAAAAGCAATTACATTTATTTATCATCCTAGAGTGCTTAGCGCATTCTCTGAATGATTCACAAGGTAACTAGCATTTTACCTCCAACAAGCGGAGTACAAACCTTGGAAGGATGGAAGGCAGAATCAACAGGGAACCCAATGGATCAAACTCAGAGTGAGAGCAGCAGCTTCACCACTGCCCCACAGTGGCTCATTTGTGAAATTCATCTGCTTTTTTATCTAATATACAGTATACATTTTGGCAAGATGATTTTATTTACCATAATGTTTTTGCAGTTTCCACAAATGCTTGCATTTTTGTGAGCAGAAACAACTGCACCACAAAATTCTGGCATATGTTGGCAGATAACAGTTGTTTCCATACTGATTATGGAATTATGGTAAGTTTTAATGAAAAGGTTGATGAATGATCCCCCCACCCACCCAGTCAAAAAGGTCAGATTCTGTTTGATGGCATTTCACTTTGAAGAACCAGCAAATGACTTGTAAAGAAAATTTATTTGAATGGTATATGTTTACGTAAGCCCATAATGCTCTGGCAAGAATAAAGACTTAAAATCAACTATGCCCTCACCGTGTGCCTTTTTCTCTTCTTCCTCTGCGTTCTGTAGTATCTGAGTGGCATGCATCACAGGGCGCTCATCCGCCAGAAGGCTTCTGACACGGGCGGCCAAGGAGTCTAAGCTGCTGCTGTTATCACTCTGGTGAACACCAACATCCCGATCTCTGCTGAAAGCCGAACTAGATCCAGATGAACCTGGCTTCTGCCCATATCCGTGGCACTCCAGTTCACTCACCCAAGGCGTTGGCTGCACCAGAGGACGTTCAGATTGCAGAAGATTTCTTACTTTGATCCCTAGTGAGTCCACGCTGCTGCTATTTCCACTTGCATGACTACTACCCATCTCTTTAATGCGAGCTTCCTTGGTTTTCTCCAAAACGTGATAAACGTTTCCCAGAGAATGAGAGGAAGCCTGGCCTTCTTTGACATCTTCAGAGCTGCTGTTTGGGTCCCTGTTTACAACAGGCAGGTTTTTATTTACTGTCACACTGGTACAACCTTCTGGCTCGGATCGCTTTATGGGGCCCAGTACCTTGTTTCTTTCACCTGCAGCCTGGAAAGTTGACCTCGGTTTTTCTGGTGCAATTGGCTCACTGCTACCAAAATCCAGAGGAAGAGATTCTCCTTCCTGTTTTAAACTGCCAGATAAGCTAAGGGTTCTGCTGAGCCAATGATCTTCTTGAAAATCCTGCCTGGCCAGGGATTCATCCCATGACCCTATTCTCTGAAACTCTGGGGTATTCCCTTTGATGAAGCTAGACTCTTGACAGCCATCCGTTTCCCCCCTTTGCTTTGAGGACCTATCCATGCCCATGGTGTGGGAGATGGAAGAGGCAGATTTAATATTCCTGCCTGGAATTCTTGCTTCTGCCTCTCCCAGAAGCTTTCGAATCTCTTTCAGTGTTTTAGATCCTATGAAGGAATCATCTTTTTCTCTTTCAAGAATTGTAGTCAGAGAATTTTCTTTTCCATCTAGCTTCTTTCCATCTTTCCCTTCAGATATAGAGCTAATGGTCAGTTTCTCTTGATTTCTTCCAGCTTCATTTGAATCCCCCTTGTCCATTTGCATCTGCGCTGATTTTGTCAACTTCTCCTCAGAATAAGAGTCAGAAGAAACTGCTGTGACTCCCAGGCTCTGTTCTGCTGATGAAGAGCCCTCAAGATAGGATCCCAAAGCAGGCGCCTGCAACGGACAGCAGGCCTGGCTAAACTCACGGGCCATCTCTCTGGAAGTCTGCAGGGAGGGCTCTGCAGGCGGACGAACAGCAGGATCACGCTCTGATTCCCCTGGTAGAGGGATGCTACGGGTGGAAGAGTCTGAGCTTGATCGCATAGCATTTATGACAGAGTGAGAATCTCCTGAAAGAAGAAGAAGAATAGTTAGAATATACAGTATTACTTATTAATGGAAACATCTGTAATTCACTACTTCCATATCTGTTGATACAGGTAATTATATGGAAAAATCTCAACCGCTACAATACTTTCAGGTAACTTTCAAGGATAAGTGTCCCAATCTACCCTGTTAATAAGCTTCCCAAGAGCAGATTGGCCTGTTTGAGTGTGGCAAGCAAAGGGGAATGCCAATCAAAAACTACGCACTGGAATAACACAAATAAATAAAGAGCTACTAGAAATGTGTGTGTGTGTGTGGGGGGGGGGGGTGATGAAGGGTTGCTATCAGACTTGAGAAACCCAACAACTAGCTCTCTTGCTCCACAGCCTTTGACAACAAGAAAGTCAAGGGCTACTTCACAGCGATAAAAGGGAGAGCGAGGCTTTAATGATACTATGAGTGTCCACCATGGCATAAGAAAGCCATAAAATACATCAACAGCCTTGCTGAATCACACAAGAGTAGACACATATGACTCAGTGTTTTAGGAGGCCCAATTTGTGCAGTGGCTTAGTAGTTAAGACACCGAACTTGATGACTGGAAGGTCGGCAGGCCAGCAGCTCGACACCAGTGTACTGCACGGTGAAGTGAGCTCCCATCTCTGTCCCAGCTCCTGCCAACCTGGTTTGAAAGCAAGAAATTGCAAGTAGATAAACAGGTAACACTTCAGTGGGAAGATTAAATTTTAATTTTAATTTAATTTAATTTTCCCATTTATATGCCGCCCACTCAGAGGAGCCCAACTCAGGGCGGCTTACAGAAAAATAATGCAATATATATCCAACAATACAAAATACAATATACTGTACAATGTAAACAACAATTATAAGATATTTATCCCACAAAAGCACACATCATAACACAATACAACATACAAAGTACGACGGCCTCTCCAACAGTACCGCAGCTGGAAGTTAGAGAGCCCCAGAGGTCGGAGCCAGCGGCTCAACAACCTCGATGGAGCCCGGTGCTCAACATCTTTAACAGAGCCCCGAGGGCCAACGTTTTTGACGGAGCCTGGGGCTCAATGTCCATAACGGAGCCCAGGGCTCAAAATCCTCAATAAGCAGCATTATGTGCCTAGTCATGTCTGCCACATGACCATAGAAACATCTGCAGATGCAGACAGCGATGGCTCTTTGGCTGTAAATGGAGATGAACACCAAACCCTATAGTCAGATATGACTGGCTTTCGAGCCAGGGAGACTTTGACCTTGACCAATTTGTGCTCTAAACCCAGCACAAAGGAAGCAACCACATTCCTTCCCAGCTACTCGTATCCACACTAATGCTATCTCCAAACGGCTCCACGTAGCTGTCAAGGCTCCTGGCTGTTGAGCCGCTCTTCCACACAAATGAAAGCCACACACACCCATCATACCTTCCGATAACCGCAAGCCTTGTGAAAACAAATCAGTCGACGCCTTCAGTGTTCTGAGCTCTGTTGGGGACAATTCTATTTCTCTAACTGGCCCTCGAGGCATAAATGGAGTCAATATAGATGACGGTGACTGATCAATGCCAAGGTTATGGAGGTACACCTGACATGAGAAGTGAAGAAAATTAATTAGAAATAGGAAGCAAGGTAGGCTTGTGATGCCTGGTTGGAAATTTCACCAGCAACTATTAACCCACAAGGACTGCATGAAAAAAAGAGATGGAAGTAATTCTATAGCTGAGTCTCTGCAGAAAGTGGCATTGAAATGGGTTAATTTGCATAATTCCCAACTTTGGGATATAAAATGCTGCGAAATCTACTTTTATTTCAACACCACTTTCTTTAATGATTGCCATATAGACAACACACACACACACACACAGATATATAAACACCAGCACACATATAAAGGCTTCTAACTTTTCATGTTCCTTTGAAAACCCAAACAGCTCTCCACCCCATATTCTACAGAAATGAATATACTTCCAGAGTAGGCATATCATGCTTCAGGCAAAAATATATACATGTATTACATGAATGGGATTTTAATATATACTTTAAAATGTGTGAGAAATCAAAGTAGGGGGAAATGCTGTATTAGTGTGTATTAAACCATAGCTTATTCTCAGAATCCTAGCAATGATTTACAAGATGGCTCCCTCAAAATTAATGTTAGCAATTAGAAATAGCAATTACATTTATATTCTGCCTCATAGGATTTAGAGGACTCTCTGGGTGGTTCACAATGTAATCTTTTGCTTTATTTATGAAAAAGTTTTTAAATATTTTCTTAATTGTTTTTAATCATGTTTAAAACAATATATAAAATATTCAATTTTGTATTGTACTGTATTTAACTTCATGTTCTATTACTTTGGGGCCCCTATGCGAAGAAACACAGAAGATATATAGTACAGGTTTATGTGTAAGTTCAGCAGCCAACATCATTCCCCAAATACTGCATGAGATGGAATAAAGATGGGAGGAATTCCCCAGATGAGCCTCTGCAGCAAACACTATGGGAAATGACATAGGCAGTTACCAATAGTAGCACATAGGTTCAGAAAAATGCACATTTTCCCATTACAAATAGGTTATACTCCCCTCGAATATGCTTGGAGGCTTTTTTCTTCTTCCATGTCTAGGCCAGACGCAGAACTGCCAAAATGAAGGCACCTTTTGGTGAGTTCATTCTGGAGTTCCTTTCACCTTATGTAGCATGAAAAAGATTAGCCGGCAACACAAGGTTGCAGTTACCAGGGTACGCCCTACTGTGAAATTAGAATAATGTATGCGTATCCTGTCCTCATGTCTGGCTGGACATCTCACTATGGTAATGGGATAGACTGTACAGCCAGTGACTCAATGCCGAGTGTTGGGTGGTGGTAAATAACCTGGCTCCCGAAAGGGGCCAATGGCTACGGGCAGAGGAGCCTTGTTAGGTGGGGTGATGACCCCCTCAGTGGAGGAAATGCCACTGGAAACCATCAAATTGGGTCCAATGGCAAAATGAGCAGAGAAGGAACCACTTCACTATTCTGATTCCCAATGGTCATGGAGGCAGAAGAGGTCATGCCACATGGATTGGCTGTGAAGGCACACCTTGATAATATCCTCAAGGCTGTGGCAGTCCATTGCAGTCCCGGTGTTAAATCCTGCATGTCTCATGTCATACATGCCACAGGAGATGGCTCCATGATCACAATGCTTGGGTCACTTCTTGGCAAGCTGGGATCCACCTTAAACAAATCCACGCCAGTGGCATTTTCCCTGTTTGTCACAGGAAAAAATATATATTCGGATAACGAGTAGCAGCTGACGAAGATGATCCCGTGCTATGCCATGAGAGCTTTAGGCAAGGTATAGTGTTTTTTCCTAGCAGGTCATGTGGATGCCTCTGGTCTAAATACCCTTGCATCCAGTGACTTAATTGCTTGTGAGCTCTTTGTATGTTGGAGGGACAAATACTGAAGCTGAAACTCAAGTACTTTGGCCACTAAATCAGAAGAGAGGACTCACTTGAGAAGGCCTTGATGCTGGGAAAGATCAAAGGCAAAAGGAGAAGGGGACGGCAGAGGATGAGGTGGCTAGATGGCATCGTTGACGCGATGGGCGTAGACCTGTGTGGGCTACAGAGAATGGCAGAGGACAGGGGAGCCTGGCGAATGATGGTCCATAGGGTCATAAAGGGTCAGACTCCACTGTGTGACCAAACAACAACAAAATTTTCTTGTTTGTTTCTTGCACATTCCTCCTATTTTGCACGGCCACTCTGGACTGTGTACAACTGATGTGACAAGACTGAAGGTTGCATATTCTTGCCTCACAGGGAAGGTCCAACTAGAAATGGCTTGGTCACCTTTAACATTTATCGGTAATAACGCCTATTGTTTTATTTGAAATTTTTAATCATTATATTTATAACGGAGTGGCCTATACTAAGGCATGTGGAGTGAGTGGCCCAAAAAGCAGTGAAACTGGTGAGTCCAACAAAAGGGGGAAAAGGCTGGAAGAAGGTTGTTTTTTTACTGTTTTACTTAACTTTATGAAGACGGTAGGGCTACGTCTATGTAGGAAGGCTACAAAGCCAGATTTTGCAGAAGGAAATTGTGTTTGTTTTTTAAAATGACGACTTCTTGAAGGAGTCTACAGCTTGTCGACATGAAAACACACCCAACCCAGCTTTTGATGGAATCTATCATGAGGTTCATTTTCCTGGCATGGTGTTATCACAGAAAATGCCTGCCTAGAATGAAGTGACTGGAAGGTCACTTGAAGCTCTTTAGCACCCTGGTCACATAACATCAAGTCCCTCATCTCTCAGCCACGGTATCTCTTGTCAGCCTTGTCGTTTTGCACCCGCAGTCTCTCTTGATTCACTTTCTCTCTCTTGCCAACAACCTCAATATTTTCAACCTTCCTCTTTCTTATTAGGGCTGACACATCCACACATTCTTGGCACGGAAAAGGACTCAGTGCAGGGCTGTTATCTCACAGTCAGTGTACAGGGTAATTTGCCTGAAACTAGCACTCCCAAACACAATTATTCATTTGGGTTTTTATGTATCCACCTCAGGCTCCTCGAGACCCTGGAGGGGTGCCTGGAGGAGGTCGTTGGAATTCCCTTAAGCGAGGGGGCGGGGGGTGTCACTCTCCCATGACAGGATAGTGTTCACAAGCTGGGTGTCCAACTTGACCAGACTTTGACATCTGTGGTCAACCCCACTTTTTACCATCTGCAGCGCATAGCCCAGCTCTGCTCACTCCTGGACAGGAGGACTCTGGTCTACGCACTGATAATCTCCAGAATGAACTACTGCAATCTTCTCTACGTGGGGCTTCACTTGAGACTGGTATGGAAATTGCAACAGGTGTGAAATGCAGCATCCAAACTGGTTGTTGGCATTGGTTATTTTGACCATATCATTCTGGTCTTAGCTGGCCTTCATGGGCTACCTGGTTGTGTTCTGTGCCAAGTTCAAAGCGCTGGTTCTAACCTATAAAGCAAGGGTTCCCAACCTATGGCCCCTGGCCCGTGGCACCATTTCACGTGGCCCGCCACTGCTGCACCAGGAAGTGGAAGCAGATGCATTTATGCCAACCGTAAAATGTGGTTGTAATGTGAAGGATGAGAAAGGAGGAGGGGATAAAATAAAGATAAAAAAATATGAGAAAGGGTGTTCTCCAGACGCTGATATGGAAAGACTGGAGCAAAACTTATCAGAATTACTTCCTTTCAACAAGAATCAGTTAAAGCCATATTAGTATAGGACTGCTCATTTCAGATATTGCAGTTCCCTCGGTGGCTTAGTGGTTAAGATGCTGAGCTTGGAAACTGGAAGGTCAGGTTTTGATACCCAAGGGCTGCACATGAAAGGAGCCTCATTCAGGTGTCCCCTGAAGGGAGTTTCTCCAGCAAAAATCCTTTCAAGCCAGAGTAATCTCTGACATGAAATTATTATTATTCTTTCAGATATTCTTTTTCCCCCTCCTGAAAGCATATCGTCTTTTCTCTTTTTGCAAGAGCTGAACACTAGGAATAAAATTTTAACCTCCCTTTCTATATTACCATAGTAGTTAAAGTCTCTGTAGCATACAAGTCACAGAAGATGCATTTTAGGTATACCATGGAATACCATGGCAAGCAGCACCATCTGTAATGCATACTGTAGAATGCTATTTCTGATATGCTAGGTTGTATGTACAGGTAACTTTATAAGAAAGATGGCCTTATATTCTCAAACCCACCCAACCCAATTGCAAGATTACCAATTAGTGTTTTGTTTTTCTTTCTGAATTTTGTTAAGAGATGTCATTTTAACATGACACTTGGCCACCACTCAGGAGAACACTAAAATCCTCCCTTGGCTCTGAAATAAAAGAAGCTGCAGCATTTTGTTGGGAAACAGACACCCCAACTGTAATGCTCTGTATCGCCAGCAAAAAAAATGGTTTCTGAGACAGCAGCTATCAAAAAATCATCTGGCCAGAGACCCCGGAGGGTCGATTTAGTCAGACAAATAACAAACTTGGTAGAAAAGTAGTCCAACTTAGTGTAAGGCAGCTTCCTATGATCAAGAAGCTAAATATTATACATCTATTTTATGTTCTTTTGCAGGTGACATTTTAAGTCTGGTCAACCAGCAAAAAAAGCCAAGTGCCTTGCATGTACAGTACATTACTCTAGTGCAGTGGTTCCCAACATGGGGGAACGCCCCACAGAGGGGAAATTTGATTTTTAAGGGAGGTAATTTGAGAATAAGTTAGACCACCTTAATGGTCTTTTAGGCTTCCTTCACATGAATAGGAGTTCACTTTCTGAATAAGAATTATATGACAGAGGAAGGGGGCATCAGGATTTTAGAGATGCTTAGGGGAGAATGCAGTGGCTTAGTTGTTAAGGCGCTGAACGTGGTGACTGGAAGGTCGACAGGTCAGCTGTTCAAGACCCGAGTGCTACACGATGGAGTGAGCTCCCGTCTCTGTCCCAGTTCCTGCCAACCTAGCAGTTCAAAAGCAAGAAATTGCAAGTAGATAAGTAGGTACCACTTCGTTGGGAAGGTAAACAGTGTTTCGTGCACTCTGATGTTTACTCATACCTACCACATGTCCATGGAAACGTCTGCAGACACAGACAGCACTGGCTCCTTGGCTATGAACAGAGATGAGCACTGAACCCTAGACTCGAATACAACTGGCTTTTGAGGAAGGGTGACATTTACCTAGGGGGGCATGGCCAAAATAAGTTTGGGAACCACTGCTCTAGTGGTTAACGTCCAAGTGAGGGGAAACAAAGAATGAATGTACATGCAGTAAGCATCCAAACCACAAGCTAAGACAGGAGTAAGTAAATGTGTATATACAGTACTTATATTTCTATCCTGTCCATCCGGGATATTATCCCACTCTGGGTGGTGTACAACAGATAGAAAAACCCCAAACAATACAAATCCAATATAATAATATAAAAGGACAACAAACAATAACCCAGAACAAAACATACCACTACTATCAACAATAAGAGGAGCTATTTTTTATAAAAAGACAAGACTATTACAACAGAAGCATGAACTTACTGGTATTCTCTCTTCTATATTTATTTCCCTGTGATCTGGAGTTTGTGATACATCTTCCAAACTGCTATGCAATTTTCCAGAAAGAGCTGAAGATCTCCTTGAAGACTGTCTTGAAGGAAGTCTTAAGTCTCGATAGCTACCTGTCCCAGAACCAGTTAGTTGATTCAAACTGTCAGGTGAAACATCTCTAAAACTGTCCATTTTAGTCTGGTCGGTATGAAGATGAAGGCTTGGCAGTTCTCCGCCATTGTTTTGAGTGCCATCAGACATTTCTTGGGTGCCACTATGAGAACTAGCCTCTTCTCTAAGAAGCTCAGCAACCCTGTCGCTGGCAATGAAATTATCTGGATTGGATCCGTTGCCTCTTCCAGCACTTGCAATCGTTTCCTCATCACTGGACACTGCCGAAACTAGAACAGCTGTATAACATGGGATAAGTGAGTCTTCTGTGCTAGAATCATCTTGCTTAACTTCAGAACCTCCTGAAACATTGCCTTTTTCTTCTGATGGCTGATGCTCATGACCTACATCAGCCTTTGAAACCTCTCTGCTAACCGTGGGCACAGAGTTTTCAGAATAAGACCTGGTAAGTGGTAAGGTTTGTGGTAGCTGTTTATGGTAAGAGTATGGACTGGCCATGGAGAGTGGCTCACAAAGAGATGCAGATAGCCCAGCTTTAAGATCAGCCTGGCTCTTCTCTTTTAATAAGATGCTGGTTAAGGAGTCTGCAGTCGCACTGTAGGCCTTTTGCCTCGGGGAAATGCCACTTGAGGTATGTAAAGCCAAAGCGTCAGACATTCTCTCAGCTGACTGGCTCATGTTCCATGCCCCTACCTTCTGCATGAAATTAAGGGAAGGCATTGACTGAATCTTGCCTTTAAGAGGATGTAGAAGTCCAAGACTATCGCTACTTCTAGTGTTTGCATCTTGCCTGCTTTGGAGCATAAGAGGCTCTTCAGCAGAAGGTCCACAGGTATCATCCACAGAAGGTCCCCGAGGCTCTTCCACAGAAGGAACGTGTGTCCTGGCAGAAGAAGTCTTCAAAGTCTCCTCATGGACACAAGAGAGAGGAGACTGAAGAAGGGATGTGACTGGGGGGACCAGCCCAGGAGCTTCTTTCTTTGAGTTTCTGGCAATAAAAACCCCTGGGGTAGAATGATGAATTGGGTGAGCCAGCTGTCCAAAGAACGACACTTCGTTAAAGGAAGGTGAAACTCCAGTATCTTTATGCTCTCTCTCTATACTGAAGTCAGAAAGGGTCAGTTCTTTTTTTGTTATTCCTGTGTGGGCTTCTTCAATGTCAAGAGCATCAAGTCTGCTGTTAGCCAGGCCTGCAACAGCGCTTCTTTTATGTTCCTCAAATGGAGCTCCCCAAATCTCCTGTTTGTTTATGTTGGGTCTTCCAGATGACCCAGTAATGCTGCAAGAGTCACCCAAACCTCCCCTCGGATAGCTGGAGGACACTGGTGCCTGCAAAGCATTTGCAGACAACTGTTCCATGTCCCCGTTATTTCTAAAGGGCTTTACTTCTGCCTCGGAAAGTAGTGTAAACATGTTAGGGTTAGAAATGGTTCTTTCTCCTTGTTGATTGGGTTCCACAAATGTTTCTGGCTCCCGCTCTACCAAAACTACACTCTCCATTAGCTGACTTGCTTCATTTTCTTCTGGGTCCTTCGCTACATTGCTTTGACAAGAAGAGCTCTCAGAAGATAGGAAACCACAGTCCTTGGACAACCCTACCTCCTCCTCAAGCATTTCAAGCAAGAGAGGTGCTGGCACATTGCTGTCCAAAAGGAACAGATCCTGGCCCAAGACACTTCTCCAAGATTCCTTTGGGGGACAAGCTGGTGGAAGCTGCTGGTTTGGAAGCTTTTGTGAACCCAAGACTCCAAAATTCCCATCCTTAGACTTTGAACTGTCATCTGTTAAACAAAAAGGGAGCCTTTGCTCTTCATCACACAGCCTCTGTTCTACAGCTATGGGCCCAGAAAAGGAAAGGGGATACTGAGAAAGACAACTAGCAAGGCTAGCATTGCTGGGTGCCATGCTCCTGGAAGCTAGCAGGGGCTGAGACAGAACATTGCAGTCAGCAGAGGAATCTGAGTCAACGTCTGTGGTTGCCAGCCGTACAGCTAGACTCATATGGAAATGCCTTGAAGTATCCTCAGAAGTAGTATCAGAAATGTCTGGGGTCCCTCTGAAACAGAAGAGGAAATAAAATTGCAGTCTTAAGCAAGGCCAGAGAAAAAATGGAGTTAATTTTCCTTTCATTTAGAAAGGAAAGAGTTGAAAACCTGGCTGGGAGTGAGCAAACACCCCCCCACCCACCCCCCACTGGCTCATTTAGAGGAGGATCACTCTTGCTTTTAATAGTTTTTAACTAGATTTTTAATTGGTGCAGGTGGGAGGTAGTTTTTTTCAGTGTTTTTAGGAATGTTAAGGGTTTTTATAGTTTAAGCGTTAGGGATTTTATGTATCTGAATTGAATGCTGTACGCCGCCCAGTTGCACATTGATTGGGGCAGCTATACAAATTGCATAAGATATATATACCTCACCTCAATGGAGCAAAATCCACTTCAGTCTGTGGAAAGATGGTCTCGCTGAAGAACGTCTGACCTTGCGTTGAGCATGTTGTCATCAGTGGGAGGTTGGGAGAGAGGCAACTGTCCTGCATTTCTGTCAAGATTACAAATACCATGGTGACGTGGCAAGACTGAAAAGTCATGGCTTGCTAATCAAAGACTTACTAAGGCAACTGGCAAGGGCTTTAAAATAATATGGTCAAAAGCTGTGTAACACAGCAACGAAGAGCAACTAAAAATGAATCAAACTGAAATACACAGATTGCAAAAATCACGCAGTCATCCCAATAAAGTGCATGCAATTATTTAAAGTTTAAAAAAGAATTTCATACTACAGCTTTGAGGGAATGATGTAGGCTTCTCCTCTTAGAAAACAACCTCAAATGTGTGTGGTAACCATTTACCGGTACATGCTCCATACATATTTCCTTTAATTAAAATAATTTTTAAGAACCCAATTCTGTTAACACTATGTGCCATTCCAAAAATTTCCTTCTACTTTTATGAGAAAGACAACAAAATACTCAATTCTGTGCTTCCACTAACTAAACTTACTGATAGTGATATTAAAGAGAAAAACACAAATTCCCCATACCAAATAATTAGCTCTATGAAGTAAGAAGATTTAATGCATAATGACTGGTCAAATGAGATGCAAATTGAGAACTGAAGGATTTCATCTTCCTGTGCAAATTTTAATAAACATCAGGCAAGAAACAATGAAGTATAAAATGTTGTGGTACCTAACTGCCATATTTTATAGACTATGCAGTATATTTTAAAAACTAACTGCTATATTTCAATATGAGCTTTCATAGATCACATCCACTTCTTCAGACATTAGAGTGTGACTAAATATTTATACATGCGTACATGGCCTCAAAATAAAGAGACAGTGGTTGGTCATTAGACACAAATTCCAAGTTGTGTGAGTCACTATGAAATTTCACACCCAGAGTTGACTTAAGAGCTGGCTAGATTGCTCAATGGCTTATGTATCTGGCTGCACAGCCAGAGGTTAGGAGTTCAATTCCCCACTGTGGCTCCTGCAGGAACAGCCAGCCTGTGTGGCCTTTGGGCAAGCTGCACAGTTCCAGGTTGCCCCCAAAGGAATGGAATCATAAAACACTTCTGTGTAGTCTCTATCTGGAAAGGCTTGCTTGTCAGGATCAAGTTGACAGCATGTTATTGTTATTATTATTAATGACTTAAGACCTCGGTTTGATATTGTTCTTTTCCTTTGAAGCTCTGTTATGTAAACCACGACAATGGTCAGTGGCTGAAAGGATTCTAGCAGACAGCATATAATTAGTATAAAATGTGCAATTTTGTCTTTGAAGTTTGTCTGTAAATGTGGCTATAGTTCATTGGGAAGCCAAAGGAACTTGGGATAACAACATATCTGCTAATTTCCCAAGTACTCTTGACTAGTATTCATACTGTTGAGAGGAGTATCCAGCATGTGTCTATATTTTATCTCTGCTCAATTTCTCTCTCTGGACTCTTGTCTTGTAATTTTTCTGTTCTAAATTGGCAACTTTCAAGTCCTTTGCACAGCGTATAAGTAGACTGAGATGATTTGAATAGGTTTCTGTGTATTGCTGATGTTCAATTTATGCCCATTAATTCTTTTGTGCAGAGATTGTCCTGATTGTTCCGTGCAGGTTGCAAAGGGGTGTTATTGGTGAAGATGTCACAGATGGCATTGGCAGAGAACAAGTAAAAGTGTCCTTGATATTGTGTGGCATGGTTGGGTAGATTGTTGTCAGGGAAAATGAGGGGGCAGAGCTGGCATCTGAATGTATTAACGGATTTACTTCTTAGCTGCATTTAAAAAACAACAATAGGATTGACATTTCAAAATAGTGATGCAAAGGGCAACTCTGAAATACTCACATATCCACAATCTACCTAATAATTTGCTCACAAAACTGTTCAGTGCATTTGCAGGATAGATTCCCAGCTCCTTCTGATAGGTGAAAGAAGCATTCCACCCACCCACACACACAAATTAAATCTGTGGGAAAAATCTAACTCTTTATGCTTAGAATGTTTATTGGACTGTTTAAGAATTGTCCATCATCAAGAAAGTCTATGCTCTCATGTTTCTGCACAAATCATCATTCCAAGCAAGTTTTCTGCTGGACGAGTGGCAAGCCTAGAACAGTAACTCAACATGCAACCTCATGGGAAGACAGAAATTACCGTATTTATTCGTGTATAACGCGCACTCGTGTATAACGCGCACCCCTAATTTTCCATGAAACCTCGGTATAAAACAACTTTGAGCTTGAACGAAGCGTCATATGCACGTTTACGCTTGATACCCTGAGATGCCATCTAACGGGTACCAGTTATATCGGTGAAAAAGCTTGTTCATAAGAGCACGCCTTAAAACATTGAGGGAGGGGGGGATAATCAGACCCACCTGTTGCAGGGTAAAGAAAATGCAATCCGAAACGAGCACTTCCGACCCCCAGGAGCCTCGCTCGAACTGCGAGCTACCTCCGGGCCACGCCTCGTCTCCCACACCACCCAATCAGATCCCGTCAATTTCTTCAAAGCCACACCCCCGCCTCCCCTTCAATAGACAGCCGACCCAATTCTAAAAAGGAAGTAAAAGAGGCTCGCGATGGGGGTGGGACACCAGTCCTCGTTTATAACGCGCACCCAAACTTTGATTTCTTTTTTTTGGTATAAAATTTTGCGCGTTATACACGAATAAATACGGTATTAGTGCTGTATTTCTGAAATACGAATAACTGAATAATCCAATCACACTTAGTGTGAATTGATCAGAATTAAAGCAAAGCAATCACACTTCTATACCACCCCATAGCACTTAGTGCACTCTCTGGGTAGTTCACGAGTTAATCAGCATTTTCCCCCTAACAGGCTGGGGACTCATTTTACAGACCTCAGAGGGATGGAAGGCTGAGTCAACTTTGATCCCTGGTTAGGATCGAACTCACAACTTTTTGGTTGAAGTACAACAGTTGAACCACTGCGCCACCAGGGCTCCTTTTTTAATTAACTGTTCAGGCAGTGAAAAGAAAGGAAGAATCCATTCTCCAGGCACACACTTTAAGTTCAAAAGTGCCTTTAATTGATTCCTTCAGGCACAAAAAATATGCCCTGGCCCACTCTTCAGGAACTGCTGCCTTATATAACTGGCCAAAGGCCATTTACACATCTCTGCTAAACTGAAAATTGATAGTATGCTAAACCATTTCACTACCCTGTATTCTTTAAGATTCTCAGGATGGTTCAGAAGTGACAGCACTAGAAGAAATTGGTATGAACAATGCAATGTAAATCTCACATCATTTCTCACTGCTTTGACAGGGGTGCAGACCGGCCCTTCTTGCTGCAGTCAGGCTCTGCAATGAAGCTGGCATCATCCAGCGAATTTGGATTCAATCATAGAGATGAGCTCATTGGCAAAGTAATTAGAGTCAACACTTGTTTAGGACCTCCCTCCTCCAGTTTGGATACTGCAGCTACATGTATTATAGGCTTATTCCTTCATGTATAGATGATGATAAATTCTCCCTTGCTGAAAAGCCAGTCATGTCTGACTCTAGGGCAATGACTAACCTTGGCACTCCAATTGTTCTGGGACTTCAATTCCCAAAAGCCCTGATCAGCAGTCTGCTGACTTGGGCTTCTGGTTATTAAAGTCCAAGAATGGTTGGAGTGCCAAGGTTAGCCACCAGGGCTCTAGGGTAGTGCTCACTTCTGTTTACAAGCAAAACATCAGCACTGTCCATGCATGCAGACATTTCTGTGGTCATGTGGCAAGCATGATTTAGATGCCAGAGCACTGTTACCTTTCCTGCCAAAGTGGTACCTATTTATGCACTGTGTTTATAGTTGCCCAGCAACCAGGTTGTAAGTAACCAAAAACATCAGAAACAAAAGGTCCAGTTCTCTGCCTTTCCTTTTCTTCTTTTCCTTTGGGTACCAAATCGCTTGAGAACAAAATGTGCCTTCTGTGATTTGGTGGTTTATGAAGGGGGTAAAATGTCTTTACAAGGAATGCTGTAGAGCTGTGAAAACTGATGTTTCACTCAGTAGTAAATTGGCTTCCTTACTAGACAGTCATACTAGACATGACACACCCTAGGACAAGCATGGTCAAGTGAACATGGGAGAGAATACGCCGACCTTTTTACATGAAAAGACTCAAGAAGCTAGATGACGTAAAATAGTACAAAGCCCAGCTCACAATTATATAACTCCTTTCACCCAAGTACGTTTCTGTGCAACTCCCATTTGTATATTTTTTCACTCCACACCAATTTATGCTAACAAACTAGAATAGAATGACACCATGTACACTGACTGCCTGAAGCCATCAGGATGGAGGGTGGGCTATTAACACAATAAACCATCCAAGCTCATGCAAGCTCTCCCTTTCCTGTACATGTTCAACTGCCATCATTGGTAAACTGTCAAAGCCAACAGAAGATCAGATTTGCTACGAGAGCAGAAGTAACAATTACAGTTTCACAAGCACAGCAAGGAATTGCATCCTTCATTCTAGTGCAAATCAACTGAATGCTTAACTGCCCATTATCAAATTTAAACTCTATGATCAATATTCAGTGAACCATCCAATATATTCCCAGGCACAATTGGAAATTCAAGCCCTCCAATGACTAAATGCTGAGGCTACACTGAGAGCCGAAGCCATCATCAGAAGCCAGAATATGAAGTGGCAGGAAAAGATCAAAATGTAGGTGGTAGAAAGATATTGAAAATGAATCAATTTCTAAAATGTCTGACTGCTATATGAAAAATGTACTGCATAATCCAAATATAACTCCCTTAGTCATATTATAATCATTTTCCCATATGTTACATTCTTAGCCATTTCAATTCTAGAAAGAAGCTGTACCTATTTTAATTCTGCTCTTAGTAACCCCAATCTTTGTACTGGTAATGCTATTATAAAATATATAGAGCCAGATCCAAGGTAGTCTACAGGGCCTTAAAAACATCTCCCCAATGGCCTCCAGAGAAAAAGAGAGCATAGTCTCTATCTGCATTTCCCAATCTTTGGTTTTTGGACTTCAACTGCCAGAAGCCTAAGTCAATTCCCCAAAGCACTGATCAGCCAATGTATTGACTTAGGCTTCTGGGAATTGAAGTCCACCAGTGTTTCGTGGAACATAGGTTGGGAAACGCTGGTCTATATTTTTGACAGAACGCCATGGACTCTACAGACTAGAATATTTAAAAACATGAGGCGTGCTCCTGGAAGGATTTGTTACAAAGGCATTAGTCAAATTACAGACAACAGAGGTCCGATTTTGGAGTAAGCCTGCATGTCCAGCTGCATCCTGACAAAATTATCCATGGACTGAATGAACACAACAGTCAGGGGCTCTTAATTTGTTCACAATTCAATCTGATAGATGATATCACCCATCAATAGTGTCCTTCTGTATTCTACACAGAAATGCAGGTCAGCCTCAACTCTAAATATAAATTGAGAGAAAGCTGTCATTAGAAAGGACAATATTCATTTACCAGTAGGAGAACGGGTTACACAGAAAGAACATCCTCGAAGATTGTGGTATTTTTGAACCACAATCAGGTGTACTCTGGTAACAGCAACCTTGTGTTACAAGCTAATCTTTCTCACACAAAGTCAGGCAAAAGGAACTGCAGAATGAATTCACCAAAAGGTGCCTTCAATTTGGCAGTTTCACATCTGGCCTAGACATGGAAGAAGAAATAGGAGAACTATTTCAACATTTTTGGACACTGATGTAGGCCTGAAAGTTGCCATTCCCTAAAACAGTGATGGCCTACCTTGGCACTCAAGGTGTTCTTGGCAATTCCCAGAAGCCCAAGTCAACACACCTGCTCATCAGGGCTTCTAGGAATTGAAGTTGAAGAACATCTGGAGTGCCAAGGTTGGCCATCACTAGCCTAAAACATCCAATTGCTAGTTCCAAAAGTTACCATTCCCCAACAGCTCCAACTGGTAGTCCTTAATTGCTAATCCCACTGAATCAACTGATAAACAAGGAATTAGTAATTGTGGAAATTTCAGTGACCCAATGGATTTAATCTGGTTGACATTAGCAACTGGATTAGAGCCAGGACTTTCAAAGAGACAATGGAGTGTCAAATAGCTGGATTCAAATAAAAATGAAGGTTTGATTTCACTTGTTTGCGTCTAACAGGAATCATGCTAAAATAATAATTTTTTTTTACTAATTTACTGCTTTTATGACTAGACATATTCTAAATACATGTGCACTCTAAATAAACTGTCTCAGGGTGGTTTTTTATGATGAAAGAGATCACATTTTGAACCACTTGTGGAGTGGTCAAGTATGATTTATTTTCTAGCGACTGCACGACGAATGAACTGCGCTTCAGCCAGACTTCAACCCATGCCCAAACTGGATCCTTTCTGTTGCAATCAGGCATGTGCCTCTCTATCCACTGTTTTTGCTTTTTAATATCCATTTTTTTTAAATCCATGTAGTCAATGAACTGGAAGAAAATCAGTTTATGTAGCTTTCCATAAGAAATATTTTCACTTTTTCTTTTCTCCTTCACATGAGCATTCAGACTGAAGCATCACAACTAGTCCAAAGAGGACTAATTTGGCTGACTCTGATATACGGATATCACTAATATCAACCTATGTTTACAAATAGGCAGTTATTAAAACTGACCCACTGCTACCATAATCCCACATTACTATAATCTGAGGCTAATGTTAGGCCGTTGAAACTCTGTTGCATGAAAGAAATTGAGAACATAGGATTTTAGATTTGATTTGCTGAACAGAGATAGGGCAGGAATGAATGCTGCAGACAGAAGTGTATTTAGCTTCTTTAGATATTGACTAGTGAAAGTAAATTGTCACGTATTTAAAGTCACTGAACTCATTACAGTATTTCTAGCCGGTTCTTGATCAGGGTGTGAAAACAGTTTAACAGAATTCAACAGCCATTTGATTTTAAACCCTAAACTACCAAAAAAATCTCACCCCCAAATCCGAATTCAGCAAGCAGAAACAAATTATGGTCACTAAGATGCCAACAGCTGGAGTTAAGACAGTTCGTAGAACATATTAAAATATTTAAAAATGCAATTTACATTTTTTTAAAGCACAAAAAACATACCAAGCAGAGCCGTATGTGTTGCGTTAGATGCCTGTTGCCTTTGAGAGTTCTCTGTGGGTGTAATCAATCCTTCCTCCATAGTTGGAAATTCAGTCAAGTCACAAGCCCCTGGCTGACCAAGTCTCCCTCCTTTGACCAGTGTTAGGTGGTCACTGGTACCCACATCTGTACAAGGCTGGTACCATGTCTCCATTTCCTGAAAAGCATACAACAGATATCTGTTTTATGGAATCCTCAATTCTTGCACATAGCTCCGCATTTCTATCACAGTGCCAACACATATTTTACACATGTGAAACAGAGGGTGTCTTTAATGGCCAAGTCATCTCTCCTGATCAATTTTTTAGGGGAAGGTTATAAACTTTCTTTTTCACCAGTACTCTCAGAAGATATACACACCCTTCTCATCTAGCCAACACTGTTAAACACCAAAGCTTACCTCTGGATTTCATATTATTCTGGGGTTGCCCCTGCTGAAGTAGAGAGTGCAGGCAGCAGAGACAATTTTTGGCAAATCCTCCTCCCTACTAAAAGTGGCTCTGAATAGGTTGAGGGATCCCATAATCAGCATGGAAAGTGGTACAAGGGAATGCAAGGGGAATGGCAAAAGTCTCTGCTCAGTCTCACTACATTCTCTAAACAAGGTCTGCAGAATAGATGGGATCTCATACTTCTTGGCATTAAACCAATATTGTATATTCCTGATAATATATATAGGTGAAGGGTAGGACACAAATGGATAAAGAAACCATTTCCTGAGATTATCAGAAGGATTGCTTCATCCTTAAAATCAGAGGCACAACAAGACCCTCTCCAAAGGACTAAAAGATCAAAGCAAAGCAATCACACTTCTATACGTCCCCATAGTGCTTCATGCACTCTCTGGGCAGTTCACAAGTTAGTTAGCATTTTGCCCCCAACATGCCTAGTACTCATTTTACCGACCTCGGAGGATGGAAGGCTGAGTCAACCTTGAGACCAAGTTCCCTTTGCATTCATAACAGAGTGTGTAAATGCTTCTTCCTAGCCAAAGGAGGAGAGAAACGGTGTGAGATTGTCCTAGAATCTGCAGTGCCCAAACACTGGTTACATGTAGAATATACTGCTTATGTTCACTTGTGTGTTGCTACCTGGACATCCCAGTAGGATGCCATAAGATATTACTAGAAGAATTTCAAAGTTACCTGATTGATAATAGATTTATGTCTAATCATTTCTCCCAAGGAGATACCACTGGCATTTGAAATCTGGGTCCCACTGCTGCTTTGGCTTAATAGTTCTTCCTTCAGCCCATGATGTGGTGATGTTGTTGCAATAGGCTGAAAGAAGAAAGATCATTTTAATAAATAATAACCAAAATGGCATTTTAAATTATAGAGCCTTCTAGGTTTTTCAGTGGCATTCATCTTCCAGAATATATTGTATGACTTATTTAAGATGCCAAGTTAAGAACTGAATGTTCTCCCAAAACACAAAATTACATTGTGCAATTCAGGTATCTGAATAGCCACAAGGGGCAACCAAACCATGCACAATTATGCTAAACTCAGGCAAACAACATTGGATACACAGGAGTAGAATAAAATGAAATCAGTAAATGCAGGGTAACAAATATTTAACAAGCAATTTAGAAAACTGCACCCATAAGCATTGTAAGAAAACAATGAGCAAGATATCCCACATGCACTGACGTTTTTGTTACATCTAAACACAGGGTCCATGTCAGATATTTTTGCTTGAATTACCAATTATATTAATTAGCTAATAATATATCTCTCTGTATCAAAAATAAGGCCATCCAAGCAGAAGAGAAACTTGAAGAAACAACAATGTAAATGCAGAAGGCCCTGAGGTTAAAAAAAAATACACCAATAACACACTGGCTGCTGAAAGCTATTATTTGTTATGCAGAAGGGGTCAGAAAACTCAGAAGAGGGAATAGAATGGGGTATCTTGGAAAAGGACAGGACTGACCCCATAAGGCCTCCAAACATTTTACTGCAGGCACTTGTTCCGTCCAAACAAGGAATCCAAATTGGAAGCAAAATCAGGCCAGTTTCTACATTGTAGCTATGCTGAAGCATACAGATTTCCGTGTTAAAAACAAGAGGTTCTAAAGAGAAAAAGGCTAAATTGTACTGGTTGTTGTGAAACAAAACAAACAGAAGAATCACTGACCTGGAGAATGGAGGTGTCATTCATTGTGACAGAAACTATGCTACCAAAGCAGTTCGATAGAAGAACATTAAAGGTAAAGGTCTCCCGTGCTTGAAAGGCAGTTGTATTCAGGTCTAGGGGCCGGTGCTCATCTCCATTTACAGCCAAAGAGTCTGTAAAGGTTTCCGTGGTCATGTGACAGGCATGACTAAACATACACGAAATGCTATTACCTTTCTTGCTGAAGCAATATCTGTTTATCTACTTGCAATGTCTTGCTTTTGAACTGCTAGGATGGCAGGAGCCAGGACAGACGATGGGAACTCACTCTATCGTGCAGCACTCAGATCTCGAACTGCTGATCTGCCAACCTTCTGGTCGCCAAACTCAGGATCTTAACCGCTAAGCCACCATGGTCCTTTTTAAAAACTAAAATGCCCAAAATCTCCAGCTGATATGGCTCTGGAAGAACATTGCCCTGGGATAAATAAACCTGAGCCCTGAGGCATCCCTTTTCAAAGTACAAGCTATTTAGAGGAAGCAAATTAAGAAAGCAAAATTTCTTCTCAGAAAGTAGTAAATGTCTATAAACTATCACTAGGTGAAAGCAATAGACTAAGCTGTGCTTTTGTTACTCACAAGAGTTTCTTTTCTTGTTACAAATTACCGGTAGGCTACAACTGTATTTTCCACATCTTTGCGGCTGGTTAGCAACAGTCCACCATTTCTAGAAACAGAAACAAGCACAGAATGCCCACTAAAAGCTCAATAACCATACCTTAGCAGAAGCAAGTCAAAACAAACTAATAGTGGTGTGCCAACATCAACACAACAAAAAGGAAGAGAATTCAAGGAATAGACGGAAAATGTAGAGGAGTAAAGTGATGAGTGAAGGGAAGAGAGAGTCAGAAATAGAAAGGATGGGGCATCACAAATGGAAAGCCTGTCATTCTCATAGTAATTAACTCCCTTAATAATTCCTCCCAATTCAATTGCTACAAACCAGCAATGCTCTAACAAGTAGGCCTATGTCTAAATCACAGCAGATCCTTTCCTTATAGCTGATGAGATTTCACCCCACCAAATTCACTCTCTTGACAGAATCAGTGGGGATTGGGGAGGGGAGAATATCACTTCAGAATTAAGCAACATTATGGGGACGGGAACAGCAGTCTCCAAACTTACCATAATTGTAAGGCTCACTGGAAAGAATAAATGGGGTTGTGTCATATAAATAGCAGAAGAGACTGCAAATATCCACCAGCCCATAGATGGAAAGCAAGGTTCAAAGTGTGTCCACTTTATCCCCCTACCAAGAGACAATTTTATCCTGTCTGGGCCTCAACTATACAGCTGTCATAACAACTGGATCCTCTATGAGATTCTTTTTGCCTCAACCTGACAAGCTTTCATCAATTATCACACCATCTTATATACTAAAATGGCCTGACAGAAAGTCTTCATGCTGAACTAAACAGGCACAGAATGCATTGCAAGCAGGTACTACAAACCCTGTCCCTCATTCAAGGAATTTGTTTGGAAGGGCAGGCAGGGAAAAGCAATATATGAAAGGATTTTTTCCTCCTTGTATCACTATGGAAGGCATATCTTTAAGACATTAGAATCATAACTGTCGCACCTCAAATCAAAATCTATATCTGCATATAAATTAAGTACAAGCAAATATGTTTTGAGAAAACTGAGGAAGCAGGTGCCAGTGAAATACCTAAACAGAACAGCTCATATACAGGTATTAAAAGACAGCCAATGAACTAAAAATTCAGAGGCTGCCCATTAGAAACTGGAGGACGTTGACAGCAGCAAGACATTCATATGACTAGCTGCCAAAAAAAAAGGAAGTTGTAATGGTGGGAATATGGAAACGAATGAGCAGTGCAGAAGGAATACAAATTTCTAAGTCAAGTTATCCCATGCAATGCAGATACTATGTTGAAAAATATTTATCCCAGTAGCTTTCGGAAACTACTGCTAATAGCCTAGACTAGAGCCTCATATTAATGAACCTGGAATAACCCATTTCCAAGGATATGCACACAACTAATGTAAAGGGAAAAATAAATAAATCTGATAAAATGTTATTATTTATTTATACTTAGATTTCTATGCCGCTTCACTCAACACACAGTGTGACTTGAAGCGGCCTACAACATGAATAAATAATACAATTCACAATATAATATAATACAATACAATACAAAATATAATTACAATAAAGAGAAAAATACAAAATCATCACAGATAAACACACAGTCCTCACCACCCAACGTCCAGAACAGAACCCCCTGACTCAAACGTCCATGACAGAGCCAGAAAAAACTGACTGTGGTGAGAAGAGGATAGTCTTCGGCCCACAACAAGTCCAGTGGTTCAAATGGTAGTGAGTTCATTTTGCAGCTCCTTTTGCCTGGCCTAGTGTGAGAAAGATTAGCCAGCATATAATACTATTGTCTGGGAGACTGCGAATAGATGGCAGTTTTCTCAGTAAATCAGCAGCATCCTGTAAATAACTCAAGAGCACTGGAAGCCTATGGTCTGAAAACAAAGTACAGACAGACAGATATCATCACAATGACAGCACACTTGACTGTAGAAGCCCAGGATTACTTAGCTTTCATACTTTCGGCAGCATACAGGAAGGCACCTTGTTGGGGTGTGGGGGTGTCAACACATATTGAGGAAAGACTTTCTTCAGGTTGTGAAGTTATTTCTTGTACTCTTCAGGGCTTGAGGAAAAAGCCTTTAATGTTATCAATTTGTGTCTCAGCTTCCTGACTCTAAGTAAATTTGTTAATGATGACAACAGTTCCTTAACTAAACCTATGAAGTACACAAAAAGAGCCTCCTCAAAGAATGTGGAATTTTTAAACCACAATTGGGCATACCCTGGTAACAGCAACCTTGTGTTGCTGGCTAATTTTTCTCAGTCTAGGACAGGCAAAATGAACTACAGAATGAATTCACCAAAAGGTGGCTTCATTTTGGCAGTTTCACATCTGGCCTAGACACAGAGGAAGAAGAACTAAACCTATTCCCCTGCTGACAGAGCTGAAAGCACTATTATTTGTCTTTATGGGATTACCCATTGCAGCTGATGCAAAGACAAAGACTGTTACCATGAAAACACAACTTTCACTTGTACATGGATGCCTCCATGCACAACCACTAAATACATCAAGCTACTTGTGCTATACTGTCACTGCATGTGTGATCTGACATCAATGTGCTAGTTGCCAATGAAATCATAAGGTTTATTAGGAACCTATGGCATGCAAACTTGACCACTTTGTCACAGGCAAAGTGGTCAACAAGCTCACCTTGCCGATGTTATGAGCAAGTTGTCAGACAATAGCCACCTCCTACAATTTTGTCATTCAGTATAATTCCATGCAAGAAACACTCTCCATATCTTAGCAAACCTGCTTCTTCCACCCTACTGCAGAAGAAGCAAAACATGTGATAGAACCCAACTGGGATCTTGTTGACATAAACTATAAATCCCAGAGACTGTATTTAGAAAAGTCTTGATTAAGCACACAGCAAGAAATAGTTCATGGCTTGAAAAAAATAATCTGTATCCATAAATATGTTACAAGCCCTTAGAGTCACTGGAGTCTGAACTGATTTTCTGAATTGCCTGAAAATTGGCAGTTAATATCAAGCCCCTTTTACTCTTGGATAAATACATGCTAGGCACAGTAAAAAATTGTAAACTTTTGTGAATAGCTACAGCTGAAAACATTAATTTACTCTCAAACATAAACATGTCTAACTAGAAAACCAGCAGCTTCAGTGTTTTCAGACTTCAATATTTTCAGATATGCTCAACTCAGAGCATCAAAATAAACAACAGTTCCTCCTAAGCACAAAAAGTATCTGGAAAATAAAATAACGTACTGATTTGTATCAAGGATTTTCTAGCATTAGATACTCTTGCATATTCTCAGCTTGGTAAATTTGTGACAACTGCCAAGAGGTACCCCTAAACAGAGGGGAGCATAATTTTTACAGCAGAAATCCTATTCTGTAATTTATGCCTTTATGCACAGGCAGGAGGTGATTTTTTATTTATATATATAAATAAAATCACGAAAATCACGAAATTATTATCTTCTCACCTGTCTGCGGAGATCCCCAAGAATCTTTCCCTCCTTAATCCTGATATGCTATTGTTGGAAGAATGATTTAACTTTATACAAGTAATAAAAATAACTACAGGAAAAACCTAACAGTGATACTGTCTCACAAATAATAAGTAAACCCAAGTGTTTTAAGAATAATTCCTAGGTTGAATCCAATATAATGCCATGCTTCATGCGAAACTGCAAACAGTGCTATAGAAACAACTGCTACTCTCCCATAAGATTAAACTGTTTCACTTAAAATGCCATTAAGGTGAGATACTATGCAAACAAAGAAAAAGCCTAAGCTTAGATACAGTTAGAGAAAGAAGCAATTTTTTTAAAGCCAATAAAAGTAGAACTGTGAGAAAACACACACTTATTTATATCCTGCCTATATGGGATAATCTCCCACTCTGGGTGGTGTACAAGAGATAGAAAAGCCCCAGACAATACAAATCAAACATAATAATATAAAAGAACAACAAAAAATAACCCATAAAGGATAAAGCTATAAATCAGGGGTTCTCAATGTTTTCCCGCCACGGCAAGACCACATCCCTTCCATCAGCTGAGCGGGCTAGGACACGTTCCACCCGGCGTGAATGCTGCCGCAAACTGCAGCAGACGTGTTTGCACAGGTGGAAGCGCATTTATGGCTGTCGTAAACGCGTCCTACTTCTAGGGATCATCGCCACAGGCCAGATGGTTTGCCACTGTGGGTCGGGGCCAGCCCATGGGCCGTAGGTTGCAAATCCCTGCTATAAATCATAGATAATAATAACAATAATAACCATCAAAGTCACTGTCCTGAAGCCTTCCAAGCAAAGGCACACCAGTAAAAACAAACCAAGTGAGCATTCATAAGGGTAAACTAAGCAAAACTTATCATCTCTACCAGAACAAGTTAGAAAGTGTACGAAGTGATTAACATAAAATGCAAAGAAAAAACTCAGAGAAAGGAATTTTTGAACCAGTAGCTATTTTAGCCTGTACAAGCATATCAGTGAGTAAACAAAACAAAAGACAAAAAGCACTGTGGCACCATAAAAAATAACTGCTGCATTTTAATGTTAGCTTTCATGGATCAAATCCACTTTGTCAGACCGAAGACATACCAATTAGGAATCTTCTGTTATTACCGGTTGTAAATAGTCACAATGATTTGTAAACTTATCAGCTTTGATAGCCAGCCACTATGTACCTCTGAATCTGATATGTATACATTAATGTCATGAAGTCTCACTCTTAAGTCTGATGAAGTGGACTTGATCCATGAAAGCTAACATTAAAATTCAACAGTTGGGTTTCAAAGTGCTACAGCGTTTTTTGTTTTGTTTTTTCTCTGCCATACTTAAAAATACAGCAGTTAGTCTTTAAGGTACCACAACATTTTTTGTCCTTTTGTTTTGTTTACACTCAGAAAAAATAAATAGCATTTTTTTAAACTGGGGAAAAATCAGATTCTTGATATGCTATGGAAATTTTTCAGTGCAGAACTGTGTAAAGTGGACTTGATCCATGAAAACTAACATTTATTTATTTATTTATTTATTTATTCATTCATTCATTCATTCATTCATTCATTCATTCAATTTATTGGCCGCCTTTCTCAACTCGGTGACCCAAGGCAGCTTACATCAATTAAAACATCTCATATGATAAAACCCACTACTGAGACAGTAAAATAATTAAAAGCTATAAAAAAACATAGCCCCTAATTAAAACCCCATCCGGGCTAGATGAGCCAGCTAGGCTGGGATGTGCTGCCAGACGCTCCCCATGCCTGCTGGCAGAGCCAGGTTTTTAGGGCCTTCCTGAAGGGGTACAGCTCTGCCTGGAGGCACAGTTCTGATGGCAGGAGGTTCCAAAGGGCCGGGGCTGACGCCGAGAAGGCTCTCCTCCTGGTCCCAGTAAGGTGTGCGTCCCTGACTGATGGGACCACCAGAGACGGGTCGAAAACCTTGGAACGATGCGGTCTCTTAGATATCCTGGCCCACTACCATGAAGGGCTTTAAAAGTCAAAACCAGCGCCTTGAATTGCACCCAGAAGCCTTTAAGGTGCCACAACCTATTTTTATCTTTTTTTTTAATTTTGTTTTGTTTACTCTCTGATATGTTAACATTTTTTGTTGTTCAGTTGCACAGTCGATTCCAACCCTTTGAGACCCTATGGACCATTGCCCTCCAGGCACCTGTCCTCCATCCTCCTCCTCAGCCTGCCCAGCTCTGTGCCCACTATGTCTACCACACCATCCATCCATCCCATCTTCGGACGCCCCCTTCTTCTTTTGCCCTCCAACTTTCCCAGCATCAAGGCCTTCTCAAGTGAATCCTCCCTTCTCATTTGATGTCCAAAGTATTTAAGCTTCATCTTCACTATTTGACCTTCCAATGAGCAGCCAGGGTTGATTTCTTCTAAGATCAACCTATTTGTTCTCTTTGCTGTCCAGGGGATTCTCAACACTCTCCTCCAACACCACATCTCAAAGGCATCTATTCTTCTATGCTCAGCTTTCCTAATGGTCCAGTTCTCACAACCGTACATTACCACCGGGAATACCATTGCCTTGATTATGCGAATTTTTGTTTTTAAGGTGATGTCTCTACTTTTTACTATGTTCCCCAGATTTCTCATAGCTTGTCTCCCCAAAGTTAATCGTATTTTTAGTTCATGGCTGCAGTCACCATCTGCAGTGATCTTAGATCCTAAGAAGGTAAAATCTGTCACTGCTTCTACTTCTTCCCCATCTATTTTCCAGGGACTGATCGGACCTGTTGCCATTATTTTGGTTTTCTTGATATTTTTTGACATGTTAACATACAGTACTACAATAACACAGTCCCACCTCCGCCAAGGCTCAGTGGTTAAGAAGCTTGCCTTGCTAGCTGGCAGGGCGGCAGGGCGGCAGTTTGAGACCTGTGTCCTGCATGACGGTTTGAGTGCCCGTCCTCTGTCCCAGCTCCTGCCAACCTAGCAGATCGAAAGCAAGAAACTGCAAGTAGATAAATAGGGACCACTTCCGTGGGAAAAGATCTTGGGGACATGAAATATATTGTATTTATTGTCTACTGTGTAAACTGCCCTGAGTCGGGTTCACCTGAGTGGGCAGTATAAAAGTGTGAAAATTAAATTAAATGAAAGGAGCCTCATTCGGGCATCCCCTGAGCAGAGTTTCTCCAGCAAAATTCCTTTCAACCCAGAATAATTTCTGACATGCAATGATTATTATACCTCCACCAAGAAGTTCCCAGGAGTGCTAAACATCATCATCATCATCATCATCATCATCATCACAGTAATCTTAATTGCCACAAAGTACTGTGTACTCAAAATCCCTGCTTCTGCATCCTACATCTCTTCCTGAAGGCAGAAGGGGCAGTTTTTGTTGTTGTTGTTGTTGTTGTTCAGTCGCAAAGTCAATTCCAACCCTTGGCGACCCTACAGACCATCATCCTCCAGGCACCTCTGTCCTCCACCATCCTCCTCAACCCGCCCAGCTCTGTGCCCATTGTGTCTACAATACCATCTATCCATCTCATCTTTGGACACCCCCTTCTTCTCTTGCCCTCCACCTTTCCCAGCGTCAAGACTTTCTCAAGTGAATTCTCCCTTCTCATTTGATGTCCAAAGTATTTAAGCTTCATCTTCACTATTTGACCTTCTAAGGAGCAGTCAGGGTTGATTTCTTCTATTTGTTCTCTGTGCTGTCCAAGGGACTCTCAAAAATCTCCTCCAACATCACATCTCAAAGGCATCTATTCTTCTGCGCTCAGCCTTCCTAATGGTCCAGCTCTCACAACCATACATTACCACAGGGAAAACCATTGCTTTGACTATGTGAATTTTTGTTTTCAAGGTGCAGTTTTAGGGGAAGATATTCCCTGATTCCCTATTTGGGGAAGCGGGGGTGTTATTATTATTTTTAGCTCTCCCCCACCCCCAAACCCACTCCCAAAAATGGTCCTGGGGAGAGTTTGGGTGATGGGGAGGTAATTGCCCTTCAATCTATAAGGCGAGGGGTATTTCTTAAAACCAAGAAATGAACTTTTTCTCATACTGGATGTGGGGAGGGGGGTAGATTTGAAGCTTCAGAAAGGTGTTGTTGTTGTTTTTTGGGGGGGACAACCCACCCACCCCCATAAATAGTGGTCCTCAGAGACCTGGGAACAACAACAACAACAATAATAAACTTGGGTGATGGAGAGCTTGGGTGATGGAGAAGTAAATGGAGGGAGGGTCTCTTACCCCATAAGGAAGAGGAACTGTTTCTTAGAAACAGAAAAGAAACTTTTCTCATACAAAACGTGTGGGGGGGGGGGGCCTTAGGAAAGTTACTTTTTTGGAGGGCCAGATTCCCTCAGCTATCACAACTCTCGTTGCCCCACCAAAAGTAACGTTTCCAAACCCCCTCCCCCGCCAGCCTGGCCTTTCTCAGAGATACTGAGGGACGTGAGGAGGGGGAGACTCTGAGGTAACCCCAAATCTTTAGCCTTCCGGCTGCCCTTCCCGGCCCCTTTTCTCTGCCTCTCATACTCACAGAAACTCGGCTGCTCTCCTTCGAAGCTCCTTCCATGGCGTCAGGGGCTGGCGAGGCCTAATGGGTTCAGGGAATATACTGAGGCGGGGAGTCCCGTCGACCCTCTTCCCTCTCACGGCCACCCGCGGGCCAGCCCCCAGCCTCGCGCAGGGCGAGAAGAGCGGACTGCGCATGCGCCGAAGCGGCCGCCCTGCGTTGTTAGGGACTCGCTCTAAGGGAGAGAGAATGAGTTTGTGGGCGGGGCTGCTGCTCTGCGCGTGCGCAGACCGTCCCCCTTTCCCCTCGAGGCTCAGCTGGCAGGCGCGAGCCGCGGCGCGAGCGAGAAAACCGTTGAGAGGGAATTTTTAAAGTGCAGCGAAAGGAAGGAACGAAAGTGGGCGGAGCCGAGGGGGGGCGGGATCGTGGAGCGGCGCCAACCAGTCAGCTCGAGCGCCTCTCTCGGTCCCTGCTTGTCATTGGGCGAGCGCTGAAGGGGGCGGCGTGATAGGCGGTACCCTGTTCTGAGCGACAAGAAAGGGGGGATAAAGGTAAAGGTTACCCTCCGGCCCTCCTTTGCTCGAAAGCCAGTCGTATCGTATTCGACTCTAGGTTTCAGTGCTCATGTCTGTTTCAAAGCCAAAGAGCCAGCGCTGTCTGCTTCCGCAGACGTTTCCGTGGTCATGTGGCAGGCATGACTGCACGGAACGCTGTTACCTTCCCACTGAAGTGGTCCCTATTTATCTACTTGCAATTTCTTGTCAGCTAGGCCTGTATACTAAAGTAACTTAGGGACTGCAATGGATTCGTGGTTAACACGCTGATCTTGATGACTGGAAGGTCGGCAGGTCAGCAGTTCAATACCTGAGTGCTGCACAATGGAGTGAGCTCCCCGCCTTTGTCCGAGCTCCTGCCAACCTAGCAGTTCAAAAGCAAGGTACCACTTTGGTGGGAAAGGTAAACAGCATTCCATGCACTCTGGTGTCTGGGCATGCCTGCCACATGTCCACAGAAACGTCTGCAAATGCATACAGCGCTGGATCTTTGGCTATAAACAGAGATGAGCACTGAACCCTAGAGTCGGATACGACTGGCTTTCCAGCAAGGGCAGCCATTACCTAAAGTCACTGGGACTGAAGTTTACATTTTTAAAAAGATGAATGACTGTATTCTTTCTTACACCATTCCTTACAATGAATGACTCTTCAATGCACTTTTAAAAATGGTAGTCGGTGCTGAACCATCACAACAACAATGAAAATACATTGTCTTATGCTCTGTAAAAGTCCACTAGCAATAGGTGGATTTGTTCATTTTAAAAAGCAATTAATATTTTTTATTAGTTTCCCCTGTTAATGGTAGGGTGGCACGATCCCAATTCCCTGAAATTACAAAACAATACAGCCTTGGGTGTCTGATGATGAGAAAAGGTTTAAAAGAAAGGTGGACATATACCTTATTTAAAGCACTGCAAAGTGGGTCACTTTTTGTGGGCTGGAGTTGGAAGCTGAATTTGGAAACCACTAAAGATCACTTAAGAAGTGTGGCAAGATGTGCAGAAGCATTCTAGTTTATACTGGGTTTGTACTATTCTTCCCAGGAGTCGCAGAGATGCTCACAGGGTTTTTCAAGGGTATTCTGAGAATTATAGTCTGAAAAATAAACTTAGTCAGACTTTGATTCAAAGCACTCTGACCATCATATTGCAGGGTTGTTGTTTTTAATGTAGTCCTGATTTTCCCACACAGGAGGAGATTCATGGGACCTTATTACCTGGTTGTATAACAGCATTTTTATGATGCTTCTTGTTTTGTTTGCTTTTTGTGAACATGAAGAAGTGATGCAAAGCAGTGGTTCTCTAACTCCAGCGAGGGACAACGTTCACCCTGATGTGTTTTTGCCAGCCCATCCCAAAATTTCAAACTGTTCCATTAGCTCATGGGTGCCCAAACTACAGCCCACAGGCCGGATCTGACCATACCTGTCAAGCGCGCCTCCGGAAAATACGGGACCTGTGCAGAACCCTTCTGTGCAAGCGTAGAACAATTCTGCGCATGCACATAACGGTTCTGTGCAGCCTTCTGCGCAGAACGCTTCTGCGCATGCACATAAGGGTTCTACGCATGTGCATAAGGGTTCTACACATGCGCATAAGGGTTCTGTGCACAAGGGCATACGCAGTAACTACTTCCCCCGCTGGTCAAATTATGGGATGCTGGCATCGGGCGGCGGGTGAGTGGCTGAAGCGGAGTGGAAATACAGGAAATCCCGGCCAATACGGGATACTTGGCAGGTATGGATCTGACCCCCGACGCCAATTCATCCGGCCCACAACACCCTCATCACTCCCAGAAGCAAAAGTAATATGCGATCAATGACGGCGGCATGGGCCAGATGAATTGACATCGAGGGCCAGATCTGACCTGTGGGCCGTAATTTGGGCACCCCTGGTTTAAGCAAAGAAAATGGCAGCTCAAAATCTATCTCCTGTTGCAAAACATTGCAAAACGGGCTTTACTTCCAGTGGGAGGAGCCACATGACCGGCCCACTGAACCATGTCACCAGTCCATGGCTCAAAGAGTTTGGGCACCCCTGCATTAGCTATTTGGGTTTATTAATCAGCAATTTTGTTGAAAGAAGGAAATGTTGGCCAGGCTCGGTAAGAAAGCATTTGGAATCTTACACAGACTAGAATGCTTTTTATTCCTCCCCCTGGCCCCCATTTTTGTATTTTGGGCGATGCAACTGCATTAAAGAGAAACGGGTGGAAAGTAGATTGTGATCTACCCACAGCCTAGAATAAACCAATGGGCCAGAATCCTGTTGGCTTATGGGACCGCATAACAGCAGTTGGCACAAGCAAAGTACATGGTTTTCCAAATTTTACCCATTTTACATGCATAGTTTTTCACGAGAGGATGTTGGTTATTATTTTTTAATTAATTAGGTTAACATAGTATCTTTTAATCAAGTGAAGGCCACATACCATTGCAATGATAGCTTCAGTCAGTTAGGGCAGACTTAGTTTAATATTTAGCCACAGTTTTATTAGTATAATGCAGGATAGATATATCCTGGTATGTACTTATATAGATATATCAACATAAGAACATAAGAACATAAGAACAGCCTTGCTGGAACAGGCCACAGCCCATCCAGTCCAGCATTCTGTCTCACACAGTGGCTCACCATTTCCTTCAGGGTATTCCCAAGGAGATGCCTTCACCTGCTTAGGATTCCCTGGAAATGGCATTATCCTGGCATATATGGCTAGTGTTAGAGTTTTTAGCCCTTAAACTGTGATTAGTATGCTGTATACACATGGAGCTGCATTGGGAGGACTGGGAGGGGCACACTCTCATTATACTCACCTGGTTCATCACCCTATAAAAGGATATATAGCATTTAGATACAATAAATCCATAGCCCAGAAAGAAAACACGATGTGAGGTTTTTTATATATATATATATATATATATATATATATATATATATATATATATATATATATATATATATATATATATATATATATATATATATATATATATATATATATATATATATATATATATATAATGTAACCAGGTGAGTTGTTATTATATTTGTTATTATAATTGTTAATAAGAATATTATATTTCAAATAATGTCATTCAATCTAGTATGTATTAATTGTTTTTACAGAAGTTGGAAAGTAAGGATATTAAGTTGTCTGAAGAAGGGAAGTTCCCCCGAAAGAGTTGTTTACCGGTCAACTTTCACAACATGGCATTACTGGATGACTGTCTACTATTTTATATTGTGATATTAAAATCAATAATTAACAACACATTACCATTCCTGTGCCTCAAATGGAGTTTTCCTGTTTTCTCATAAACACCACCAGTGGCAGTGCAGGCCAGGCAATTTGGTGCCGTTGGCTGGGTCCGGCCCACAGGCCATAGGTTGCCCACCTCTGTTTTAATGGCTTCTTTCTCCTGTTTTTCCTCCTGAGGGTGCCATTCAAGTGTGGATCTTACTGGGAGTCTTGTCCCAAGCATCCTTAGCAATCCTTACTGAGGAAGGGAAGGAAGGGTCACAATGCCAACCTGGAGCCGGCGTGGCTCCGATGTGGTGATTTCTTCACAGAAAACAGTTCCAGTCAGAAAAGGCAATGCTGATAATAATACCTCCAGTTACATGTTATGCAAACCCTAGGCTGCTCCTGGCAGGATGTTGGCAACAGCCTATTTTCATTCTTCCCACATGACGACGTCTCTAATTCTCCAGAAAAGGTTTTTTTAAAAAAAGGCATTCTCTTCAGATTCAGCGCCACAATGATGCATTCTAAAAATGCTTCTGGATTTGATTCAAAGTGGCTTGATGGAGTTTCTTTGAGGGAGACATTCACAGCCTCTTAAGGATATTCATTTATTGAAACCCTCCGTTTCTCCGCTTGTCCTCACCCCATTCTACGATGGCAATTAATCTTTGGTTTTTACAAGGTACCCATTATTATTATTATTATTTTGAGAAGAGGAAATTTCTCATTCTCTTTGTTGGCTGCTGCTCTGCTATTATAACATCAACTGTTTGAATAGCCTGCCACTCAGACTGGAACAGGTTGTCCTTGGGTTGAAATTAAAGAGAAATGTCCATTGAATGAAGGGAAGAGGGTTCATCTGACGTAGGAAAGAACCATACCTGTCAAGTTTTGGGTTTGGAAATATGGGGAATTTCCTGGCAAATAAGGGATACTTGACAGCGATGCTTATCCTGTGCTGCCCTCCAATGGCAGCAATAGGGCATTGCAGTCTAAATAATAAGGGATGACGGCGGGAAAGAGGGCAAAATAAGGGGTTTTCCCGGCCAATAAGGGATACTTGACAGCTATGCTTATCCTGTGCTGCCCTCCAATGGCGGCAATTGGGCATTGCAGTCTAATTAATAAGGGATGACAGCGGGAAAGAGGGCAAAATAAGGGGTTTTCCCAGCCAATAAGGGATACTTGACAGCTATGCTTATCCTGTGCTGCCCTCCAATGGCGGCAATTGGGCATTGCAGTCTAATTAATAAGGGATGACGGCGGGAAAGAGGGCAAAATAAGGGGTTTTCCCGGCCAATAAGGGATACTTGACAGCTATGCTTATCCTGTGCTGCCCTCCAATGGCAGCAATAGGGCATTGCAGTCTAAATAATAAGGGATGACGGCGGGAAAGAGGGCAAAATAAGGGGTTTTCCCGGCCAATAAGGGATACTTGACAGCTATGCCTTGATCATGCCATCGCAAAACGGAGTCCACTCAGTTTGAGAAGCACAATGAAAACAAAGAAACCTCGGAAGGATACAGTCAACCTTGATCCATGGGGGCCAGGATCAAACTCACAACCTTTTGGTTGCAGTACATCGGTTTAATCCCTGCGCCACTGGGGCTACAAATATTATCTGTGCACCATGCATACAAGCAGCTTTGAGCTACAACACTGAGATCTGGCACCGGTTGAATAGTGGGAAGAGATGGATTTTCCAGCATGACAGGTGTCGCACATGATAGAATCTGTCCTCCTCCTCCATCATCCTAACGTGTCCTCCAATTTATCTCCCTAGCTAGAGACTCTAGTTTTCTGAGCAATTCCTTCAGTCAATCTCCTGAGAATTAGCAACTACTATAGTGTGGCTCATCACCGCATGCTCCTCCGTGAAGGGAGAGGGAGATTTTGAAAGGAAGATGATATAGACCAGACCAAAAATAACATTTGCCAGAGATTTTTCTTTTGCTCTCCCTGCCTGGTGGCATCATTTGGGATGATCCTTTCCTTTTCTCTTTGAATGTTGTTGTTGTTGTTGTTCAGTCGCACAGTCGGTTCCGACCCTTTGCGACCCTATGGACCATTGTTCTCCAGGCACCTCTGTCCTCCACCATCCCCCTCAGCACTCCCAGCTCTGTGCCCGTTGCGTCCACAATACCATCTAGCCATCTCATCTTTGGCCTCCCCCTTCTTCTTTTGCCCTCCACCTTTCCCAACATCAGGGCCTTCTCAAGTGAATCCTCCCTTCTCATTTGATGTCCAAAATACTTTAGCTTCGTCTTTACTATTAGCCCTTCCAATGAGCAGTCAGTGTTGATTTCTTCTAAGATTGACCTATTTGTTCTCCTCGCTGTCCAGGGTACTCTCAAAACTCTCCTCCAACACCACATTTCAAAGGCATCTATTCTTCTGCGTTCAGCTTTCCTAATTGTCCAGCTCTCACATCCGTACATTACCACTGGGAATACCATTGCTTTGACTATTCTAATTTTTGTTTGCAATGTGATGTCTCTGCTTTTCACTATGTTCCCCAGGTTTCTCATGGCTTGTCTCCCAAGAATCAGTCGCCTTTTTATTTCATGGCTGCAATCCCCATCTGCCGTTATCTTTGATCCCAGGAAAGTAAAATCTGTCACTGCTTCTACTTCTTCCCCATCTATTTTCCAGGAACTGATTGGGCCTGTTGCCATTACCTTGGTTTTCTTGATATTGAGTCTCAAGCCAGCTTTTGCACTCTCCTCCTTCAGCCCAATCAAGAGGTTCTTTAGGTCTTCCTCACTTTCTGCCATTAGGGTGGTATCGTCTGCATATCTCAGATTGTTTATGTTTCTCCCAGCAATTTTAATCCCATATTGTGATTCCTCCATCCCTGCATTTCGCATTATGTGCTCTGTGTATAGATTGAATAAGCAGGGTGATAAAATGCAGCCTTGTCTTACTCCTTTTCCTATTCCAAACCACTCTGTCATTCCATGTTCTGTCCTAACTGTTGCTTCTTGGTTCATGTACAGATTTCTCAGGAGGCATATGATGTGCTCTGGTATTCCCATCTCTTTAATTACTTGCCACATCTTGTTGTGGTCCACACAGTCAAATGCCTTAGTGTAATCAATGAAACAAAAGTAAACTTGTTTCTGGTATTCCTTTGTTTTCTCCATGATCCAACGTATGTTGGCAATGTGGTCTCTAGTCCCCCTGCCTCTTCTGAAACCGGCCTGCACCTCTGGTAGTTCTCTCTCCACATGCTGCTGAAGTCTGTCCTGTATTATCTTGAGCATCACCTTGCTGGCGTGTGGGATGAGTGCAATTGTTCGGTAATTTGAGCATTCTTTGGCGTTGCCCTTTTTTGGGATTGGGACGTATACTGATCTTTTCCAATCCTGTGGCCACTGTTTTGTTTTCCAGATTTGCTGGCATATTGAGTGTAGTAATTTGACGCCATCATCTTTTAGCGCTTTGAAAAATTCGACTGGGATACCATCATATCCACTAGCTTTGTTGTTTGCAGTGCTCTTTAGGGCCTTTATAACTTCGCTCTCCAGGATGTCTGGCTCGAGTTCAGTTTTTTCATCATTGTGGTTATCAGGAGTGTTGAGGTCCTTTTTGTAGAGTTCCTCTGTGTACTCTTTCCATCTTTTCTTAATCTCTTCTGCATCAGCTAGCTCTTTTCCGTCTTTGTCCCTTATCATGGTCATTTTTGCTTTAAATGTTCCCTTTATTTCCCCGATTTTTCTGAAGAGATCTCTAGTCCTGCCTCTTTTGTTGTTTTCCTCCATTTCTTTGCACTGTTCTTTTAGGTAGTTTTCCTTATCTCTCCTTGCTTTTCTTTGAAATTCTGTGTTCAGAAGGTTGTATTTTTTCCTTTCTCTTTTGACTTTTGCCTTCCTTCTTTCCTCTGCTATTTTAAGAGCCTCATCAGACAACCATTTTGCTTTCTTACGCTTCTTTTCTTTTGGTATGGTTTTCTTTGCCGCTTCCTGCATGATGTCCTTTATCTCTGTCCATAATTCTTCTGGCACTCTGTCTATTGCGTCCAGGCCATTATATCTGTTCATCACCTCCACCGTGTATTCTTTAGGGATGCTGTCTAGGTGATATCTGTCTGGTCTTCTTGTTTTCCCTATTTTCTTTAGTCTTAACCTGAATTTTGCGATCAGTAGGTTGTGATCTGAGCCACAGTCTGCTCCAGGTCTTGTTTTTGCTGATTGTATGGAGGTTCTCCATCTTTGGCTGCAGAGTATGTAGTCAATTTGGTTTCGGTGTTGGCCATCTGGTGATGTCCATGTGTAAAGTCGCCTCTTGTGTTGCTGGAAGAGAGTGTTTGCTATGACCAGTGCGTTCTCTTGGCAGAACTCTATCAATCTTTGCCCTGCTTCGTTCTGTACTCCAAGACCAAACTTGCCTGTTATTCCCTCCACTTTTTGATTTCCTACTTTGGCATTCCAGTCTCCTCTTTGAATAGCAGATTATTATTTTATTTTTGTTGAAAGAAGGTCTCCAGTCTTGCCTTAAGTACACAAAACGATTTCCCTGGAAACCTGAATGTGGGACACAAGGCAAGAGACAAAGGTGATGGAGGAAGGGAGGGATTTGCAAAGGGACGCAGGCAAAGCGCTTTGCCTGCCATCAGAGGAACAGGTTTGTGCTTCTTCCAGGTGATGATCCGCCAAAGTGGAGAATGTGGATTACATCAGCAGCTGTTCTTGATCCAGCACCCTTGCGTAAATATCTCTGGCTTATTGTTTCCCCTCACCTCCATTGCATTCGTGCCATGTAGTGATTAATATGAATTTCGGTGTAGCTGGGAGAAGAAGAAAACAAAAACAGCAGAGACTTGTAAATGCTCGAAACATTTAAAATGTCAGTCTATTAAAACCCCACAATGGGAAACTAACAAGAATTCAACAAAGATAAGCCCCAAATCCTGTACATAAAATGTAAACAAGTGTGGGGTCGAGACGCCTTTGTTTTGGTACAGTACCTTTAAAAGGTTCACTAATTATCATAGTGAATCATAAAGCGAGCATGAGCCTTCACTGTGATGGAGCAGTTTTAAAAGTTAATGTAATCTTGAGAAATCAGAAGCATAGTAGCTGCATGGCAAGAAATACTGTAATAATTCCAGCACATGGAACACTGTTACCTTTCTTGCCGAAGCAGTACCTATTTATCTACTTCCAATCTACTGAGACAGATGACAGGAGCTCACTCACTCCATCATGCAACACTCCAGTCTTGAACTGCTGATCTGCTGACCTTCTGGTTGTCACGTTCAGTGTCTTAACCACTAAGCCACCGTGGCCTTTGATTTAGCAGATCCAAGTGAGTCAGCCTGTTCTAGAAGGCTTGTTCCCTGGGGACCTCTTCATCCCCAAGACTTTCCTCCCCATGTGAATAGAGCTGGAGTGGCTTGCTGGAGGCGCTTTGCACACAGGGTATAAATCTAATAAACATAAACAACAACAACACAACTAGGTAAAGGTAAAGGTTTCCCTTGCTCGAAAGCCAGTCGTATCCGACTCTAGGGTGCAGTGCTCATCTCTGTTTCAAAGCCGAAGAGCCAGCGCTGTCTGCTGCTGCAGATGTTTCCATGGTCATGTGGCAGGCATGACTGGACACCGAAGCACACGGAACATTGTTTACCTTCCCACTGAAGTGGTCCCTATTTATCTAATGCAATTTCTTGCTTTCAAACTGCTAGGTTGGCAGGAGCTATACTGGCCTAAATGCCACACATCTACTGTGACATAATCATAGCCTTCCACAACCTAGCATGGTTAGTAATGTTGTCTACAGACAGAGGGAGTTGAGATACAGTTTGCTTGAAGGATAACCAGTAGCAGGGGATAGCTGCATCACAAAACTATGAGTGGGCAGCATAGAAATCTAAAAAATTAATTAAATTAAATTAATAAGCTGTCCAGTCGGTCCAGCAACTTTGTACTGTATATAAATATTGTTTTAGATCAGGTGTAGAAAAAGCAGGACTAATCGTTTCACTAACTAGGAGCCATTTGTGTTCTCTGCAGAGGGGCAAACCCAACATCAAAATTGGGTATGGGATATACCCCATGCTGTTATGACCCTGGATTTGGATTCAGATTCAGACGATGACAGCTGGGAACAAGCACTTGAGCCCATTTCTAGCGTGAAACCGCCTCACCATGATTGAGAAATGTCAAACCCAGACACAGCGAGCACTGAGTCAGCATCTGACAGTGATGGGGTTTATTTATTTATTTATTTATTCATTTATATTCATAACTTTGTTTATACCCCACCCTCCTGGTGCAAGCACCACTCAGGGCAGCTTACAATATAGAGAATTTTTTTAAAACAATATGTAATACACAATATACGATAAATACCCGACAGCGACAATAAATAACAAACCTCAAACTTCAACCACAGAACGTTGTTGACAACACCTGTGTAACAAGCTCCAGTTGTGCCGAAGTTAAGCCAGAGCTTGTTTGCAGAGAACGTTGCCAGCTGAGAAGCCCTGATTGAGAAGCATTCTTAAGGGGGCTCATTACTGTTGCCAGTCTACCAGAACAACTTTGTTGCTGCCCTTGCTACTTCGTTACCTGCCTTTGAACCTTGACTGCCTAATTACCCTGTTGGACTTTGGACCCCTGCTTGGACTTTTGACTATGCTTCTGGATCTCCCTTCAGACTTAGATTGCATCTGACTGGTAAACGGACTCTGTCTTCCTTTGACCACACTCTTAACTAAATCCTCAAAAGACTTCTCTCTCCCTCTCTGTGCAGCACTTCTAGCCAGCTTCCCATGCCTTACAGGGGCAGGTGGGCACACACACACATCTGTCAGTCAAGAGCAGTGGTGAGCATCAGCAGGTTCGCACCAGTTCACCAGAACCAGTAGCAGAAATTCTGGCTGGCTCTGCCCATCCAAGTTTGAAATAAAGTAGTCCTAATTTGGGTGCAAAGCTGGGCTTTCCCCTGGCCTTGACCACCATCCCACGCCCACAGTGTGGTAGTAAATTTTTTTGGAGCCCTTCACTGGTCAAGAGCCACTAGTGCCAATATTTCCCCCATTTCTTCCTACTACTACATGATACCTAACTAGAACCCTGGGTGTCAATAAGACCTCTTGTTCACCAAAGCAATCTCATACGGGTTTCTCAACCTGGTGCATCCTGGTGTTCTTGGTATTCAATTACTAGAAGCCCAAATCAGTACATCTGCTGATCAGGACTAATGGGAATTAAAGTCCAAGAACACCTGGGGGCCCAAGGTTGAGAAACCACCCCATGATTTCACCTGTGGCCATGCTCTGGTCTCAGCATCTCAAAGGGGGTACATAAAGGAGCCTCCTTGAATGTTTTGGTATTTTTTTAACCACAATCGGGTTGTGCCAGCTAATCTTTCTCACTTTAGGTCAGGTGAAAGTAACTGCAGAATGAACTCACCAAAAGATGCCTTCATTTAGGGAATTTCATGTTTAGTGTAGACACGGAAGAAGAAGGATCCTCCCAGGTGAGGCGTTCAATTTTCAACACCTCGTCTTGTTCAAGGAATTCTACAATTGGTACTTGGAGTCCATTTATCAACGTATTTCCACTCTCTCATGTTTCCCCAACACTTCTTCCTTACACACATGATATATCAGGGTGCCCAAACTGCGGCCCATGGGCTGAATCTGGCCCCCAACACCAATTCATCTGGCCCGCGCTGCCCTCATCACTCCCGGAAGCAGAAGTAAAACACGTCCATACGGGCACATTTTACTTCCACTTCCAGGAGCCACAAGAGTGGCATGGGCCAGATGAATTGGTGTCAGGGGCTGGATCCGGCCCATGGGCCATAGTTTGAGCACTTCTGGTTTAAGCAGAGAAAATGGCAGCTTAAAATCTATCTCATGCCGTTGCAAAACAGATTGCAAGGCATGTTTTACTTCCGCTTCTCGTGGGAGGAACCATGTGACCGGCCTGCTGAACCACATGACCGGCCTGTGGCCCAAAAAGTTTCGGCACCCCTGATATAGATTGATCAAGAAACAAAAGATGGATTAGCTCCATTATGACTTTCAGGTCATCATACTAGGACCCATCCACCTGGAAGAATCAACAGTACAAGAGGGTGGCTTTTTAGAGTGGTTGCTGATTTTAACCAGTCCTGTCTGATCTAGTGTGAGAAAGATTAGCCAGCAAAACCATTGCCCAGGGTACGCCTAATTGTGGTTAAAAATATATATATAAAGTATTCACAAACTTCGAGGGGGCTCTTTCCGTGTAAAGGAGAGAAGTAGCGGCGGACACCGAGAGAACTAAGCAAGAGAATGACCCTCAACATCCTCTGAATGGACATGAGCCTCAAGTCCACCAACTCAGATATAAGAAGAGTTTTATGACAAGAAGAACAAACATACTTGTGGGTACACAAGAGCAAAACCAAATTAGAAGATAAAGGAAGGAGCTCACTGGACAAGGAATAACATTAAAGGAGGATATGGCTGAGGAACTCAACCTCTGCTACCTCACTCTGAATAGATTGGGGGTCACAGTCCCTAAATGCAAGACCAACATGTTCAAGTAGGGGCTGATGGTAGACCACCACATGGCCTGTGAATGTGGAGAGATACAGGATCTGGCTCATTTGCTAGTCTGCCAATTACTATCAGAAACACGCACTGATGAGGACTTAAGTTTGGCCAACGACAAAGCCAAGAAGGTGGCTTCATTTTGGAAGTCCAGGGTTTGCTTGGGCCACAGAAGAAGAAAACCAGTCCTGTCTGCCTTGGGAAATCACAGCTTTTGTCTGCCTTATACCTAGAACCTGCCAGAAAACTTTCCATAATCCTTCCATCTCAGATGGAAAAGGAAAGTAGTCAAAGTTGGCAAGCTATTTATAGCCTCCTCCAGACCAGAGCTGGAAAAAGCCACTATGGAAGACACGGTTCCCACACTCCTTGTACCAGGTGGGCTAGTGACCAAGCCGGCTGGCTCACCTGGGAGCTCAGACCCATAAAGGCAACTTCTGATCCCAACATGACACCTCTATTGAGCAGGCTGTCCACCAAAGAACATTGTCACACATTTTTTTTGTTTATTTTGGCTTTCTGCTTTGTTTTCTCTTCGAAGTCACAATTGTGCTTGGGACATTGTGAAGCTGTGAAGGGAGTAGCACCAGAATGTGTGGAGCCAGCCATGTGCCGGTTGCTATAGGAACTTGTGAGATGCACATTCTATTAGGTTTTTTTCCTCCCCTGAAACAGAGTCGGTTGGGCAGTTGTAGGAAGGGAGAATCAGTCCCCTCCTTGGATCACGACCAGAGCCTTGGGATTTCCTGGTGAGTAGCTGAATGGCAAAACCATTGACCTATGGGACCTCACTGGTGACAGTTTGCCAGATATTCAGTTGTACATCACGGAAACCATGAAGCAAGATTTGGGTTTCATTTCTGGTTCACAGGTTGAACTCTGAGGATGGGATTTCCTTTGGAAACCAACCCTTTTTGCCCAAGAGGCATGTGATCATTGGCATGCACATGACTGCAATTCAGCCCTAAAGCAGAGCTGGGTAAAGTGCCGTCCTCCAGATGGCAATGGTGAACATTCCTCTCCATTGGCTTTGCTGGCTGTGGCTGATGGGAGCTGGAGTCCAACAACATCTGGAGGGCTACAGGTTGTCGATCCCGGCCTTAAGCAACGTACAAGGCCAATATGGGATTTCAATACAACAGAGGAAGTTGTTGTTGACTTATAAGTAAGACTTAGAGCACCTAGCAGGGTCTCCAAGGTATGCAAGATGTTTGAGGAGCACTCTGGCCAATGCACTGAAATATATACTTAGTTGAAATACAAAAACATAATGTCAGTAAAACACTTCAACAATGGCAGACAAATCCCCAATTATACAACTGTGTTTCCAAACCCAGTAAAACAGAGTGGTGGAAGATCATTAAACCGAGGCAGCGTCAATGAAAGCAAACTCATCTAAATACAATCGACATAATTCAAATGAATTATGAACTGCCAACCTAGCAGTTCGAAAGCAAGAAATTGCAAGTAGATAAATAGGGACCACTTCGGTGGGACGGTAACAGCGTTCTGTGCGTTCCGTGCGCTCCGTGCGCTCCGTGTGCTCCGGTGTCTAGTCATGCCTGCCACATGACCACAGAAACGTCTGCAGAAGCAGACAGCGCTGGCTCTTTGGCTTAGAAACAGAGATGAGCACTGCACCCTAGAGTCGGATACGACTGGCTTTCGAGCAAGGGAAACCTTTACCTTTACCTAATTCAAATGAAATTAGCTAGGGGACAGCAAATCTACAAAGGCAATTCTGAACACTTCTGCCTTAGCTACTTTTGCGAAAGGTGGCAAGGGAGGAAATCTGGCAGACAGGTAGAGGAAGAGTGTGAGCTTGTGATGGTGCCGTCCCCCGAGAAGGCCCTGTTTCTAGTTGGGGTTTTCCGGGTTGCTCTCCGGGTGGTGACCACCATCCACATGTTTGACAGAACCTGGCTGTCCAGGGACATCCATGGTAGAGTGGGCATTTGAACCCAAGTCTCTTGAATCCTCATCCATCATCCTACCTACCTCACCACACAGACTCTCAAATAAAATAGATGGGAATTAGCAAATTAGGCAGTGCAACATGAGAATGATATGTGCAAATTGTATGTGCTTGTTGTCGTTGTTCAGTAGCACAGTTGAGTCTGACCCTTTGTGACCCCATGGACCACTGCACACCAGGCTCCTCTGTCATTTGCCATCCTCCACAATTCACCCAGATCTGCACCCATCGCATCAACGATTCCCTCCATCCAGCTCATCCTCTGCCACCCCTTCTCCTTTTGCCTTCAATCTTTCCCAGCATCAAGGCCTTCTCAAGTGAGTCCTCTCTTCTTATTTAGTGGCCAAAGTACTTGAGGTTCAGCTTCAGTATTTGTCCTTCCAAGGAGAAGTCAGGGTTGAGTTCCTTCAGGATGGACTGATTTGATCTCCTTGCAGTCCAGGGGACTCTCAAGAGTCTCCTCATCCAGCACCACAGTTGTTCTATGCTCGGCCTTCCTTATGGTCCAGCTCTCAAAGCCATACATTATTACTGGGAATACCATTGCTTTAACTCTGACAGAGTGATGTCTCTACTTTTTATAATGCTGCCTAGGTTTCTCATAGCTTGTCCTTGACAACATCCTCAAAGAACGACTCCTTCCTCTGTGGGCCCCCAACTTCACTTCAGACAGCATCTGGTAGCCATGGTGGTGCAGTGGGCCAAAATGTGGGGCGGGCGTCAGGAGAGCACGATCCAGGTTTTCTGTTGGTTGTGAAGCTCATGGGTGTCTTGAGACCCACCAAGTCCTCCTTGGTGGGTCCATCTTGCATGGTTATTGTGAGGATCATGTGAGGAGGGAAAGGAGAAGAGCCACATTTGCGACCTTGATCGTGCCAGAGGAAGGGTGCAATACAAAAGGAGCAAGTCAATGCAACCGGAAATGCAACCTTGCTGGACTCTGGGGTAATTTGGGAGGGTGTGTCCCTTAAGAATGGAGAGTGGCCCCTTTAAGCAGGACCTTAAAGGGAGGGGGTTCAGGAGCAATCCCTCCTTTCACAATCTCAACACAACTGTGTGCTGGACTTGGCAATGTGAGTGCACTATCCATGGTCCTGATGCCGAGCAATCACGCTTTGCTTCAGCATCCGGGTTACCTGTCTAGGCTTTGCAACCTCAAGCCTTTAATTGCTGCCCTGCCAAATCTTCAGGTTTTCAGAAAAACTTCTCACACAGACACACAAAGACGCATACACCCTGTTTGCCCTGTTTGCCGTTACCTCTGTCCGTTCATCACAGATTTTATTTATATTTCATTAAGCTTCCCAAGGGGACTGCAGTGACTTGGTGGTTAAGACATTGAAGTTGACAACTGACCGGTTGGCAGGACAGCAGTTTGAGACCCGAGTGCTGCTCTACGGAGTGAGCTCCTGTCATCTGTCCCAGCAACTGCCAACCTAGCAGTTCGAAAGCAAGAAATTGCAAGTAGATAAATAGGTAGTGCTCCGATGGGAGAGGTAACAGCACTCCATGCATTCATGCCTGCCACAGGACCATGGAAATGCCTGCAGATGCAGAGAACGCTGGCTTTTTGGCTGTAAGCAGGGGTGAGCACCAACCCCCTAGAGTTGGACAGGAGTGGTTTTTGCGCAAGGGAGACCTTTGACCTCAACTTCCCCACTTAATTGCACCTAAAGCAGCTCAGAGCACATCAAGTGAGGGCAGTAAATTTCCCAGTTCAAAAACAAGAGGAAACTGCTCCGAACATCACTCTTGCCCCCACTCTGTGCTTGCAGCCATTGTTGTCGTTTCCAAGAGTTGTGAGCTGCCCAGGGATGGCTTGAATGTTGTGACAGAAGACACCCAGTGAGTTCCTATGGCTGAGCAGGGATTGCAGCCTAGGCCTTCTGAATTAATGGTCCCACAAGCTATCCATTGCACCACATGGGCTCAGTTAAATACTGAATAGAGTGGCAAACAAAGCAATATTGGATAAAATTTAGAAACCAACAGCCTGAACCTAACCTGACAAAAATTTCCCTTGCTTGAAAAGCCAGTAGTATCGGACTCTCTCTCATCTCCGTTTACAGCCAAAGAGCCAGCACTGTGGACATGTGGCAGGCAGGACAAGATGCCACTGAGTGCACAGAATGACGTTACCTTTCCTGCCGAAGTGGCACCTATTTATCTACTGTCAATTTCTTGCTTTCAGATTGGGTTGGCAGGAACTTGCGACAGAGACGGGAGCTCACTCCATCGTGGAGCACTCAGGTCTCTGACTGCTGACCTGCCAACCTCCCAGTCATCATCTTCAGCATCTTAATCATTAAGCCACCGTGGTCCCTGCAGTAACCTGGCTACTTCCGCCAAGCAGGAAAGAAAACCTAGCACAGAAAGATCGGTATCATACAGTGAGGGGTCAGCTAGATCTCCATTCCACACAAAGGCAACCGGAGGGTGGCCACAAATCAGTTCATTTCCCAGCCTTTTGGGTGCCCAGCCACACCTCCCACCCACAAACACTTCCGTCCCACTTCTTGCCTTGCTCTCTGCTGATAATGCCATTCTTTATGGAGGACGAGGGTATCCATGGCTATAATTATAATTGATACCTAAGGACAACCTCCAGGTTGGAGAGATAGGCAGGATATCTCTCAATGCCATTTCCAGGGAATCCTAAGCAGGTGAAGGCATCTGCTTGGGAAGGAATACCCTGAAGCCAATGGTGAGCCACTGTATGAGACAGAATGATGGACTGGATGATGGGCTCCTGTGGCCTGTTCCAGCAAGGCTGTTCTTATGTTCATTCTTTACTTGGGGAAAGGGATGGTTGCCAGTTGTCTTTCAAGCCACCAGTCTCTCCCTGAGGTGATGGCTGGGATGTGGAAAGCCAGATGGAGGGTAGGTAAAAAGGTAAATGTCACATTTGCTCAAAAGCTGGTTGTATCCAACTCTAGGGTTCAGTGTTCATCTCTGTTTACAGCCAAGGAGCCAGCGCTGTCTGGGTTTTGCAGACATTTCCGTGGACATGTGGCAGGCAAGGCTAGACACCGGAGAGTGCACGGAACACTGTTACGTTTCCTGATGAAGTGGTGCCTACTTATCTCCTTGCAACCACATCAGGCAAAAGTGGCCCAAGTTATTTATTAAGTGCTCCTTGTCCCTTTGCAGTCCAAAGACTGACTTTCCCCATGTTCCAGAAAATGCCAGTTGCATGAAGTAAAGCCATGTGGGGATTTTTTTTTTAGCATTGCACCAAAAATATGTGCTGTGGATCTTGACCTTAAAAAAAAAAAGAACCCCAAAAATATGTTCTGGTCTCAAGCTAAGATGAAAAAGTAATTACAGCCAGTTATTTGTAGCATGTCAGCTGAGCTATCTTTTGAATATTTCAATATGCTGCTTATGCATTTATGCATTTCTGGTCCTAGCATTCTTCAGGTGTTGCAAGAATTGAGTTTTTTAAAAACTGTTTGTGTTGCAAGAGTGTTTTCTCTGAAATATTTTGTGTACCTGTAGATCAGGGATCCCCAACCTGTGGGCTGTGAGCCGGATGCGGACTGTGGCACCATTTCATGTGCCCCCCACCACCTTCACCACACCATGTGCCATGTGGTGGAGGAAGGGCCAAATGGGCGTCCAGCCCCCAAAGCTGTCTGAGGGAGAATGACCTGGTTTAAAAGTTTTAAAAGGTTGAGAACTCCTGCTGTAGATAAACAAAACGAGTAGAAATGGACAAGCTGATATTGCCTCAAATTATGGCAACACTAAAAATACTTTTACCTTTGATACCCAGATGGTATCATTCAGATTTCACTTGTTGCTTTTAAAGTTGTTTTCAGCATTGTTATGAAGAACTGCTTTTAATGTGATGTTTGTTTAGCTGTCTTTTAATATTGTAATACTTGTTCTTAGCTTTTATATTGTCTCCCACCCCCCTCCCTCGCTAACCTAGCAGTTCAAAAGCAAGAAATTGCAAGTAGATATATAGGCACCACTTTGGTGAGAAGGTAAATAGCATTCTGTGCAGTCCAGTGTCTAGTCATGCCTGCCACATGTCCATGGAAACATCTCCAGATGCAGACAGCGCTGGCTCTTTGGCTTTGAAACAGAGATGAGCACTGAACCCTAGAGTCAGATGTGACTGGCTTCCGAGCAAGGTTGACTTTTACCGTTACCCTATTGTCCTTTTTTTAATGATGTAAACCAATTTAGCTTCTTTATAAGAGGAAGGCAGGGTAAAATATTTTTTTTAATTTTATTAATTTTATTAATTATTTAAATAAATGCCAGCTGTGATGGAAGAAGGCACCTGACTTTTCCCTGGAGGTCTACAGCAGGGGTGCCCAAACTTTTCGGGCCACGGGCTGGTCACGTGGTTCAACGGGCTGGTCATGTCATTCCTCCTACCAGAAGTGGAAGTAAAATGTGCCTCGAAATCTGTTTGCAACAGGATGAGATAGAGTTTAAGCTGCCATTTTCTCTGCTTAAAGTGGTCTATAGCCGTGATGGCGAACCTTGGCACTCCAGATGTTCTTGGGACTTCAATTCCCAGAAGCCCAAGCCCCCATGAATCCACACAAATGGGTTTACTATGTTTCATCTGGCCCGTGCCGCCCTCATAGCTCCTGGAAGTGGAAGTAAAATGTGCCTGTATGGAGGAAGGGTTAACCCGGAAGAGCCTTAACCATATGGGCGCGTTTAACTTCTGCTTCCGGGAGCGATGAGAGTGGCACGGGCCGGATGAATCACAGCAAACCCATTCGTGTGGGTTCATGGGGGCTTGGGCTTCTGGGAATTGAAGTCCAAGAACATCTGGAGTGCCAAGGTTCGCCACCATGGGTCTATGGGGATCTGTAGGACTCCTGGGGAAATAATCAGACTCCTTTTCATAGAATCATCATTGGGAGGGGCAGAAAGAATCCAGGTCAAATCAGATCTGACATATGGCCATCCAATTTCCTCCCAAGGAAAGAGTGCTCAGCACCTCCTGAGATCATTGGTTCTCTTATTGGAGGGATGACTGGGGGTTCTGGGAATTAAAATCCAAAAGTAACTTTTCCAAGCTCTCAGGGAAGAGGGATCTCAAGTCACCTATGATTTTACTAAATGACTTCCCAAAACTTTAGTTAGTAGTGCACACGCACGCACACACACACCTCAGATTTGCAAATGCACATCATAAATTAAAATAAGAATAGAAATTTTGTGTCAGAAATTATTCTGGGTTGAAAGGATTTTTTCTGGAGGATGAATATAAAATGTGCCCAGAAGCAGTTGGTAAAATTCCACTCATCCCTGGCATGGAAAGGGAAATCCTTCCCTGCCAGCCTCTTGGCCCCACCAAAGCAACCAGGTGGGTCTCCCTGCAGGTAGCCAGGCCCAAAATGTGGATGACAGCCGCTCCAACCTTTAAGAAGCAATGGGAATCCCCTTCAGAATCTCTTAGCCCGGTCTGATTTTGGACACCTTTTGCACAGGGATATTCAAGCAAGCAGGTGGCAGGAGCTTCATCATCATCATCATCATCATCATCATCATCATTACCAAAGCATCCTGCCACCTGCTTGAGAAAACAACCCCCTTTTTTAAAAGAACACGTCAGCTTGCTGGTGGGAATAAATTAAAGCCTTCTCATTCTCTCTTCCCCCATCCCTGCCAATTCTTTCTCACCTCGCTGGGTGTTTTAAAATCTTTCCATATCCGGTTACTTTGGGAGAAAGAACTGCAAAGCTCAGCATTTTGCACACAATTGACAGGTTGGCACCTGGCAAATGCAAGGCGTTTTCTTCACCTTTCAGAAGAATCTGGGCAAGTCCTTCTCTTGCCTGTCCTTCACCTTACAGTCGCTTTCCACCACTATCTGTTGGTCCCAGGGATGCAGTGGAGCCAGGGCTCAATGGGTTGAGGACATCCGGCTTCACTAGGGACTGCAGTGGCATGGTGGCGAAGACCCTGAACTTGACGACTGGAAGGTCGGCAGGTCAAGAGTCAGAGGGCCGAGTGCTGCACAACAGAGTGAGCTCACATCTCTGTCCCAGCTCCTGCTAACCTAGCAGTTCGAAAGCAAGAAATGGCAAGTAGATATATAGGTACCACTTGGGTGGGAAGGTAAACAGTGTTCCATGCACTCTGGTCTTTAGTCATGCCTGCCACATGTCCATGGAAATGTCTGCAGACACAGACAGCACTGGCTCTTTGGCTATAAACAGAGATGAGCCCTGACCCCTAGAGTCAGATACGACTGGCTTTAATAGCAGGAGATCCCTGATTCACAATGGTTGTGGTTGTGGCTACCACTTCGAAACATTCGCTGGGGCTGGGTAACTTTCTCCGCCTCGTCTGCCTTTCAAGATTGCTGTGAGGACAGGATAGAGAGGAGAAACTGGAACTCCTAAGAAGAAAAGTGGGAAATCAGGACAACAAAGGACTGGATTGCATATGGATAGGAATCAAATTATCCCCCCCCCCCCCCCGTCACTGGGTGCCATGTTGTTCCATCCAAAAGCTGGCACTGAATATGAATTAGCTCTAGCCTCCCTTTCCTACAGACAAGCAGTCTAATTATAGGTGCCATGACATGTTCATGGGGTTGTTTTGTGTGAGGTTTTCAATTGGTGTGTTGGAGGCAGGTCAGCAGGCAACACATTCAAGGTGTGCACAGGAATGGTATGCAAATGTCCCACTATGTATACATTCCACACACATGACCATTCTGTCCGTGGTACATTGTAGGTGCAATATCTGCCAACATGGGAGAATGAATTGCCTATGCAAACAGGTGTGTGTCTGTCTGTCTGTCTGTCTGTCTATCTGCCTATCTCTCTGTGGGTTTGTTCTAGGCTTGTGCATGTACCACATTTGCATTTTGCTTGTATGAGTTATGGATCAACCCTAAAGATTCTTAGTTTGCCAGATGCACTTTGGCTTCTGTGAAATATAAAGTGAGAATATTGAGCACCCCTGTGCTGCTTTGGGGGACTGCGGTGACTCAGTGGTTAAGAAGCTCGCCTTGTAAGCTGGAAGGCCGGTAGGTCAGCAGTTCGAGACGCAGGGACTGCATGACAGATTGAGCGCCCATCGTCTGTCCAAGCTCCTGCCAACCTAGCAGATCAAAAGCAAGAAGTTGCAAGTAGATAAACAGGGACCACTTGGGTGGGGAAAGATCTTGGGGACACGAAAGGAGCCTCATCCGGGCATCCCTCTGAGTGGAGTTTCTCCAGCAAAAATCCTTTCAATCCACAATAATTTCTGACACATAATTATTATTATTTATTTATGTGCATTTGGTTAGAGGCACCTTTCACTCAAAATTTCATCTCTGTCTTGCATTAGTCGGGTTCTACCTGAGTGGGCGGCATATATAAATATGACTAATAAATAAATAAATAAAAATTAGGTTTTTTTTTCAGATTTTACACAACTGAGCATGTATGAAAACAAACACACACACACAGAGGGAGAGAGAGACCCCACCCCACCCCTCCAATTGTCAGAAGTAAAAGAGGCTGAAGGAATTTCACCCTAGGTCCGTCTGCTTCTGGTTCCCCCACAGTATGTAGCTTGGGTCACTTTCTTGAGACACCTACCTTAGTTTGCTCTGAAGGCATTTCCTTCTAGAGCTCCCTGCCTTCAGCTCTTCATATGGGCTGGCACTAAAAGGGGATTTGCAGAGAGGTGCACTGTAGTTTCGTCTCTGGTTGGCCCCGGTCTATTTGCAAAAGACAAGAACAAGTGATGGGGCAGGTTTTCCTTGTGGAGGTCATCTCCAGTTCTAGAACAGGCATAGAGGAAAAACCTCCTGCTTTCAACCCTGTGATTCTGAAAGGCAGAGCTTGGGAAAGTTCTTAGGAAGGAGTGGGGGACACTGGGACCTGGAATCCTAAAAGTAATATTGCAATTTTTATTTTTGAAAAATAACCTTTCCCCTCCCTATAAGGTAAGCCCACGGTCTCCCTTGCTCTAAAGCCAGTCATATCCAACTCTAGGGTTCAGTGCTCATCTCCATTTACAGCCAAAGAGCCAGCACTACATACATTTTTATGGTCATGTGGCAGGCATGACGAGACACCGGAATGCACAGAACGCTGTTTACCTTCCCACTAAAGTGGCAACTGTTTATCTCGTTGCAATTTTTTTTTCTTTCAAAACTGCTAGGTTGGCAGGAGCAGGGACAGGTTATGGTTGTTCACTCTCTATACAGTTCAATAGATAGATGGCACATTCCCAGCAAGTAAATGGATAAGCAGTGGTCACATGCCCTACCTAAGCATCTCTTGAAACCCTGACGCCTCCCCACCCCACCCTCCATGACATGTCATTCTTATTATTCAATTCAGTGGAGGGAGCCCCAAAGGCCATTCATTGTTAATTACTCATTCTCAAATTTCTCCCTTGTGGGGCGTGTGCCCCACGTTGGGAACCACGGGAACTGAAGAATGATGACATGTCCTCCCCTTCTGTCACTCCAAGAAGGACCAGAATGAGCCCCAAACTCGGTCAGTTAACACTCCCACACACCTATATACAAAATGACTCACCTGTGCTGTCTTGTCTGTCTGTGTGTGGCAGCTCAGCCCTTTCACTCGCCCCCCCCCCCCTTTCCACACCCCAGGCATGCCCGGGCCACTTCCGGCCCACTTTCCGCCGCCCCCTTCCTGGCCCATTGACCTAGATCCATCACAACTGGGCAAGGGGGGTGGGTGGGTCGGTGGGTGGAAAGGGTGCGGGAAGGGGGGGTGGGTGGGAGGATTCGAACTCCTTTCCCTCCGGAGCCCCTGGGCAAGAGAGAGGCTCCCCCTAGCGCCCGTGCGCCTGCACTGCCTCTCTCTCTCTCTTCTGCACAAGGAGGGACACACGGACACACACACACACACACACATTCTAGCAATTAAAAAATTACAAAAATCAAAACTATCCATGGTGTGTGTGTGTGTGTGTGTTGGAGAGACGCGACGCGATGGCGAGCGCGGTGCTCCCCCCGCGCCCCCCCCCCCCGCAAGCGGTGCCAGGCGCGCGTCACGCGGCGAGATTTGCCTTATTGGGTCTCCCTGGCCCGCATCCTGAGTCCATTTATGGGCATTTACGTCACGCGCCGCCTGGGCTGGGGAAACTCCAGAAATGGAAACGCCGGCCCGGAGCGGAAGGCGCCAGGCAGGTATAAAAGGGACGCCGCCGACGCCGCGGCTCTTTGCTTACAAACACAAGGCAGGGAGCGGGAGCGGGACTGGGACCGGGACTGGGACTGGGGGGGAGGAGGAGGAGGAGGGGCGAGCGAGACACACCTGCGCAGCCCTGGGCCAGGGGAGGGCACCTGTGGAGGCCGGAGGGAAGGCAGGTGCGCAGGTGGGGGCCAGCCCTGGGCAACCCCCCACCCCCTGCAGAGCCACACCGAGCCAGCCCCCCCTCCTCTCCCCCCCCACTCGGTCCATCCGCTCCTCCTTGAGGACTAGCAGCTTCGCCTCTGCGATCCACCTGCCCAAAGGAGACCCCCTCCCCCTCCTTCTCCTGTTGGCCTTCTTCTTCTTCCTCCTCCTCGGACATGTTGAACCTCGCGGATTTCTCTCGCCAGGACTCGCTGGATGCCAAGCGCCCGCTGGACTCGGGGGGCGCCCAGATTTCGGGGTGCCCAGGGCAAGACCACCCTAAACCCCCGCAACAACTTTCGACAGAGCAGCTGCGGGAGGGAGACCCCCGATTCCAACCAGGTAAGGAGGCCTTTGGGGTTCCCCATGCAGAGGGAGGGCTTTTGCACGGCAAGCCACAGGTAGGCAGGTGGGTTGATGGAGCGCATAGTTCAGGTTGGCCGACTGTTCGGATCTCCACCTAAATGGATTAAAATGGGAATCGGGCAGAACCAGGCCCTTCCCAGAAGGGCATTTTAGGGTTCCTCTATGGCCAGAGAACAATCTGTTGTTGGCAGGGAGAAAGATCAAGCATCACATGGAAGGAGGGGGGGGACCAATTTCCAGGTGGGCCCTGTTCCCATTTCAACCCCTCCTTCCCTGAGAATCACAATTCTTAGAATCGTAGTCCATTCTGGGGCCCTACCTTTAACAGTCCAAACAAAAGGAGAGGTATTGGGGGGAAAAATACAGGTAGGTAAGCTTTTGAGATCACAGATCTCTTCTTCAAGTGAGAAGACAGGTAGGCATGTGTCTGTTCGCTAATGTGAGGCTTTATGGGGAAGTGGGGCCCCCAAGATTTTCCTTTGTGGTCAAAAGAGATGCTTTGTGGTATCTTTGTGATATCTTGAGATGTAATGCAGGAAAAAAGGCCCTCCAGACTTTCTGCTGGGACTTATCAGTCCGCTGTAATAGTGTTCGGGGTTTTTTACCTAGAGTTGTTAAGTTTCACCAAGAAATCTAGGATACAATGCACAGGATGCCCCTCAACATGCACTGAGGAAGACCTTATGGTTGGCAAAAGGAAATGCTGTTGATGTGGCGCGATATTGGGCAGATGTCACCTAGTCCTTTTGATTCCTTTTGGCCTTAGATATGTTAATTTTAGCTTTGTATGTTATTAGATGCTGGTGGTGCCTCTGAGACGAATAAAGAAAGATCCAGAAATCCAAAAAAAATCTGACTCTGAAAAAAACCTAAGACCTTTTGAGCAATTAATTCTCTATCTTCAAGACTTGTAGAACATGTTGCTTTGATTGTGCCTGGCTTCTTAATCTCTAATCTGTCAACTGATTGGAGAGAAAGAGACTCTGTGTATGCTCAGGAACATGGATCCCTTGAGTTTTTGTTTCACAGGATCTAGGGGACCAATAAACCCTAGATCAGTGATGGGTGAACAATGTCACTCTAGCTGTTTTTGAACTACAGTTCCCAGAAGCCCTGATGAGCAGGAGTGCTGGCTTGGGCTTCTGGGAATTGAAGTCCAAGAACACCTGGAGAGCCAAGGTTCACCATCACTGCCCTAGAAGGTTCAAGCTGGTTCAAGGAATCTAGCTCTGACAGAACTGGAGAGTCCAAAAGGACCTCAAGGGTAATTGGCTATGAACATTTGCTGATATAGGCAACCCAGAGCATTGCAAACAAGGCGAATGAAGGAGTGAAGCTTTGACTCTGCCTCATGGAAGGAGAAACATGAAGCAGGAATGTGTGCAGCATTATATAAAATACCATAAACCAAGTTGAACTTGAGGATTGGGTGGGAAATACACCAGGGTTAAGAAGGGCAATGTTTCTGGCTCTCAGATATGAGCTTGGCTCAGTGATGGGCAGTCTTGGCCTGCAGCTGTTCTTGAACTTCAATTCCCAGAAACCTTGACCAGCTGGTGTGTTGACTTGGGCTTCTGGGAATTGAAGTCCAAGAACAGCTGGAGGGCCAAGACTGCCCATCTCTGGCTTGGCTGATTCATGTTTCAGCTAGAAACGCATGGGCTGATGCCTTACATCTGGTCAAGCTCAGTGCTGAATGCTCTAAACTGGCAGCTGCTCCTGGGACAACATGGAGCTGGAATCTGAGACCGGTGGCAGCTACTGACTCCAATTTCAGGGGTTTTGTAAATCCACTCTGGGTTTTCATTTGGATTTTAAGGTGTTATCCAATCTTCTGAACTCAATTTGGGGATACATTTCAGCACCTTGGATAGCTCCTGTAAAACACAAGCTAAACCCTGCAGTGGATTTACTATCTCTAGAACTGGGATCACTAGTCACCACTGTCTGGGACCTTTCATGTGTAAAACATATATGGCACATGCATTAGATCTGTGATGGCAAACCTTGGCACTCCAGATGTTCTTGGACTTCAATTCCCAGAAGCCCAAGCCCCCATGAATCCGCACGAATGGGTTTACTGCAATTCATCCGGCCCGCGCTGCCCTCGTCACTCCTGGAAGTGGAAGAAAAATGCCCGTACAGGCACGTTTTTCTTCCACTTCCAGGAGTGATAAGGGCAGTGCGGGCCAGATGAATTGCAGTAAACCCATCCGTGTGGATTCATGGGGGCTTGGGCTTCTGGGAATTGAAGACCAAGAACATCTGGAGTGCCAAGGTTCACCATCACAGCATTAGATGGTCTGCACTCTTCACAAAACTGTGTCCTGCTTTCTCTTGTGATAGGCTTCTGCCTTTATACCCATCTTTTCTTTTGTAATTGAAAAAAATGTGTTTCTTCCCTTTTAGGTAACTTTATGGGAGCCTCGATGAACCCTGAAACGGCAGACTACTATTTCCCCTCACCCCTGTCCTCTCCACCTGTCAACTACACAGGAAGCTTCTTCATCAAGACAGAGCAATGCCAAGACCAAGAGTCCCTTTTCAACCTGATGTCAGGCATCTTAGGCCTGTCTCCATTCTCATCTTCGGAGGCCCACCAGAGGCCACCAGAGGCCATCTACAGTGTCCCTGAAGCTCTACAAAACCACCTGGATTTCTATTCCTCTTGTCAACCTGAACTCAACATCTCTGTCCAGCCGTCTTTGGCTGGACAAAGTTATCCTACCTTCTCCAGTCCAGAAAGCATCCACCAGCAGGTCCAGATGTCTCCTGATGTGCAGGCTTCATCGCAATGTCTTTTCAGTGAAAAACTGTTGGACACGAAGCAGGACATTAAGCTCTCCACCCTTTCTCCATCTCTGGAGAAGTTCAAGGCTCCTTGTTCTCAATGGGACCCTCTTGGCCAACCTCAGAATTATCTGCCACTGGAATATCCTTCTTCGGAGGCATTCCCTTCCGTGGAGACAAGCCAGACCATGTTCCCCCGTCTGCCATCTAAAACGGAGGATGTGCTCTCTGTCAGCTGCCAGTCTGAACTCAACAGCCTCTCTGAACAGTCAGGATCCTTTGGGCAAAGCCTGGATTTCAGCTGCCAGTCTGGCACTTTCCCCGCACAGAGCCAAATCCCCAGTGACTTTGTGGAAACTAAAATCCCCGCTCTCCCACCCTCGCTCCTCCAAGATTTTGACCTGTCTCTACCCCAGCCTGAGCTGGTGCCCAGCTTGATAAACCCCAACGACCAGAGGTTGCCCACCATCTGCTCTCCCTCTTCACTGGTCTCCATGGTGGACTTCCTCGCTCATGCCTCCAGTTCTTCAGCTAATGCTTTAGGGCCTAGTAGGAACTCTAGTGTCCTCGTGGAGCCCAAGAAGAGACCCCGCAGGGGGAAGTGCACATCCAAATGCTTCTGCCCCAAACCCCATGAGAAGGCCTTTGCTTGTCCGGTGGAGAACTGCATCCGGAGCTTTGCAAGGTCTGATGAGCTCAACCGTCACCTCCGGATCCACACCGGTCACAAGCCCTTCCAGTGCCGGATCTGCCTGCGGAACTTCAGCCGTAGCGACCATCTGACCACCCACATCCGGACCCACACAGGGGAGAAGCCCTTCTCCTGTGATGACTGTGGCCGCCGGTTTGCCCGGAGTGACGAGAAGAAGAGGCATAGCAAAGTCCACTTGAAGCAGAAAGCCAGGGCCGAGGAGAAGCTGAAAGGGCTTGGGTTCTACACCGTTGGACTCTCCTTCGGGACCCGCTAAAAGCCTTGGAGAAGCCACTATACATCTTGGTTATTAAGAAGATCAATGGGGGATCAATGGATTTTTAAGGCACTTTGCTGGGATATTCAGCTTAGGAAGCCCTCTCCCAAACAGTTCGTTCTTACAGAAGAAGGATGGCCAGAAGAGGAAGGAGCAATTTGGCCCACTCAGACATCATCTTGTTGGGTCAATTGGTTCTGTTTCAGGGGATCAGGGAAGAAGGCTTTCTCAAAGTTGAACGAATGAAAGAAAAGGACAAAAAATGGCCTAGTGAACTACAGCTGTCATTCTATACTCAACTATGATGGATCTCAGGCGAAGGAGGAGCATACAGTAGCAGCTAAGCTGTTTCAGCACCACAATCTGTGGCCAGCTCCGGAGGACTTCTACGTATCAGCACTATCTGAGCTTGGACAGATCCCGGCAGAGCTCTATATGGGAACAAGAAGCAGTACAGGAGTTTCCTCCCGGAACCTTTCTTTTGCATTTAGCTACTGTATAGTTAAAGAGGAGTCTAAATAGCTGCTATTTTATTTAGGGAAGACAACAACCTTGTAAATGTTACTATTTAAAATGAGCTGACCCCTCTTTTCCAAACACTAGCACTTTAATGGACCTTTTCCAGGAAAGAGGGTAGTTTTTGTAAAGTTAGTTGGTATTTTTAAAGCCAGAAATACATTTGTCTCATGTTAAAGTCACAAAAGGGGAGGAAGGAAGGGTCTATTTTTGTGTATATAAATTTAGCACAACTTACTGCTTTGCTAATGATGTAAATTGCTGGAATTGACCTTTTTTTTTTTTGGTTAATGAATGAGTTGTACATAATTGAGAATAAAGGTTTTTGTCTTTTTAAAAAATGTGAATTTCCCCTTGGTATAAAAACAGGATGTGTCAAGGTTATTGCAAAATGGTGTTTATTTTTACAATAAAAACAACTAGTTTTAACTGAATGAGGGGACATTCTTGAGTCTTTGTCTAACCCCAAACTTGAGAGACTGCACTGACCTGAATGAATGTATGGCAAAAATAGCCAAACCCTTGGTTTGTTTTTTTATTGAAACCACCAGCATCTCAGATATTGTTAGGAAAGTGTGATATTTATCCCCCAACTAGTAGCTAATCTGCATCAGGCCTAGTAAGAACTCATATGGAAGGTCACCAGAGAATAGCAGGAAACCCCAGGTAGGCATGGAGTGAAACAGCACCAAACCCTAGTGAGATGTAACAATTTTAATTAATTAATTAATTAATTTATATTTTTTAAAAAATCCATCCAATGGACTCTGGGCAGTGTACACAATTTAAAACCAATATAAAACAATTCTAAAACCCTTGAACATCATAGTGGACCAGTTCTGAACTTGATGGATCTCAAATTTCTAACACATAGATCTTGTGATTTTAGTTCCAATCTTCCTGTGAGCACTTTCTGATTTGCTTTTGCTTACTTTCCATCTCCATACACTGGCTATATCCATTTAGGGCAACTCCTGGGTGTCTGTACAATGAAACACAAGCTGGGTAGCAAGGAAACCATACCCCAAAACCTCTGATGGTTCTCATTCAGTAGCCTTCCCATGTAGAGAGGTTTCTCTCCCACCCTCCAGGACATCCCCAGAATGAATAAGCACAGCCGATGCAAAGAAAGGTCAGAAAGTCCAACCAGACTTTTCCAAAGAGCTGTCGGAGCCTGGGACATACAGTAAGTGGCCAACTGGTAGCACAGGCAGCAGGGCAAGCAAACTCAAGTTCAACCAGCAAACCTTAACCAGGTCCAAGGTAAAGACAGAAGCAGACAAAGGAACAGGGCTAGTCCCATAAAGCAAGGCAGGAGCCAGACAACCACGAAGGCAACTGAAGCAGGATACCTTTGGGGCCGGAGCAGGAAAGGGTCCACGCAAAACACCATTGGAAGTCCAGAAGCCTTTGCAACTGAGGCAGCTTCTAGGAGGAAGGACAGGTTCTTCTATAGCCTTTCCCCCAGGGATACAAGGCAGAGTTCATGAGGGCCCTACCTAGTAGCTAGAGCAAAGTGTTGGTCTCATCCTGCAACTACCATAGCTGCTTCAGATCCTGGCAGCAGCTGAAGAAGAATAAAGGTGTGTCTAGTTCCCACGGCAGCCCAGCTGGTGGCAAGAGGAGCCCGATGGCGTTCCTTCTTGTGTCCTCCATGAGAAAGGAAGAGCCAGGAATACGGAAGGCACATAATAACATATTGCTTTTCCCATCTCCAGCAAAGCTAAACATGTAAAGCCATTCGTATCTGACTCTAGAGGGTTGGTGCTCATCTCCAAAGAGCCAGCATTGTAGACATTTCCATGGTCATGTGGCAGGCATGACTATAATAATAGCAATAGCAATTACACTTCTATACCACCCCATATAAGCACTTAGTGCACTCTCTAGTTGGTTCACAAGCTACAGTAATTAGTAATTTGCCCCAACGTGCTGGGTCCTCATTTTATTAACCTCAGAAGGATGGAAGGCTGAGTCAACCTTTATTCCTGGTCAGCATCAAACTCACAATGTTCTGGCTGCAATAGAGCAGTTTAACCACTGTGCCCCCAGGACTCTTAGCTGTTACCTTTCCTGCCCAGGTGGTCCCTATTTATCTACTTGCAATTTCTTGCTTTTGAACTGCTAGGTTGGCAGGAGCCAGGACAGAGACAGAAGCTTACTCTGTGGTGCAGTACTTGGGTCTCAAACTACTACTGACTTGCTGACCTTCCGGCTGTAAAATTTAGCATCTTAACCGCTAAGCCACTGCAGTCCCCAAGCTAAACAAGTGACTATACTAATGCTAATTAACTTGTGAACAGCCCCAAAGAGTGCACTAAGCGCTATGGAGTGGAATTGAAGTCTGGTTGCTATTGCTATAGAGCCGTGTTTCCCAACCCTTGGATTTTGGACTTCAATTCCCAGATGCCTCAGTCAATTCCCCAAAGCACTGATCAGACGATGTACTGACTAGGGCTTCTGGGAATTAAAGTCCCCCTGTGGGTTGTGGGCCCCATGTTGGGAACCATGGCTATAGAGTAGTGATGGCACTCCAGCTGTTCTTGGACTGCAATTCCCAGAAGCCCACGTCAGCACTCCTGCTGATCAGGGTGTCTGGGGATTGAAGTTCAAGGACATCTGGAGTGCCAAGGTTGGCCACCACGGCTATGAAGCCTTTCCTGCATGTCTTGGTAAGGAACATCAAGGAATTCAGCAAGAGAGCAAGTGGTTCCAAAGTGCCCGTTCCCCATTCATTGTGAAAGAGAACTTCCCAGCGGCTGTGTGTGTCTGTGCATGCCTTGCGTGTGTGTGTGTGTGTGTCTTCACCAAAGAGAGCCTCCCTCTTTTCCAATTCTACAGGGTGGGTTTGTTTTCCCTTTCCGCCGTTGTTCCCATAACAACCGTACACTGTTGGGAAGCCAAACACTTGCTCTCCTTTGTACGCTTACATCAGACACCTGCCCAGATTCCTTTGCTCAACTCTGAAGGCAGAGCTTCACATCACACAACGCAAACACCTCCATGCCCTTTCTCAGTCCCAGGATCTGACCCTGGTGGCTCATGGCCTGCTGATCCTTGAGCATCTTATCCTTCTTCAGAGGCATTTCCTTCTGCGGAGACAAGCCAGACCATGCTAATGAACTTGTGATCTGCCGGTTCCAGACCACTGAGTAACCCTGGAAACACTTTCCAATGGAAGGAAGTTGTGTCCAGGTCAAGAAGCACCATTGCCCAGCTTGGCTTTTGAAGCATTTCATGGTGGAGACCTGACCTGGCCCTTGTGGTTCCAACCTGGCTCTCTGGTGACCTCTAGACAGCCACATGTTCTTCCCAGGGATTCATTTGCTGTGTTATTTCCCAGGATTTGTATGGTTCTCCTCCCAACAATGCAAAAAAGGTTGGAAGGTCTCTGTCACAGCTGGTTTTCTGGCAATAAGAGCTTCTTCACACTGGTATTTCTGTCTCATCTGGTCCTGCCCCACCACCCCAAGGAACCTCTCCGAAATGAAATTTGGTCCACAAGCCAAAAAAAGATGTCCCATTATTGCTCCAGAGTGGCTTTTGCTAAGCTGGTGGTTGTTGAATGCTGGACGCTGGACTCTAATACATCTGGACGGCACCAGGTTGGAGAGGGCAGCAATAGTCTTTCTCTCTCTCTCCTCCCAACAAGGGAGACCTGCATTTAACCTTCTGCTCTACATTCTCACAATCAGATGTTGAGGGTGGAGAGACACTTTTTAAACATCTTTCTTTGCTGTAATGGTACGGCAAAGGTAAAGGCACCCTTGTCGTGAGAATCCCAAGGGACGTTATTGTCCTTTGAATTTCTTTATATTCACTTAGTTACATTATAGTTTAGTACACTCTCTTAAGTTTACTCACAGTAAAACCTCGGATAACAACCACATCACATAACACTACAATCAGATAACGACCTGATATTTTGGGGGGGGGGGGATTGCATCGCATAATGCTAAAATCCTATGGGATGCATCAGATAACACTCGCTAAAGCCTGTGCCAGTTACAATGCATCTCTATGGAGTTTTGACATTATCCGATGCATCCCATAGGATTTTAGCATTATCCGATGCATGCATCGGATAACACTAAAAATTAGATAACACTAAGACTTGTGGAACCAAGTTTTAGCATTATCCGAGGTATTACTGTATGTTGTTTGCATTCCAATACACATTCCAGACAGGAATACGTCATGAGGCATTTTGGTTGCTAAGCAGCATTGTCAAGCAGTTAGACACCTGCGAGGATTTCTCAAGCATGTGCATTAGCATTTCTCAAGCATGCACATTAGCATTTGAACGGAAGGTGAACCCAAGGTAACAATGGGTCATTTAACTCAAAGGAGGGGAGATGAACTCCACCCAGTCCTCAACTGGAAGAAGACAGCTATGCTTTGACATTCACACTTTCAACCATCCACCCAAGAAGAGAGGAGAAAGGTAAAACTCTCATGCAGTATCATGGGACACCTGAACACCTGTGAGAGGAGTTACATCATTAGTTACATCATGTGTCTGGGAAAACACCTGTTAGACACAACATCCCCACATATCTCACATCCTAGAGGGAGGTGTGAGTTAGCCCAAATTAGATTTTTAAAACCCCATTAATTTAGGGACCGATATAGAGAGATTGGGGAACTTATTTCAGACTAGCAAGGGTTGCCCGGCGTTGCCGGGCTTTTTGGGGGGTTTTCTTTTTTAAAAAATATGAGAAATGGTTTTGGATGTTTTTTGTTGTATGTGTATTTAAATTAGTTATGTTATTTTTAAAAAATATTGTTTTTTTATACGTAGTTAGTGTTTTAAACTGTTATTAAAAAAATTGGATTTTAAAAAGAGAAAAGGTTGATATATATTTTTCCCAATAATTGCATTTGTAAAAATAATGTTTTCCTCTGTGGTTTTTGGTGATAGGTGTACTTTGGATAAGATTTTTTTTAAAATGTGTAAGTGTACGTTTTGTGTTGATTGTTGGAGATCAATTTGAATTCATTGAGTGTAATTTTTCCTGTGGCCACTTGGTGGTGCGGTTCCGTAATGTTTTAATGTTGACTTTGTCCTGGCCTGTGTATTCTTCCTGTTATTTTCTCATTTCAATTCTGATTCTCGGTGAGGCTGCACGTGTCTTGGTAAGTTGTGATCTCTGTTTTGTTAGGGGTAGTTTTGTTGTGATTTTTGGGGGGTGGGGGGTTGTTTCTGTCCTTGTTTTTTTTATTGTTTGTGGAAGATTTTCTTTGTAATTTTTATGTTTAGTATTGTTGTTTTTTTAATGTTGTTGTTTGTGTTTTTGGTGTGGGTATTTCTGTGGGCCGGGCTCGGTGGCTGGGTGGCCCATGGAAATACCATGTGGTGGTAGGCTGGGGGTTGTTTCGCTGGCCGGACTCGTTGGAATATCTACGCCGGCGGCCCGTGGTGGGGATGGGGGCATGGTCATTGGGTGTAAGGAAGGTTGGGCTAGGTGGTGGGGAGGGGAGCTGTAGTGTGTTATGGTGCTTTGTGTTTGTGGAGTTGTGCTTTGTTTTTGTGGAATCGTGAAAGTAGATCGTTTTTCCCCTTTAATATCAGTGGGTGGGGGCTGCGATCCCCCTCCCCGCTGGCTACCCTAGTTTTGGGAGGTTTGTTGGGATAAAAGGTGTATATCGGCCCAACACTTCTGGACACAGAGGAACAGGCAGAGAGGAACGATCCCCCACCCCCCCTCCTTAAAACAACTCCATTTTTAAAGAGAAGAAAATACGGAGTTTTTTTAAGGAGGGGTGGTGGGGGATCGATCCTCTCTGCCTCATCTTTTGTTTCCAGATGGGTTGGGGCAATATAGTCATTTTATCACCACAAACCTCCCAACACTAGGGTAGGCAGCGGAGAGGGGGATCGCCACCCCCTCCCACTGATGTTAAAGGGGAAACTCCATTCGGGAGCTTCAGGCGCCGCGGGTGAGTAAAAGAAAGCCGGCTGGTGTTTGCTTGCCTGTGAGCTGTTTTTCTTTTTAATTTTCCGGGCGCCGTTTTCCTCAGCGTTCTGCGTGGGCGCGCAGGATGCTGGGGCTTGTAGTTATCGGTTGGTGCTTTGTGTTTTTGCTGGGTTTTTTAAAAATGCTTTTGTTGCGATTGGCTGCGGCTCGTGTCCGAACGCTGCGCCGTGCGAGAGCCTCTCAGCGTGATTGGCTCTGGCACGGCGCAGCGCAAGGAATGTTGGGAAGTGAAGTTTTTTCCCTTTCTTGCCGTTTGTGGGGCTGAGGCCCCCGTGCCGGATTTTTAAATCCTTCGTTGACCTGCGTAGGCAATTCGGCCGTGCGCACGAAGGGTGGGTGCGGGTCAGTAGGGCGACGCATAGCAACCTATAGCCAGTTCCAACGGTGAACACTTGGTTTTATAGGTTAAGATAAGCGAGAGCCTACACCAGTCTTGACATCAAGATGATTCTCTAGGAAGACATGTGGGCCGTATGGCTCGGAGTCTTTGCCAAATCCAGCTGGGCAAACAGACTAAGGTTTTGACAGAACAATGACTTCTTAGAAAATTTAGTTCTTTGTTATTTTGATTAGATGTCTTAAGTTTAGGATAGATAGAGGGGTCCTACCTATGGACCTGATAGAGTATTTAGGGATTAAAAGTCTAGTTAGATTCATTGCTTCGATCTGTATTCTGCTTATTTTGTGGATGAAAATACTTCTTCAATAAAACGTCTCAAAGACATCGAGAAAGCCTTGTCTTTGAACCAAGAGGGAGTGCGGAGCCGAAGCAAGCGAAGGGGCTGTGGCCAAGCAAAAGGCTACACATCTTTGCAAGGGCTTAACCTTGAGAGTGGACTCTATTCAAAGAGGGCATTGGCTTGGGAGTGATAAGGTTGCCATGGGTATCCTGTGGAGGACACCTGCATCCCGTGCCAGGCCTGGGAATCATATCAACTAAGGCATCCCAGACTTTGAAGGTAAAAACTATCTTCAGGGGGCAGTTTCCCAGAGCCGGGTCCACTCTGTGTGGTGAGTGGGAAGGTGGCTATTTTAAAAAGACTGTGTCTCAGCCGAGCTACCACATTTCCCAGCTTCAAAATGAAGCGTGGCTATCTTTCCATCTGCAAACGAAGACTGAGGGTCAGCAGGCCGTCAGAACCCAAAGGGAGTGCCCATGGGGGCGTGTGTGTGGGCCCCTTCCAGGACAACCCTTGCTCGAGAGCCAGTCATATGTGACTCTAGGGTTCAGTGCTCATCTCTGTTTATAACCAAAGAGCAAGTGCTGTCTCCATCTGCATATATTTTCATGGTCATGAGGCAGGCATGACTAGACACCAGAGTGCACAGAATGCTGTTACTTTTCCTGCTGAAGTGGTCCCTATTTATCTACTTTCAATTTCTTGCTTTTGAACTGCTAGGTTGGCAGGAGCTGGGACAGAGATGGGCGCTCACTCCATCGTGCAGTACTCGGGTATCAAACTCTGACCTTCCAGTCTTCAAGTTCAGTATCTTAACCACTTGAGCCATCGCAGTCCCTATGTAATGGACCTACATCTATATCTACAGTAGTGCCTGGAGATTAAGAAAAAATACCTCTAGGAAGGAAGAAGAAATCAATATAATCCCTGCAATGGGAAGATCTATCTGTCTAATTTAATTTAATTTAATTTAATTGTCAAATTTATATACCGCCCACTCGGCCAAAGCTGACTCAGGGCGGTTCACAATGACAATTTAAAAACTTGTTAAAAACAGTTAAAACTATCCACCCCCTAAAACAAGGGGTGCAGGATCTATCTATCTATCTGTCTATCCATCCATTCTTTCTTTCTTTCTTTCCAAAGACAGCTGGAAACCTCGGTTGGATAACACATGATTTTATGATTAAAAGGGTGCAAAAGAAACGGTGCTTTCAAATGAGTCGGTCCACTTATAGAACCTTTGCAGCTGTGTCAGTAGGATATAATGAAGAAATCAAAAAGATTAGCAGAATAATCTGTTTATTCCAACATTACAAAATTAGCCAGTGAGCTCTGTAGGATGTTAATGAAAATGAGAAAAGCCACTGTGTGACCCATAGTGAAATCAAAGTGATGGAGAATTTCAAGATACGTTATTTTAAAAATAAAAAAACCTAACAACAGCAATCTGGGAGTTAGTAAACTATTGTTTTGGTAGTGCATGAAATCCTATGTACAGAGTGGAGTCTTGGGGGATGTCACAAAACCTGCTTTGCCTTACATGCTCTTGGGTCCTGAGAGGAAGAGAGAGAGGGGTGGCATCCAGACATTGCAGCTAGCAAACCCCCAGGACTTTCCAGATGACTTTCATTTGTGGAACATGTTGGAGCTGAACTATGCACAGCCGACTGCCTTGCTTTCCAATTTCTTCTTCTTCAGGTGCAGTATCCGTTCCAGATATTGGCTATCATAAGAACATAAGAACATAAGAACAGCCTTGCTGGATTACAGGCCACAGGAGCCCATCCAGTCCAGCCTTCTGTCTCACACAGTGGCTCACCATTGGCTTCAAGGTATTATTCCCAAGCAGATGCCTTCACCTTCTTAGGATTCCCTGGAAATGGCATTGAGAGATATCCTGCCTCTCTCTCCAACCCGGAGGTTGACCTTAGGTATCCATAATTATAGCCATGGATACCCTTGTCCTCCATGAACTTGTCTAATCCTTTCTTAAAGCTGTCAAGACTGATAGCTGTCACCACTTCCTCTGGCAGGGAGTTCCATAGACCAGTAATCCTCTGGGTGAAAAAGTACTTTCTCTTATTTGTTTGAGAACTAGTACCCAAAAGTTTCATCGAGTGTCTCCTAGTTCTAGTGTTATGCGATAGGGAAAACAGTTTTTCCTTATCTACTTTGTCCACACCGTGCATGATTTTATAAACTTCAATCAGGTCACCTCTTAGACGTCGTCGTTCAAGAGTGAAGAGGCCCAGCCGTTGCAGCCTCAGATGGTAAGGAAGGTGTTCCAGTCCCCTAATCATTCTGGTTGCCCTCCTCTGCACTTTTTCCAGCTCTATAATATCCTTCTGGAGGTATGGCGACCAGAACTGTACACCGTATTCCAGATGGGGCCTCAGCATAGATTTATAAAGAGGCAAAATGACACTTGCTGACTTATTTTCTATACCCTTCCTAATGATCCCTAGCATTGAGTTTGCTTTTTTCACTGCTGAGGCACACTGGGTTGACAACTGCATTGAGCTCTCATCCACCAGGACACCAAGGTCCCTTTCCTGGTTTGTCGCAGAGAGTTCAGACCCCATCAGTTTATAAATGTAATTGGGTTTTTTTGCCCCAACATGCATCACTCTGCACTTACTGATGTTGAAGCTCATTTGCCACTGTTTTGCCCACTCCCCCAGTGTCGAGAGATCCCTCTGGAGCTCCTCACAATCTCTCACAGTTTTCACTACCCTGTATAATTTAGTGTCGTCAGCAAATTTGGCTACCTTGCTTTTTACTCCTACCTCTAGATCATTTATGCAGAGGTTGAAAAGCAGGGGTCCCAGTACTGAACCTTGGGGGACCCCACTCTTTACTTCCCTCCACTTGGAGAAGTGTCCATTTAGTGCTACCCTCTGTTTCCTGTCCCTTAGCCAGTTGCTGATCCAGGACAAGACCTGTCCCTTTATTCCATGACTGGTAAGTTTATTCAAGAGCCTTTGGTGTGGGACCTTGTCAAAAGCCTTCTGAAAGTCCAGATAAACAATGTCAACTGGATCCCCCTTATCCACATGCTTGTGGACACTCTCAAAAAAATTCCAACAGATTAGTGAGGCATGATTTGCCCTTGCAAAAGCCATGTTGGCTCTCCTTTAGCAAGCGCCTTCTCTTCTATGTGCCTATTAATTCTATCTTTTAGGATGGTTTCCATCACTTTACCTGGGACACATGTCAAACTGACAGGTCGGTAATTTCCTGGATCACCCCTGGATCCTTTTTTGAAAATTGGTGTTACATTCGCTACCTTCCAGTTATCAGGCACAAAGCCTGATTTGAGGGAAAGATTATATATTTTGGCTAGGAGATCAGCAATTTCATCTTTAAGTTCCCTGAGAACTCGTGGATGGATGCCATCTGGTCCTGGTGATTTGTTAGTGTTTAGCTTAACAAGACATGCAAGGACCTCCTCCCTGGTTATTTCTATCTGGCTCAATTCTTCGGTTTCCCTCCCTACGAAGATAGGCTCTGTTTTGGGCATGTGGTCTCTGTCTTCTTCAGTGAATACTGAAGCAAAGAATATCATCATAGCAATTAGGGGGAAAAACATAATTTGTATTCCTATTGTATATTCTCTATTGTAAGCCGCCCTGAGTCGCATTTTTGTTGAGTAGGGCGGGATATAAATCTAATGAATGAATGAATGAATGAATGAATGAATGAATAGTCTCTCAGGTTCTTCAGCCATGAAATCCATCTACGTCCAGGGCTTCTTTCTTGTCAGGGATCTTTCCTGCAGAGCGAGTAGGAGTATTCAATACTTCATGTTGTTCCTCATGATATGGCCAAGGTATTGGAGCTTTCTTTGCTTAATGGTCTTAAAGAGTTCTTGTTCTTTATCCCTCCTGTGCAACACTTCTACATTCGTCACATGGCCAACCCATGATATCCTTAGCAGCCGTCTGTAGATCCAAATTTCAAAAGCTACGACTCTCTTTTCAGAAGCTTTAGTCAATGTCCAAGCTTCATCTCCATACAACAATACTGGGAATATGTAACATCTCACTATTCAGATCTTTGTAGCGAAAGTTAGATCTCTACTGCATAATACTTTCCAGCTGGATTCTGTTTTCCCTCCTTCTCCTGCCCAAAAACCTGACTTGTTGATCTGGGAACTCACATACTGTTGCTTAATGACTCTCTCGTTGTTCACAGAGAGTGCCAGCTGATTTATGCTCCATATGCGTAAAAACCTCAGGTGACCAGTGGGTTGTAGCCTTATATATGGCAGCTGATTCACAGGTGCTTCTTGTCATTCTTGCCTGAGAAACAGGATCTGCACAATGATCATTCATTCTATTTCTGTCTTAAGACCCCAGCTGGCTCATCAGAAAGTCATCTGCTATGGAGAACTTGGAGCTGTTATGTTCCTTGAAGCATGGGTCCTAGCACCTATTAGGCTGTGGACCACTTCTGAGTGCAGCACCCAGGGAACTGCAGTCCAAAAGCCATCCATCCAAAATGTGACATCATACATTGAAGTCAAGGTCTTCATTGCTCGAAAGCCAGTCATGTCCGACTCTATGAAGCAGTGCTCATCTCTGTTTACAACCAAAGAGTCAGCACTGTCTCCAGTCGTTTTTTGTGATCATGTGGCAGGCATGATTAAATACTGGAACACATGGAACAGTGTTACCTTTCCCACCAAAGTGGTACCTTTTTTATTTACTTGCAATTTCTTCTTTTCAAACTGTTAGGTTGGTGGGAACTGGGACAGAGACGGGAGCTCACTCAATCATGCAGCTCTCTGGTCTTGAACTGCTGACCTGCTGACCTTCCAGTCTTAATATAGTAGAGTAATGACACTCTACCCCCCTGACATACAACAGGATCATGCTTAGTGCATGCCAAACAATGATGAGACGTTGGCAGGCTTTGATTAGAAACTTTCTCCTGAACTGATCATGCCAGAACTCCCAAATAAGACACAATGTTCTGCCATAACAGAGCCTCTGGACTTGCACAAACATATGATACATGCTCATTCAAAAATGAAGTCTCTCAAGAAACTAGATCTGTGATGGCGAACCTTGGCACTCCAGATGTTCTTGGACTTCAATTCCCAGAAGCCGCTGTGAATCCACATGAATGGGTTTACTGCAATTCATCCAGCCCATGCCGCCCTTGTCGCTCCTGGAAGCAGAAGTAAAACACGCCCGTACAGTTAAGGCTCTTCCAGGTTAAGCCTTCCCCCATACGGGCACATTTTACTTCCGCTTCCAGGAGCAATGAGGGTGGTGTGGGCCAGATGAGTCGCAGTAAACCCATTTGTGTAGATACTCAGGGTGCTCGGGCTTCTGGGAATTGAAGTCCAAAAACATCTGGCATGCCAAGGTTCGCCATCACGGAACTAGATCATGCCTGAGTCTCTACAGCTCTGTTGTAAAAGGTGAATTTTGCCACAGGTCTGCCAACCAGACTATCCTGATACATGGAACAGAATGGTGAGGAGACGCAGCCTGTGGTTGTAAGCCTGCCCTGGTCCAATGAAAGGATTATGCCAGGGGAGATCCTAGAAACAACAACAGGGGAAATGCTTTCTTTGCATTTCCTTAGCCACACTCTAATTGCCCTTTCTGGACTGGATGGGTGACATTTGCTTCCAGTTTGAAAAGTAACCAGGGACTGCAGTGACTTAGTGGTTAAGATGCTGAACTTGATGACTGGAAGGTTGCCATGTCAGCAGTTCAAGACCCGAAGTGGTGCATATCAAAGTGCGCTTCTGCCTCTGCCCCAACTCCTGCCAACCTAGCAGTTTGAAAGCAAGAAATTCCAAGTTGATAAATAGGTACCCCTTTGGTTGGAAGGTAAACAGCGTTCCATGGTGTCTAGTCATGCCTGCCACATGTCCACCAAAACATCTGCAGACACAGACAATGCTGGCTCTTTGGCTGTAAACAGAGAAGAGCATTGAACCCTAGAGTCAGATACGACTGGCTTTCGAGCAAGGGCAACCCTTACCTTACCAGTTCATCTTGGAGGACATGTTTTAGAGATGCTTTTTTAAACACATTATACTTTCCATAACTGCTTGCTCTTTCTGGCTGTTTCCCTGTCTATTGGCCTGTGGGAAGGGGCTGTTTCTCTCTCAGACATTCCTTCATTTATTCACACCCTGTCTTTCTCACAATAAAGGCACGCATGGCACCTTGAAACCTTGCCACAAGGATGGTGAGTACCCCCTTAAGGCTAAACATAGGTCCCTCAATTTCCACTGAAAGTGAGTTCAGGGCTGCTTAATGTGTTCCAGAGTAATTTGCGCTCCAACTAATTCAACTGATCTATAAATGTGAAGAGTCAATACATCAATGTTTCTAACCCAGCAGCTTCTTTTATGAATGATACATGAGGCTTTATTAATATCCTCCGAGCAAATGCATCTCTTGTGGATGTTGCTATTGCGGGGGACGTCAAAGAGTCCCACAGAGTCAGGCTGAAGCATGCAGTTCCTTCATGTCATGGGTAATAAGGTGAAGGTCACCCTCGCTTGAAAGCCAGTGGTATCCAACTCTAGGGTTCAGTGCTCATCTCTGTTTCATAGCCAAAGAGCCAATGCTGTCCGCAAATGCAGACGTTTCGGTGGACATGTAGCAGGCATTCCTAGACACCAGAGTGCATAGAACACTGTTTACCTTTCCCACCAAAGCGGTCCCTATTTATCTCCTTGCAATTTCTTGCTTTTGAAGTGCTGGGTTGGCAGGAACTGGAGCTCATTCCGTCGTGCAGTACCCAGGTATCGAACTGCTGATCTGCCCACCTTCCAGTCAGTGTCTTAACCACTTGAGCCACTGCAGTCCCTAAAAAATAAATATAAAGGTAAAGGTTTCCCTTGCTCAAAAGCCAGTCATGTCTAACTCTTGGAAAGTCTGCAACCTAATCCCTAATCGTAGGGTTTGGGACCCTTTCGACCTCCAGATGTTCTGGACGAAAACTCCCAGAATCCCTTACCATGGTTCTTCTGGGAGTTGCATGCAAAGCATGTGGACAGCTGCCGTTCCTTGCATGAGGCAATTTACAGGAAAGAAAGAAACATATGGAATTTTGCTCTAACTTTACAATAATCATGTGGTTCATTTAAGTACAAGCTTTAGATTCTGTTTTTTGCCCCTTCCATGTATGGTGTGCTAGATTCATGCCTCAGGTTCCTACGCTGTGCTTGTGGGGTTGGGAAGAAATGCAGTATAGAAGACAACAGGGCTTTATAGACACAGATCATAAACTTTACAAGGATCGGTTGTCATAAATGTCTCGGCAGTAAGTAAGGTAGTGAGTTAAATGGTACATAAATGCTTTCCAAGAAGAAATGCAAAACTCTTTCAACAACAAAAATTAAAGGCAGCCAAAGAAGAGAAACAAAAATACTGTAAAATTTTAAAAAGTAACAGTTTGGTGTTTTGTTTTGGTTTTTTGGGGGGGATATTGCAAATTATAATCTACTTAGATTATAGTTTATAATAGCTCCCCCTAAAATAAATCTGTTACTTTTAAAGATTGGTTAAAGGTAAATGTCGCCCTTACTCGAAGGCCACTCTAGGGTTCAATGCTCATCTCTGTTTCAAAGCCAAAGAGCCAACGTTGTCTGCTTCTCCAGACGTTTCCGTGGTCATGTGGCAGACATGACTAGACATCGGAGCGCACAGAACTCTGTTACTTTCCCAAAGTGGTCCCTATTTATCTACTTGCAATTTCTTGCTTTCGAACTGCTAGGTTGGCAGGAGCTGGGACATAGAGGGGAACTCATTCCGTCAGGCAGCACTCGGGAATCGAACTTTTGACCTTCCGTCTCCCAGTCAGCGTCTTAGCCACTTGCGCCACTGCAGCTTCCCCTAAAATCAGATCCATAGTCAGGATTATAGATTGGGGGTGTGTGAGGAAAAAAATTCAGGAAAGGCAAAAAAAATTCAGCAGGGGCAACAATGTCACACTCACATATATAACATCATACCTGTCAAGCACGGCTCCGGAAAATACGGGACCAGCACAGAACCCTTCTGTGCAAATGTAGAACCATTCTGCGCATGCACAGAAGGGTTCTGTGCAGTCTTCTGTGCAGAACGTTTCTGCACATGCACAGAAGGGTTCTACATATGCGCATAAGGGTTCTACGCATGCGCATAAGGGTTCTGTGCAGAAGGGCATAGGCAGTAACTACATCCCCCGCTGGTCAAATTATGGGATGCTGCGGTCAGCGGCGGGTGAGTGGCTGAAGCAGAGCGGAAATACGGGAAATCCCAGCCAATACGGGATACTTGACAGGTATGTATAACATTGACATCACAGGGGGGTTTGGGGGCTGTTATCTCAGGAGAGATTTTCTTTCCCGTCCTCCGTCCCCCCTGGCTACGGTGCTGCCTAAAATAAATAAATAAAGATACTTAATATGGTGTACTGGATAGAGTGACAGTGTAAGACTCATGAGACTTGGGTTTGAATCCTGATTTAGCCATGGAAACTCAACAGGGAAGTGGAACTGGTAAAGCCATTCCTTAATTATCTCACTTCTTTTGAGATAATCCTGCAGCTTGCCCAAAGCTACACAGGTTGGCTATTCTCCCTAGAGGTAGAGTAGGGAATTGCACTGTCAACCATACTGTACCTAACTCATTAAGCTATCCAGCCAGATCCTTGGGCTTTAATTCCAGGAAATGTGTCCCATTCCTGGTACAGAAGCAAACCAACACGTGCTGTTACCTAGTAAGATCTAGAAGGTCAGATTGTCCTTGCTCTAAACCCAGTCATATCTGACTATAGGGTTTGGTGCTCATCTAGCCAAAGAGCCAGCACTATCTGCATCTGCAGACATTTCCATGATCATGTGGCAGGCGTGACAAGACATGGAATGCCATCACCTTTCCTGCCAAACCTATTTGTCTACTTGCAATTTCTTGCTTTCGAACTGCTAGGTTGACAGGAGCAGGGACAGAGACGGGCGCTCACTCCATCATGCAGCACTCGGGGCTCAAACTGCTGACCTGACTTCCTTCCAGTCATCAAGTTCAGAGTCTTAACCATTAAGCCATCACAGTCATGAGATCGAGAAGAAATGCAAAAATTCTCTGCTACTTACTGAGATCTAGAAGGGGAAATACAAAAATTATCTCCTGATGCTGTTAGCCAAGTGATCCAGAAAGATCATCACATAACAATCATTTGTGCATTCATTCATTCACTGATTCATTCACTCATTTCCCCCTTTTTATACCCTTGATGGCACATAATTATGTTTTTCTTCAAACAATAGTGGCAACGTTTTCAAAGACTTTCCCCAAAGTCTTTTCAAAAGCAATGATAAGAAAAGTTGGCAGGCATTCAGCAGCAGAAGAAAACCTAGAGAGCACATGCTTAAGGCCAAGCAACATTTGCAAAGCCATGTGCAGGCTTCCATGTTCATCAGTGCTTCTTTAGGCAGGAAAGAAACCTCTGGGGTTAGAAGAAGCTGGGGTCAAGGATCACATGAGGGCTATCTTCCTGCTGGCCTGCAGGCAGGCAGGCAGGCAGGCAGAGAGAGAGAGAGTTTGCCAAAGTCTTTAAAGAGTATACTCCAAGCTAATGAATGAAGAGGGACTGCAGTGGTTTAGTGGTTAAGACGCTGAACTTGACTACTGGAAATTCAGAAGGTCAGCAGTTTGAGACCCAAGTGCTGCACAATGGAGTGAACTTCAGTCTCTGCCCCAGCCCCTGCCAACCTAGCAGTTTGAAAGCGAGAAATTGCAAGTAGATGAATAGGTAACAGCATTCCATGCACTCCAGTGTCTAGTCATGCCTGCCACATGACCACAGAAACATCTGCAGATGAAGACAGCGCTGGCTCCTTGGCTATGAATGAAGATGAGCACTGAAGCCTAAGGTCGGATACGACTTCATTCCTTTACCTAATGAATGAAGAGTAGACAACAGACTGTTTAGTGAGCTTGGCAGGCTTTGACTTTGCACGGATGGTCCCGGCATTCAAACAAAGCTGAAGCATGTTGAGTTCACTCAAGTTCATCAAGTCATTCTGGGCATTTTTAGACTTGGTATCTCTTTGTTTTCTTCTGTGACTAATGGGAGAGCAACAAGGATTGTTTCTTTGCCTCTGAGCACATTGAGAGTCTTTTGCACACCATAATCCAAACAAATTATGCATAATCAGCTGGCTTCCAAACACTGGTATCTCTAATAGGACTTTCAAGATCCGCGAGAGGTTCCAGAAGTAGTTTGCCACTGTTATATCCCAGTGAATTTCCAAGGCTAAGCAAGGATTCAAAACCACATCTCCAAGAGCATACCTGTCAAGTATCCCGGATTGGCCAGGAAATCCCGTATTTTGGCATGCGCATTCCTCCCCATTCCCTTTGCCATCCCGTATTTAGAATGGTGGGGAAACGGGTTACTATACGTGCACACACGTGCAGAACCCATCTATGCATGTGCAAACATGTTCTGCACATGCACAAAGGGGTTCTGTGCATGCACAATTGAGTTTTTCCTGCGCATGCGCACCCAGGCAGGAGCAGTTCCCATATTTTCCGGAGCAGCACTTGACGGGTATGCTCCAGAGTCTTGGTCAAGCACTCCGCCTTCTACAGGACACTGGCTGTCATTAATTAACTCTCCAAGTCACCCTCTCCAACCTTGCCACTCCAGGTGTTCTGGAACTTCAATTCCCAGAAGCCCTGATCAGCAGGAGGGCTGACTTGGGCTTCTGGGAACTGAAGTGCAAGAACACCTGGAGTGCCAAGGTTCACCATCATAGGAATAGACCATACTTCCACCTACTCAACACCGAGTGTCAGGCAGCAGTTAACTAACCTGACAACCTTGAGGGACTAATGGCGTTGGGTGGCGAAGTCCACAGGGAAGGGTGATGGTCCCCAAGTGGATTCAATCCCACTTGAACCCATCTTGATGGAGGGCAGCAGCGTCATCCATCCTGGGGCTGATGATGAGGACTTTGTGTGCCCAAAGGGCTCAGGACCAGAAAGTGACTCACGGAAGTGAATCTGTGGTACTATGGGTGTCAAGCTGTGATGTGGAAGACAGATGAAAGACCACTGCATTATACTCTCAGGACAGTCTTCACGGGTGATTGCTGATATTCAGATTCGGATATGGCAGAAGAAGATAAATCTGAAGTGACTTGACAGTACAAAGCACTTCTTGTAATGTCTGTTGCTTATGCCTGCAGTTCGATCCATCTGAGCTGTTACGGCAAGGGGGCAAACCTGGCCTAAAGCTCAGCATTACCTCCTTAGGTGCTAAATAACTCTGGGTTCCAGAGAACTGGTCCTACATTTGCATTTGTGCAGCAAGCACTTTCGATGATCTTATTTAAAGGGACAACACATCACAAGCCCATTAAAATGCATTAACATGCAGCAGTTAGTCTTTAAGGTGTCACAATGGTTTTTTCCCCTCTTGTTTTGTTTATTCTCTGATATGTTTTACATGGCAATTTAGGCAGAACATCTCAGGAGCACACACACACACACACACACACGCGCGCGCACACCCTTTCCCAGTGATGAAATTATGCCATGCAGCCACAAGAGGGTGGAAGGGGCTTTTTTCCCCTTCTTCTTCTTCTCCTTCTTCTTCTTCAGGTGCCGTATCCATTCCGGATATTGACTATCATCATGGCAATAATCATCCTGTTCTTAATTCCTTGGAGCATTTCTCCCAAGGAGATTCCACACCAGACTTTCAGGTTCTTCAGCCTTCTTCCCCAGTTTAACAAATTTTAAAATAGCTATTTTGGAAGGTCCTGTCCTCCACTCTTCAAGGTTGGCAAACCTGCCCTTCCGACCTTTGGCCGTTGCCCACCCCTGTTTTGGCAAATACTTCCTTTGAGGCCATATTTACTTATTTCCCAAAGTTGAGGAAACTAGTAAAAAAGAAACTGAAAGGGAAAATTGAGAGAGTCCAAACACTCCAAGAGGCATGGAGGCTGTTTACAAAAACAATAACAGAGGCCCAATTGGAATGCATACCCAAAAGGAAAAAGGGCACTGCCAGGTCCAAGAGGACTCCGATGTGGCTTACAGGAGCTGTTCGGGAAGTGATCAAGAGCAAGAAAAGCTCATTTAGAAGATGGAAGGCTTGTCCGAATGAGGACAGCAGGCAGAAACATAAATTCTGGCAGAACAAATGCAAGGCAACAATCAGGAAAGCAAAGCAAGACTTTGAGGAGCGTATAGCTAAAAATACTCAGAGAAATAACAAAGACTTCTTTAAGTACATTAGAAGTAAGAACCCAACTAGGAAGGCCATTGGACCATTAGATGACAATGGAAGGCAAGGGGTTATTAAAGAGGAAACAGAGATTGCAGAGAGACTCAATGAATTCTTTGCTTCAGTATTCACTGAAGAAGACAGAGACCACATGCCCAAAACAGAGCCTATCTTCGTAGGGAGGGAAAGCGAAGAATTAAGCCAGATAGAAATAACCAGGGAGGAGGTCCTTGCATGTCTTGTTAAACTAAACACTAACAAATCACCAGGACCAGATGGCATCCATCCACGAGTTCTCTGGGAACTTAAAGATGAAATTGCTGATCTCCTAGCCAAAATATATAATCTTTCCCTCAAATCAGGCTTTGTGCCTGATGACTGGAAGGTAGCGAATGTAACACCAATTTTCAAAAAAGGATCCAGGGGTGATCCAGGAAATTACTGACCTGTCAGTTTGACATGTGTCCCAGGTAAAGTAATGGAAACCATCCTAAAAGATACAATTAATAGGCACATAGAAGAGAAGGCGCTGCTAAAGGAGAGCCAACATGGCTTTTACAAGGGCAAATCATGCCTCACTAATCTGTTGGAATTTTTTGAGAGTGTCAACAAGCATGTGGATAAGGGGGATCCAGTTGACATTGTTTATCTGGACTTTCAGAAGGCTTTTGACAAGGTCCCACACCAAAGGCTCTTGAATAAACTTACCAGTCATGGAATAAAGGGACAGGTCTTGTCCTGGATCAGCAACTGGCTAAGGGACAGGAAACAGAGGGTAGCACTAAATGGACACTTCTCCAAGTGGAGGGAAGTAAAGAGTGGGGTCCCCCAAGGTTCAGTACTGGGACCCCTGCTTTTCAACCTCTTCATAAATGATTTAGAGGTAGGAGTAAAAAGCAAGGTAGCCAAATTTGCTGATGACACTAAATTATACAGGGTAGTGAAAACTGTGAGAGATTGTGAGGAGCTCCAGAGGGATCTCTCGATACTGGGGGAGTGGGCAAAACAGTGGCAAATGAGCTTCAACATCAGTAAGTGCAGAGTGATGCATGTTGGGGCAAAGAACCCCAATTACATTTATAAACTGATGGGGTCTGAACTCTCTGCGACAAACCAGGAAAGGGACCTTGGTGTCCTGTTGGAGAGCTCAATGAAGGTGTCAACCCAGTGTGCCTCAGCAGTGAAAAAAGCAAACTCAATGCTAGGGATCATTAGGAAGGGTATAGAAAATAAGTCAGCAAGTGTCATTTTGCCTCTTTATAAATCTATGGTGAGGCCCCATCTGGAATACTGTGTACAGTTCTGGTCGCCATACCTCCAGAAGGATATTATGGAGCTGGAAAAAGTGCAGAGGAGGGCAACCAGAAGGATTAGGGGACTGGAACACCTTCCTTACCATCTGAGGCTGCAACGGTTGGGCCTCTTCACTCTTGAACGACGACGTCTAAGAGGTGACCTGATTGAAGTTTATAAAATCATGCACGGTGTGGACAAAGTAGATAAGGAAAAACTGTTTTCCCTATCGCATAACACTAGAACTAGGGGACACTCCATGAAACTTTTGGGTACTAGTTCTCAAACAAATAAGAGAAAGTACTTTTTCACCCAGAGGATTATTGGTCTATGGAACTCCCTGCCAGAGGAAGTGGTGACAGCTATCAGTCTTGACAGCTTTAAGAAAGGATTAGACAAGTTCATGGAGGACAAGAGTATCAATGGCTATAATTATGGATACTTAAGGACAACCTCCGGGTTGGAGAGATAGGCAGGATATCTCTCAATATCATTTCCAGGGAATCCTAAGCAGGTGAAGGCATCTCCTTGGGAATACCCTGAAGGAAATGGTGAGCCACTGTGTGAGACAGAATGCTGGACTGGATGGGCTGTGGCCTGTTCCAGCAAGGCTGTTCTTATGTTCTTATGTTCTTATGTTCTTATGTTCTTATGAGGCCGGCAGCCTAACGAACCAAATTTGATGTCAGGGTGTCACGAACCAGCTGGGGACCAGAGTCCAAAACTTTGTTAGTCCCGTTGTCCAGGCCTTTGCATTGTATGCAGCAAGTCCTGTGGTTCAAGCCCACGGGATCTCCTGCATGAATTGTCATCTTGGAGAGATGCAGCTGCCAGCCATTGCCGGTAATATGGGTCTGCAGTGGCTCAAGTGGCTAAGACGCAGACCGGGAGGCAGAAGGTCAGCAGTTCGATTCCCGAGTACTGCAGGACGGAATGAGCTCCCGTCTTTATCCCAGCTCCTGCCAACCTAGCAGTCTGAAAGCAAGAAATTGCAAGTAGATAAATAGGGACCACTTCAGTGGGAAGGTAAATAGAGTTCCATGCGCTCCGGTGTCTAGTCATGCCTGCCACATGACCACGGAAACGTCTGCAGAACAGACAATGCTGACTCTTCGGTTTTGAAACAGAGATGAGCACTGAACCCTAGAGTTGGATCTGACTGGCTTTCGAGCAAGGGAAACTTTTACCTTTACCTATGTTCCTACCCTGCTCGTTCATGAACTGTGTTTCACTCTTTAGCTCTGCTAATAGGTTTTATCATCCTTATGTGCTTCAACACTGACCTTATGAACGTGTGACTGCCCAAAAGTCCTGTCATTAACAGCCTTGCCCGGGTCTTGCAGGCTTAAGGCTGTGGGTTCCTCAACTGGATCAAGCTATCTCATTGTGGCTCTTCCTCTTTTTCTTCTGCATTCAACTTCTATTTATTTCCTTGCAATTTCTTGCTTTCAAACCACTAGATTGGCAGGAGCTGGGACACATGACGGGGTATTGATGGGAACATACATAGGTTCTAGTTTTCTGCGCTTTATGTATTTTATGACGTCTCGTTCTTTGTTTATTCCCCTTAAAACCTCTTTCCTGATCACCCTCTCGATCCAAGAAATCCTCGTATAAAGTACTTTCTAGCTTGCCCTTGGTCAGCAGATCTGAAGGTGGAAGCGCGGTCATTAAAAATCAATCTTAAAAACCATCTAAAATAACTCAAACACTTTAAAACAATTGAGCAGCTGAAACAAAATACCGAAAGGATTACAAGCGTCAATTTCTTAACCGGAGGCATATCATTGCTGTGATTTATGCGCTTGACTTCTGCTAGCATACATCAGCAATAGGATTCTGGCTGGGAGCTTTGATGTATAACCATAATTATAAATTATAGAACAAGAATGAAAACAGCAAGAAGAAAATGAGCACAGCCAGGCTCTGGTTTTCCTGTCTTTGGTTTGTTTTATAGTCTTGGCTTATTATGGTTCTATTACACAACGTTACAACATATTTTGTGTTCCACGCCACCATGACATTTTAAGATGTTGTTGTTTTGGGCCATCAAGTCGTCTCAGAATTACGGCGACCCCATGATTGAGTTAAATCCTAAATGTCCTGCCTTCAACAGTCCTGTTCAGGTCTTGCAAACTCAACCTGTGGCTTCCTTGAGGGAGTCAATCCACCTTGTATTTAGTCTTCCTCTTTTTTAATTGATGCATTAAACATAAATGCCCGAGGACATACCACAGCCCCTATGCCCATGATGGCGAACCTTGGCACTCCAGATGTTCTTGGACTTCAATTCACAGAAGCCCAAGCCCCTGTGAATCCACATGAATGGGTTTACTGCGATTCATCCGGCCCACGCTGCCCTCGGCACTCCCGGAAGCGGACGTAAAACGCGCCCATGCGGTTAAGGCTCTTCCTGGATAACCCTTCCTCCGTACTCCATATGGGTACCAGCAAGGGCAGCATTTGCTAGATCAGAAGTACCCTCACTCTGAACAGGTGGACACTTTCTTTCCTTCTTGAAAAAATGATCACGTGCCAGGAGAAAGCGGACATCTTTCATAGCTGCTTCACCCTAGTTCAGGAATGCCCAAACTTTTCAGGCTGTGGGCCGGTCATATGGTTGAGTGGGCCGGTCATGTGGTTCACCAGGCTGGTCACGTGGTTCCTCCCACTGGAAGCGGAAGTGAAACACACCTTGCAATCTGTTTTGCAACAGGATGAGATAGATTTTAAGCTGCCATTTTCTCTGCTTAAACCAGCAGTCCCCAAACTATGACCTGTGGGCTGGATCCGGCCCATGAAGTCAATTCATCCAGCCCATGTCGCCCTCATCGCTCCCGGTATGGGCACGTTTTGCTTCTGCTTCTGGGAGCGATGAGGACGACATGGACTGGATGAATTGGCATTGGGGGCTGGATCCAGCCCTAGGCCATAGTTTGGGCACCCCTGCCCTTGTTCTAAGGATGACTTGCCACATGAGAATGGGACAAGAACATACCTGTCAAGTGCAGCTCCGGAAAATACAGGACCTGCACAGAATCCTTCTGCGCAGAACCCTTCGGCGCATTCGCAGAACCCTTCTGCGCAAGTGCGCATGCGCAGAAACTACTTTCCCCACTGGTCAAATTACAGGATGGCAGCGGGAAAGTGGAGGAAGCAACACGGAAATGCGGGAAATCCCGCCCAATCCGGGATACTTGACAGGTATGGACAGGAAAAATGCCTCACTCCCCAAAATGTGTGGAAGGGGGCTGTTCCCTGCCCCAGTCTCGTCCTATTTTCCTGCTACTTCCCCCCCCCCCCCCCAATATCTATCTGCCAGTTTCATGCCTCCTTGCCCCTCCTTGCCTAGATTTCTTGGCTCAGCCTACTCCTCTCTCTCCTTCTGATTTGAGTCTCCTTGCAGAGTTGACCAAGGGCCCCAACTCAGCTCCAGTTTCAATTCTGCTGGGAGCATCCTTTCCATGCTTGGCATGCTTAGCTGCCTCCAGTTCCGTCCTGATAGACATCCATGCGCTTTGAAAGTCCCATCTGGCCCATCCCTTTGAAAGCAAGCAAAAGCACAAATGATGCTTAGGGTTTTCTCTCCTAATTCCAAGAGCACAGACTGTTCAAACTGAACCTATACACGCATACAAACACACACATACACACCAGATGCTCAAAATAGAGACGTGTGATAGCACCAGTGTGGAAAAACCAAGCAATCATCCAAGACAAAAGCAAAGGCTCAGATAAATGACGGTAACACAAGAACACAAAGCCCTGACCCAACTGTAGAAAGAAGAAGAGGAAAGCAAGGGGGGAAGCAGTCAGTAAAAGAAAAATAACAGTAAGTAATAGGACATCGACCCTTCCCACAAGAACAAACCGAGAGGTTACCCTTCAGGTACCATCTGTTGGGGAGGCCCACCTCTCCAGCCCAAGGAAACGGGCCTTCTCGGTCGTAGCCCCCACATTATGGAACTGCCTCCCGGTAGGAAAAAAAATATAACTGCAGATGGGGATTGCAGTCATAAAATAAAAAGGAGACTGATTCTTGGGAGGCAAGCTATGAGAAACCTGGGGAACATAGTGAAAAGTAGAGACTTCACCTTGCAAACCAAAATTCGCATAGTCAAAGCAATGGTATTCCCAGTGGTAATGTACGGTTGTGAGAGTTGGACCATTAGAAAGGCTGAGCGCAGAAGAATAGATGCCTTTGAAATGTGGTGTTGGAGGAGAGTTTTGAGAGTCTCCTGGACAGCAAAGAGAACAAATAGGTCAATCTTAGAAGAGATCAACCAACTACTCCTTAGAAGGTCAAATAATAAAGATGAAGCTAAAGTACTTTGAACATCAAATGAGAAGGGAGGATTCACTTGAGAAGGCCTTAATGCTGGGAAAGATGGAGGACAAAAGAAGAAGGGGACGGCCAAGGATGAGATGGCTAGATGGCATCGTGGACACAGTAGGCACAGGGCTGGGCGGGATGAGGAGGATGGTAGAGGATAGAGGTGCCGGGAGGGCAATGGTCCATGGGGTCGCAAACAGTCGGGATCGTGGTTGGCAAAATGGGTCTGGGGGCCGGGATTGTCAACAAGCTCCCCTTTCTGGCTCGTCTGAGGCTTCTCCCCCCTCCCTCCTGTAACCAATTTTAATGTTAATGTCATGCTAATTTTATATTTGTTTTTAAGATAGCAAAATGGCACAACGGTGGGCAATATTGCCAAATGTTCTTAAGGGTTTTTTTTTAAAAATTGTTTTTATATTTGTTTTAACTTGTTTCATTGTATGGCCAGTGAGGTGCTCGTTAGCCTATGTACACCGCCCAGTGCCCACTGGATTAGGGTGGTATATAAAGCTAATTAATTAATTAATGGATGAATGAAAGGAGCACCAGTTCACTATGAAAAATAATCAGTCTATTCTGAAGACCTGATCTAAACTAGTGGTTGTGACAGATAGGCATTGACTTGGCCCTGGTCCTTGGGGCTCTCCTGTTCCTGGCGAGCGACTTTTAACAGCTTGCCCTATGAAACTTCCCCAAAGACTCCAGAGCTCAGGAGGCCTAAATGTCATCCTGTATATCCTGCAGCAACCTGTATTAGCAGAACCCATCAAGTATTATGGAGAGTATTGTATTAAATGTGGTAGCATGTGGCTTATGGCTTAACTCTTGTCTTACCCCCTCTTCCAAAGAACAGGCGTTGTTGATGAAGTTAAAAATGTGTATTGTTCTCGAAGCATTTTGAAGAAACAACAGTTCACTTGTTGGTTCAGGATACAGAATTACAGCATACAAAAAAATACTAATCAAAAAGGACAGTTAGGGAAATCCGCACTCAGGCCTTTCCCCCCAGAAACAAAATTAAAACCTGACTAATTATCACTTGAGAAGGCCTTGATGCTGGGGAAGGTGGAGGGCAAAAGAAGAAGGGGACGGCCAAAGATGAGATGGCTAGATGGTATTGTAGACACAATGGGCATGGGGCTGTGTGGACTAAGGAGGATTGTGGAGGACAGAGGTGCCTGGAGAGCGATGGTCCATAGGGTCGCAAAGAGTCGGAATCGACTGTGCGACTGAACAACAACAATTATCTAGGTAATCATGACTAAGCTTGGGTTGGAGTCCGGACTTGATGTTAGAGTCCCCCTCTCCCTTCTGAGGTGTCACTCTCAGAAACCCCCAAACTCTCACTCTCTAACTCCCAAACCCATGTTCCTATAATAGGAAAGACATGAGCTTGGTCCTCCTAATTAGCATACGGCCAATTAGAGCCCAGAGATTGTATAAACAACCACTGGACTGGTTCCCATAACAGAAGTCTGGTGTTCCCAGGCTCTGGATGTTGATGTAAGTGGACATTCCAGACATGGAGAAGAAATAACATAGGTCTGAAGCTCTGAGAAGCTTCTACTAAGCCCACCTGCTTGATAACCTCAGCAGAAAAAATTATTTGCCTTTGCAAAAAAGCGAAGCTACCTTCTAACACAGTTTAAAAACCAAAGAAACTCCACGTTAAATAACTTGTGACCCATTTTATCACAGTGGTCAATTTTTAACCAACAAGATCCCAAAATCTTTTTTGGCCAAAATCCTGCCCAGGATAGATAATGGTGAGAAATGAGAAGAACTGCTCTCCAGAACTACTTGGTAAACACTCCGATCTCAAGAGCTCTTTGGGGACAGAAAGGTACCTTCTTGGTCTTCATCAATCCTTTCTCTGTCACAAAGTGTCCATCCGATATCTGGCTTACCTGTGATACTGGATACTGCCGATTACTACCAGAAACATGTACTGATGAAGATTTAGTTTTGGTCAACAACGAAACCAAGGAAGTAGTTTCATTTTGGCAGTTCTGATCCATAGCTGTCAAGTATCCTTTATTGGCCAGGAAAACCCCTTATTTTACCCTCTTTCCCGCCGCCATCCCTTAATAATTAGACTGCAATGCCCTATTGCCACCATTGGAGGGCAGCACAGCATAGCTGTCAAGTATCCCTTATTTGCCGGGAAATTTCCCTTATTTCCAAATCCAAAACTTGACAAGTATGTTCTGATCTAGGCATGAGTGTAGAAGATCACACTACAGAGATGTACTAATTGGAGGTTTCATTGGAGCTTAAATTCTTTGACTCTTCATGAAGACAGACATTCATTGATGCAACACAAGGCATAGTGCAGTGATGACCAACCTTGGCACTCCAACTGTTACTGGACTTCAATTCCCAGAAACCCAAGTCAGCACTCCTGCTGATCAGGGCTTCTGGGAATTGAAGTCCAAAACCTGGAGTACCAACGTTCGGCATCACTGGTGTAGTGTATAAATAATATAATAATCTTAGAACTATGTAGCTGAAAGTGAACCTATGGGTCATTGAGCCCAGGACCCTCTCAAGGAAACACAGTGCAGAATCGAACCCCCAACCTCTGGTTCTGCAGGTAGAGAATTAAACCATTGAGCAACTCAGCAGTTCAAATAGTTGGTGCAGATGAAGGCTAAATAGATCCCTGGTGGCACAGTGGTTAAAACGTTGTATTGCAGCCAAAACTGACGTTGTGAGTTCAATCCTGGCGGATAACCCTGACAGGATCAAGGTTGAGTCAGCCTCTTCCATCTTTCCAAGGTTGGTAAAATGAGTATCCAGCATGTTGGGAGCAAAATCCTAATTAACTTCTGAACATGCCCAGAGAGTGCACTAAGCGCTTTGGGCCCAGAAGCCCAAGCTCCCGTGAATCCACACGAATGGATTTGCTGCGATTCATCCAGTACGCGCCACCCTCGTCGCTCCCGGAAGTGGAAGTAAAACGCGCCTGGGCGGAGGAAGGAAGGGTTAACATGGAAGAGCCTTAACCGTTTTAGTTCTGCTTCCGGGAGTGACAAGGGCAGCGCGGGCCGGATGAATTACAGCAAACCCATTCGTGTGGATTCACAGGGTGCTTGGGCTTCTGGGAATTGAAGTCCAAGGACATCTGGAGTGCCAAGGTTCGCCATCACGGGCCTGGGTGATGGGGCCGCTTGCCCGGGGACTACCGGGGCTGCGAAGGGAAGAAGAGGCGGAGGCGGAGGAGGAGGAAGGGGGGAGCTTGGCAACCACTGGCCCGGCTCTCCCTGCCCGCCCGCCCGCCCGCCCGCCCAACAAAGGCTGCCCCGTGCAGGGCTGGCGGCTACTTGGGCGTTTCGTTCTTCTCCGCGGAGTCTGCGCCGCCGCCGCCGCCGCCGCCGCCGCCGTGTCCTCGCGCGCCCCCTTCTGGCCACCACCGGAGCCACCGCCGCCTCCTCTCGAGCCCCTCGCCAGGAAGCCCGGCCGGTCCGGTCCAGCCCAGCCCTCGACGGCAGGGGCGGCCGAGGAGGGGGCAGGGGGGGGGGCTCCGTCCCTCTCGGCGTCCCAGCGCTGGGGGGAGGGGGGCGCAAGGGGAGCGGCTGGGCAGGGGATGCACACCTGAATGCCTAAGGCTCCAGGTAAGGCGGGCCACCTGGGGTCCCTCCGGGTGGGGTGGGGAGGATTAGATGGGGAGGGAGGGAGGGAGGAAAAGGTGTTTCCCACCCCCACCCCCACCCCCACCCCCACCCCTTGCAAGGCAGGGACCATCCAGCCTCCACCTTCCTTCTTCAGAGCATAGCGGGGAATAAAGGGGTGGGGGTGGGGGTGGGGGTAAGGATGTCTTTTTTAAAATAAAATAAAAAAGGTTCCATCCATCGCCAGCTATTCTCTTCCTCTCCTTCCTCTTCCTCAGTCTCCCCCCGCCAACCACTGCAAAGGGTTAAAGCCATCCCCATAATGGAAAGGCCAGAGGGATGACCCCCCGCCCCCCCCCCCACACACACACATACGGAGGAAGGAAGGGATGCCTAGAGCCAAAGGGAAGGGTATGGGGAGTGGGCACAGAAAGAGAGTGGGGGGGGGCATCGCCCCCTCCCTTCCCTCCCCCCTTTTGGTCCCTTTCCAAAATTAGAGGAGGGGGAGGTGTCGGCGGGAGGAGGTACGGAATGGCGCAGGAGGGGCTTCTAAGCCAAAGGAAGATGATTGCTTTTTTGGGGGGGGCGGAGGGGAGGGGTGGCTGGCATCCTCCCCCTCCCCCTCCCCCTCTCTGGGTGGCACAAGGCGTGCGCGGGTCCGCCGGGCATCAGTTTCCTTTCCAGACTGATGTGTGTTGGGGGAAGAGAGGGCGAGAAAGCGCACACGCGCGCACACACGCGCACACACACACAGAGAGAGAGAATGGGAAACGCACACGCCTCCCTGGCTCTGCTCGTGTGAATCCGCATCCTGCCTCCCTTGCAATCCCGGTCCGCGATCCAGAAGGAAGGCAGGGCGGCTGGGAAGGAGATTCGCCCGCGGGGATTTGCCATCCAAGGTGAGCTCTCCCCCCACCCCCCACCCCGCCACCCCCCAGCATAGGATGCCTTATCTCCCCCCCCCCAAATCCTTTGCCCCTTCCCTAGCCATTAATTTCTGCCAGTTATTGGCTGCAGGGGTATAAATCCAGACTCCCTGGGGCTGCGCCGCTGCTTAAATGGGGACCCCCCACCCCACCCACCCCATCGCTGAACCCCAGTTGCTAGAGGAGACCCACCGAAGCAGTGGGGTTTCTTCAACACTCAGGTAAGTCTCCATTGCTTCGGTAGGTCTCTTCTGCTTGAGGCTCTGCAATGGGGTTTTCAAGCCTTGATGGGGTTGTATGGCTCAGACCTCCCCCCTGCGCCCCTTTTTGTGTGTGCGTGTGCATGTGTGTGTGTGACGAGAACAAAGTTCTAGGACTGATACCCTCTTACATGCCATGAACACACAAGACCAGTAAGCTCTGGTCAATTCCAAACTGTCCAGTTTGCCTTTGAGCAGAGCTCAGTGGTCTTCATGCGCTCCTTGCCACTCTCTTGTCAATTGCAAACCGGAACCACAGCCGGTGGGCTTGAGCCTTGGCAGGATGCGAAGGACCGTCAAAGGGACCCAAATTATGTGTAGCCAGTGTGGTGTTTGCATTTTAAAATCTTGTGCGGAGCCTAAACCTTTCGTGGTTTCTTCCCCCCCTCTCTCTTTTGCTGTGTGTTGTTTGGTTTCCTTCTTTCTAAAACCTGGCTGCCTGTCTTGCACGTTTCCATCTTGGTTTGTATCTGGTAGGGAGAGTAAACCCACAGAGCCAAAGATCTTTGCTCTATTTAAAAAAGAAAAGAAAAGGGGGAAAGAAAAAATGCTTGGTGCTTTTCAATTTGTTTTGGGAATAATGATTATTGTTTTAATATTTGTGTGCAGCCTGATATTACTAGTTCTGCATTGCTGTGTTTATTTCTTGCTAAATGATGTGCAAGTTACAAGGGCTACAGAGAGCCTATGTCAGTGATGGCGAACTTTGGCATTCCAGATGTTTTTGGACTTCAGTTCCCAGAAGCCCAAGCCCCCATGAATCTTCACAAATGGGTTTACTGCAATTCATCCGGCCCGTGCCGCCCTCATCACTCCTGGAAGCAGAAGTAAAACATACCCGTACGGAGGAAGGGTTAACCCAGAAGTGCCTTAACTGTACGGGCGCGTTTTATTTCCGCTTCCAGAAGCGACAAGGGCGGCACGGGCCGGATGAATTGCAGTAAATCCATTTGTGCGGATTCATGGGGGCTTGGGCTTCTGGGAATTGAAGTCCAAGAACATCTGGAGTGCCAAGGTTCGCCACCATGGTCCTATATGACTCTTGAAAAGCTTGCTGTTAAGCATTTAGCAAACCCAACAGGGGAAAAATTCCTTTTATCAGTTTTCAAGCAGTGGATTTCTGTGGAAAGCCTTGTGGCCAGTTCACATTTTAGCAGCTCTGAATGCTTATGAATGAATTTGGTGTTGGAGTACGCATGCTTCTTTCAGTCCCTCTAAGTGGAAGTGGGCGAATCTGATGTCATGTGCAATCGTGAAACCGCTTTGGGTTTTAGTCCAAACTTTCAAATGAGCTATCCAGGGTTCTGGACCTGCTATGAAGAGCATTTCAACCACCTCTGCTGGTTTGCAATTGCACTACATCATGGAATGTGTAGTGTAGGGGCTGCATTAAATAGACTCCTTGTCTATGTGTGTTTTTAGTGCTGGAAATTAATACGATACTGTATTGCTCTAGCATGTTAATGCAAGTGTTACTGTCAGATACTGCATGCTCTTTGCTCACTTCAGAGTAAAAGCTTTGGTGAGAAAGCAGATCACAGGAAGAGCCAGGTTGCCATGCAGTGTTTATTCATTCAGATATGTTTCTTAGGCCGGTTCACTGAAATCCTGGCAGATCTCAAAACAGCCACTACGTTTTCAAAGTGGATTTCTGTCGGAGCTAAATTATTCCCTTAAACCCCTTACCATTCCGTTTTACAAGGTTAGTTGTTACTGCGCCCATTTTGCAGGTGCCAAACTGAGTCAGGCAGAGACTGCGGTGGCTCAAGTGGTTAAGACACTGAACTTAACAACTGGAAGGTCGGAGTTCAAGACCCGAGTGCTGCACGATGGAGTGAGCTCACGGCTCTATCCCAGCTCCTGCCAACCTAGCAGTTCAAAAGCAAGAGATTGCAAGTAGATAAACAGGTGCCGCTTCGGTAGGAAGGTAAACAGCGTTCCTTGTGCTTAGGCTTCTAGCCATGGCTGCCACATGACCATGGAAACATTTGCAAACTCGGACAGCACTGGCTCTTTGACCATAAATGGAGATGAGTACTGGTCCCTAGAGTTGGCTACGGCTGGAGTTTACCTTTACCTTTATCTAAAATGAGTCAGGGAGATAAAACAAGGCATCCCCAAACCAGGAGGAGGCCACTATCCTCAAAAATGTCCTGTGATGCCCCTTTACACATTAAGGATACCCATGCAAGGGACAGTTATGGGAAAATGAATCGACTGTACAGTGCCATTGTTCTGGGCGTAGACCCGTTGGAAACAACGCAGCTTCGGTTCTTGCACTTCCACTGAATCCATGTTTAAAGCTGCAAGAAATCCACGTTGCTGTTGTCGTCGTCGTCTTTAACCTATTCCATGAGAATGTGATGGCTGGAAGTGAAGTGGGAACCGGGAGTGTTGTGAAATGTGATTGCAAGTGCCAATTTAGAAACTTGGGTAACGCACCCTAAAACATTGAGTATGTAAAAGATTGATTGAGGTTTTGGAGCTGATTGCACATGAGGCCGTCTCAGTTAATTGGCTGTGGCACAGCAGACGAAAGGCTTCTTTACCACCTGCTCCTGTTGGTTGCTTTACACACACCCACACCCACACACTCGAGTCAGCGTGTGCACACTCAGTTGGGAGCAGATGCATCTAACATAGGTGTCACTTCTAGACTGCCTTGCATAGGATCAACTGGTAGCATCGGCTGGAACACTTCCAGAGAGAAATGGTGGCTGCAGCCGTTTCCCACTGTGGCACGTGCATTGGACTACAACTCCCATCCTCCCCGGGGAGCACGTCCATTCACCGGCCATTTGCCTTTTGCTGCCTGTCCTACTAGGAAAGAGACAGAACAGACGTAGCCTGTCATCTTCCTTCTTTCCCACGCGTGGCTGTCTCCTTTATGACAAGCTAAATATAGACACTTTTAAAAGTAACTTTCTTTCACGTTCTTACATTTCTCACCTTGATTCGGAAGGCGTTTGCACATTCTCAAGCTGTTCCCTGTCTCACAGGCTGCACGTCCTATTCCTCTCTCTGTTCTGAAGCTGCTCTTATTATTATCATCACTGTAGATTGTGACTTACGGGTACTGCTTGGTGAGAGCCAGTCCTAGTTTTGCACATTTGACTATGGTGTGGCATCTTAGTCAACAGTGGCTCCAGTAGACATGGGGACCTCATGTATCAGTGTGGTTTTAAAAAAAAAACTACTCTGGGATGTAGTACTGGACAGTGCCTTTAAAGTTCGGATTAAAAAACGGTGTGGATTTTTTCCCCCCACCCCACTAATATCGGAGCTATCAACTTCCACTGAGCAAGTCTGCAGATTGTTCTCATTCTCTGCTTTTCTGTGTCCTCTAAAAGCCAGGAATTTTGATCAGAATGGGTTCTGTGAGTGGGACAGCTTGAAAAAACAGCAGTTTATTTATGATGGAGCCCAGAAATGTTAGTTTCTGGAACGAAAGCCCCCAGAATTGAAGGATTATAAAAGTTGTGTTTCTCCCAAAAGTAATGCATTTGAGATCTGGCATATGAACAGTAGATGCAGGAGTTAAATCAAAGCAGGTATAAAGTATTCAGGAATGGTTTCCCATTCGCTTCTTCTGGGCATGCCTGTCAAGTTTTGGATTTGGAAATAAGGGAAATTTCCTGGCCAATAAGGGATACTTGACAGCTATGCTTATCCTGTGCTGCCCTCCAATGGCGGCAATAGGGCATTGCAGTCTAATTAATAAGGGATGACGGTGGGAAAGAGGGTAAAATAAGGGGTTTTCCTGGCGAATAAGGGATACTTGACAGCTATGCCTGGGGGGGGGGGCTTCCAGAGCCAACTAGCCTGCCCAAGGCTATACAGGCTAGCTCTCCTCTCAAGAGGTTCAAGTGGAGAATTGAACTCCCAGCTTCTGCCTCTCTGACTAACTAGGCCAGGGGTGCCCAAACTACGGCCCGTGGGCTGGATCTGGCCCCAATGCCAATTCATCTGACCCATGGTGCGCTTGCCATATGGGCGCATTTTACTTCTGCTTCCAGGAACACCAAGGGCGCCATGGGCCGGATGAATTGGTATCAGGGTCCAGATGTGTAGTTTGGACATCCCTGCTCTAGGCTATCCATCCAGTGATATTATGGGCCAGAGCTGCTGCCAAGGCTATGTTATAGGACAGGGTTTTCTTTTCTCCCAGAGCATCTTATTGTCCAGTGTGCTTTGCCCATCCATGATAATTCCATTTACAAGTTTGCAATGAGAACTGTCATATTAGATAAACAGCTGACAATTGGGAAGGATTTTCTGACCACGAACCGAAGGATTCAACATTCTGTTATCGTGAACTTAGGAAGAACGTCAGTGGGTATTCGTAACATGCATTTTACACATGGCAGGGGAGAATCAGGATCTTTTAAGACAGGAGTTCTCAACCTTTTTAAGCCAGGGGCCGGGTCACGCTCTCTCAGACAGCTTTGGGGGCAGACGGCGCACCCTTCCTCCACCACATGGCACTTCCTGGTGTGGCAGAGGTGGTGGTGGGCCACATGAAATGGTGCCATGGGCCGCAGGTTGAGAACCTCTGCTTTAAGACATCAAACCATTTTAATGTATTAGCATCAAAGGTAGCATCAGATGCAGAAGAGAGAAGACACCAAATGGAGACTACACAGAAAGCATTTAGACATTGAGAAGAATCACTCCTATTGATGCAACCAGGAAGTCTGGCCAGGTGATCCTGCTATGGTCATAGAGTAGACCCTACTGCTAATGACTCAATGCCTATCGCCAGGTGGTGGTTAACTAACCTGACCACCCTGAGGACTAACAGCCTTGGGTGCCAAAGTCCACAGGGAAGGGTGAGGGTCCCCAAGTGGATTAAATGGTCCCACTTGAATCCCTCTTGATGGAGGGCAGCAGCTTCATCCATCCTGGCCTGGGGCTGAGGAGGACTTTGCGTGCCCAAAGGGCTCAGGACCAGAAAGTGACTCGCAGAACTGGATCAGTGGTACGAGTGCCATGCTGCGATGTGGAAGGCAGATGAAAGGCCACCACATTGTATGCTCAGGACAGCACTCGGGTCTCAAACTGCTGAACTGCCAACCTTCCGGTCGTCAAGTTCAGCATCTTAACCACTAAGCCACCACAGTCCCTCTTGACCTTATGCTTAAACCACTAGGAGCAAAGAAACCTTGGCCAAGCTAGTGCAGATCAGCCAACCGATCTTCTTCTCGCCGTCCTCTGCTCCAGATTATTCACTTGCCGATGCTTTCTCTCTCTTTCTGCGATTAACAACAATTTCCATGACAACCTCCCTTTCATACCTGTGGTTGCCTACCAGTGAGGGGAAAAATCTCGCTCTTCTTCCTTTCCAGGAGCAAATGAATGGCTTCTCATAGGATTGGCATGCTAAGCCCCAATTCCCTGGCCTTTGCAGGGAGGGTTGGAAGGATTTCTTTCCGAAGCACATCCAGTGTGTTTCCCGGTTAATATGAGCGGCAACCAACAAGATGGACCAAAGATCTGATCCTGTATAAAATTGCTTCCAGCTCTGGTTGTGCAAAGTGACAGGCAGCACTGCTTATTCTGGGGGCTATTTCCAGAGTGGTGCATCTTGCTCATGTAACCTCAGGGGAGTCTCTAGACCCATGATGGTGAACTTTGGCACTCCAGCTGTTCTTGGACTTCAATTCCCAGAAGCCCAAGTCTCTGTGAATCCACACAGATGGGCTCATGGGAATTGAAGTCCAAGAACAGCTGGAGTGCCAACGTTTGCCATCACGGCTCTAGTCTAGGGTTACGGGAGGGTGCACAACACGTGCCAGGGAGTGGCGGGGATTAGTGAGTCCTCGTGGCGGTGCATCCGCATGAAGCTGAAATTGCCTGCTGGGCATCGCATTCAGTGAGCATCTGCAGGGAGCCGCGCGGGAAACTGTGCGTTGTTTCTGGTACATGACCCGTTGTTGTTTTTCTTAACCTGAAACAAACAGTGGCTCAGGAGAGGATGTGCCGATACTTTACCTTTCTAGTTGAATTGTTTGAAATAGTAGCCGTCTTAGTCTGCGTTGCAAGAATATCCGTGAATAAACAAAACAAAAGCACTGTAGCACTTTGAAGACTAACTGTTAGATTTTAATGTTAGCTTTTATGGATCGAGTCCACTTCATCAGACATGGGAGTGAGGCTTCATGGCATCAATTTATACACATTAGATACAGAATTACAGTATAAGTCAAGGGTACCCAAACTTTTCGGGCCATGGGCAGGTCACGTGGTTCAAGGAGCCGGTCTCTATGGCCCAGGAGCCATATCTGGCCCCTGACACTAATTCATCCAGCCCACGAAGCCCTTGTTGTTCCTGGAAGCGGAAGTAAAACATGCCTTTATGGTTACTTCCACTTCCAGGAGCGACGAGGGCTTTGTGGGCTGGATGAATTGGCATTGGGGGCTGTATCTGGCCCCCGGGCCGTAGTTTGGGCACCCCTGGTATAAGTGATTGGTTAGCATAAAAAATAAGTATACAAATCAATATGGCTTCATACAACTGGTAATGACAAATGATCTCTGGTTGTTATTCGGATTAGTTGTAAATGTCCCCTTTCCCCCCAATAGTAAAGGTAAAGGTTGCTCAAAAGCCAGCCTTATCCAACTCTAGGGTTCAGTGCTCATCTCTGTTTACAGCCAAAGAGCCAGCGCTGTCTGCGTCTGGAGAAGTTTCCGTGGCCATGTGGCAGGCATGCCTAGATACCAGCGAGGACGGAATGCTGTGTACTTGCTCCCCAAAGGGGTCCCTATTTATCTACTTGCAATTTCTTGTTTTGAAACTGCTAGGTTGGCGGGAGCTGGGACAGAGACAGGGGCTCACTCCGCCGTGCAATACTCGGGTCTCAAACTGCTAACCTGCTGACCTTCCAGTTGCCAAGTTCAACATCTTAACCACTAAAGAGGATTCAAAACAAACACCTGGCATTACTTTTTCCAGCTGCCTTCAACCTGGCCATCTTTGAAGGGATGGGAACATGCCAATGCGTGAGATATGTCTTGGGGCTGTATAGTCCAGCTTCAGCTTGCGTGCTCTTGTGAATCATCTGTTGCAGTCAAAGTCATGGAGAGACATCTGATCCTACTTTGCAGGCTTCTTTTTTTTTTTTTTGCAAAGACCCAAGTTGTTGGTTTAAAGATGAGCAGATTTGGCTTGGGGTAAGCGTGCATGGACTGCAGCCGGAATCTGTGGAAGCTGATGCCAAAATTGTCAGATGTAATATCAAACTGACCTGAACTACATGTACCACAATGCCTTGCCACTGTAACCCTATTCCCTTGAACCTTATGCCTCTGACCTCATCCAACCCTATAAAAGAACCACCTCCAACTCATACCCGCCTTTTTTTCCCATCTTTGATCCTTGATACAGTCACTGACTGCCATGCGGGCAGTGAGAATAAAAGACTTTAATTATAATATACTGTCTCTGGAGTTATTGGGCCGAACCATCTGAAACATTCTCACAAAATGGTAGCAGAGGATGGTTCGCCCACAAACAACTCCAAAATTAAAACAAAAGACCAACTGGACCCGAAACTCTGGAACAGGCAATCGCACGACCCCAAACGGTAATGGAAGAGGACAACCCCAACCGGACCATCACGGAGATGGACCCAGATGGCCAAACGAAGGCCGAAACTGGAGGGGCACCCACCGAAAGGGACGATCAAGACGAAAGCCTGACAACCAAAATCCACAGGGCGATAGCCGGGAGAGGAATGATCCCCACGGCAGAGCTACTGGCCTTGATGAACATCGGAGATGAACCCCACACCAACGGCACGGTAAGCTCTACCCCGAGATCCTCCATGGCGGGAACCCCAAGCACCGAGCCGAGTTCAAATCTAGCCGACCAATTACAAGCGGCGGCCCTAGATTCGAACACACCGGTGGGAAAATCCACCGGGACAACGATACCCGCAGATAACCCGCGCGTCCCAACCACGCGAAGGAAAGAAATGGCCCTGGGACCCCGGAGGGTGGACACACAGACCCTAGAAATGCCGACCCTCAGCCCCCAGGAACTAGAAGAGGAGCGGAGACCCCCAAGCAGGCACCACGCCCCCAAGAGAGGCGCTGCTGACAACCGGGCCGAACTCCTCACATGGGCAGAGGCCCCCTTCGCAATCAAAGGCCGAAGGAGACATGACCTCTCCTCGGAGGAAAGCCACCGCAAACCCTTCCCAGCTAGAAACCGAAGGGGACGCAGCCCCCCCTCAGAAACACACTACCGCGAACGGGAGGGGAGCGAGACCCGCAAGGCACGCATCCACGCGGGAAGACCCGAAGCACACGCAAGACAGAACAAAGAAAGTGAGACCTACCACGACCCGCTGTCTGCCCGAACCAAACGCAGGGAACGTCCGGAGAAGGAAGCCGACCTCCACGCGGAGCCACGACCCGAGGAGCCGGAGCTACGACGACCCGAACCCCCATCAGTCCAGCAAAGATGGCGGCCTCCACGCGACAGCTCCACAGAATCCTCCGATGAAGAAAGCAGCTCCAGCGACGAAAGCATCTCCTCACCGACGCTCCAACCTGAAGCAGCAGGACCTCCGAGACAGAGATCCGCTCACCTCGGCAGCCAGCAAACAATGAGGTTCACGCAGGCACAAGAGGAGCAGGAGAACTCCCTCTCTGGCGAAGAAGAGGAACTGCAGGTCAACTCAGGTCGCTCCATGGGCAGAGGACCAGCGAACTCCCTCTACAGGCGACCAGAAAAACTGCAAATGGGACATCCAATAGCAAATATATGTGTACCCATCCCCCACTGCCAATATAGAGACAGCCCAGGGCACCAGGCCAGATCCAGCAAAGGAAGCAATGCCGGCCAGCACAGCCAACTACCTCACAACTTCCCAATCCTTCGCATGACTGGGGAGAACCTAATGGACTGGGCACAACAATTCCAGGTAATTCTGATGAGGGAGGGGGCACTGTACCTGATCCAGGACCCGCCAAGAAAGCCATGGACCCTAAAGGTGGACAGACTACACCACAGAGTGTTCTGTTTGCTTTTAAGCTCTATTGACACTTCAATGTATGGGAGTATCCCTGATGGGCTAACTGTGCATGAGGTTTGGGGAATATTGTATGAAATGTTTTATTGCAATGAAAGGACTACGACCTGCTTGCTATTGAGAGAGTTGTATGCATACAAAATGAAAGAGGGATCAACAATGAGCGAGCACCTGATGACATTAAACAACATGAGATCCGACCTCATAAGAAGGGGGGAAATCGTGACGGATCAGCACCAGATTAGCATTATATACAACTCCCTCGATTCAAGCTGGGACTACTTCCTGACTCAGCTGGATAATTTGGGAAGTGACAATGCCACATTGGGGTACATCACTAAGAAACTCATAGCTGAGGATAACCTTAGGAGAAGTAGGGCCACCACACGCAGAGAGGACAGGCCACGCAAAAGAGTCAGTTTCCCTGAACAGGGGAGCCCTAGTTTCGAGTGTCACACATGTGGACCAAGGAAACACAAACCCACACGCGATCAAAGACGCCATGAGGACACTCCGAGACCCAGGCGTGGGTCACAGGACGAATACCCACACAGACACAAGGGCGACAACGACAGGGGGACAGACGACGAAGATCACCTAGCCCAAAGAGAGAGCTTAAGCCACAGAAGGGGCAAGATGGATACAAACCAGATTCAGTGAACGTGGTCAAGCACAGTGAAGGGACCAGCAGCCACAGGGCAGACAGGTCTTCAAATGCACACCTACAGCGGTGGCTGATCGACTCCGGGGCAACCACCCACACATCATGCCACAAGGAAATATTCAACTCATTTGAAAAAGATTCCTTCAGAATCAAAGTCGCCAACCAGGAACATGCAAGAGTAACCGGCAGGGGCGACGTACTCATCCCTGGAATTGGTCAGGTCAAAGGCGTCCTTTACTCCCCTGAAATTCCATATAATGTCCTGGCCATCACCAAGCTCACAGAAGACCCCGGCCTCAGGATAGTCTTCGAAAACAAGAGGGTGTCCATCGAAAGAAGGGGAAAGCAGATTGGAAGAGTGGAGCTCATAGGCGGCCTACCGTACCTCATTGCCAAGGAAGCCGAGGATGGACAGGCCACAATAGGCCTAATCGATGGCACTGACGATGAAGAGATGCAGGACTGCACCACAAACGACCCCAGGGAACCCGAACATGAAGACCCAGAAAGGGAAAACAATGATTACGGCAGTCCCACAAGAAATGAAGGGATCGGCAGCGCAGAGCATAGAACACTGAGGATATCCATAGGGAAACAAATACATGATGAGTGCGCGCACCTGTTGCACAGGAGATTGGGACACATAGGTTTTCCGACAGTCAAGAAGATGCTAGGGTGTTCAAAAGGACTAAGGATCAAGAATTGTGAGAACTACCTGGAGTGCTCCGTATGCAAAAGCTCCAAGACAAAAACCGAGGCACGACCGAAGACATCCTCCAGGAAGTCAAGCCACCCTTTCGAATTGGTCCACCTCGACCTGGTGGGGCCACTCGAGAGATCCTTGGGCCAGAAAAGATTCTTCTTGACGATAGTCGATGACTACAGCCGATACGGTTTCGTATACACCCTCAAAAGCAAGGATGAGACCTTCAGCAAGTTCAAAGAGTTCTACCAAAGGGTGCAAACCCAGAACAACACCAACATAAAGAAACTGATGACGGACAGAGGATCGGAATTCCTGTCCAAAGAGTTCCAAGACTGGATAACCGAGAAGGGGATGCTACACTACAAAACCGCACCATTCTCAGCCTTCCAGAACGGAGTCGCCGAACGAAGGAACGGAGTGCTCCAGACCATGATCAGATGCGCAATTGAAGATGCAGGCCTAAGCTTCTCATACTGGGGGGAAGCTTTGCTGTACTCCAACTACACACTGAACAGGCTATGGTCTGGCGTTATCGGAAAAACGCCCTATGAAGCCATGTACAGGCAGAAGCCCAAGTTGAGCCACCTTCACATCTTCGGTGTGTTCGCAGACGTACACATACCGAAACAACTAAGAAAGAAGGGGGACAAGATAACGAAGAAGCTAAGGTTCATGGGGTACGAACCGGGCTCGAAGGCATACCGCTTCCTAGACCACAACCTGAGAATAGTGATTTCCAGGTCGGCCACGTTCCATGAACACGTGAATTGGAGTAAGATACACGCAAACGAGGTACTGACAAATGAGCCAGCACAAGAGGGAACCAAAGCACCCTCGTCCAACTCAAGGCCCAACAGACCAGCGGACACGCCACCAGAGAAGGATGAGACCAGGCGGTCGCACCAAAATACCACTAGTGTTGTGGAGACTGAACCTCCAAAAACCCCAGCAGAGGCGCCCCGCAGGTCAACCAGGCCAACCAAAGGCCTAACTCCCAAAGGACTAAAGGAGTATGTGCTGGGCATAAACACCTACCCCGGGACACCAGCAAGCTTTGATGACATAGACAAACTGCCTCCCGAAGAACAGGACAAGTGGCAGGCGGCAATGGAAAGGGAGATGGAGAGCCTCAAGGCCCTCGGAGTGTACGCTCCTGCTGAGGTTCCTGAGGGCCAGAGGACAGTGGGGACAAAGTGGGTGTTTAAAGTAAAATCTTTGGAAAATGAAGGGGTAATGTACAAAGCGCGACTAGTCGCCCAAGGATTCACCCAACGATACCCCGACGACTACGAAGACACGTACTCCCCCACAGTGAAGCCAGAAAGCGTAAAGGCCGCTTTAGTGATGGCAACCATCCTCGAGGAACAAGTGTACCAGTTTGATGTACAGACAGCATACCTCCATGCAGACCTTGACAAGGAAATATACGTCAGAGCACCACCTGGTTTTGGGCGCAATAGAGGGGAAACGTGGCTACTCAGCAAAAGCCTCTATAGCCTAAAACAGTCCGGCAGGAGGTGGTACGAGTGTCTGGCCGAGGCAATGAGGCAATTGAACTTCTTCCCAGCCGAAGCCGACAAATGTGTATTTCTAAGGAAATCACCAGAGGAAGTTGAAAAGGTCCTAGTGTATGTCGACGACCTATTGTACTTTGGGAAAAATAAGTCCAAATGTGACGAGTTCGCTCATGGACTGCAAAATGAATTCTCCCTGAAAAACTTGGGGAGAGTGAACAAATACCTAGGGGTGCAAGTCTCAAGGATACCCAATGGCTTTGGACTCTCCCAGAAGGAGAAAATAGCTGAACTCCTTGACAGATGCAACATGTCAAACGCTCACCCCTGTGGGACGCCTATGCAAACAGATTTCTTGAAAAACGCCTACGAGAAAGGGGAACAGTTCGAAGACGTCAGCCTCTACAGATCCATCATTGGATCGCTGTTACACATAGCCAACTGGACCAGGCCCGACATTACGCTGGCAGTGAACCTTCTCTCACGCCATTCCAGTAACCCAAAGACGTTTCATTGGGCGGCCGTCAAGAGACTGCTGAGATACCTGAAAGGCACCATGGAGACAGAATTACTGCTCACCCCTCGAATAGATGAAGAAATCAACCTGTCATGCTACGCCGATGCTGACTGGGGCGGATGCTCAGGAACCAGGAAGAGCACATCCGGCTACATGGTGATGTTGAATGGCAGCCCAATATACTGGCACACCGAGAAACAGAGACTGGTTTCTACTTCCACCGCCGAGGCCGAATATGTCTGCCTGTCAAACGCTGCATGTGACCTTATCTGGATAAACGAACTGATCTCCCTTATCTGGGAAAAGCCCAAGCTCCCCATCACCATCCACGAAGATAGCCAGGCGGCCATAGAGATAGCAAAAGGTGAAACTATAAACCGGAAATCTAGACATATAGATATCAAGTGCAAGAACGTGAGACAGATGATAAGAGAAGGCTTTATAGAGCTAACACATTGTGAGACAAAGGAACAGGTGGCAGACATACTGACCAAACCACTCCCCTCAGCTCAGCATGAGTACCTGTTTGGCAGTTTGTGTCTTAGAAAATAAAATGCTCAGGTATGCACTCAATGTAGTCAGTCCATATGATATTAGAAGGGGTTTTGTCAGATGTAATATCAAACTGACCTGAACTACATGTACCACAATGCCTTGCCACTGTAACCCTATTCCCTTGAACCTTATGCCTCTGACCTCATCCAACCCTATAAAAGAACCACCTCCAACTCATACCCGCCTTTTTTTCCATCTTTGATCCTTGATACAGTCACTGACTGCCATGCGGGCAGTGAGAATAAAAGACTTTAATTATAATATACTGTCTCTGGAGTTATTGGGCCGAACCATCTGAAACACTCTCACAAAAATAAAACCTTTTGCTTGCCAGGAGACTCTGCATCGGTTTCACTGCAACAGTCTAAGGCGGCGAGACTTCTAGAGGTTTCTCTTCTGTGTGTTTCAAAGACAGATATTAGGCGGGCGGCCAGCTGAAAAGCAAGGGTTTTGGCTACACCCTGGAAAGAGATGGAGGTGTGGGTTGCGTACTGTATTAAAAAAAATAGAAAAGTCCCGCATCAGTGGGTCTACCAAAGAGAAAGAAATTACACTCTTTTTGCAACTCCCCAGGTACAAAGGGTGGATAATCATCCAGACTCCCATGGTAGCCATATTTACTTTTTATGGCTCTATAAATCTACAGGTATGTCTATCTGGCCAGGTTATACTGCTATGGTCATAGAGTAGACCATACTGCCATTGACTCAACACCAATTGTCAGGCAGTGGTTAACTAACCTGACTACCCTGAGGACCTCGGGTGGCGAAGTCCACAGGGAAAGGTGATGGTCCCCAAGTGGATTAAATCCCACTTGAATCCATCTTGATGGAGGGGCGCGGCTTCATCCATCCTGGCCTGGCCTAGGGAGGACTTTGTGTGCCAAAGGGACTTAGGACCAGAAAGTGGCTCATGGAACCATAGCTGTCCAGTATCCCTTATTGGCCAGGAAAACCCCTTATTTTACTCTCTTTCCCGCCGTCATCCCTTATTAATTAGACTGCAATGCCCTATTGCCGCCATTGGAGGGCAGCAAAGGATAAGCATCGCTGTCAAGTATCCCTTATTGGCCGGGAAAACCCCTTATTTTACCCTCTTCCCTGCCATCATCCCGTATTAATTAGACTGCAATGCCCTATTGCTGCCATTGGAGGGCAGCACAGGATAAGCAGAGCTGTCGAGTTTCCCGTATTTGCCAGGAAATTTCCCTTATTTCCAAATCCAAAACTTGACAGGTATGCGTGGAACTGGATCCGTGGTATGGGTATCACACTGGGATGTTGAAGGCAAATGGAAGACCAGCATTATCTTGTTCCCAGGACAATCTTCATGGCTGATCGCCATGTAAAGGTAAAGGTTTCCCTTGATCGAAAGCCAGCCGTATCCGTCTCTAGGGTTCAGTGCTCATCTCTGTTTCAAAGCTGAAGAGCTAGCGCTGTCTGCTTCTGCAGACGTTTCCATGGTCATGGGGCAGGCATGACTAGACGCACGGAGCGCTGTTACCTTCCCACCAAAGTGGTCCCTATTTATCTACTTGCAATTTCTTGCTTTCGAACTGCTAGGTTGGCAGGAGCTGGGACAAAGACGGGAGCTCATTCCGTCATCAAGATGGACTCAGGAATTGAACTGCTGACCTTCCGCCTCCCAGCCAATGTCGTAGCCACTTGAGCCACTGCAGTCCCCAGGAGGAAAGCCAATCTTTGGAATAGGATATGGCACTTGAAGAAGATTTTAATTTTGCCCGTTGTTTTATACCTGTTGTTCCCTCAATTTCAATATCTAAAGTATACTGCTTCCATCCAATAGCCTTTGATCGGGACACGAAAGAAGAAGAAGATCAGGATAGAAGATTATCTTAGCAAATGGGAGAACTGAGCCAGAACAAAGATAATGGACAATATCCTAGACACCCAAGAAATAGAATATTGTCTTAACTAACCTGACAATCCTTAGGACTAATGGCCTCGGGTGGCAAAGTCCACATGGAAGGGTCATGGACCCCAATTGGTTAAATCCCACTTGAATCCATCTTCAATACTGGCCTGGGGCTGAGGAGGACATTGTGTGCCAAAAGGGCTCAGGACCAGAAATTGACTTGTGGAGCTGGACCAGTGGTATGGGGGATCACACTGCGATGTGGAAGGCAAATGGAAGGCCACTGCATTATATTGTACCCAGGACAATCGTCATGGCTCACCACCACGAGGAGAGCCAATATTCGGAATCAGATGTGGCACTTGAAGAGGGAGAATATACTGTAAATCTATATTGCATTGCTAGTGCTGATGGGAGTCTACCTGCATTTAGATGGCCTCGTGTTGCCCACCCCTCCATTTAATGCTAACAATCTTAATTATCCCTTGGCAAATTGCCTTTCTAAACTACCATTGTCAATGTGGGGATTTGCTGGGGTACTTATGACTACAAATCTCATCACTCCTACCCACACCACCCATCATTCCCTGCCCCCTGGTTTCATTGTCTGTTAAGCTGTATACTCAAAATAAAATGGGAGTAAAGTTATAAACGAAATAAATTATAAGATTTTAATTGATGGAGAAAAGGTTGCCGTTTGGAACTAGAATTGATGCGTTTATGAGACAGGGGTTCATGTTTTCCTTAGTCCTGGTTAAGCCCCCTCCTATCCCAACCCACCTATGACCTCTTTCTTAGCTTGCAAGTCAAGTTCCTGTTGTCTAAACTGCAAGGCAGAAAATTGTGGGACCAAAGAGGTTAAAACTTTCTCCACTGATGCGCTTTGTGCTGTCCAATCACATTCGGTTTACAACTACCCTAATAGGGCTTTCGAAGAATGTGAAATACCTAAAGCATGTTGTAATCAGTTCCACACCTCCAATGAAAGTCCATGGTTGAGCGGGAATTCGAACCCAGGGCTCCTGAGTCCTCATCCATCACTCTGTCCACTACACTTTAACAGGCATATAGGTCAAGGTCTCCCTCACTGACACTATGTGGCCATGTGGCAGGCATGTCCAGACACTGGTACGCATGGAACGCTGTTACCTTTCCTGCTCACTCCATCACGCAGTGCTCAGGTCTCGAACTGCTGACCTTCTTGGTCACCAAGCTCCGTGTCTTAACCACTAAGCCAGCCACCGTCCCCTCTCCATATCCTGTGGTCCTAATTAATTCACATCTCAGTGGAGGGTTGTCTGGGAGAGAGAATGAGAACTACCAGTGACGCATTCTGCATCCATAATATTTCCTGCACCATGGGAGGGTGAAACAGAGTATCATCGCCATAACGGGGCCAAATTCCACCTTAGAGCTTTCTAGGAAAGGAATTGAAAAACCAAATGAACATACAGCAGTTTTATCATGCTGTTCCTGGACAAATAGATCAGGCATTAAACGCAGTATATACTTCCCATCTTAAGATGGATATTTCAGGTGGGAAATAATTCTGCGGAGGGCTGGGATCCAAAGGATTTTGAGCGCTTCCTGCACAAGGGGAAAGTGTCGTCCACGCCACTCCTGGAAGTGGTTCCAGATGCACATTGGCAGGCACATCCCGCATTCAATTCCAGGGGTGGCGAGGGCACCGAGGGCTGGATGAATTGATGTCAGGGGCCGTATCCTGCCCACGGGCCATAGTTTGGGCACCCCTAGATGGTGTCAAGGATCATTCTCTTGCTTTGTTCTCTCTGTGTCCTAATCTTAAACTGAGTGATACTCTCCTGATACTCGATGCTCTCCTGATACTCGTAATCCATTGATGCATGATCACCTGAGCAAGGTTGCAGGAGCAAAATTGGGAGGAAGGTGCTTGTTTCCCCTTACAAGGAAAGAGGAGGATGTCTGTAAGCCCCACAGATGGTTATGGAGGGGGGGGACCCTCATGCTTTGGGACCAATTCTGTCCCTTCACTTGTCCTGTCCCAGTCCTCTAGGCTTCCCCAGGTGGCCACGATCCCCCCCCTCCTGACTCAGGCACGGGGGTGGCTTGGAAACTGCGGCGCATGTTCTTTCTTCAGTACGAAATGAAGAAATGTTGTTCCCAAAGCTACTTTGCTGTCAGAAAGAGCTCTAAGTGGAAACAGGCTTGTATTTATCTGCTCTTTAAAACAGGGGGTGGGCAGAATGTGGCGCAGTGGTTAAAATTGCTTTCCTGCAGCCCAAAGGTTGCGAGTTCAATCCTGACTGGGAATCAAGGTTGACTCAGCCTTCCATCCTTCCAAGGTCAGTAATATGAGTCCACAGCATGTAACTTGGGGGCAAAATGCTAATCAACATGCGAACCGCTCAGAGAGTGCACTAAGCGCTATGGAGTGATAGATGAGTGTAATTGTTCATAGACCTCAGTTGCCTTCCCTTTTCCTGGCAAAGAAAGACGAAATACAGTGTCGGGACGCCTTCGTGAAGGACGAGTCCCATTTAATTCCATCACAGCCCTCCTGCCCATTTTAAATGGGAAATTGGGGTACACAGAAAGACCCTCCTTGACAGGGCCATAGCCAGAGGGGGACCAGGGGGTGAAAACCGTCTTGAGCAGACAGCCCATGCCCTCCAACCCAACCCAACATGACAATGTTATATATGTGAATGTGACATGGTTGCCCCTCCTGTAAATTTTTTTGCGCCTCCTGAAGAAATTTCACCCCGCCACATCTAGAATCCTGGCTACCTATGGCCCTGCTCTCCAAGATTGTGGTACTCACCACAAGCTGCCTTCATTTTGGAAGTTTCATATCTGGTCTAGACACAGAAGAAGAAGAAGAATGGGAAATTGTCATTTTCTTTTCTAGCTCCTTCCAGTTTTCTTTCATGCACTTTGCACCTTCTGAAGTATCCTTGGGGCAGAAAGGGGCCAAACAAAATGTTGGTAGGCTTCTGGGAACTTCAGGCAGGTGAGTCGCCCCATCGGCTCTTTGATGTAGGCAGAATGATTGCACACGGAGCCAGCAGGCGGGCCAAACATTTCTTTATGGCAGCATGGTCAATCTGTACATGGCAAAACGGTGGAGACGCAGCTCCTTATATATCATACATTGCATTTGAATTTCCCCCCAAGAGTGCCCATTGGTTGTGGTAGCAGTGACGTCATTGGGACGTACTGCATACCTTACCTAACCTGACTAAGGTTCACCTGTGGCGGGGAGGTTTCCCGCGCTACTTGATTGGGGTCGCATGGGCTGTGCTTCTTCAGCTGCGCTATGGCTGGCAGCTGAGTTGCGTGCAGTGGCAGATAATATGCTTGCATACACAACAGGCTCAGATGGGCTGGTATTTTCTGGGGTGGTTGAATGCGAAGAAGCATGGCAAAGCAATGGCTTGAAACCATGACGCTGGCTCTCAACTTGATATCTTGACATTGAGATGGATGCCACCTCAACTCTCCAAGGCCTGGAAAGAAGGAGACGTGAGGTGGATGTCCATCTCTCTCTTCACCGCTGCTCTCCTCATTGGTCTGGACCTCTCATTGTCATTCCTGTCGGTTTCCTCCGCTCACAGGCCAGGAATGCTAATCCACATCCGAATTGACAGGAGCAAGGAGAAGATCCTGGATTGATGCTACCCCATTGGGGCTTCTGTGACTTCTTTGACCTCTTCTAATGACATGTAGAAGAGCTGGCAAGGAAGGCTTTGGGTTGCTTTCTCACTCTGAGCACTCATGCGAGAGTTTCTGTTAGCAAGGAGAGCAAGAGAAAGGTCAAAGAGCATCCCTCTGTGCCCAAACATTGTGGCATCTTTGTGAGAAGGATATGAGTCATTTCTTTTTAAAAACTATAAATTAAAGCAAATCTGTCGCTCTTGACCCCTGAAATTGGTAAAGGTAAAGGTCGTGCTTGCTCGAAAGCCAGTCGTATCCAACTCTAGGGTTCAGTGCTCATCTCCGTTTACAGCCAAAGAGCTAGCTAGCACTGTCTACGTCTGCAGATATTTCCATGGACACGTGGCAGGCATGTCCCCGGGGGGGGGGGGGAAATGGAAAAATTTGAAGAAAAAACGTTGTTTTTTCGTTTTTTAAAGCCTTTTTTGTTTTTCCCTGAAAAATTGGAAAAATTGGAAAAATAATATATATATAATGGAATGTTTTATTTTAACATGATGAATAAAATATTTTAAGATAAGGCCGGGTTCAAATATTTTATAAATCATTTCTAAAAAAATATGTATGGTATCAGATTATTTTCAATTTCCCCAAAAATTTCCAGTCCCCCCCCCCCCAAAAAAAGCTTTTTCCGAGCTTCAAAATTTCCAGAAATTCACCAGAGTGCATGGAACTCTACCTTCCCACTGAAGTGGTACCTATGTATCTACTTGCAATTTTTTGCTTTCAGACTGCTAGGTTGGCAGGAGCTGGGACAGATGGGAGCTCACTCCATCGTGCAGTACTCAGGTCTCAAACTGCAGACCTGCCGACCTTCCAGTCCTCAAGTTGAGCATCTTAACCACTAAGCCACCGCAGTCCCTTCTGACCCCTGCAAAATCAAGCTGGAAACCTCCTAAGCATCTTTAACACATTCCTAATAGGTCAAGTCATTAGCCTTTGGAGCAATGGGCAATAGCTACAGGTATTTCGTTTATGAATAGGATGCCTGTCCAGGATGCAATGCAATGATTAATTGCAGGTCAATATAAGATGAGACCTGGCCAGTAATCAGCTAGCTTCTCAAATAAGGATGCATGTACAGTGGACCCTCGAAGAGCGTCGCTATTCAAATAACGTCGTTATTCGAATAACGGCAAAAAAATCATTATTCGAATAATGAGGGTAAAAATACCGTCGTTAATCGAATAACGACGTCGTTATTCGAATAACGACGAGAAAAAGTACCACCGTTATTCGAATAACGTCGTTATTCGAACAATCACATTGGGAGCGTCGTAGAGTCGTTAATCAAAAATGACGCTATTCGAACGCGTCGTTAATTGAGGGTCCACTGTATCTGGATGTACTTTGAAGTGGATATGCTAGATACAATATAGAAGATTTACAGGGAGACTGCTATGACATGGGTCCCCATTCTTTCTTGGGTACCCATGAAGGCAGGCATGTTCCCCCCCAAAATTTCTCTTGTAAATAAATCTCTTTTTTTTCCTTCAAGCAATTCAGGCAAATTTTAGTTTGAATGCAAGTTCTCCCAAGCTTTCTCCCTGTTTAGCCCAACCAATGAATACACTTGTGCTAAATCCTTAGAGAAAGAACAGAATATCATTTACTCACAATTAGGTCAGAGAAAAAAATACATGCGATCAAGATTGTTGGTGAGATTGTTTTTAGAAAGAAGTACAGTACTGTACAGTTAAAATAAAGTCTTTAGGTCTTTTAAGTTTTTTAGGCCTGCCATGTGGCCTGCAAAATAGAGGAGTTCAAACAAACACCATTGTCCCTCTTCGAAAGGCAGAAAAACAAGAGAGAGAAGGCCAGAACATGCAAAGCCTTAATACATGCAAATAGGACAGACGGCCTCTAGAGCAAGGAAGACAAGAACCTTTCCAATTGGTTACTTAGGGACAAACAATATAAAAATAACTTCCTTTAGTTTAGGCTAGTATTTGTCTCTCTGTAGTTATTGTGCTGGGGTTGCACTACAGTACTCAATGGTGGGCATTGATAGCAAGGCTGGGCTGACCCTCTTCTTCTTCTTTTGCAGAGCCACTTGTGGGACCTGATGTTGACCACCAGCCTTTCCACCACCAGCTTGGGTTGGTCTCCTCCATGCCTTTGCCCCTGACCAGCAATGACTTTGTGGAACTGCCCTGCCCTCCTGCTGCTGTGCCACAACCGCACTACCCCTTCTCCTGCTGGCACGGCCACCCCTGCCCTTGCACCTGCACCATGACCGGGGCCAGGCAGCTGGATTCCTGTAGAGGAGGGTTGCGTGGCAGGCGGTGTAGCTCCGGCTGAGGGATGGCCTCCCTGGACCTGCCCTACCGCTGCCCGCGCTGTGGGGAACACAAGCGTTTCCGGAGCCTGTCTTCCCTACGAGCCCACCTGGAGTACAACCACACCTACGAGACCCTCTATGTCCTCTCCAAGACCAACAGCCTCTGTGATGCCACCGTCTTCCCCCTGGCATCCGACAGCACCACCGTCCTGACGCCCACCACCCGCCGGGACATTTTCGAGAGCACCTCGTTCCAGGGCAAAGAGCAGCACTTCACCTGTGACCTCATCACCACCGAAGAGCTGGATCCTTCTTCTTCTTCTTCGCCGGTCTCCTCCCGTTACGTCCACGAGATCGAGATCCCGCTGACCGAGATCTTCACCCGGAAGGCTATGACGTCGGCCTCCACCACTCCCACCATGACAGCGGCCACGGTGGCCGCTGTGGACGCGGCCTACGAAGAAGGCTTGACCCGTCTCAAGATCCGGGCTTTTGAGAAGCTGGAGGTGGACAAGCGCCTGGAGAAGCTGACCGAGGAGGTAGAGCAGAAGATCGCCTCCCAAGTGGGCCGGCTGCAGGTGGAGCTGGACCGGAAGACCTCGGAGCTGGAGAAAGCCAAGCAGGAGAGCCTCCGGTTGAGTCGGGAGAAGCAGGAGCTGGAGGACCGGGCCCTGGAGCTCTCCCGCCAGGTGGACGTGAGTGTGGAGATGTTGGCCTCCCTCAAGCAAGACCTTGTGCAGAAGGAACAAGAGCTGACATGCAAGCAACAGTGAGTGGCTGTGGATTTCTGCCCCTCTGGAGGGTGGGTTGGGGGGGTCTATGGAAGGATGCAATAGTGGAGGTTAGCTTTAAAAGTCACGGTCACCCTTGCTTGTATCTGACTCTAGGGCTCAGTGCTCATCTGTTTATAGCCAAAGAGCCAGCACTGTCTGCTTCTGCAGATGTTTCCGTGGTCATGTGGCAGGCTTGACTAGACACCGGAGCACACAGAACGCTGTTACCTTCCCACCCAAGTGGTCCCTATTTACCTACATGCAGTTTCTTGCTTTCGAACTGCTAAGTTGGCAGGAGCTGGGCCAAAGACGGGAGCTCATTCCGTCCTGCAATACTCGGGAATCAAACTGCTGACCTTCCGCCTCCCAGGCAATAGTGGAGGTTAGCTTTAAAGGTCAAGGTCGCCCTTGCTTGAAAGCTGGTCATATCCAACTCTAGGGTTCGGGGCTCATCTCTGTTTATAGCCAAAGAGCCAGCGCTGTCTGCATCTGCAGACATTTCTGTGGACATGTGGCAGGCATGACTAGACACCAGAGTGCACAGAACGCTGCTACCTTCCCACTGAAGTGGTGCTTATTTAGCTACTTGCAATTTCTTGCTTTCAAACTGCTAGGTAGGCAGGAGTCAGGACAGAGACGGGAGCCCACTCCATTGTGCAGTACTTGGGTCTCGAACTGCTGACCTTCCAGTCGTCAAGTTCAGTGTCTTAGCCACTAAGCTACTGCAGTCTCTGAGGTTAGCTTTACACATGTCTTTTTTTCCCCAACTTATTCTGCACAGCAGCAGGCCTCATGAGATGAAATAATGCTCCAAAAGTCCCAAGTGGACAATCAGGAAAAGCAACAGAACACCCCAGCTTGAAGAAAGAGCCTCCTAGAAGATTGTGGTATTTTTAAACCACAATTGGGCATATGCTGGGCAACGGCAATTGCCGGCTAATCTTTCTCACACTAGGTCAGGTGAAATGAGCTGCAGAATGAGGTCACTATAAGGTAGTTTCATCTTGGCAGTTTCATGTCTGGCCTAGAAGAAGACGAAGAAAAAGATGAAGACGATGACAATGACGAAGAAGAAGAACAAGAACAACAACAATAACCACCCAACTTTGAAAAAGTAACCTTCTCTATACTGAAATTCCCCCAGAACCACATCTAGGATGATCATGCTCAAGAAACTCTTAGAAGAATATGAGGAGCAGATTTGGAGGAATTCATGGGAATAAAATAATTTTAAGGACTCCATCTGTAAGAATAAAAACAAAATCCATAAGATGATATGGAGATGGTGGGTTGACCCCAGTAAAATTAAGTCACTTAAATCCTAATTGTTCGATTTCACATAGGGATTGTGGTCAGGTTCCAGGTCTCTGTTTCCATTGGTGGTAGTATGCCAAGATATTTGGTTGCCTTCAAACCCTGTGATGGCCAAGGTCTTCTACTCCACCTGAGCACGATAGGAAGATTTAGGGGGTGGAAGACAAGGGAATTAGGAGGAAGATCTAGCAAGAACTGCTACCATCAGTCCCCTGTATTTGCTGCCTAAGATGGTTCCCTCACCAGACCAGCTTTGACCTAGAGAAATCACACCATTTATTCATTTTGTAAGTTATTTATTTGATCGATTTCTCTCCCAGTCTATCTGGGTCTTGTACCCAGATGTATCCAGGAGGACTCCTCTTCCTCCTTCTTCCCAATTAAACCCTGGACTGCCAAAATTAAGCCAATTTCTTGGCTTTGTTGTTGGCCAAGCTTAAGTCCTCGTTGGTGTGTGTTTCTGGCAGACCAGTGAATGAGTTGGATTCTTTACCTCTCCACATTCACACCATGTGTTGTTGTCCACCAGCATCCCCCACTTGAGCATGTTGATGTTGTATTTAGGGACCCCAACCCTCCACCTATTCAGGGCCCTCCAAGTGACATAGGGGAGGTCAAGTTCCTCATTGATATCCTCCTTTAATGTTCCTTGTCCAATGAGCTCCTTTTTCACCCAGAAGATCACTGGTCTATGGAACTCCCTGCCAGAAGAAGTGGTGACAGCTTTAAGAAAGGATGAGACAAGTTCATGGAGGACAAGGGTATCAATGGCTATAATGATGGATACCTAAGGACAACCTCCGGGTTGGAGAGAGAAGCAGGATAACTCTCAATGCCATTTCCAGGGAATCCTTAGCAGGTGAAGGCATCTGCTTGGGAATAATACCCTGAAGCAAATGGTGAGCCACAGAGTATGAGACAGAATGATGGACTGGATCATGGGCTCTTGTGGCCTCTTCCAGCAAGGATGCTCTTATGTTCCTCCATCTTTTAATTTAATGGCCAAATGGACTTCCTGCAGATGTTTTTCATGAGAAGGCTACCTTGCTGGAACATTCATCTGCCTTACTTCTGTCACAGCCATGTTCATAGAATATTCCTGGACTGGTGGTAAGATAAAATAAAACTACCTTACATATTCTTTTCTTTTAGTTGGAGTCTGCAATTCAAGTACCCTGTAACCAGGGTGTAGAGCAGTGGCTCCCAACCATTTTATGGCTATGCCCCACCTAGGCAGCTGTAAAATCCTGATCCCCCCTCCCGCCCCCATTGACATATAATTCTTATTATTGAAAAATTGAACTCCTCTTCATATGGAGGAAGCCTAAAAGGCCATTCACTGTTGATAACTCATTCTCGAATTGCCCCCTACCCATTAAAAATCAAATTGCCTACTTGTGGGGCATGTGTCCCACATTGGGAACCATGGGTGTAGAAGGAACTGTGTGTGTGGTCAAAGTGCACGCATGCACACACACACCAAAGGATCTTCGTTTGGCTGCTGTGCATGAAAAATGAATATTTCCTCGAGAGCAAGCATGAATAATTCCTTCGCCTAGATTCGACATAGACCTCCGTCTGTGTCCCTCGGCCCTCTCTGCTGAGTTTTCCCTTTGTCTTCCCAATGCTTCTCTGTTCAGAATCATCCCTGGCTTTAGAGAACCTGACAGCTGTTTCCTTTTCTACAGTCTTTGGAAACAGATATGAAATCAGACTAGACATACTTTCCCTTTCTTGTGCCCACCCCTCTGTCACACACACACACACACACACACACACACACACACACACACACACACACACACACACACACACACACACACACACACACACTTTTGCCATTCCACCACTGACCCCCCATTCAGAGCATCTTCACCGCTTTGTTTATGGTCTGCCAGCCAATTTCCTTGCCTGAGCAACAGTCTGTGCGTCCCCAGAGGCTTAAATTAATTCTTCAGGTTAGATTTCACGTGCCATTTTACTGAAATCAGAAAAGATTACATCAACTGTCTCCCAGCCACCCCTCCTCTTCTACATGCTGATTTTCTTCCCTTCTGTGGCCTTGTTCGTCCCAAATAGCACATCAATAATTCCACAACTTAAGTAATTAAATAATTAGGTTTTAGGCATCAGCAATGGCAACATCCATCGTGCTGCTTGCGGAAATAAATTGAGAAGAAAAATTCAGAATTATCCAATGTATGGTAATCAAAGCTGGGGTGGGGGTTGGGGACTTAAGACTTATTCATTCATTCATTCATTCATTCATTTATTTTTCATACCTTTATTACTGCCCAACTCGACAATGACTCTGGGCAGCTTACAGAAATAGACAATGTTCAAACCCACTAAAAAGACATAAACCCACTAAAAACACATTATGCTCACTGAAAGGACTGGGGGGGGGGGGGGTCAAATCTTTTAAGAAAAAAATATTATTATTGGCTGTTTCTCTTCAAATCCCCCATCCGGCATGGCCACTGACCGTTCTAGATAGGGAATTCTGAGTCCCAACAGAATAACGTGGCAAAGCTGTTTAGAAAGTGGCATCACAGTGTTGAGTCAGAAAACCTGACAAGGAAGATGCAGAAAGAACAAAAGTGTAACAGATGCATGGGAAAACATGGGATCCTTTGTTCTCGTGTCTTACAAATCTCCTTTTATCTCAAGAATGTAAACTTACTCGTAAAGACCTATGTTACATCTTGGGCTATCAAGTCATATCTGGCTGATGGCAACCCTAATTAGGGTTTTCAGGGTATATAAGGGAATTTAGTGTCTGGTCTGGTGCTCCTGCTATGGCACTAGAGTAGAACCTACTGCCAGCCATTCAATGCTATTGTCAGATGGCGGTAAACTAACCTGACAACCCTGAGGACTAGCGGCCTTTGGTGCCAAAGTCAACAGAGAAGGGTGATGGTCCCCAACTGGATTGAATCCTACTTGAATCCCTCTTGATGGAGGGCAGCAGCTTCATCCATCCTGGCCTGGGCCTAAGGAAGAATTTGCATGCCAAAAGGGCTCAGGATCAGAAAGTGATTCATGGAAGTGGACCATTGGTACTATGGGTGTCATGCTGCGATGTGGAAGGCAAGTGGAAGGCCACTGCATTATATGGTTTGCAGGACAATCTTCATGGCTGGTCACCATGAGGATAGTCAGTATTCGGAATCATACGGGGAAGAAGAAGAAGAAGAGGAAGAAGAAGAAAGGTATTAGTTTTGACTAGTGCCGCCACCACTGAATTTCTGTAGCCAAGGCTAGCAAGGATTAGAACCCAGGTCGTGTGAGGTCTAGTTCATTGTTTTATCCTCTACACCACACTGGCCAAAATTATGTTGAGCAGCTAAACCTGCGCAGCTTAAAGTTGCATAAATGGTTGGGAAATCTGAGCCAAAGCAGAAAGCATATCCAGCCAGCAGCTCTACAGAAGCAGCTGTGCTACCAATTGCACAGTCAATTGTGCGATCAGCACCCGTAATGCAGATGGTCTGAGCATAACTTCCTTCCACAATTTCCCCAGGTTTAAAGCTTTGCTATGGCCCTAAGATTTCAGCTCCTGGCTCCTTTACCATCAAGAACAGAACCCTAAACCCAAGAGCTGGTTTGATAGAAATAAATGTGGTGAAAAATCCAGCTCTGTTTTCAATTTATCTTTGGCTTCAGTTCCTTAATTCCTTTGATCTTCTCTGAAAGCTCTTCCTTTCAGTTGCTGCTTAGGCCACAGGATCCTTTAGACAGCCTGGGGCTTTTTGGGGAGTTGTAGTCCTGTGTAGGAGACAGGTTTTGCCCATTGCCAGACCTGGGAAACATTTCTCTATGGGACCTGTTAGGGAAATGTTCTCCCCATGGAGTTTGGTGCCTTCCAAGATGATTAGTGCTGCGTTTGCAGAACATTTTTCCTCTTCTTTGCCAAAATGATAGAGACCCATTTTTCCAGGGGCTTCCCCACCACCACCACCCTCGGGACTGTAGTGGCTCAAGTGGTTAAGATGTTGAACTCACTGACTGAAATGTCAGATTTTGATTCCCGGGTGCTGCATGATGGAGTGAGTGCCCGTCTGTGTCCCAGCTCCTGCCAACCTAGCTCTTCGAAAGCAAGAAATTGCAAGTAGATAAATAGTTCCGTGCACTACGGTGTCTAGTCATGCCTGCCACATGTCCATGGAAGCATCTGCAGACGCACACAGCGCTGGGTCTTTGGCTATAAACAGAGATGAGCACTGAACCCTAGAGTTGGATATGACTGGCTTTCAAGGAAGGATGACCTATACCCATGATGGCAAACCTTGGCACTCCAGATGTTCTTGGACTTCAGTTCCCAGAAGCCCAAGCACCCTGTGAATCCACACGAATGGGTTTACTGTTTCATCCGGCCCATGCTGATTCCGGGAGTAACGAGGGCAGGACGGGCCAGATGAATCACAGTAAACCCATTCATGTGGATTCACAGGGTGCTTGGGCTTCTGGGAGTTGAAGTCCAAGATCATCTGGAGTGCCAAGGTTCGCCATCATGGACCTATACCTTTACTTTACCTCCCCCCCCATTTTTCCAGTACATGGCCATGCATACAAAGCCGATTCAACTTAGTTGTGATCAATGTCTTTCCTGAATATGACAGATTTCTCAAGATAGCTGTAGATTAAACATGTGCACAAACCTTTTGAAACGCAAATTCGGATCATTGTTCTGCAGTTGGGTTAAATGGCACAGCCTTTTTTTAAAAAAGCAGGCGGCAGTTCTATGATAGCACTGGATATCACACGCACAATAGACTTAACAGGTCATTGGGTCCCCGACTTAATAACCAGAGATTCCTGAACAGTATATTGAAGACCTGTGGCTGCAGCCTGGTGCATGCTGATAAATCCCATTCACTTCCATGGGACTTACTTCTGAGTTGACATGAAGAAGACTGTGTTGTTCTGGGTTCCACACCCACCGCTGATGCAGTATCCTGGGCAGGCTAGTTATTTTGCAAATCCGACGGAAACATGCATGGATCTGTTGCTTGGGGAGGGAGGTGTGCTTCATAATAGCCAAGGTGTGGTTTTGCACATCAAGCAGGAGTCTTAGCTATTCTTGGACTCCTTTTCCAGTAAAGATGGTGGCTGTCTGCTCCCCTGCTGCCCTCCATCATCGGCCTTTCTAATGCCACCAGTGGGTACGAAGCAGAGTGCAGACCATAGCTTCAGAAGAGTAGACAGGATCCGGCCCCAAAGGGAACGTAGTCTGAATTCTTAAGCGCACAGCAGTCGGTTGAGAACAGATTCTTTTTTATAAGCACCTCCCACTTCCCTGATCTTTATTTAATGTGCCCATTTTGCGTGGAGATGAGCTCTGCAGCAATTAGATTCATGCTGTGGGATCAGGCAGCTTTCCGCTGACTAGCATAGGGGATATAGTGGCTTGGATTGCAGAGTACTTTCACCAGCGACATTTGTCACGCTGGAAGAGATTTCTTTGGGGAGGGCGAACTATATCATTTTGGTGAAGGGACTGTGGTGGCTTAGTGGTTAAGATGCTCAGCTTGATGACTGGAAGGTTGGCAGGTCAGCAGTTTGAGACCCGAGCGCTGCAGGACAGAGTGAGCTCCCATCTCTGCCCCAGCTCCTGCCAACTTAGCAGTTCAAAAGCAAGAAATTGTAAGTAGATGAATAGGTAATGCTTGGGCAGGAAAGGTAACAGTGTCCCATGTGCTCCGGCATCTAGTCATGCCTGCCACGTGGCCATGAAAATGTTTACAGATGCAGACATGCTGCCTCTTTGGCTGTAAGCAAAGATGAACATTGCATCCTTGAGTCTGATACTGTTGACTTTTGAGCATGGACAAACTTTACCTTTACCTAAAGTGTGTGTAAGTTACACACAACCTCCCAGAACTGGATATTTGTAGTCCTGAAAATCTGAAAATCCTACTCCTAGTGCTAGGTGGGGGGATTCTGGGAGGTAATTTAAATAATGCCATTTTCCAGCTCTGTTCCAGAGTGAAAATCAGAAACATGTTCCTCAACTTGCAGGTCACAGGATCCTGTGTTCCACTCCCTGTCCTGCAAGAAAGGCTTTCAGTTCCCAGTGGTCTTGAACAGCACAGTCAACAGTCTACCTGGCTAACAATACTGGCCTATGAGTATAGGGTAAGGGTGAGGGTTAAGGTTAGGGTTCCCCTTGCCGCTACATGTGGAGCACCAACCGCTCCCATCGCTCTGCCAGCCGGCACCCTCTTGGCTTCTTATGTGGCCTGGCCGATCATGAGAGGTGAGAGCACATGTGATGGCTGGCGCTATGGCGGGGGATAGCAAGAACCATTGCCATCTGTATGCTAGTTTATAACTCGGCAACTACTGGATAGAAAATGTCTCGGACTGTTCTGGGGGGAGGATAAAGGGCCATGGGCTGACTAGTGTATTGTTACTACTGCCTGTTCTGATATTGTATTATTGCATTTTTTATTGTACTGTGTTTGTTGATACTTTGATATGATGATATTGTTTTTTGATTCTTGCTGTACTGATTGTATTGTAATATTGACATGTTGTTTAGCCGCCCTGAGTCAGCGCAAGCTGAGAAGGGCGGGATATAAATTAAAAATTGAATTGAATTGAATATCTCCGTGATGGCCAACCTGGGCCCTCCAGCTGTTCTTGGACTTCAATTCACAGAAGCCCAAGTCAGCCCTCCTGCCAATCAGGGCTTCTGTTCGTTCGTTCGTTCGTTCGTTCGTTAAATTTCTATGCCACCCATCTGGGTCTTATCCCACTTTGGGTGCTGAACAAACAGAAAACAAATAACAATACCCACAGAAAATCAAAACCCTCCACTAACAAATGCAGTACATATATTTATAGTCAAAGAGCCAGTGATGTCTCCATTTGCAGACATTTCCGTGGACATATGGCAGGCATGCCTCAACACCTGAGTGCATGGAATGCTGTTTACCTTCCCACCGAAGTGGCATCTATTTATTTACTTGAAATTCCTTGCTTTTGTACTACTAGGTTGGCAGGAGCTGGGACAGAGATGGGCGCTCACTCCGTCATGCAGTACCCAGGAATCGAACTCTGACCTTCCAGTCATCAGGTTCAGTGTCTTAGCCACTTGAGCCACCTTCTGAACCTATGACCATGCTAAACTGTCTTAAATCCCTTTTAGGAAGGCAGAGAAATAAATAAGCAAGACAGATAAAAATGCTTAGTAGCAATTACTGTGTGTGGGTACTCCAGTGGCTCAAGTCGCTAAGATACTGACTGGGAAGCAGAAGGTCAGCAGTTCGATTCCCGAGTACTGCAGGACGGAAATGAGCTCCCGTCTTCATCCCAGCTCCTGCCAACCTAGCAGTTCGAAAGCAAGTAATTGCAAGTAGATAAATAGGGACCACTTCGGTGGGAAGGTAACAGCATTCCGTGCGCTCCGGTGTCTAGTCATGCCTGCCACATGACCACGGAAACGTCTGCAGAAGCAGACAGCGCTGGCTCTTCGGCTTAGAAACAGAGATGAGCACTGCTCCATGGAGTCGGATACAACTGGCCTTTGAGCAAGGGAAACCTTTACCTTTAGCTTAATTACTGTAGTACCACATTTAAGAAGTGCTAAATTTCTCTTGTATCCCAGATTGACCTGCTAACTTGTTGTTGGCCTACTTGGAGATTAAAATCATCCAAACAACAAAGGCCAGTGACTCCAAATTCCAGAGGACAGAATACATACCTGTCAACCTTCCCAGATTGGCTGGGATTTCCCAATTTTCGGCGCCGATTTGCGCCATTTCCCTCCCGCAGTTGCCAAAACCCCGGAATTGGCAGCGGGGGAAAAGAGGTACTGCACATCCCTTCTGTGCAAGTCGCATTCTACGCATGCGTAGAAGGCTTTTACGCTTGGTAGAACCCTCCTACGCTTGCGTAGTAGGCTACGCAAGCGTAAAAGGGTTCTACGCAAGCGTAAAAGCCTTCTACGCATGCGTAGAACGCAACTTGCGCAGAACCGTTGTGCACAGTTCCCAGATTGTCCAGAGCCGCGGTTGACAGGTATGACAGAATAGCCGCTCCAGGTTTTAAGGGAGCTATCCGAAAGATTGATCTCCTTGGAGTTAGAGTTCAGCACCTGGGACAGCTACTATAGACTAATCCATTGTTCCTTGCTGTTGGCAATGCTACCTTTCACTAGACCAGGGGTCAGCAAAGCTGGCTCTCCAGATGTTCTTGGACTTCAATTCCCAGAAGCCATGATCAGCAGGTGTGCTGACTTTGGCTTCTGAGAATTGAAGTCCAAGAACACCTGGAGAGCCACGTTTGCTGACCCCTGCACTAGACAACGGAAGGGAAATGACAAGTGGAAGTTGGGCATGATGGAAAGAAATTAGAGAACAGGGAAAGATTGTCACCAGCTTAGGCAGAAGAGTTAAGCATTTGTTCAACATGACTGGGTCCAAGTCTGCAGAGCCTAAGGACCTCTTGATACAGGGATTGCAGTTACATCTCTTTGTGCAAATTCTAGCTGTCACATCAGAAGTCTGTTGCTTCCCTCTGGGTCTTGGTTTCTTGCTGACTGGACCCCTCCCACAACATGTCTGACCCAGATTCAGCGCCAAAGATCTCATGACCTTTTGAGAAATTCCCCACAGGTCTGGCAGCTGCTTTAGTGTGTGTGCGTGTGCATGCGTGTGTGTGTGCGTGCGTGCGTGTGTGTGTTGCGAGGGAAGGAGGGGGAGGAGAGGAAAGGAGGGTAGGAGAAAAGAGAAGGAAGACAAGAAGATAGCAGGAGGAAGAAGGAGACAATTCACATGACTCAACTAAAGGTCTTAAGAATGTATGTAGGTCCCTTCCGGCACAGCCTGAGTCATGCTGAGCTTCTAGCCCGGCTCTTTTGCAATGCTCAGCTCAAAGTTCAGCCCTAGTTGACTGCTCTACAATGAAGCTGCTGATCTTGGTACAATACAGTGATGGTGAACCTCGGCACTTCAGGTGTTCTTGGACTTCAATTCCCAGAAACCCAAGTCAACACTCCTGCTGATCAGGGCTTCTGGGAATTGAAGTTCCAGAACACCTGGTGTGCCAAGTTTTGCCATCACTGGTATAAAAGATCACCATGGCTGGTTCACATCATGCCTGTGTCCTTTGATTTCTGGCCACGTTGGGGTGCTTTCCAGCAGAGAGAAATAACTAAGGTAGGGAAGTGGAAAAGGAGCTGTCCAGAAGGCCATTCGAGCTCCTCTGTGGGAAGCGGTAACAGCAACATTGGCGGCAGCTTTGAGGAGGCTTTCAGGAGCTCATAGACCGGTTGGATGTTCCGACTTTAGTGGTGAGACACAGTTACTAGTTGAATGTACAGTCCAGATGTGTCCACCTGAAAAGGGGCCTATTCAGGGATGCCTTGTCCTTTCTTGTGTCTCAAGCTTTGGTTAGACTTTGTGGCCATCTCAGATGTTCAGTACCCACCATGATCATGGAGAATTAAGGTGATAAGTCCAGATCTTTTTCTGAAGGTTCCCAAGCCAGATGGTGGGGCAGGGGGTCTCCTGGGAGTCCCTCCAAGCACAATGCCTTCCTTTAACTTGCTTTATGGTAAAACTATAGGGAATTCTCCCTCTGAAGGTAGGAGGGATGATGTCTCATCTCCATTTCCTGATGGAAGAGCTTGTAAATCCTGACCTTTGCCTCTTCAGGAAATAGCCGAAACCTGATTTATTTCCATAGGGACTTCTCCCTTCATGTGCTCAACCGTAACATAACTACACTTACCCCCTCCCCCAGTCATTAAGCACCTATTGGATCATGTTCAACACAAATTAGACATTAAGAGGTCGCAAATAGGTGGCCCCAACCCACCATCACCCATCCCCATTCCTCCCTGATAAAATCCCCATAATTGCGTTACCTTGTTTCATCCCGCCACATGTGCTTTGTTTCGTTAGCTGCTGTTCGTGGTGGATAGGGAAACCCTAATTAACTAATGAATAGCTTACATTTCCTCAAACTCATGGGTTGCTGGTGAAGTCCTAGGGTGGCAACCATGTTTCCTCCCCATGCCAGGAAGTGATAATGGTCCTAAAGAGATGTGATGGTGGCATTTTGTCAGATGTTTTGTCAGATCCTTATTGCAAGAAATTAGGGAAAGAAAACTCACCTTTTAAATTACAGGTTACCAATTATCTTCAAATCCTAAAAATCATTCATTAGCATTGCTAAAGGGTAAGCAGAGTGAGTATATTAAAGGTTAACTTTTCCCTGTTGGTAGCACCCAAATGTATATCGTGAAACATTAGCAAATTCTATTTGTTCTACAAATATAAGATTAAATGAGAATATATATAATAATTGTTACCCGCTCTATGATTTTTCTCTTTCTGTGTGTATGTGTACCACAGAAAATCAATTGAACGGATAACAATTATCATATATATCCTCACTTAATCTTATATTTGTAGAACAAATAGAATTTGCTTATATCTATCTATCTATCTATCTATCTATCTATATATATATATATATATATATATATATATATATATATATATATATATATATATATATATATATATATATATAGATAGATAGATAGATAGATAGATAGATAGATAGATAGATAGATATAGATATAGATATATATATAGATAGATATATATAGATAGATATATAGATATAGATATAGATATAGATATAGATATAGATATAGATATAGATATAGATATAGATAGATAGAGAGAGAGAGAGATAGAGAGATAGAGATAGAGATAGATAGATAGATAGATAGATAGATAGAGTAAAATAGATTACAACCATTCCTTTTATGTTACAAAACTTCTCTATATGTTTTGCTATGAAAACTTTAGCTCTTTGTAGAATTATATTCTTTTATTGTGGTTTTCTGTTTATTTCCCCCTTATTTTCTTTTACTATCTTCCTTACATTTGCTTGCAACTATAAATCCTGTTCTCTGATTTCTTTTAGTTATTTTAAATAAAAAAGCAGAAGCAATCCTATTAGGTGGTCAACCCATCCCAAATTCCATTTTAGGATTATGCCTTTTTTGAGGGCCAGCCCCTCCTTCCCCCAAAAAAAGACATCAAAAGAAAGTTTTAAGATTATAGATCTTTGCTTCAGGCACGTTCTGACTAGAAGGGCTGTTCTTAAAATCCATCTAGTGTTGTCTTGGGATTAAATAAAGCAGAAATGTACTGCAGATCATGAAATGAATTCTGGCAGGTGATGTGGTTTGGCTAGATTTATCCAGAATGGGTCCTAAATTTGCTGGGAGTCGGACAGTCATTAAAATTGACCTGCTAACTTAAACCATCTTACTTTTTAAAAGAAATGAGAGAGAGCATAGACTTCTGTGAGTGAGTGGGTGTATCACATTGTATTGATGTATATCAAAGAGTGTGTCTCTCCAGGCATACAATATATTTATGTGAGACCTTTTAAATCAGGGTTTCTCAACTTACAACCCGTGGGCCACATCTGGCCCATGGCACCAAATAATTTGACCCACGCCCTCGTTCCAACCACTGCCAGTGGCAGAAACTGCCGCAGACTCATTTACGGCTGCTGTAAATGCTTATGACAGTTGTAAGTGACCGGGGGGGGGGGGGACAAATAGTACAGCCCCCTTAACTGTTTGAGGGGTGACCCGGCCCCTAACTTGAAAAGGTTGAGAACCCCTGATTAAAATCTTGCTACCTGTGAATGATACAGTAGGTTCATTAGTGAGTTAGATGCCCATTTGTGCCTCCTGAGTGAAGAACCAGCCTGTGTAGCAATGGGCAAACTGCACAGACCCAAGAGTGCCCCTAAGAAGAAGGGAACGAGAAATCACTTCTGAGTATTATCTACCTAGGAAATCATAATTGATTTGGTAGCATGTTGTTAAGACTCTGAGCTTGACAGTCAGAAGGTCAGCAGGTCAAGACCAGAGTGCTTAACCTCTTAATCTTTTTTGGTTTAATATTTAGAGCCCAAGAGAGGTGCAGAAAATTCAATTTTACTTGTCATCCTAGGGCAGTGGTGGCAAACCTATGGCACATGTGCCAGAGGGGGCACTCACAGCCCTCTCTGTGGCCACATGTGCTGTCGCCCCAGCACAGAGTTCACCCAGCCCCTCTGCCCGACAGCCCAATGGGAGCACTTCCTCCCTCCCCTGACTGGGGTAAGGCGTGTGGCTCATATGCAGCATGAGGGTTTGGCACAGATGACAGCCTGTTGTGTCTGTGGTGAGCGTGAGTTGTTGTTTTTTTCCAAAACAAAAACCTCAGTATTCAGGTTAAATTGCCGTGTTGGCACTTTGTGATAAATAAGTGGGGGTTTGGTTGCACTTTGGGCATTTGGTCTCTAAAAGGTTTACCATCACTGTCCTGGGATGTTGCTGTCCATTAAGTGGGTGAATTTAGTACCATACTGTGGTACCTCGAGTTACAAATTTAATGCCTTCCAAGGCATTTTTCATGTTATGGAAAATTTGTAACTCGAATTTCCCATAGGAATGCATTGAAAACCAACATTCATACCTTAAACATAGTTTCCCATAGGAATGCATTGAAAACCAATTAATCTGTTCCAGAAAAGTTCATAACTTGAGCCATTATTTTCAATTGATTTTCATTCGTATTGTGAAAATGTTGTAACTCGAACCATTTGTAACTCGATGTACCCCTATATTTCATTTGTAACTTTCTAGCATCTTTCAGCTTATGTCTGAAAGGATAATGCCATCCAAATAATAGAGTTATTCAGTTCTGGTAGCTTTCAGGCAGCCAGTAATAATCCTGCAAGATTCATTAATAGCTACATCCACTTGTTCATCATGTGTTGTTCTATATCACATGGCACTAGCATATTCTGCCGTGGAGTAGTACAGGGACAAAACTGTTATTTTTTATTGTTTATGGGTATGCATCCTTGGTCTGACAAAGCCAGACAAAGCCAGTTTTCTAAATATGTTATTTTTGGTTGCAATTTTCTGTTTGCTGTTTAGACAATGGTTTTTTTAGGCCAGTGTTTAATCTATGGTGACACCCACATACTTTGGGAATAGGGAAATGCTCTAAAATCTTGCCTTTGGCTAACTCAGAACTTCCTCTCTGCTTCTCAGTTCTTTAAGTGGAAGGTGGTGTAGTGGTTAAGGCGCTAGGCTTGGAGACTGGAAGGTCTGGGTTCGATACCCAAGAGCTGCACGATGTGGAACATGAAAGGAGCCTCATTCGGGCATCCCTTGCAAAAATCCTTTCAACCCAGAGTAATCTCTGACACGTAAACAAATGAGTGGAAGGTATAGACCTGAGTTTTCAAAGTTTCAGAAGCTTGTTTATATAATTGAAAGAAAGATTTCATAAGGCAGAGGTTAGCTGGTACTCAATGAACTCAACGATTTCCCCCGGGCTACCAAAGCAAGATCATTAGTGTGGATAAATGACCTTATATAGTGTTTGGTTTTCTTTTCTTTTTCAGTATGACTTTTAATTTGGTTTTCCATAGCTCCTTGAGGGCTTCTTTAGAGTAGAGTGATAAAGCAGGAGTTTTAAAAGTAATAGTCAAACAAAGCTTAGGCCTGGCTGTGGAAAATCAACCTATACAAGGGAGAGGTTTTACAAAAGTTTTGTAAAATAGATGTGTTTGTTGCACTTTAGAATGGGGTTGGGGATTGTCTAGCTCTCCAGATACAGATGGGCTACAACTCCCACCAAGCCTTATCCTTGAATGTATCGTCTGTTGCTTATGGGATATGTTTTTCCTCAATTCCTCAATGGACCAGACTATCAGGGGTTGAGTTCCTGCTGGATGCAACTCACTTTCCATTCTTTCCACTGCCACACTTTTCTTCTCCAGGCAGGCTGGACCAAAACTTTTCATGATTGGGTCTTCCCATCTTTTGGGGGAGGGGGCTGCCAAGGGGTCTTCTTACTCCTCTGGGATCACTCAGTGACTTCTGCTGTCCAACACCCACCTGTCATTCAATAGATGTGTCCAGCCTAACACTATTTTCATTTGTGATATTCAACAACAGCTTTGTTGATTCTGCTTTGTTTTCTTATCTGGGTGTTGGGGATGTGGTCACAAAGGGATACCTGTAGCATAGATCTTTCCATGGCTCTTACAGCTCTTGATAGTTCTTCTTCCTTGGCCTTCATTAATGATCATGTTTCTCTCCCATAGAGAACTGCAGGTAGTACTGTCAAATTAAAAAAGTTGGCACATGGTTTCTTGTTGAGTTTCTTGCTTAGTAAGATTTCTTTGATGGAGTTGAATGCCTCCTATGCCACTTTCTTTCTTTTGGCTAGTTCTGCTCTCTGGTGGTTGTTCATCCCAATCAGATGGTCGAAATAGACGTAATGGCCAACCTGCTCGATGGGTTTGTGAAGGGATGGGAGATGTAGTTCAACACACACCCTGTGTCCACTTGTTGTCCCCATTGCATGACCATGTCATTCTCTGGGAGATATCATGTGCTGATTGTCCTCTTCTCCCCCATGTCCTACAGGGAGGTGATCCAAATAGACCAGTTCCTCAAAGAGACGGCAGCCCGTGAAGCCAACGCCAAGGTCCGCCTCCAGCAGTTCATCGAGGAGCTCCTGGACCGAGCCGACCGAGCTGAGAAGCAGCTCCAGATCATCAGCAGCAGTTGTGGGACGACCCCAAACTGCAGCCTGGGCAGGTGTAGCGTCCCTGGATCCAAGAGTTCAGGCAGACCGGTACCAAGAGACATCATTTTCCTAAAACCTTCCAAAGGACGAGGCAGGGGTGACATCCGTGGCCAAAGTCTTTCCTTCATTGGGAGCCATGGTCTCTGTATCAGTGTAAAGCTGGCTCCTGGCCATATTCCTAGAAAGCTGGTCCAACTCAGTGGGTTGGAGTGCCTGGCTGAAGAACCCCAGGGGCCAAGAATCTGAATCCTTGCTCTATCTCCTGGAAGGAGACCAGCCAAAGTCACCCAGAGCAATCGTGGTTGAGAGGGGTTGGTGACAGGCACTGCCACTTCTTCGCCTGGGGATTATGATGGGTGTTTGCCCCCTCACGGGTTTTTTTGCCCACCTTTCCTGCCTTGCTTTGCCAGTTCCTTTTTCCAGGCTCCTACTGACAAGCATACAGGGTATCAGACGTTGGGTAGCGGGATGTGGCCCTTTATATGCGTGGTCCAGTCACTCTCAATTCCCAAATCAATAGACATAAAGGGTCGATGACCTGCTCAATTGTCCCAGAGCACCACCATAAGCAGGGGTAGAGTGGAGGGACTAGAAAACCAGTCATTGCTTCATTCATTTGCTGGCAAAATGCATTCAGAGGTATGATTGAGAAAGAGTACATCTACAGTCCTGGGCAAATGTCTTAGGCCACCACCAGATGGGTTGGGGGAGGAATGTTGGAGGCCATAACTTGGAGACCCTAGCTTCAAACATCACCACATGTGGATAGGTTTGAGATGAGAGTCAGCAGGAGACCCTGTCCAGTTTTGGTGTGTCTAGGTGGCTCGTGGGCTGATTTATGCCACCCCCAAAACCACTCATTGAACCCCCCCCCCCAAAAAAAAAACAACCAAGTGGTGATGGGCTAAGACTTTTGCACAGTGCTCTACAACTCAGTGGTGGTAAACCTCGGCACTCCAATTCCCAGAAACCCAATTCAGCACTCCTGCTGATCAAAGCTTCTGGGAATTGAAGTTCAGGAACACCTGGAGTGTCAAGGTTAGCCATCACTGATATATCTATATTTCTGTATGTACTATAATATCATCTATTATTATTATTATTATTATTATTATTATTATTATTATTATTATTATTATTATTATCATCATCATCATCATCATCATCTTTATCTGTGTATGTATTAATAATATTGTGGGGAGCAGATGAGAGTAAATGCACACTTAGCTTCAATCGGAATGTAAGGATGGGATCTGACACATTAAAGATCTCACTCCTGATAGATTCCTTTCAAATCTCAGAGCCACATGATACATCTTGGAAGCCTCAAGGATGGCCAACCTTGGCACTCCAGCTGTTCTTGGCCTTAAATTCCCAGAAGCCCAAGTCAGGACAGCTGCAGATCAGGGCTTCTGGGAAATGAAGTCCATGAACAGCTGGAGTGCCAAGGTTGGCCACCATGGTGAGTCTAAGCTGATGACTGATGAAACCAACCTCACTGACATCACTGTTTCCCCGAGTTATAAAAGTCAAGAGATGGAATTGTGGATTTCCTATTGTCCCACCTATCACAAGCAAAGCTTGGGAATTTATGTTTGTCAAAACTAATTTGTTATGGCCCAAAGCTGAAAGAAGTCATGCATTGCTCTTATTTAAAGTTTATTAATGACACTTTAAATGACTTACTTCTTTTTGTTACATAAAAGACAGCTTAGGACGGATAAGGGAAGGACAATCAAGCCCAAATATAATTTAAGATGAATTAAAAATAATAGGGGGGAGAGGGTAGAAATGTTGAAGTGGCCCATCAACCAAGGTGAGCATCTCAAGATCAGAAGACTTAGTAGCAGACACATGGGCCATCCAGTCATTGTCTTCTCCACTCGAGTCAATGCGTTGTTCTTCTGTGTTATTTTGGAAAACAAATCGTTTTTACGTTTTGCATCTGTAGATACAAATTCAGCCTTTTGTGTCAACCTGCATCCTCTTTGGCTTCCATTTTGGTGATGGATAAGAGGGGCTCAGGTGGTCACCAACAAATATTTAAAAGTGACTCTGCCACTTGGAATTCATGACTTCCCGGTTCTGATGGTACATGGAAGGAAGTGGTTCCACCTGGCACGGTAGTTGTGTAAGGAACATTATGCCCTGCTCTCTTGTAGACCTCACCTCTTTGTCTTCTTTCTTACAGAGAGACCGGCATTCAGTCCCCGGCGCAACAGCCCACAGCTCATACGCTGTTTCGAACCAAAGGTCTTCCTCCAGCACAGGGTAAAGAAACACCAGTTGCCTCTTTCTCATTTCACCTTTAGGCATCCCTTTTCACTGGCCTTTGCCCAATTGTTAGAAGCATCTTAAAGATATAGGACAGGGGTGCCCAAACTTTTCAGGCCATGGGCCGGTCACGTGGTACAGGGAGCCAGTCACTATGGCCCAGGGGCTGGATGCGGCCCCCAATGCCAATTCATCCGGTGCGCGAAGCCCTCGTTGCTCCTGGAAGCGGAAGTAGAATGCACCCGTATGAACTTGACAACTGGAAGGTCGGAAGGTCAGCAGTTCAAGACCCGGGTACTTCATGACAGAGTGAGCTCCCGTCATCTGTCACAGCTCCTGCCAGCCTAGCAGTTTGAAAGCAAGAAATTGCAAGTGGATCAATAGGTACCACTTTGGTGGGAAAGGTAAACAGCATTCCATGCCTGCCCCATGTCCACGGAAATGTCTGCAGATGCAGACAGCATTGGCTCTTTGGCTATAAACAGAGATGAGCACTGAACCTTTGCTCGAAAGCCAGTTGTATCCGACTCTAGGGTTCAGTGCTCATCTCTGTCTCAAAGCCGAAGAACCAGCGCTGTCTGCTTCTGCAGAGATTTCTGTGGTCATATGGCAGGCATGAAATGCTGTTTACCTTTCCCACCAAAGTGGTACCTATTGATCCACTTGCAATTTCTTGCTTTCAAACTGGCAGGAGCTGTGACAGATGATGGGAGCTCACTCTGACATGAAGTACCCAGGTCTTGAACTGCTGACCTTCCGACCTTCCAGTTGTCAAGTTCAGCATCTTAACCACTAAGCCACTGCAGTCTAGACACCGGAGCACACTTAAGAGCATACAAACCCAGATAAGCCTCTCAGAAGACATGGAGCGGACATGGCCATGTTCCCTGGGGTATTTCTGACTACAAAAACCCATCACTCCCTACCACAAGACCCATCATTCCTTGCCTCCTGGTTTTGCTGGCTGTTAAACTCTATTCTCTAAATAAAAGGGAATAAATGTACATTTAATATACTATAAGATTCTAATTGATAACAGGCGCAGTTGGGATGTGGAGTTTATGGGAGGAGGTTTTGCCTTTTCCTTCGTCCTGGTTAATCCCTCATCCCAACCCACCTATGATCTCTTTCTTAGCGTGTGACTGACGTTCCTGTTGTCTAAACCGCAACACAGAAAATTGTGCGACCAAAGAGTTTAAATCTTTCTCCGCTGATGCGCTTTGTGCTGTCAAGTCACATTTGGTTTACAGCTACCCTAATAGGGCTTTCAAGGAAGGTGCAATATTTAAAGCATAGTATTATCAGTTCTGCTCCCACAATGAGCTTCCATGGCTGAGTGGGAATTTGAACTCAGACCTCCTCATCCATCACTCCATGCACTGTACCCTACTGGGGGTCCCCTCTCCATGTACATAAAAGGTCAAGGTCTCCCTTCCTTGAAAGCCAGTCGTATCCGACTCTAGGGAGCAGTAGTCATCTCCATTTACAACCAAAGAGCCAGTGCTGTCTGCATCTGCAGACGTTTCCATGGTCATGTGGCACGCATGACTAGACACTGAAGTACATGGGAAGATGTTACCTTTCCCGCCGATACCACACCTATTTATCTACTTGCAATTTTTTGCTTTCAAACCTCTTCTCTTATTATACTTTGCTTCTCTTATTATTCTTTTCTTCTCTCGGTATTCAAGCTAGTTTATAAAACTTAGCATCTTTACTCAACCCCTCCTCCTCTTTTATGGTGAATGAGTAGACTGGGATAAGACATATTCCTTGTTTTGGATTTTTGCCCTGCCTTGTGATTCTAGGCCAGTGATGGCGAACCTTGGCACTCCAGCTGTTCTTGGACTTCAGTTCCCAGAAGCCCAAGTCTTTGTGAATCTACATGGAAGCTGCTTCTTAAAGAAAATATACCCATTCATGTGGATTCACAGAGACTTGGGCTTCTGAGAAGTGAAGTCTAAGAACATAAGAACAGCTTTGCTGGAAGAGACCACAGGAGCCCATCCAGTCCAGCATTCTGTCTCACACAGTGGCTCACCATTGGCTTCAGGGTATTCTTCCCAAGGAGATGCCTTCACCTGCTTAGGATTCCCTAGAAATGGCATTGAGAGATATCCTGCCTATCTCTCCAACCCAGAGGTTGTCCTTAGGTATCCATAATTATAGCCATTGATCCCCTTGTCCTCCATGAACTTGTCTCATCCTTTCTTGAAGCTGTCAAGACTGACAGCTGTCACCACGTCTTCTGGCAGGGAGTTCCATAGACCAGCTGGAGTGCCAAGGTTCCCCATCATGGCTCTAGGCAGCTGCTATAACTCTGCTGTTCTTTCCCCATTCTGTTACACGGCTCTTTCTTTCATTCCAGGGCCTCCAGCCGTGCCAAAGCCGTCTCCCAGAGCTCAGGATGCTACGACAGTGACAGCCCTGAGCTCTACCACGGGGACGAGAATGCAGATGGGCGTCCTTACCAGGGTGGGCAGAACCGAGGCTCGGATGGCAGCTTTGAACGGTCCGGAGGAGTGCACAGCTCAGGTCTGCGCAGGCAAGCCCTACAGAACTGGCACCGCCGGCCTTACCACAACAGCACCGAGGGGGAAGAAGGAGACGTCTCAGATGTCGGCTCCAGGACAACCGAGTCCGAAGCAGAAATCTGGGAGACGGAACCCAGGGTTCCCACAGAGGTTCAGCAGTTGAACTTCTCCAGGCCTGCAAATAGTGCCCGGCTGCCAGGTGAGTTCCCTGCCCCAAGTAGCTTGGTGGCCTTCTACCTGTCAGGTAAAGTCTGTGAGTTCTCATCCCTGCTGCAGTTGAGTTGTTCAGTCATTCTCCAGTTCTGAACACCCTCTTCTCCTCTGTTGGAAGGTACATGGGGCTGGCCTTGTTTAATATGTGAAGGGGAAGCCATCAAAATGTCAGGTGAGAGATTCCTGTAAATGGCCTAATGACCCTGATATGATAAGCATCCTCTGTGCCAGTGGTTCCCAACATGGGGCCCAGGCTCCATACGGGGACTTCAATTCCCAGAAGCCTAAGTCAGTACATTGGCTGTTCAGTGCTTTGGGGAATTGATGTAGGCTTCTGGGAACTGAAGTCCAAAAACCAACAGTTGGGAAACACTGCTCAATGCCCAAGTAATTAGACACAATATTTATTGAGATCACTCTTAAGGTTGGTCTTGAGTTGACAAAGACCTTTTCTGGTGGATTCATTCTTCAGTTCCATTGCTTCGATCTGGTGTTAGAAAGATTAGCCATCAAGGTTGCCGCTAAAGGTACATGCAATTGTATTCACAGTCTTCAAGGAGGCTCTCTCTGTGTACCTTCTTGATGGTACGCAAGGACAAAACCAAATTAGGAGATGGAGGAAGGAGCTCACTGGACAAGGGACACCATTAAAGAAGGATTTGTTGTTGTTCAGTCGCACAGTCGGTTCCGACCCTTTGCGACCCTATGGACCATTGCTCTCCAGGCGCCTCTGTCCTCCACCATCCCCTTCAGCCCTCCCAGCTCTGTGCCCATTGTGTCTACAATACCATCTAGCCATCTCATCCTTGGCCTCCCCCTTCTTTTGCCCTCCACCTTTCCCAACATCAATGCCTTCTCAAGTGAATCCTCCCTTCTCATTTGATGTCCAAAGTACTTTAGCTTCATCTTTACTATTTGACCTTCCAATGAGCAGTCCGGGTTAATTTCTTCTAAGATTGACCTATTTGTTCTCCTCGCTGTCCAGGGTACCCTCAAAACTCTCCTCCAACACCACATTTCAAAGGCATCTATTCTTCTGCGCTCAGCCTTCCTAATGGTCCAGCTCTCACACCCATACATTACCACTGGGAATACCATTGCTTTGACTATTCTAATTTTTGTTTGCAATGTGATGTCTCTGCTTTTCACTATGTTCCCCAGGTTTCTCATCGCTTGTCTCCCAAGAATCAGTCGCCTTTTTATTTCATGGCTACAATCCCCATCTGCAGTGATCTTTGATCCTAAGAAAGTAAAATCTGTCACTGCTTCTACTTCTTCCCCGTCTATTTTCCAGGAACTGATTGGGCCTGTTGCCATTATCTTGGTTTTCTTGATATTGAGTCTCAAGCCAGCTTTTGCACTCTCCTCCTTCAGCCCAATCAAGAGATTCTTTAGGTCTTCCTCACTTTCTGCCATTAGGGTCGTATCGTCTGCATATCTCAGATTGTTGATGTTTCTCCCAGCAATTTTGATCCCATATTGTGATTCCTCCATCCCTGCACTGCGCATTATGTGCTCTGTGTATAGGTTGAATAAGCATGGTGACAAAATGCAGCCTTGTCTTACTCCTTTTCCTATTCCAAACCATTCTGTCATTCCGTGTTCTGTCCTAACTGTTGCTTCTTGTTTCATGTACAGATTTCTCAGGAGGCATATGAGGTGCTCTGGTATTCCCATCTCTTTAATTACTTGCCACATCTTGTTGTGGTCCACACAGTCAAATGCCTTAGTGTAGTCAATAAAACAAAAGTAAACTTGTTTCTGGTATTCCTTTGTTTTCTCCATGATCCAACGTATGTTGGCGATGTGGTCTCTAGTCCCCCTGCCTCTTCTGAAACCAGCCTGCATCTCTGGTAATTCTCTCTCCACGTGCTGCTGAAGTCTATCCTGTATTATCTTGAGCATCACCTTGCTGGCATGTGGGATGAGCGCGATTGTTCGATAATTTGAACATTGGCATTGCCCTTTTTTGGGATTGGGACGTATACTGATCTTTTCCAATCCTGTGGCCACTGTTTTGTTTTCCAAATCTGCTGGCATATTGAATGCAGTAATTTGACGCCGTCATCTTTTAGCGCTTTGAAAAATTCAACTGGGATACCATCATCTCCACTAGCTTTGTTGTTTGCAGTGCTCTTTAGGGCCTTTATGACTTCGCTCTCCAGGATGTCTGGCTAAAGTTCAATTTCTTCCTCATTGTGATTGTCAGGAGTGTTGAGGTCCTTTTTGTAGAGTTCCTCTGTGTACTCTTTCCATCTTTTCTTAATCTCTTCTGCATCAACTAGCTCCTTTCCGTCTTTGTCCCTTATCATGGTCATTTTTGCTTTAAATGTTCCCTTGATTTTCCCAATTTTTTTGAAAAGATCTCTGGTTCTGCCTCTTTTGTTGTTTTCCTCCATTTCTCTGCACTGTTCTTTTAGGTAGTTTTCCTTATCTCTCCTTGCTTTTCTTTGAAATTCTGTGTTCAAATGGTTGTAGTTTTTCCTTTCTCCTTTGACTTTTGCGTTCCTTCTTTCCTCTGCTGTTTTAAGAGCCTCATCAGACAACCACTTTGCTTTCTTACTCTTCTTTTCTTTTGGTATGGTTTTCTTTGCTGCTTCCTGCATGATGTCCCTCATCTCCGTCCATAATTCTTCTGGTATGTCTACCGAGTCTAAGCCATTAAATCTGTTCATCACCTCCACCGTGTATTCTTTAGGGATGCTGTCTAGGTGATATCTTTCTGGTCTCTGTGTTTTCCCTATTTTCTTTAGTCTAAGCCTGAATTTTGCGATCAGTAGGTTGTGATCTGAGCCACAGTCTGCTCCGGGTCTTGTTTTTGCTGACTGTATGGAAGTTCTCCATCTTTGGCTGCAGAGTATGTAGTCAATCTGGTTTCGGTGTTGGCCATCTGGTGATGTCCATGTGTAAAGTCGCCTCTTGTGTTGCTGGAAGAGAGTGTTTGCTATGACCAGTGCGTTCTCTTGGCAGAACTCTATCAATCTTTGCCCTGCTTCATTCTGTACTCCAAGACCAAATTTGCCTGTTATTCCCTCCACTTTTTGATTTCCTACTTTGGCATTCCAGTCTCCTATTATAATTTGGACATCATTTCTTGGTGTCTGTTCTATGAGGTGTTGTAAGTCCTCATAGAACTGGTCCATTGTGGCTTCATCTGCACCAGTGGTTGGTGCGTATATTTGGATCACAGTGACATTGAAAGGTTTGCCTTGAAATCTGACTGACATCATTCTGTCATTTTTGAGATTGTATCCCATTACTGTTTTTCTCACTCTTTTATTGACAATTATGGCTACTCCATTTCTTCTAAGGTTTTCTTGCCCACAGTAGTAGATATGATGGCTTCCAGAGCTGAATTCGCCCATCCCTGTCCATTTGAGCTCACTGATGCCCAAGATGTCAATGCTTATTCTTTCCATCTCGTTTTTTACCACTTCCAGTTTTCCTTGATTCATAGACCTCACATTCCATGTCCCTATGCAGTATTGTTCCCTGCAACATTGCATTTCCCCTCCTCCTTTTGTATCCCTCCCCCTTTTCAGATCTGCTGTGCTGAGCATCCCCTTGTTTTGCCTTTTGTTTTGGTCCATAGGGTTCTCTTGGCAAACTTTGTGGCGTGCCTTGCCAGTCTCTACGCCATTCTTTTCCCATCACACATGTTATCACAGTTTAAACAGTTTTAAAACAAAGTATTATCATGCACAATATCACAGTTTATCACATAGTATCAAAGTAAAAGTTGAACTAATTAATGAAAGGGAAAGAAGGTTATGGCTGAGGAATTCAACCTCCCCTGTGTCACTTGGAGGACCCTGAATAAGCTAAGGGTTGGAGTGACTAAATACAAGCCCATCATGCTCAAGTGGGGGCAACCATGCTGTGTGAAATTGAAGAGATACAGAATCCAGCTCATTTATTGGTTTCCTGAATACTGCCTGAAACAGGACTTGAGTTTGGCCAATGACAAAGCCAAGAAAGTGGCTTCATTTTGGCAGTCCAGGGTTTGATCAGGACATGAAAGAAGAAGAAAGCTTATCCTATCAGGGTCATTAGGGCCATTTAGAGGAATCTCTCACCTGTCAAAAGAATACCAGGGATCTCAAGGTAGGGCTAAGAAGGAATCCTGCCTGAAACCCCGGAGAGGCATGGCTGCCAGCCAGAGTTGGAAAGACTGGCCTAGATGGTTAGAGGGTCTGACTCAGTCTAGTAGCTTCCTCTGCTCATTAGAAGTTAATTCAGCTGCCACAAAGGATTGCAAGAGTATTTTGAGATAGCAGGCCAGGGTTCCTCAAACTTGGCTCTCCAGATGTTCTTAGACTTCAATGACCAGAAGCACAAGTCAGCACTCCTGCTGATCAGGGCTTCTGGGAATTGAAGTCCAAGAACATCTGGAGAGCCAAGTTTGAGGAACCCTGCTCTAGGCAGATCTTGGAAACGTGAATTCTTTGGATTCCACTGCCCAGAAATTCCCTAGCTAGCATGACCTGTGGCCAAACTGGTTGGGAGATTCTGGGAGAGGTAGCCTTTCAAAAGTTGGCTCTCCCAACCCTGCTCAGGTCTTGGGTTCCTCCACAAGGGCAGAAAGAGATTGGCCTTGAAGCTGAAACCCTAAATTTGGAGAATGTCTGCATGAGAGAGTTATATCTTCCCTTATGTAGTCCAAGGGCTCAGTCCTTCCACAGGTGGTAAAATGAGTATACAGCTTTTAGGGGGAAATGCTAATTACCTTGTGAACCACCTAGCAAGTGCACTAAGTGCTATGGGGCAGTATATAAGTGTAATTGCTATTGCTATATCAATTTGATACCACTGCAGAGTGATGAGGTTTTTTTCTAAAATTCTGTGACTTTCTTAGATTCCCCTGCTGTGGTTCAGGGAAGCGTTTTAGCAGACAATGTTAGGAACTTCACCAAACTTCAAATCCTACACTTCCATATAAAGTAGCCAGGATAATTCAAACTGTATCATATTGCTGCAACTGTGATATGTACATACAGTCTTTCTTAATAATATTAATAATAATAATTGCATGCTGTCAAGTCAATTCTGACTCATAGTGACCCTTTCCAGAGGTTTCTAGATAGACAAAACACAGAAATGGTTTACCATTCCCTTCTTCCTGTGTGCCAGGCTGGTTGTTCTCTCAAGGAAGCAGAGCGGGGAATCAAACCTCCGTCCTCTGGTTCTGTAGCCAGATACCTAAACCACTGGGTTATCCACCCAGCCACAGTCTTTCTTGCCTGGGAGTCAATCCCACTGATGTCAGCAGAGCTTACATCTGAGTAGAAACATCTAGGACACCTTCTTCTTCTGTTTCTAGTTTGTTCATTACTGGTTTCCAGTGGACGGGATGTTCCAGTGGGATGTTTCCACTTTATTTCCACATTCTCTTTTCCAAATTCACAGCCCGCTCTGATGGTGGGAAGGCTGCCAGGCCCGAACGGGGCAGCCCGTCCCGCTCCAACGAGGTCATCAGTCCAGAGATCCTCAAGATGCGAGCTGCCCTCTTTTGCATCTTCACCTACCTGGACACCAAGACTCTGTTGAGAGCAGCTGAGGTGTGCAAGGATTGGAAATTCGTCGCCCGGCACCCAGCAGTGTGGACGCGGGTGCTCCTGGAAAATGCCAGGGTGTCTTCAAAGGTAACAGTGAGACCCAAGCATGGCAGGGAGGGGTCCATTTGTTTCAATAAGTTGGCTTCCGGAAGAGCCACTGAACCAGTGGTTTCCAAGTCTAGGAACATCTTGGACTAGCTAACATAGCCCAGAGTCAGGGATATTGGGATGTGTAGTCCAAGGACATCAGCATCCACAGATTTGAGAACTAGTGGGCAGGATTCCCGAGGGGCCCACGGGCAAGGAAGACATCAAGTATATGAAGGGTGTTGTGCAAATGTGCCCTCCCTTAAACACATAATTCAAATGCCGTAAAGTCATTTTCAATGTATGAGAATTCTAATTGGACGTTCGAGTTTCCATGCCTGAGCAGGATTCAAACCAGGTGCCTTGAGTCTTCGTCCACCACGCTACTTGATACACCTCATTAGCTGTCACATGCATAAATAAGTCTCCTTGATGTGATGAGCAACTGGCTGTATAATGACCATTCTGGCTGGGGATAATGGGTTTTGCATTCCATGACTTTCCACAGAAATGGAGAAAAGCAATTGGTTCTTCATCCTTCAAGGTGTGACCTGACCTCAGCTTCCCACCTGAAGCTGATCCTTCTAGCCTACAATCTCCATCTTAGTCCTCAAGGGCCAAATGATGCATTACAAATAACTTGGTTTAAAGAAGGAAGAATGCGCTATTTCATGAATAGACAGTTTTACTTAACTCTGAAGAAGTGTTGCAGATAACAAGTGGCTAAGATGCTGACTGGGAGGCGGGAGGTCAGCAGTTCGATACCTGAATACTACAGGATGGAATGAGCTCCCGTCTTTGCCCCAACTCCTGCCAACCTAGCAGTTTGAAAGCAAGAAATTGCAAGTAGATAAATAAGGACCACTTTGGTGGGAAGGTAAACAGCGTCCCGTGCACTCCAGTGTCTAATCATGCCTACCATGTGACACAGAAACGTCTGCAGAAGCAGACATCGCTGGCTCTTTGACTATGAAACAGAGATGCGCACTGAACCCTAGAGTTGGATATGACTAGCTTTCAAGCAAGGGTGACCTTTCCCTTTCCCTAATAAAGACATTGTCCTATTTTGGTTTTCTGACAGATGATGTCTCAATCTATCACGTTGCAATGCCTCCTTTTACACCTGCTTCTGAACATTGTTCTGTTGAATGGTCCCTCCTCTTCTTTCTGTCCTCCACTTCCACTAAGCTCCTTGTATAAGGTGGACCCAAAGAAAAATACATGTCTTTTCCCACCCTGAATGACATCTGATCCCCTTCTTCTCCTTCCACAGTTCTTGGTTATGCTCTCACAGTGGTGTACCCAAACACACTCCCTCACCCTCCAGAATCTGAAGCCCCGGCAAAGGGGGAAAAAAGAGACCAAGGAAGATTACATGAAAAGCACACGGTAAGAGTAACCCATTTGCATCGATGGCCGTCATTCATCCATCAGCCAGTCTTCTTGTCATTCTGGAGAGAAATTGACTAGCCTAGAGTAGGTATCAACACATTTGGCACTCCAGATGGTTCTTGGACTTCACTTCCCAGAAGCCCTGGTCAGCAGGTGTGCTGACTTGGACTTCTGGGAATTGCAGTCCAAGAACACCTGGAAAACCACGTCCGAGGAACCGTGGCCTAGAGCAAAGGCCTAGACTAGCCTTCCTTAAGTAACCAAAGAGCTGCCCAGCAGGATTAGAGGAGAAACTGTTAAATATCCCCTGAGATGTCTTTCCTTTGCTTCCCACCTGGACCCTTCCCTTCCAGGGGCTGCCTAGAAGCCGGGCTGGAGTCCTTATTAAAAGCTACCGGGAGCAACCTCTTGATTCTCCGGATTTCTCACTGCCCCAACGTCTTGACGGATCGGTCCCTCTGGCTGGCCAGTTGCTACTGTCGGGCACTCCAAGCGGTCACCTACCGGTAAGTGGGCAAGCCCTTGTCCTCAAAAGCTTAGATGTTTGGTATGCAAAGGTGAAACGGCACACATCCAGCTGGTATATCCTGCTGCACATACCTGTCAACTGCGGCTCCGGAAAATACGAGACCTGCGCAAACGGTTCTGCGCAGGTTGCCTTCTACACGACCTGCGCAGAACGGTTCTGTGCAGATCGCCTTCTACGCATGAGTAGAAGGCGATCTGCACAGAAGGGCTGTGCAGTACCTCTTTTCCCCTGCTGCCAATTCCGGGGTTTTGGCAGCTGCGGGCGGGAAATGGCGCAAATCGGCGCCAAAAACCGGGAAATCCCGGCCAATCCGGGAAGGTTGACAGGTATGATCCTGCATTTCTCTCTCCCTGTATAGCAGAATGCTTCCTGCAAGATCTTGAGCATAACTATGCTTGCTCAAAAAATCCAGGTAATACTAGTTTAGATCCGTGATGGCAAACCTTGGCACTCCAGATGTCCTTGGACTTCAATTCCCAGAAGCCCAAGCACCCTGTGAATCCACATGAATGGGTTTACTGCTATTCATCCAGCCCGCACCGCCCTCGTCGCTCCTGGAAGCAGAAGTAAAATGCGCCCAGATGGTTCAGACTCTTCCGTGTTAACCCTTCCTCCGTACAGGTGAATTTTATTTCTGCTTCCAGGAGCGACAAGGGCAGTGCGGGCCAGATGAATTGCAGACAACCCATTCGTGTGGATTTATTGGGGCTTCTGGGAATTGAACATTTGGACTTCATTCTTTTTTTAAAAAAAAACTCAACTGAAAGTTTACAACAGGGGTCAGCAACCTTTTTAAGTTGGGGACCAGGTTACATGCCCTCAGACAGTTAAGGAGGCCAGGCTGGAGCTGTAAATGCATCCATGACTGTCATCAACATGTTTATGACAGCTCTAAACATGTCAGCAGCCACTGGAAATGCATCTGTTGCCGCTTCTAGCGGCGGTGGCTGCAGCGGCAGTTGGAGCAAGGGCAAGGGGCTGATGATTTGGTGACATGGGCCAGATTTGACCCATGGGCCATAGGTTGCCAACCTCTGGTTTACAGACACAGGCCTTTATTTAACCGTTTCTTATACTTGGCCAAATAACCTACAGGGATTACCCATTTGTTCCAGGAGAAATGAAAAATGACCCTCTGTCTCCCATTGAGTTTGCTTTTCCATTCATGCCAAAGCGATTCCACACTTGGAGGTGCAGAAAAACCTTTCTCTCTTGTTTGCATAACGCATGTCACCAACGTCTTGCCCAATCCAAGATTCCATCCAGTAGGAGTTCATATATCCTGTTTTTGGGTTTTTTCTGTCATTACATATTCATTCTGCACCTCTTTTACTGGGACCAATTAAATCATTTTCCTATCCAAGGCAAGACTTGTGTTGTCCTGTTCCCACTCCCAGGAAATGTGAAAGGGATATTTTGAACATACTGGGTTTCTTTTTAATTACTATCTATAAAGATCAAGATCTCCCTAGCTCAAAAGCCAGTTGTATCTGACTCTAGGGTTCGGTGCTCATCTCTGCATAAAGCCAAAGGGTCCGGTGCTCATCTTTACTTAAAGCTGTCTGCATCTGCAGACGTTTCCATGGTCATGTGGCAGGCTTGGCTAGATGCCGGAGCACAGGGAATGCTGTTACTCTCCCAACGAAGCATCTACTTTCAATTTCTTACTTTGGAACTGCTAGGTTGGCAGGAGCTGGGACGGATGACAGGAGCTCACTCCATCGTGCAGCACTTGGGTCTTGAACTGCTGATTTGCAAGCCTTCCAGTCATCAAGTGCAGCATCCTAACCACTAAGCCACCGCGCTGCCTTCCTTTCCGTACCCTTAGCCTAAATAGCAATGCAGAAATAGCACACCCGGCGGCAGGTCCTTGAGTGCGTTATGGCCCGTTTGGGCCATGCAGTCTGTGGGATTGCCAAAAGGAGAGAGCGGAGGTGGAAAACCTAATTGTAATGGATCCTTCTCCTTTGAAGTTTGGGAAACTTGACAGGCAAAATAAGAGCTGTGCGGGGTGGGGGGCGCATGCTGGGCTTTATCCCTGGGAAGACTGCCACAGCAAAGTGGCTTGGTGAACCATAGGGGTGGGTCTGCTATTATCCCCATGTCAGGGATTGCTGTGAGAAACCCAGTAATTATCCTTGCTTGAGTCAGTTTGGAAATTGTCTCAGAGGAGGTGGAGGTTAGGCTAGCAGGGAAAGCATCTGGCCTCCCACAAGAAGCGATGGGTCGCTCTTTACGAAACAAGTGTTGTGTTTGGAGGTCCTTTTGCTTTTTGCCTTCTGGGCAGCCCACTGCCTCATCATCACCATCATCTAATCCAGGGGTGCCCAAACTAAAGTCTGTGGGCTGGATCTGGCCCCCCGACACCAATTCATCCAGCCCACATCGCCCTCGTCGCTCCTGGAAGTAAAACCATACAGGCACATTTTACTTCTGCTTCCAGGAACAACGAGGCCAGCACGGGCTGAATGGATTGGTGTCGGGGGCTGGATCCGGCCCACAGGCCGTAGTTTAGGCACCCCTGGCTCAAGCGGAGAAAATGGAAGGTTAAAAATCTATCTCATCCTGTTGCAAAAGATATCTGTTGCAAAACAGATGGCAAGGCATGTTTTACTTCCGCTTCTGGTGGGGCAAACCATGTGACCGGCCTGCTGAACCACATGGCTGGCCCGCTGAACCACATGGCTGGCCCATGGCCCGAAAAGTTTGGGCACCCCTGTCTAATCAAATGTTGATAGCAGTTTATTTTAGCTCCTCTATGTGTCTCTTGCAAATGGAGCGACAGTCCCCCTGCGCATTTCTCTTACATATTTCTCCCCTTCCTTTTACATTTCACTCTTGTTGCCATGGCGACAAAAACAACAGAGCATCCTTGGGTACCTTTAAGGCTGATGAATTGTGTTTGGCAGAAGCTTCCACGGAGTGAATTCGACTTCTTCAGATTGCCTGGGAAACAATCAGCCCGCCGTCCACAAAAGCTTGTTTCAAAGAGCACTTCATGGTCTTTAAAGGCACCACAGGGCGCCGTGTGGTTTTGAAATGTTCTTCCTTAGCAAAGGCCAGGTTTGCGCATTGGCACTCTTATTTTTATTTTTTTATTCATTTGCCTAAGTATTTGTTTGTGGTGGGGTGGGGGCTTAAATTGCAAAGCAGCCAAATTTAGCATCTGCTCAAAGAAAAAAGTTGGCAAATTAATCAACAAGTCTCACATGACGCATGAAGGCAATAGATGGATGGTACAAATTTGTGGGATATTTAAAAGGCACAGGTTCCAGTTATAATGACAGACATTTCTGAAAGTTTTGTGGGGCTGACGGGGCTAAGAGTGCCAGATGCTAGAACCTTCCTTTCATGTGTCACCTGAAGTCTAAAGCAGTGTTTGCCAACCTTTGGTTTTTGGATTTCAATTCCCAGAAGCCTAAGTCAATTCCCCAAAGCACTCATCTGCCAATGCACTTACTTAGGCTTCTGGGAATTGAAGTCTCCCTGTGGGTGTAGGCCCCACATTGGGAAACACTGGTCTAAAGCAGGGATTCTCAACCTGTGGCCAGTGGTCCGGATGCGGCTCATGGCGCCATTTCATGTGGGCCCCCACCGCCTTCACCACACCAGGGAGTGCCATTTGGTGGAGGAAGTGCAAAATGGCCGTCCAGCCCCCGAAGCTGTCTGAGGGAGCATGACCCAGCACCTGGCTTTAAAAGGTTGAGAACTCCTGGTCTAAAGAGTCTCTTCCTCCCCCCCCCCCCCCCAATGTTAGGTGAGTCCCACTGCCCCATGCTCAATTTTGTGAGCCAACTTTGTTCTCTGCCTACACACTGACATGTGAACTGATTTTTGAGAGGGTCCCAATCTGAGTTGATTTATACAACTGTTCCACATACTAAACCAGGGGTGCCCAAATTTTTCAGGCCATGGGTCAGTCACATGGTTCAGCGGGCCGCTTACATGGTTCCTCTCACCAGAAGCAGAAGTAAAATGCACCTTGCACTCTGTTTTGCAACAGGACGAGATAGATTTTAAGCTGCCATTTTCTCTGCTTAAACCAGGGGTGCCCAAACTATGGCTCATGGGCCAGATCTGCCCCCCCCCCCCCATGCCAATTCATCTGACCCACGCCACCCTTGTTGCTCCCAAAAGTGGAAGTAAAATGCCCCATATGGACACATTTTACTTCCACTTCTGGGAGCGACGAGGGTGGTGTGGGCCAGATGAATTGGCATCAGAGGCTGGATCTGGCCCACGAGTCATAGTTTGGGCACCCCTGTTCTAAACAGTGGCCTCTTGGGCAGTTTCTGGAGCATCAATGTTTTGAGTTCCGTGTCTGGTGATAGAAGTCGGTGAGCTGTCCCGAAGGGCAAAGACCAGGCTTCGGTGGGAAATTACTGAGAAGCCTTGAGGGCTTTCCAGTCAATGCCTGATATCAGAGGCAAGATTAGACTGGAGTTCACACCAGACAGCAATTGAGAAGGGCAGCCATTTGGCCAACAAACTGGCCCACCAATTCACAGAGCTTGGGTGAAAGCCACATGTGGAAGCTTCTCATATTCTCCTTAAATCCTCCTCCTGAAGACAGCTTTGTCCTGCCAGGTGGTCACTGTAATTCTGGCTCTGGCGTCTCCTTGGATGTGAGACCCAGAGCACGTAGCCAGTAGGGAAGTCACTGAGGTTTCTGATTTGGCAGCCCCCATGACCAAGTTTATGGCCAGATTATTCTGCAATGGTAATAGAGTAGAGCCTACTGCCGGCGGCTCAACGCCGATCATCAGGCGGTGGTTGCAAATAAAGATGAGCACCAAACCCTAGAGTTGGATATGACTGGCTTTCGAGCACGGGCTGCCTAATAAGTAAAAGTCAGTGTTTCCACTCTGGCCAGGTTATCCTGCTATGATAATAAAGTAGACCAGTGGTGGCAAACCTATGGCATGCGTGCCAGAGTTGGCACTCGGAGCCCTCTCTGTGGGCACCCATGCAATCACCCCAGCACAGAGTTCACCCCACCCCTCTGCCCAGCTGCCCAATGGAAACGCTTCCTTCCTTCCCTGTTGCTGTGTTGGCACTTTGCAATAAATAAGTGGTTTTGGGTTGTAGTTTGGGCACTCGGTCTCTAAAAGGTTCGCCATCACTGGTGTAGACCATACTGCCAGCGACCCAACACCGAGTATCAGGCGGCAGTTGACTAACCTGACCAGTCTGAAGACTAATGGTCTTGGGTGCCAAAGTCCACAGGGAAGGGTGATCGTCCTCAAATGGATTAAATAGTCCCATTTTAATCCATCTTGACGGAGGGCAGGAGGAGACATCAAAGAGTTAGTAATTGTTGGTGGGTTTGGGAGGTTTTCTGCCTTGGGCATCAAAGCATCTTGGCTTGGTCCTCTTTGGGACTTAGAGGGAGTGGGTGGTATGTTGTAACAAGTATGGTTTGTGGGAGTGATCCTGTGCATCATAGCCCCTGCAACTGAAATCCCAACTTGTCTTTTTCTGATTCTCTAATGACTGACCCACTTCTTGCCTTCAGATGAGCCTAAAAATAAGCAGAATCTTATTATCTGGAACGCTCATATATCTCCGAGGAAGATGCCTGCCAAAATGCCCCCAGGCCGGTTTGGCTTGGCCTTAATTAAAACTTATGAGTCACGGTGACAGGTTAGATTGGTGACAAGTGGCTCAGGTGAACATGATTATTCAGTGGGGAGAAAAGGTGGTAAATACTGAATGGGGGTGAGAGGGAGGGAGGGAGGGAGGGAGAGGTAATCTGTGCCCTGGAATGGAACTTGGGAAAGTGCCCTTTCTTGGATTACAGCTGCCAGAAAGTCCAGTCCCTGGGAAATATGGGAGTCGGAGTCCAAGACTACCATTTCCAAATTACACCAGAGTAACACAGGTAGCTGTTTTAGGCTGAGCCAGAACAGTTAATCCAGGGGTGCCCAAACTTCTGGGAGCAGCAAGGGCACCATGGGCCGGATGAATTACCATCTGGGGCCAGGTCCAACCCACAGGCCATAGTTTGGGCACCCCTGGTTTAAGCAGGAAAAAAATGGCAGCCTGAAAATCTATCTCTGCTGCAAAACAGGTTGCAAGGTGCATTTTATTTCCACTTCTGGTGGGAGAAACCGTGTGACCGGGCCACTGAACCATGTGACCGGCCTGTGGCCCAAAAAGTTTGGGCACCCCTGAGTTAATCCATCCAACCTAGAAAGGATGGGATGTTCAGAATTAGCAAACTCCCCATCACAATATTTTGGCTGGAAAATTCCCAAAAAATTCCCATCCCTTCAGCCTACCATCAATAGATCGGCATCTCTCCAGGGATGAGGAGCAGGAGCAGGGCTTTCTGTGCTATATTACTGAGGAGATGACTTGGGCAGACCTAGAACCTTGGACCGAATCCTCTGCATGAATTGTGTCTGTGCTAAACTATATCCTCTTGCTAGTGTCATGGACCTTCACCTGGGGAGGTCTGTGGAAAACCAATGTCCAGGTGGATGGCGCTGTTGAGTGGAGGACTCCAGACACACTGGGGAAGATTTATCCTCCCTTCCTGAAACTGGCTGGGTGCAGTCTCTTTGGGATGTCATGTTGGGCTAGCCTCTGACTCTCATGGTCATGCCAGCCCTGCTCAAGACCCTCATGTTCCAGTGTAGATTCTACTTGACTTGATTGTGAAGAAGGAATCCATTGTATGCCAACTCCAAGTGCCAACAAATGTTGGCAGCTCTTGGGGACTTTGGTCTAGGTCATCCTTACTCTTATTCTTCTTGCGCCGTCTGCAATTCCAAATATCGGCGAACATCATGGCAATGAGCCATGAAGATTGTCCTCAGAACAATAATATGCAGTGGTCTTTCATCTGCCTTCTGCAACGCAGTGTGACCCTTGTACCACTAATCCAGTTCTGTGAGTCACTTTCTGGTCCTGAGCCTTTTTGGCACACAAACAGGCCTGGATGGATGAAGATGCTGCCCTCCATCAAGAGGGATTCAAGTGGGACCATTTAATCCACTTGGGGACCATCATCACCCTTCCCTGTGGAATTTGCTACCCAAGCCTGTTAGTCCTCAGGGTTGTCAGGTTAGCTAACCTCTGCCTGACGATTGGCATAGAGTCCTTGGCAGTATGGTCTACCATTACCACTATCCAAAATTATTCTGCAGAAAAGAAGAAACTTGGGATAACCAGGAGTAGATTTCCCTATTTTTTCCTCAAAGAACTGATAAATTTGTCTTGTGTCAATGGTCAAAATGAGTTGCAAACTTGTCAGTCCAAGGAGGGGCTCATGTGTGTGTCTCCCCCCCCCCCCCATTTCCCTGTGACAGGAGTTCTACTGATCCAGTGGGCCATGAAGTGATTTGGGCGTTGGGAGCCGGCTGCCGAGACATCATCTCCTTACAGGTGGCCCCGCTCCATCCTTGGTAGGTGTACAAGCCTGGGCATTTTACCTAGCTACCATTCTTTCACATTCTCAAGTCAGCAGGAAGATTCCCACTGGGAAAATGAAATAAGGCGAAAGCCAAAGTCTCTCCCTAACCATGTCTAGCATGACAATGTCTCCCTCACACACACCTAAAACTTGGAAAAGTTGCTTCTGGAGAATCACGGCTCTTAGCATCATCTAGGCCCACGATGGCGAACCTTGGCACTCTAGATGTTCTTGGACTTCAATCCCCAGAAGCCCAAGCACCCTGTGAATCCCACGAATGGGTTTACTGTGATTCATCTGGCGCACGCTGCCCTCGTTGCTCCCAGAAGTGGAAGTAAAATGTGCCCATATGGTTAAGGCTCTTCTGGGTTAACCCTTCCTCCATCCAGGCATGTTTTACTTCCGCTTCCGGGAGCGACAAGGGCAGCATGGGCTGGATGAATTGTAGTAAACCCATTCGTGTGGATTCACAGGGTGCTTGGACTTCTGGGAATTGAAGTCCAAGAACATCTGGAGTATCAAGGTTCGCCATCATGGCTCTAGGCTGCATGACCACTGAACATTAACGAGAAGAGGGGGAAATGTTTTTTGAAGTTCTGGCATAAAAATGGACTATGACTGAGAAGAGTTTTTTAAAAAAATAGTCTCTGCTTGAGGCATAAAGAAATCCATGACAAGGTCTTCTCCAGGTGTCCAATCTCAATGAATGGGCTGCATGGAGGACTTTTAAAAATGTCCACTTAGGCAAAAGGAAGGTAAAGGTTTCCCTTGCTCGAAAGCCAGTCGTATCCGACTCTAGGTTCCAGTGCTCATCTCTGTTTCAAAGCCGAAGAGCCAGCATTGTCTGCTTCTACCAACATTTCCGTGGTCATGTGGCAGGCATGACTAGACACTGGAGAGCACAGAACACTGTTACCTTCTCACCGAAGTAGTCCCTATTTATCTACTTGCAATTTCTTGCTTTCAAAAGCCCTAAATACTGAGCTGGGGAGAGAACCGTAGTTTCATCCCATACAAGGACCCTAGACAGGTTCCTTTTGCAGAGTCAAATCATCCAAGGTTTCTCAACTTTGGGCCCCCAGATGTTCTTGGACTTCAGTTCCCAGAAGGCTTGATCAGCAGGTGTGCTGACTTGGGCTTCTGGTAATTGCAGTCCAAGAACACTTGGGGACCCAAGGTTGAGAAACACTGTGACCATCTACAGACAATGGAAGCTGGGAAATCTAGTATCTTGTGAGACAGTAGATCCACTCTGGATTTAAGCCAACATTTTCAGCAGCTAGCCTACCCCCTCTAGAAGCTGCAGCAGCATGGATGGGTAGGTCTTATAAAGTTCAGACTGAAACCTGGGAGAGATTGGGTGCTGCTGCCCCCTCCGCATAGTATTAGAGTCACTAGACTCCCATAGATCTTTCAGCACTCAGAGCACTACTCCAAGGTTTCAGACAAGGTTCTTCCCTTTTCCCACCTGGAGCCACATAAAAGGTTCAACTTGGGAGCTTCTGGGCTCAAAACCCATGCCCTGTCATGTAGTTGTAACCTTTCTGTGCCACCTCCTATGTGGTAATGCACAGCCAGTCTCAACTTTGGGCCGACTTACATCTTGGCACAGAGAACATCCTGAGGGCCATCCCAGGCATCTCCACTTGGGAAGGTCAGAGAGCCCAGCTGGTAGAACCCTTCGCCCAAAACATTAAAGCAGTCATGTTGAACCTTGGCACTCCAGCTGTTCTTGAAGTTTAATTCCCAGAAGCCCAAGACTCTGTGAATCCACCGAATCTTCCCCAGATTTCAGTCTGAATGGGTTTGCCCATTCATGTGGATTCACAGAGACTTGGGCTTCTGGGAATTGAAGTTCAAGATCACCTGGAATGCCAAGGTTTGCCATCATGGCATTAGAGAGTTGTGATGGCCCGTCACTCAGCTAGGCGGTACAAATGCTGTTGGAGAAGCAAGTTTGATGCCTTCAGATTGTCACCCACGAGTTGGGTGAACTGCCAGGCATTGTAGGATAAAGAAAAGGAAGGCAGCATCAAATTGATATGCAAAGCCAGAAGAGAAGAGAAAAGAAGATCGCTTCCACTTCACTTCACTTCACCCTGGTGCCAGAACAGATTATTATAAAAATGGAATTATCCTTAGCAATGTGCGAGCAATGTTCCCAGCTCCCAAAATGGAAATTTCCTAAACTCTGGTTGCCCCAATCCAGTTTTCCCAATGTGTTTTCCCCCGCTTAGTCCCTCTACTCATTCAGATCCCTTCCAATCCTTTCCCCTTTAGACTCCCCCAATAAAATGTGGCTGAATACCCAGCTAGACAAAACTCTCCGTACCTATGTGTTACCTATGGAGGAAAATAGCCAAATTCCCAGGCTCAATTAAGTCTATTGTGGCTGCTCCAGTCAAGCTGTATAAAGACTCACCCGATGATGATACATTCTTTCAGTAATTTGTGTCTGCTAATGACATTATGCAAATGAAGCTTTGATCAGCTTGTTGTCTCTTTTTCCTTCTATCTCTCCTCTTCTCCCTTTTTTTTTTGGGGAAAAAATCTCTTCCAGCCAGCAACCAACTCGTTTTAGCAACCGCTGTCTGCAGATGATTGGGCGATGCTGGCCGCATTTACGAGCCCTGGGCGTCGGTGGCGCTGGATGTGGTATGCAGGGACTGGCATCCCTAGGTATGTCCATGGTGGGGAACTTTCCCCTTCAAGAGAGTTGTTCATGAATCCAAACAAGGACAGGGAACCTTCTGCTACTTTCTCTCTGCTGGAGTCAGGGTTGTGCTTCATTGATGGTGTACACCTGTGATGGCGAACCATGGCACTCCAGATGTTCTTGGACTTCAATTCCCAGAAGCCCAAGTCCCTGTGAATCCACACGAAGGGGTTTACTTGCGATTCATCTGGCCCATGCCACCCTCATCACTCCCGGAAGTGGAAGTAAAACGCGCCCATACGGAGAAAGAGTTAACCCAGAAGAGCCTTAACCGTATGGGTGTGTTTTACTTCCGCTTCTGGGAGCAACGAGGGTGGTGTGAGCCGGATGAATCGCAGTAAACCCCTTCGTGTGACTTCAGTTCCCAGAAGCCCAAGTCAGCACTCCTGCTGACCAGGGCTTCTGGGAATTGACATTCAGGAACATCTGGAGTGCCAAGGTTCTTCATCACTGACTGACTTAGATGGTGACTCCCAGGATCCTTCCACCCAGTGTGCTGTGAGCCAAGAAATGAACTTTCCCAAGCTCTGCAAAAGATCTTGTGAATGGTCTTACCCTTGAGCAGGAGGAGGTACTTGCTTCATTTGTTGAGTCTTGAAGGGTACCATGGGATTTCCAGATTTCTTGAAATTATGGGAAGGTCTCAGGGACTACATTGACTGAAGTGGTTAAGATGCTGAACTTGGCAACTGGAAGTTCGGCAGGTCAGCAGATCAATACCCGAGTGCTGCATGACAGCATGAGCTTTTGTTTCTGCCCCAGCTCCTGCCAACCTAGCAATTTGAAAGCAAGAAATTGCAAGTAGATAAATAGGTACCACTTCGGTGGGAATGTAAACAGTGCTCTGTACACTCCTGTGTCTAGCCATGCTGCCACATGTCCATGTAAATATTTGCAGATGCAGACAGCACTATAAACAGAGATGAGCACCGAACCCTAGAGTCAGATATGACTGGCTTTCAAGTAAGGGCAACCTTTACTTAAGGCACCAGTTCCCAACCTGCAGTTCTTCCTGTATGTTCCATAATTCACATTTGGCTAATTCTCTCCTTCTGTGCCTCTCCTTTCTCACTAGCCCGGAACTGCATGCGCCTCCAAGTCTTAGAACTGGACCATGTTTCTGAAGTCAACCAAGAAGTGGCTGCTGAGGTGTGCCGGGAAGGCTTGAAAGGCTTGGAGATGTTGGTTCTGACGTCCACCCCCGTCACCCCGAAAGCCTTGTTGCATTTCAACAGTGAGTGGAAAGTCCAGACAGGTTGAGAGAATGGGTTGAGTTTTTGCCGCGGGAGAAGCAAGAAGGGTTGGGATTTCTGCAGTATCCGTGGGCTGGGTGACTAAGCTTGAAATCTGTTCATCTACAAAGGAAATGTGCTATAAGTGCTTGACTCATCTGTGATCCCAGTTTGGATAGGAGTCCCTTTTGCACAAGGGTCATCTGCCCAAGTCAATCAAGCACACAAAGATTTAATGGGAATGTTATCAAAACCTCAATGCAAGCAAGGGAGTTGAGATAAGAAAATGTGAGGTGCTCGTACTGTCATCTTTAGCAGAAGCTGCTGCCTTTAATATTATGGTCTGCCTTGATTCCTATTGTCATTGGGTACTGAAGCAAAAAATTAAGCAAGTGAGCCCTTAATTCTCAGCCCTGCTGATCAAAGCTACAGATTCATGCATCTACTAATTGATCTACAGCGTCAATTAAGCAACTAATTAAAAGTTTACAACCTTAAGAAATTAACATAAAGGGGAAAAGAAAACACTTGCTTTAAAAACCACTGGGTGAATTATGGTTGTGAGCTATCTGTTTTTATTATGGAAAGAATCCTGGGGTGGCTTGGTTGGCAATTGGCGGTTACGACCCTCTGCCACGTCAAGTCGGAGGACCCTGAGTAGGCTGAGGGTTGGAGTCCCTCCATGCAAAGCCAACAGGCTCAAATGGGGGCTTTTGGTGAAGAACAACATGCTGTGTGAATGTGGAGAGGTACAGAATCCAGCTCATTTATTGGTCTCCTGATTACTGACAGAAACATGCGCCGATGAGGACTTGAGTTTGGACAATGACAAAGCCAAGAAAGTGGCTTCATTATGGCAGTCCAGGGTTTCATCAGGACGTGAAAGAAGAAGAAAGAATTAGACACAGCAAAACTCTGATTCCAGATTCGTTGCCAAAAAAATCCCAAAACCCCCCCCTGATTAAATTTATATCCCAGCATGCATGTTATTTCTTATTCTAAAGAGTTATGCTCTTTTCCTTTGTTAAAGGTGGCAATAATGATAACAGGAGTTCCTTTTTCCATTTATAAGATTTGTGCTTTATTATTAATACACCATATATATGCCTGCTATTATTGATATACACATGTAGTTAAGTAAATGGAAAAAGAAACTCCCTGCAGTCATTATTATCTCTTCTAACAAATGAAAATGGTGTAGATCCATACAAATAAGTTATAGCATGATTCTAGGTCATAAATTACTTCCATACAACACACACATGAAGCAAAAAATTGCTCTCTACTTGGCAGTATACTAGAGTTTGGCATTCTATAGATCAGGGATTCTCAACCTGCAGCCCCGTGGGCCAGATGCAGCCCACGGCACCATTTCATGTGGGGCCCACACTGCCTCCACCACACCAGGAAGTGCCATGTGGTGGAGGAAGGGCAAAATGATTGTCTGGCCCCCGAAGCTGTCTGAGGAGTATGGTCTGGCCCCTGGCTTTAAAAGGTTGAGAACTGCTGCTATAGATTTCGGTTGGTTGGTTGGGCGGGTGGGTAGATGGATTTCTGTGACCACATTTAGTGAACTGCTACTCTGGGTGGTTTGCCACAATAAGATGCAATCAATAGACAACAAATCTAGATAATAAAAATTCAAAATAGCATAAACCTCAAAAACAAAGCAAATCATCATTCATGAATCAAACAAAACATAAATCAAAGTCAAACAAAAATAAATTATACAAACTTACAGGTGCCCCATTGAGTTCATTAATTCAATCGATGCCCTTAGTTCTGCCCTGCCATTCAGTTGTGTGGATGACCCTTTTAGCTTCTCAAATGATGTGAAAAGAACTCCTCACAGTCTATTTTTTTTCCATACCATGCATGGCCTCCATCTTTCCTACCTTTTACCTGCCTTTTTCCTAAGCTGAACTTATTCCCCTTAACCTGTGCAATTTGTGGGTTTCATTGACCCATTGAAACCCCGCTCCGCGAAAGGTCCATTCAGGACTTGGGCTCGGCTCCCCATTCTCCCACTCCCTCTTTCAAACTTATCTGTCTTTCCAGGTGTTTGCCGAAACCTCAAGTCCATCGTAGTGCAAGTTGGGATTGCCGATTACTTCAAGGAACCAAATAGTTCCGAGGCCAGGAAGATGTTTGAGGAAATGGTTAACAAACTCCAGGTAAGGGGATAATCTTATACATCCCGTTCCAGGTTTCTCATCCTAAGCATGGGCTTCGTTTTTAAAAGTGGGCCTGTCTACGGGGCAGGCTTAGGTTTCAAAACCTTTTCCAAGTGGTCATTTCAGAGAACTAGGATTTGTTTTAGGGTTATTGTTTCCTGACTTAGAAACTAAGTGCATTGAGCAAGGATCATGAGTTTATGCAACACGCTAGAGCAGTGGTGGCGAACTTTTTAGTGACGGAGTGCCCAAAATGCAACCCCAAACCAGTTTATTTATCACAATGTGCCAACACAGTAACAGGGGAGGGAGGAAATGCTCCCATTGGGCTGCTGGGCAGAGGGGTGGAGCGAACTCTGTGCTGGGGGGAAGGAGGAAACGCTCTCATTGGGCTGCTGGACACAGGGGCGGGGTGAACTCTGTGCCGGGGGGTGAGAGGAAGTGCTCCCATTGGGCTGCTGGGCAGGAGGATGGAACAAACTCTGTGCTGGGGCAACTGCACGGGTGCCCACAGAGAGGGCTCTGAGTGCCACCTCTGGCACATGTGCCATAGGTTTGCCATCACTGCGCTAGAGTCTATCTCAGTGATCAGATGCAAGGGGAAAAGGCTTCCAGAGTTGGAAAAGTCTGACTAGAGCATCCAGAAGTTCACATTGGTCATGCTGGGTGGGAAGATTTCTGGGGAATTATAGTCAGGTCACTTTTATGGCCATGGTGGCTTAGTGGTTAAGATGTTGACCTTTATGACTAGAAAGTCGGTAGATCAGCAGTTCATAGACGGAGTGAGCACTCATCATCTGCCCCAGTTCCTGCCAACCCAGCAGTTGCAAACAAGAAATTGCAAGTAGGCAAATAGGCACTGCTTCAGTGGGGAAGGTAACAGCATTTCATGCACTCCTGTCCCATGACCACGGAAACGTCTACAGATGCAAACAGCGCTGGCTCTTTGGCTGTAAACGGAGATGAGCACTGAACCCTAGAGTTAGCTACGGCTGGCTTGCAAACAAGAGAGACCTTTAAAGTTACTTTTCCAAAGCTTAGGCAAAGCCCATATGGCTGCTTGGATTTCCCTCTGCAGAGACTTCACGCTACTGAGGGCTGAACAATACAGATAATCCAGCATTAGAGCTGAAATCTTGTTATGGGACCAGCAGCCTTTTGCATCTGTGAACGCAAACAGCCTTTGTGCCTGTTTAATCAGATTTGCGTATTAACAAGGCACTTGAATCCTGAAATCCGGTCCCAAAACACAGTTCGCTTTGGCATTAACACACTATCAGCCCCTAAGGACTGGCCCACAAAACAGCCTCAATATGATGGGAGATTTCCATGGTCTGAAATGGCTGCCATGGGGTGAGGAGGTGGTCGTACAGCATGGAAGAATTTTCTGCAAACAGAGGTTCATTTCTTCCATTTAGCAAAACCTGCTCCATTGGGTTGGAATGGGTTGGTTGGTTGATATGGGTTGGTTGGTTGGTTGGTTGGTTGGTTGGTGGGTTGGTTGGTTGCAGTGGGTTGGTTGCAGTGGGTTGGTTGGTTGGTTGGTTGCAGTGGGTTGGTTGGTTGGTTGGTTGCAGTGGGTTGGTTGCTTGGTTGCAATGGGTTGGTTGCTTGGTTGGTTGCTAGGTTGCTTGGTTGCTTGGTTGCTTGGTGGTGTTTTGCATTTAAGGGTGTGTGGGATCCAGTGTCCTCTACAAATGCCATTTCTCTTGAACTGAGCCCCATGAATGTTGTGCCTTCTCCCTCCTTTGCTTCTTTTCCAGGCCCTGAAGAAGAGACCGGGGTTTTCAAAGATTTTACACATTAAGGTGGAAGCTGGTTGTTAACCCTTGCGGGACGGAAGGACAAACGGTGATCGCAGCTTTCATCTTCCGGTCCACTTGTTCCAAGAGACACCCTGGAGCCGACACCGGAGTGCCTGAAAGCCTCCGTTCTCTCTGACCCGGCGCCTTAGAAAGCAATTAGCCAAGAGCACACATTTTTTTCCAGCAGGCCGGCCTTCGGGAATGAAAGCCAGGGGCTCCTTTTCCCAACGGGACGACCCAGTGTATCGTTGAGGCGACGACAACGACGGTGCTAAGAAAACTAACAAAGGAATTTCTCAAGACTGCCAGAGATGACTTCTTTCGTCTTCTCCAGTTCTCTCTCTTTTCCTCTTTCTCTTCTTGTCGAGGCAGCTGTGAAACCATCCACTCGCGACAGCTGGGGCTTTTATTTTATCGCCAAAGTTCCTTTCCTTTCTTCTGGAAATTCAATAACTCATTGGCATAGGGTGATGAATAAGCAAGGCTCTCCACAGTCCCACATCTCTGCCCTTGTTGACTCAAATGACTGATGACTCCTTTTGTCTTCAAGAGGTGTATGAAGTCTTGTTTCCACAGGGCTCCTTTGAACAGTCTTGTTTCATTTCCTTCTCGACTGACATTTATTTGAGGCTTTTCCTGGCTGTGTGGTGTTTTTTTGCCTAATGACGGGGGCATTCCTGTTATGATGAGAAGAAAGCATTGAGCACTTCTGTTCACTTTGACTTCCTTTTCAAGAAAGAAAAGGGCAAACCAGAAAGGAAATTCCTCATAAGACCAGATATAGTGAGATATATATGTGTGCGTGTAAGATGCCTACAGTGTTTGGGGCCCGGAGGGTGTCTCTTCGTGGCAGGTTGGAGTTCAATGATGGAGCCCCCATCTGCAAAGAGAACTCACCCATTTAGTCCTCATCATTCAACCAGGAGGACATCTTTCCTGCTTCCTGGATGGGCAATAAAAGATTTTGTGTGCCATCTGGTTTCCACCACTGGTCTTGATGCAAGGAACACAGTCCTTGTCTTCTGGAAGATGGCTCTACCAGTTGATCCATCACTCAGTGCCATGGTGGAGTCTGAGAACTTTGAAGAGATGTTTCTTCTTTCAAGGTAGGCCTCTATCATCGATCCCAACTCAACCATCACCATTAGCTGGTTTGTTTGCTAAAAGGTGGAGTATTCTGGCTTAGGGCAATCTCCACTGATATCCCATTTTGCAACTGCCCTAGACCAACCAATGCTCTCTTCAACCTCAACTGAGACCCATGCTCTCTGGTTTCTGCTGATATTTAGGAGTCAATGGCACTTTGGCGTTACTAAGGAACAAGGAATTTTCCACCCCCAAATTCTGGGCACAGGATGCCTCCATTTTACATGGATTTCTCAGTCTTTATGGTTTTTTTAACCCTTCAAATGTTGATTTTGTTCTATCCTGAGAGGAAGGTAGGGCTTATATCTGCAGCAGTAGTTATGGTCAACAACCTGCTCTGATTCCATGTCTTACATGGAGAATCCTGATCTACAGTAGTCGTTCGAGGCTAAAACCTCAGCCCCAAGCTGAGAAAATCTTTCTTGGTGCATGATCTTTTTCTGAAATCCTTGAAGAACTCCAAGGTTGGACTTGAGAAATGAATAGGAGGAAGCGTTTTCCAAGCCTATACCTAAGTGTTGCCATGCTGAGCCTTTCTCGGTTGCAAAGACAGCAAATGCACCTCTCCCTGCCTTTACATCTCAATTCTGGTGAGTGATGTGACCTCATGGGTTGAATCCCTGCCTGTTTTGCAGAAGATGATGCCAGAAAATAAGGGGCTTAACCTTTCAAATCCTCCCCATATCAGATAACTGTTGGATACCCAGTTCAGTAGCTGCAACAAAATGGTAAGGAAAGGCAAATAGTGCCAAATCAAGGGGAATCTTAATACTTTCAAGCTTTGAAAGGGGATGGTTTCTCAATGGAAATAAAGCTCTTGCACTGTTTCTGCTTTAGAAATCAAAAATCCATATTCTGCAGGTGCAAAAAAAAAGTCCTGAATTATATAATAATTATAATAATTGCCATCAAATCAGTGTTGACTTATAGTGACCATTTCCAGGGTTTTCTGGGTAGAAAATATACAGATGTAGTTTCCCTTTCTCCTTTTCTGGGGATATTTCTGGGATTGTGCAGCTTGCCTTCAAGGCTACACAACCTGGGAAGCACAATGGGGAATCCAACTCCCAACCTCTGGCTCCACAGCCAGATGCCAAAACCACTGAGCTATCCAGCCAGCTCCTAAGTTAAATAGGAAAGATAACTTATGCAATGAAACGTGAAGTTGTAGCATTCCCAGTCGATGCAGGAAATGTAAATGAAGAATTTTCTTAGGCTGTGTCTGATCTACTCACATCTGTGTCTCAAATCATGTCTAGGAAACAGAAGGTGTAATGATATGGCTATGATGATGGAGGATGATAGGGCTGCAACAGTGCCCATGTTTGTGCCCCTTGTGGGAGCCTTGACATGTTGAATGGGATTCCCAGTATTTCCTGTTGAACATCAATTTCTATGACCATTGAGGGAGGGGAATGAGCCATAAAAAGCATGTGTAAAGGACTCATGGATCAGGGCCAGTTGCCATGCTTTGAATCGGGTCAGTGAATCCACTGTGAATTCCAGTGTGAATTTCACAGGACCTCTCCAAGATCTAGATCCAACTTTGAAGGTTGGGATCAGCACCACGGAGAGCTACCACGAAGTGCAGACTCAAAGGCAAAGCAGATTCACAGCACCTGCAACCCCAACATCACCAACCAATACCTCTCAGAGGCTGAGAAAAGGGAGTCCCCAATGGACCCATGTGGTAGGCCAGTGGTGGCGAGCTTATGGCACACGTGCCAGAGGGGGCACTCCTAGCCCTCCCTGTTGACATGCACACCCTCGCCTCAGCACAGAGTTCACCCTGCCCCTCTGCCCAGCAGCCCTATGGAAGCATTTCCTCCCTGCCCCAGCACAGAGTTTGCCCCCCCCCCTCTGCCCAGCAGCCCAATGGGAGTGCATCCTCCCTCCCCCAGCACAGAGTTCTCCCTGCTCCTCTATTTAGGCACTCAGTCTCTAAAAGCTCCTGCAGGAAATTTCAGTGTTGTTGGTTCCAAGGATTAGGTTCCCATTCCATCAGCCCAATTCAAGGAGAGAGGCAGTTTCCTTACCCAGGTGTGATCCCGATGTTGCATTGGGACTTCCTGGGAGTTATGGTTTTACACTCCTACCTGGAGAAGCCAAGAATCGAACCTAGCATTTTGGTACTTGGAGTGTGCAAAGCACTTAACCTGCCCCATTGGCTGAACTATACAACTTTCTCACTATCAGCTTTATGTGCCCAACATATTGGACATTAATCCTGAAGTGTGCATAGACAAATTATGTTTCCAATGGACATGGAGTCCATGTAGAAAGGTATCTGGGCCAACAGTGCTGATGAGAGAAATTTGCAAATTCTTGCCCTAATAATAATAATAATCCCAAACCCTGGAAACTACTGGTAGACCTCTAAAGTACTAAGGAGGTAGGATTCCCAGTCATTTAATGTTAGCAATAACAAGGACTACCTATCCGCTGTCAACTGCTAGATTATGTTGCTGACTCAAAGATGATTTAATGGAAAATCTAGTTGGGCATTTTCCTGGGAATGGCCTTTGGGCTCTGCATGTCAGGCACTGTCATTATTAATTCCAAACTCATGCCTGACCTCCTAAACCAGGCATAGCCAACCTTGGCACTCCATGTGTTCTTGGACTTCAATTCCCAGAAGCCCAAGTCAGTGCCAGGGCTTCTGGGAATTGAAGTCCAAGAACACCTGGAGTGCCAAGGTTGTCCATCGCTCTCCTATGCCAACCTTGGGGGTTTATATGGGGAAATAATAAAGCCAATTGATCCCATAGGCCTGAAGTCTTTCCACCCTGCCTGTTCCATGAAAACATGTGCTATAATAAAGAGCATGAACCTGCCTGAAAAGCCTTAGAGTCGTGATGGCGAACCTTGGTACTCCAACTGTTCTTGGACTTCAGTGGGGCTTCTGGGAATTGAAGCTCAAGAACAGATGGAGTGCCAAGGTTCCCCATCAATAGCCTAGAGAGAGGAACTACCAGACCAAGATAATATTGGAGTAGAATCTGAATCAATAAAAGGCAGCTTCCTACGTTCGTAATAATATGTATTATCTCTATTGCCCTTTAGATAACACAGGGTGTTTCAAATAGGCTCTTTTATAAGCTTTGGCTCAGCTCAGTATAGGAGGTGGGTGTTATTCCTACAAGATTTCAGATGTGTGGTTGAAGCCAAGCTAAAGGTTGGGTATTTCACCCCTGGGGAGATTAAGGCAAAGGCAGGATTTGAGCTGTGATTTTCTGATTTGGGGCTCAGTCTCTTAACCAAAGTGTCGCTAGCAAACAATTGCTGGTGAATGAAAGACCCTCACTGGCTGCACATGTCAGGACAACTGAAGAACTCAGGCTGAATGCCATGAATACAAGATTCCTCTATTGGGGCCAATAATAATGTGGCGAACATGCAATTCATATCCAACAAGGGTAAACAGACTCTCAGTAAAGACTTTGATGTGACTGGAGTCTTTTCCTGCTTGAAAATCGTCACTTGCAAAGTCTGTTACTTCATTTGTTTCATTAATATATATTTTTTTCGTAATTTTATTTTCCTACAAGACTTGCACATCCTTCAAAGGGTTTTTTTCCCATTCTGGGAGCACAAAGGCAAACTTCTTTTTGGAAATAAGCATGGAATTAGATGAGGCATCAGAATGTGTTGTGGGTTCACAAGAGGTTGGGAAAATATGGCTTTCCTGGGACTGGACATCCCGGTGTCGACAAGAAGGCCAGTTTTGTCATTCTTGGCCATAGAGATGGCCCTGAAGAAATAACTATTGAGCCAAAAAAAACCAGAATGATCAGAGCTCATGTTGTATTTTGGACAACAACTCTTAAGAATCTCCTGGCTGTATCTCCACATGGAAGGTGGTACCCACCTCCCACTCCCAAAAAAGGAACTTTTACTAGTAAGGATGCCTCAAAACCAGCAAGAATGATGAAGGAGGAATCAAAACGACAAAGATGGAAGCAACATGAACATCGCCTCTCTAGTTCCACTTGTTCAACACATTTTTTTTGTTTCCTGGCAGTGAGGATAAACCAGCTGGATTGTCGCGCTCAACACAGCACAGAAACTTGAATAAACTTGAGCTGCAAGAAAGACAGTATTTATTTCTATAAAGAATTTAGAAACAGGGGGGAAACCCCAAGAAGAGAGGTTTTAAAGCCAAGTTATTTACTCCGCATGTTGTCTATACACACTATTCTTCGCCATGGGATTTGCTTTAATGGAGGAGGGTCGTCGTTTGGGGGTTTCCTTTTATACTCCTTCATCCATATGTGACAGAAGAGAGACCAGAGCCCAAAGCTCATTGCTGCTAGGATATTTACAGCTCATCCTTTCCCTTCTCAAAAATAAAAATAACACCAGTGTGAACTACCAGCGCATCGGAGGTGGAGAGGGCAAGAGAGGGGGTCTGAGCATCATGCTGGGATTTTGCCTTGGCTCTCCTTCAGATGTTCCTTCTACAGATGAAGCTCACATGGATCCCTGAGCATGGAAACACAGGTTTTGGGGTCCCCCTGATTAATCCAGGGGGTGGGCTCCTCGGTGGCTGTGAATTAACCCGCATGGCACAAAATGCGACAGTGTCCCCATGCAGCAGTGGAGTCCATATTCTCTCTCTCTCTCTCTCTACACAGGTGGTCCTTTTGCAAGGGCTTGGGAAATAGGGACATGTGGGTCACAGGGGGAATCCTGGCTCACATGAGGAGCTACTGTGTGCTCGCTGCTCCACCATGAACCTGATGGAGGGGAACCTATTGTCTGTAGGTGCAGGGACGGGTCAAGACAGGGTGGAACCGAGACCAAAGTGACTTTGAAAGCATCATTTCCACCTCTAGGTTTTGGAGGCATGAAGAGTGGATGGGACGGGGTGGGGTGGGGAGAGTAAAACTGTTTGTTTGTTTGTTTAACTATTATTTATTTTCTTGTTTTTCTGCCATATCCGAATCTGGATATTGGCGATCCTCATGGTGATCAGCCATGAAGACTGTCCTGAGAATATTTATTTATGTATTTATTTATTTCCTTGATGTTTTTTTTTGTTGAGGGGGGGAAAAGTGGCATTTTGGGACTCTTAGTGGCATTTCTATGCTTGGGAAGTGTGTCCAAATCCAGACTGCGTGTGTATCTACCCCCCACCCCAATTCTTTCATTTCCTTTCCAAAGTACTGTCATGAATTTGTCTGACTGTTTTTGTGGCCTTCCTGTTGCGCACCCCACACCCCGTCGCCTCACTGTGATCCCTGGGGGGGAAGAAGAGGTTCTGACAGAAATGGGAAATGTTCTCCCCACCTGGGTGTCATCTCCCTGGCCATTCAGGATCCAAGGTTGCCTTTCATGTCTATGTATTATATTTATTTATTTATATATATATATTTGGCGGTGTTTTGAATGAGAGGAGGAAACGTTAAAAATATCACCGTTTCTATTATTGGCATCCATAAGGATGTTCCAGGGACCTTTTAGGGCATTTCACCTGTAATTGCTCCCAATGGGTTTAAGTAGAAGAGAACGGCTAATGGAACAATTAACTTTAAGAGCTGTTTTTCCCCATCCAGTCTGGTACATCGTGTAATTTCTTATCCTGCAGTGGAAGCTCCAATCATACTGGTTGTGGGTTCTCCTTCTTCTGCCGTATCCATATCCAAATATAGGCAATCATCATGGTGATCAGCCATGAAGACTGTACTGAGAATATAATGCAGTGGCCTGTCATTTGCCTTCCGCTTTAGAGCATGACACCCGTACCACTGATCCAGTTCTGCAAGTCACTTTCTGGTCCTGAGCCTTTTAGATACGTAAAGTCCTCATCATCATCATCAACCCCAGGCCAGGATGGATGAAGCCGCTGCCCTTCATCAAGATGGATTCATGTGGGAATTAATCCACTTGGGGACCACCACCCTTCCCTGTGGACTTTGGCACCCAAGCCATTAGTCCTCAGGGTTGTCAAGTTAATTAACCGCTGCCTGACACTCGGCATTGAGTCGTTGGCAGTAGGGTCTACTCCATTACCATAGCAGGATATCCTGGCCAGACTTAGGGGATTCTCCACATCTCCAGTGAACACTTTGGGGGTGAGGTTGACCCTGAGTGTACATGCATTAAGGCAAGGCCCACCCAAGCAACCAATGCAAAATTGCATTGTAAGACAGGTGTGTAATATCCAAAGCCAATCAGATTACTTTGGCAGCTGGAGTATACATGACAAAATGCAAGGTGGTTCAGGCCAAATAACTGAGCATGTGTTATCTTTGTGTGATACCCCAAATCCTCTGCCTGGGGTAGCCTCCTCGCTCTCTCTCTAGCATAAGACCAGCCTTGCATTCATGGATGGCTGAGGCCAGATATTGAGGTCTGGAAACACCCCTTGATGGCTTTATTTTAAAAGCTGGGGAGTCTGCTGAAGCGTTCAACTGGGTTTTAAAAGATTCAAAGCCCATCCCTGAAGGCTGGGTAACAGGTCTGGTTGTTTTGAGGTCCTTTGCATTTCTGCCAGAGGTTGAGCATCATGCTGTGAATTGCACAAGTTGGTTTGGGGGAAGGGGACCCTTTGAGTGAGAAACTTTATGTAATGTGTGAGCTCAAAGTCAAAGCTCTTTTCTGCGTGAAATGTGTTCCTAAAGGCTGAGACTTGCTCAAGCACTGGTTACCAGAATAAATTGGCCTTGAGATAAGAGGGGAAGGGGGTAAGGATGGCTCTCCTGAAAGGTTGGGGTGAGGGGCCTCTCATCCTTGTCCCATGATGGCGAATCTTGGCACCCCATCTGTTCTTGAACTTTGATTCCCAGAAGCCCAAGTCTCTGTGAATCCACATGAATGGGTTTACTGCACATACAGTAAACCCATTCATGTGGATTCACAGAGACTTGGGCTTCTGGGAATGGTAATTCAAGAACAGCTGTAGCACATGCAGTAAACCCATTCGTGTGGGTTCACAGAGACTTGAGCTTCTGGAAATTGAAGTTCTTCTTATTTTTATTTTTATTGGATTTTATAAAACAAACAATAAACAAAAAAAGAGAAAATACAAACAATAACAAAAAAATGGTCAACCTACATACATAAAACATGCACTGCCTTTGTCAGCTTGTGCATGCATGCAGCAGATGAAATATTCATCCAACTCATCCATTAGATACAAAGCCAAGCTTGTCTACTGAATGCCAGATGGTGCTGAGCAGGAATGGTCCACCCTCTGGGTAGATTTTTCCAGGAACATCTGTCTGGCCAATGACAGAAGCAAGTCAGGAGATTTGAGGGTCAAAGCATACATAGAAGTTATTTTATCGAGCCACAGCTGCTGGAAATCTGCTAAACATATCATAGAATAATTGAGTTGGAAGGAACCTGGGAGGTCATCGAGTCCAACTCTGCTCAATTCAGGAATCCAAGTCTGACAGATGATTGTCTAATTTCCTCTTGAAAGCCTCCGGTACTGGAGCGCTCACCACTTTCCCAGATCATGGGTTCCATTGTTGTACTGCTCTAACACGAGCCGTTTTTCTTACATTCAGCCTATCTCTCTCTTCCTGCGATTTGAGCCCATCATTACGTGTCCTGAGCTCTGCAATGATTGAGAACAGATTCCGCCCCTCCTCTTGATGACTGTCTTTCCAGTGTTTGAAAAGTGCTGTCGTATCCTCCCTCCATCTCCTTTTCTCAAGGCTAGACAGTCTTTCCTCTTCAGGTTTCATTTCCAGTCCCCCTGATCATCCTTGTTGCCCTTCCAGTTTGTTGGAACATCATGGTCAGTGGAGAGTCTGGAAGTTATAGCCCAAAACAGTTGCTTTCCCATGCGCAGTGGCGTGAGCTCCCGTCGTCTGTCAAGGCTCTTGCCAACCTACCAGTTTGAGAGCAAGAAATAGCAAGTAGATAAATAGGTACTGCTTCAGTGTTCTGTGCGCTTAAGTGGATTTCCAATCTCATTGTTCTGTGCAGGACAATGACAATAAAGGTTTATCTATCTATCTACTCATGGTTGAACCCCATACCTGTCAAGTATCCCGTATTGGCCGGGATTTCCTGTAATTTTATGCCACTTTTCCTTCTTTCCCACTCGGAACCACCACCATCCCATAAATTGGTGGTGGGGGAAGGTCCCTTCTACGCATACGTAGAAGTCTTCTACGTATGCGTAGAAGCCTCCTACGTATGCGTAGAAGCCTTCTACGTAGAAGCCTACATATGCGTAGAAGCCTTCTATGTATGCGTAGAAGCCTTCTATGTATGCGTAGAAGCCTTCTACGCATGCGTAGAAGGGTTCTGCGCAGAAGGGGATTCGTAGAAGCCTACGTATGCGTAGAAGCCTTCTACATGCGTAGAAGCCTACACATGCGTAAAAGGGTTCTGCACAGAAGGGGATGCATTTAAGCCTTCTATGTATACGTAGAAGCCTACGTATGCGTAGAAGCCTTCTACGTGTGTAGAAGCCTACGCATGCATAGAAAGGTTATGTACAGAAGGGGATGCGTAGAAGCCTTCTATGCACGCGTAGAAGGAACCTATGCAGAACCCTTCTGCGCAGGTCCCGTATTGTCCGGAGTTGCGCTTGACAGGTATGTTGAGCCCTCACTCCTGATACTCATGGTTCTGTCACAAATCATAGTCGGCCAACATGTTCACACACCAGAACATGGACTAAGGCCAAGCCAGATGTGGTTCCAACAAGCGGCTTGAAATCTTCGGCTGGATTTCACTCTGATGCGAGCATCTGCCTCTTGGGTTCTTATTCCCCTCCTTCCAAGCCAAGGGGAAGCTCTTTCTGATTATGAACAGCAGGCCAGCAGGAAAGAAGGAGACTGTGAGGGAAAGGACAATTTAGTCAGTGGCACTTACCCAACATGGTGCCCACTTTGCCCACCGGCTGACCTCCTCAACTTCTGTACATAGCAGCCGGTTGTCCAGAAGACATTTTTCATCGAGGACATGTGAAAGCCACAGATCATTTCCAACCATCCCAGGACATTTCTAACCCTAAACTTCCCAGTGCTCTGGAACAAAAAGATTGGACAATGCCTCTCACCTATCCCATAGGTCAGGGGTGCCCAAACATTTTGGGCTGCGGGCTGGTCACGTGGTTCAGCAGGCTGGTCACATGATTCCTCCCACCGGGAGCAGAAGTAAAACGTGCCTTGCAATCTGTTTTGCAACAGGATGAGATAGATTTTTAGGCTGCCATTTTCTCTGCTTAAACCAGGGGTGCCCAGACTACGGCCTGTGGGCCAAATCTGGCCCCTGATGCCAATTCATCCAGGATGCCCTCATCACTCCCAGAATGGGTGCATTTTTCTCCTGCTTCAAGGAGCGATGAGGGCGGCATGAGCCAGATGAATTGGTATCAGGGGCCAGATCTGGCCCCCGGGTCATAGTTTGGGCACCCCTGCCATAGGTCAATGTGGCTGAGTCAATGATAATTCTGCTGCTAAAGATTTTGTGGGAAAGACGGGGGAAACTCATTAGCCACAAGATAAGTCAATGCCGGTTGTCAAGTCTTTGCCTGGCTTTCAGAAACAAGAGATGAATCACTTGTCAACTCCGTCAGATAAATTTGCAGTAAAGGTGCAGAAAGAAAGAAAAATTGCAGATGAAAAGGAGCTCACATCTTTGAACATCTTTGATTCAAATTGCAGTTTGGCAAGCGTTCTTACCCGACTTTTTGGATATGCAAAGTAAGGCCTTGGGAATTCTCTGCTTTGGAAGTTAAGATCTCATGCTCCCAAAATCCATATTTCCCTGCACTGGAGAAAGCAGGTTCTGCAAACAGGATGCAAATCATCTATGCCTTCTAATTCCCGCTCCAATTCTTACCCATTTTGCCTAATTTATTCTAATCTTTATAACTGTGGAAAAGGTAAAAAGCTTTCACAGGTTCCTTCGGCCCTGGTCACCTCGGCTTTATTCAACCCTCTTATTGTGCGCTGTCAAGTTTTCCCTTATGGATGAGACGCATCCATGTCACACATGCAAACCGATCTAACCACCATAGTTTCCCTCTGAAGAAGCAACCAAGTGTCTGTACTTTTTTTCAGAATGCTCCACTCATTTCTTCATCCAACTACAATTTCCAGAATGCTTTGCGCAAGGCTTTGCATAATGTTTGCATAAGGCAGTGAAACAGGTGTGAAACTGACAAGTATTAATCACACTTCTATCCTGCTCCACAGTGCTTAGGACACTCTCTGGATGGTTCACAAGGCAATTAGCATTTTTACCCCCCCAACATGTTGGGTCCTCATTTATCAACCTTAGAAGCATACCTGTCAAGTTTTGGATTTGGAAATAAGGGAAATTTCCTGGCAAATACGGGATACTTGACAGCTATGCTTATCCTGTGCTGCCCTCCAATGGCGGCAATAGGGCATTGCAGTCTAATTAATAAGGGATGACGGCGGGAAAGAGGGTAAAATAAGGGGTTTTCCTTGCCAATAAGGGATACTTGACAGCTATGCTTAGAAGGATGGATGGCTGAGTCAACTGGAAGCCTCTTGGGATTGAACTCACAACATTTTGGCTGCAGTACAGCAATTTTAACTATGGTACTGCACCACCAGGGATCCTCAACAAATTTATTTATTATATTTTTATACCACCCATCTGGGATATTTCCCACTCTGAGCCATGTACAATGATTAAATAATTAAAACTGGAAATGTACGCACAAACCATGAGTACAGTTATTCTGATGATATGGCTGGGAGGTACAAGGAAAAGCCTTGTGTGAATTTGAACATTGGCGCATGAGGGGAGTGGCAAGCATTGGCCAGGTGTTGCTTATGGGTCCTGTTTGTTGAAACGCAGAATGGCGCAATCGAAAGAGAAAGGTTTCTTTGGTAGAAATGCAACAGGATGTTCCAACGCTAGGATGTCAACTGGGGGCAGTTCATGGCCTGTGGCTTCGCCCCCCAAGTTATGGAGTGAAGCCAATGAGGGACTCCCACACCCAACCCTCTCCCTAAGGATTGGGTGAAGGCGTCCCTTGAGTTTTTCAAGACCTTTGGGATGAAACAGGAGCTTGAGACCTGCCTCACCCTACTTGATTCTTTAGGAGTGATCTCTTCAGCAGACTCCTCCAGAGAAGAGGCCAGGAAAGATCATCCGAAGGATCCAAAATTGATTCTTATTTTTCAGGTGGGATGGTCAAAGGAAAATCTGAATCTTTCTTCCCACTAAAAATGGTGTGAGGGGTTCAAAACACACTTCCCCATGTGCTTGGACATGTGAAATCACTCTAGCAGAGCTGGTTGATATCTGGATGGCCTGTCATATGATTTTATCAAGGATATAGCAAAACCAGAGTGGTAAGAGTTATAAAGCTAGTGTAGGATCCAGAGTTGAGGCAATTCCTTTACGTGGACAGGTTGAGTGCATAGCCTGGAGCTAACCTGGTTGGGAGAGTCTGGCAGACGATGCCAACAATGGGACACTTCCAACCTCTGGTAAGATCTCATCCCATCAAGGTAGACATACTCAACATTAGTGCAACCCAGGATGGGTAAGAGGTGATAGGATGGGGGACAGCTTATAGGGAATCAAGGGTTGAGTTTGCAGAAGACAGAAAGGTAATTATTTTCTCAAACGGCATATATCTTTTTCTCCCCAACACCAGTCATTCTAGACAACTGAAAAATGTGTCCGTGTGCCAGAAATAAAGGAAGGAGGTGCAAACGAATGAACGAAAGAAAAAGAGTTCAGCTCTCCAGCTATTTTTTTAATTATATAAATATATGTATATTTTAGTCTTTAGCAGAAGCGTGTCGGTGTCCTCAGAACCAAAACGTTCCACTCCTGCATCTCGAAAAAGGATCCCAAATAAAACGCAGAGCACATGAGTTGTATAGGAGTGGGAAGTTGTGATTGGGTGGAGGAGAAATGTTATGGCAATCAACAGGTTAATTGCAGCCGTTGAACTGAATGACTTGGTGGTTCTCTTAACACAGATCTGGAAATGCTGAGACATTCGTCATCAGATTCCCCTCTTCTTCTTTTTCTTCAAGATTTGCCTTCAGTGAATTTTAATGGTTTTTATTTATTTGGTATTGAAATAGTTCCCCTGTCACAAAGTTAAAATTGCACAAAATTCAGTTTGGAAATACCCTGGAAACTCCAGACTTTAAATGCATACCTGTCAAGTTCTGGTTTTGGAAATAAGGGAAATTTCCCGGCAAATACGGGATACTTGACAGCTATGCTTATCCTTTGCTGCCCTCCAATGGCGGCAATAGGGCATTGCAGTCTAATTAATAAGGGATGACAGCGGGAAAGAGGGTAAAATAAGGGGTTTTCCTTGCCAATAAGGGATACTTGACAGCTATGCTTATCCTGTGCTGCCCTCCAATGGCGGCAATAGGGCATTGCAGTCTAATTAATAAGGGATGACGGCGGGAAAGAAGGTAAAATAAGGTGTTTTCCCGGCCAATAAGGGATATTTGACAGCTATGTAAATGGCAGAATAATTCCTCCAGCTCCAAATTCCAAGTTTCTAGAGTCAGATGCTTCCCTACATGGAGTAAATCTCCCTTTTGCGAAATGTCATTAACAAGCAAACGAAACTATGCGCCTATCTTTCAGGTTTAAGAAACAGCCCAATCAGGAATCCTCTGAAATTTAATTCTGGCAACCATTTCCCGTTATCTTCTTCCAAAACTTTGGACTCAAACAATCATCAGGATCTGAGCCAGGATAATGCCGTCTAATTTCCCTTTCCTTCAACCAATCGATGCATTCCAGTTTTAATACATTTCCCCAAGACATAGAGGGAAGCTCTTAAAGAAACCTTCATTTACCAATTTAAAAACAAATCACAATTTTGGAAAGTAAATGGAAATATTTATAATACTTAAGATTTCCCTGTCAATATTTGGGGACAGGGGGAGAGATCTGGGGGGGGGGGAGAGCCCTTCGTGAAAAGCAACATGGGTGGGTGGGGAATGTGCTTTTCATAAAGGTATTGCAATTAAAATATCTTAATCACTTTCATTCTCTTACACTGAGGAGGCGATATTTTTTTAAAAAATCTATATTATCATAATGAAGAATTTAATTTAATCCATCATGAAGAATTTCATGTTGGCAAGGCTATTCAGGCTGGAAAAAGTACCTTTGCTAACCTCGGATCTCTGCATTAAGTGTTGCAAAAAAATGAGATGTCAAATTACATTTACCGTTCGCGCCGGCTAAAAATAGGCTGATATTGGAGCTGCCTGTACTTGACGCAGCAGAAAGGGCGACTGTATTGCAGGAGAGATGGTTTTGCTGCTTCTCTGTTTGACATCTACATCGAAACAAGCCTTGATTCCCAAACGGTTGTCTTTGGCCTTTATGGCACCTTTAAAAATCCCAGCCGGCATAACTTATTGGAGCACAAATGTCCCATGATGTTCCTTTGGGCAACCAGGATGCAAAGAACCAGGGCTAACTTTCCGTCCCTCCATAAATATAACAATTTTTACATACAACAAACATGGTTAAATATAACCATGTTCTGTTTATGAGTTAGCTACCATGTCTATTTCTGCTGTTATCCTCTATCAAGTTCCTCTTCGTGGTGTCTGTGAATCCACACAGATGGTTTTACTGCGTGAACATGCAGTGAACCCATTTGTGTGGATTCACAGGGGACCACAAGGAAGAAGAACAATTACAGGTAAGCGACCTGCCATTATAGAGCACTGGTGGCGCAGGGGTTCAACTGCTATACTGCAGCCAGAACGTTATGAGTTCGATCCTGGAACAGGGATCAAGGTTGACTCAACCTTCCACCTTTCCAAGGTCAGTAAAATAAATACCCAGCAAATAAGGGCCATACCTGTCAAGTATCCCGTATTGGCTGGGATTTCCCGTAATTCAGCACCACTTTTTCTACTTTCCCGCCCGGAGCCGCCGCCATCCCGTAATTTGACGGCGGGGGGGGAGTAGTTGCTGCACATCCCCTTCTGCACAGAACCCTTCTATGCATGCGCAGAAGGCTTCTACGCATGCGCAGAAGGCTTCTACGCATGCGCAGAAGGCTTCTACGCATGCGCAGAAGGCTTCTACGCATGCGCAGAAGGCTTCTATGCATGCGCAGAAGGCTTCTATGCATGCGCAGAAGGCTTCTACGCATGCGCAGAAGGCTTCTATGCATACGCAGAAGGCTTCTATGCATGCGCAGAAGGGGATAGGCATAAGCCTTCTGCACAGGCTTCTGCGCATGCATAGAAGGGTTCTGCGCATGCGTAGAAGGGTTCTGTACAGAAGCCTTCTGCGCAGGTCCCGTATTGTCCAGAGACGTGCTTGACAGGTATGATAAGGGGCAAAATGCTAATTACCTTGTAACCACCCAGGGAGTGCACTAAGTGCTATAGCAGAGGTCAGCAAAGTTGGCTCTCCAGATGTTCTTGGACTTCAATTACCAGAAGCCCAAGACAGTAAACCTGCTGATCAGGGCTCCTGGGAATTAAGGTCCAAGAACATCTGGGGAGCCAACTTTGCTGACCCATGTGCTATAGGGTGTTACATATAAGTGTAATTGCTATTTGCTATAAGAAAGAAGTCTGCATTGCACAAGCTGATTGTGCCGCATGTGTCGGTGTGGAAATGACCTTTTACACACACACACACACACCTCTGTTCCGTTCACCTTTCCCCTCTGCACAAGATCTGTGTTTTGGGAACCACCTGCCATGCAGAAAACGGTTGCTTTGCCTGCAAGACAGGGACAGGAAACATTTGCACTGCAAACAAGCGAGATGGGTTTTCTTGCGCTCAACGGGAGACTTGGCAAAGGGCAACAGGAGAAAGACGAAACCATGGGTGCAGAGAGAGAGGTGGGGTGGGGGCATGACCTGTCCGGAGAGGAAGACCTGAGAACATGTTGGCCGTCTGTCCATCTGGGTGAGACTCTCTAGGGAGGGGGGGGGGCTGCCCCACATTCTGAGACCTTCATTATCATGGGGTTTTTTACTACTTTCGGGGACAGAACCATCATCTGTAAAATGCACTTTGATGTCGTTGCTTTTCAACTTTGCCGAATGTAAACCATGCGTATTTAAAATTTTACAAAAAGAAAACCAACTATGTTGTCATCATAAGAGCTATTTTATGGTTCTGTGTTGAATAAAGGTCCTTCAAATGAAGCAGAAACCTCTCTTCTTTTCTGCATCGGGAGGCCCAGAGAAGCGCACGTTTAGCATGCTTCGCAATCAGTTCACTTGTCTTAAAAAATGCAAAAGCATGACACACGTACACAGGATCTTGGTTAGGTGACATGGATTTACAAGTGGCATCCACCACATCGCTTGTCTGCCACAGCAAAGGTAAAGGTCACACCCTTGCTCGAAAGCCAGTCGTGTCTGACTTTAGAGTTCAGTGCTCATCCCCGTTTACAGCCAAAGAACCAACACTGTCTGCCTCTGTAGACGTTTCTGTGGACATGTGGCAGGTATGACTTGACCCATGATGGCGAACCTTGGCACACCAGATGTTCTTGGACTTCAATTCCCAGAAGCCCCCGTGAATCCACATGAATGGGTTTACTGTGATTAATCCGGCCCATGCTCCTGGAAGCGGAAGTAAAACATGCCTATGTGGTTAAGACTCTTCCAGGTTAACTCTTCCTCCATACGAGTGCATTTTACTTCCTCTTCCAGGAGCGACGAGGGAGGTGTGGGCCAGATGAATCGCAATAAACTCATCCATGCAGATTCATGGGTGCTTGGGCTTCTGGGAGTTGAAGTCCAAAAACATCTAGAGTGCCAAGGCTCACCATCACGGGACTAGACACTGGAGTGCATGGAACACTGTTTACCTTCCCACTTAAGTGGTCCCTATTTATCTACCTACAATTTCTTGCTTTCAAACGGCTAGTTTGGCAGGAGCCTGGACAGACGGATGCACTCAGGACTTGAACTGCTGACCTGCCGACCTTCCAGTCATCAAATTCAGCATCTTAACCACTACGCCACTGCAACAAAGCAGGAGAATACATGTGCGTCTTCAAGGCCGCTCAAAGAGCAAGAGAAGGTCATTTACAAGAAAGAAGACATGGTTGGTCCGTTGTCTCCAATATTGCCTCCCTTCAACCCAACACCTTACCAGATCCATCTATTTCTTCGCAAGCCCTACACCTGAGAATGTGGGTTTCCCAGCCATACAGGGATTTGAACCCAGGTCCTCTGAATCCCAGCCCAACCTTGTAACCAGCCCAACCACACTGGCTTTACTTGCAAGTCACATCGCCCTAGGTTAAAAATATATCAGAAGTGCATCTCCTCATTCCTGGTAGCAGAAACCTAGAGAGAATACATTAAATAACCAACAGTGTCCTGCCTGAGTCTGCAGGGCTCTGCCTCACTCTGTCCAGTGATAGGACCACCCCTGAATTTTGCAAACGTCACCTTGTATATCACATGGGGAGAGGGATGTGTGCTTTGGAAGGTTGAAAACCATAAATCTATGCTTCCACCCAAACCAGATTGAACGGATATGCTTGCCTTAGTTACTACAAATCCCAAGCTTTATTTTTGAGTGGGGGGTGTAGTAGTCCATACGTAGCCCAAAATCTGGTTTAGATGTCCTTAGATCTGAATACCTAAATCTTGGCCAAGGCTCTACAGTTTGCCATGATCCCATGGGTCAATGAGCATTCTTATGGGCTAAGGCAGGATTTCTCAACCTTTTTAAACCGGGGGCCGGGCCATGCTCCCTCAGACAGCTTTGGGGACCGGACGGCCATTTTGCCCTTCCTCCGCCACATGGCACTTCTTGGTGTGGTGGAACTGGTGGGAGGGGGCACATGAAATGGTGTGCAGGTTGAGAGTCCCTAGGCTAAAGTCTTCATTTAGATTCATGAGCTATAGTGGCATAGTGGTTAAGACGCTGAACTTGGCAGGTCAGCAGTCCGTGACCCAAGTGCTGCATGATGGAGTAAGCTGCCATTGTCTGTCCCAGCTCCTGCCAACCTAGCAGTTTGAAAGCAAGAAATTGTAAGCAGATAAAGAGGTACCACTTTGGTGGGAAAGATAACAGTGTCTGCAGATAGTGCTAGCTCCTTGGATGTACAGTAAATAAAGATGAGGACCGACCCCCTAGAGTCAGACACAACTGGCTTTCGAGCTAGGGAGATCTGCTTAGTTGCCAGGAGCTGGGACAGACATGGGAACTCACTCCATTTTGTAGCACTCGGGTCTTGAACTTCCAAACTGCCAACCTTCTAGTCGTCAAGTTCAGCATCTTAAGCACTAAAGAGAAAGATAAAAGGTTGCCATTGCAAAAAAGCCAGTCATATCCGACTCTAGGGTTCAGTGCTCACCTCTGTTTATAGCCAAAGAGCCAGCGCTGTGTGTCTCTGTAGATGTTTCCATGGTCATGTAACAGGCATGACTAAACACCAGAGTGCATGGAACACTGTTTACCTTCCTACTAAGCGGTACCTATTTGTCTACTTGCAATTTCTTGCTTTCGAACTGCTAGGCTGGCAGGAGCTAGGACAGAGATGGGAGCTCACTCCGCCCTGCAGTACTTGGGCATTGAACTCCGACCTTTCAGTCTTCACGTTCAGCGTCTTAACCACTTGAGCCACCACAGTCCCCAAAGCAAAGAGAAGATATCTTCAAAAACAGAAATGCCTCAAATAAATAAGTAAACAAGAGAGGATGAGGCAGAGGAAAAGGCAGGAGGGTTGAATGCTTCCGCCGAAGCTCATGGGACTAAAAGCTCAAACAAGCCTACCAGATCTCCCATGAGTTGCATGCAATCCTGGAGGAAGCACTCGCTTGCTAACCCAAGGCAAGAGTGGCGCGTTCTTTGCCCACGTTTGCCCTCCACGTCAGGGGACATCATGCTCCTTTTTCGACATCGAGATGTAGGTCAGTGGGCATATGTTTTGGTTTCCAAGAGCAACCGCCGCCTTGAAACAAAGAACACAACTTCAAGGAATCTTCCCCAAGGAATTACTTCTCCAGCCAAAGAGTTGTGAGAAGGACGGCGCTTGGAAAGTGGCCCTGAGCACATATTCTGTGTCCATAATCTGGAGAACCCTGGAAGCCGGAAGGTGGGCCTTCTGCACACAGGTCAGTTACGACTGACCCCAGTTTCCCAGGGTTTGCCTCCCGCAGCCTGTTCATTCCCACCTGCCAACCTAGCCGTTTGAAAGCAAGAAATTGCAAGTAGATAAATAGGGACCACTTCAGTGGGAAAGGTAAACAGCGTTCCATGCACTCTGGTGTCTAGGCATGCCTGCCACGTGTCCGCGGAGACCTCTGCAGACGCAGACAGCGCTGGCTCTTCGGCTATGAAACAGAGATGAGCACTGAACCCTAGAGTCGGATACAATTGGCTTTTGAGCAAGGGTGACCTTTACCTGTGTTACCAGTGCCAAACATGGACACTTAACAGTGAAACTTAAACAAAAGTTGGTCACCACGGAAATGAGATGTGTGAGCAAGGCTGCTGGAGTGACTAGAAGGGATGAAATCAGGAGCGAGGTTGGAAGGGAAGGAATTGGAATAGAGCTTGGAATAGAGCCAATCTTCAGCTACATACAGAGACAACAAATAAAGTGCTTTTCCCATTTGGAGAGAGTGTTTTGGAATTCCATACCTTACAAGGTATATGTGGAAAGAGGAGGACAAAGACCACGAGGCAGACCCAGAGGAGGAACAAGAGGTAATGTCAGAGACCCATTACAAGGACACCAAATAATGCTGGTGGAGGCCACTAAAAGAGCCATAGCAAGAACCTGAAGGGGTAAAAGAGGAAGAAGACGCTTCCTACAACAGCTGGCCTAAAGTAGTGGAAAGATATAGTGTTATCGTTCGGTGTGTGTTCCTAGTTCATATACAGAGCAGAGAATGCCTAAGACCATGATGGCGAACCTTGGCACTCCAGATGTTCTTGGACTTCAATTCCCAGAAGCCCACGTCCCCATGAATCCACACAAATGGGTTTGCTGCGATTCATCCATCCCACTTCCTGAAAGCGGAAGTAAAACGCGCCCGTATGGAGAAAGGGTTAACCCAGAAGAGTCTTAACCATACGAGCGCATTTTACTTCCGCTTCTGCAGGTGCAAAAAAAAGTCTGAATTATATAATACAGCAATTATAATAATTGCCATTAAATCAGTGTTGACTTATAGTGACCCTTTCCAGGGTTTTCTGGGTAGAGAATATACAGATGTAGTTTCCCTTTCCCCTTTTCTGGGGATATTTCTAGGATTGTGCAGCTTGCCTTCAAGGCTGCACAACCTGGGAAGCACAACTCCCAACCTCTGGCTCCACAGCCAGATGCCAAAACCACTGAGCTATCCAGCCAGCTCCTAAATTAAATAGGAAAGGTAAATTATGCAATGAAACGTGAAGTTGTAGCATTCCCAGTCGATGCAGGGAATGTAAATGGAGAATTTTCTTAGGCTGTGTCTGATCGTCTCACATCTGTGTCTCAAATCATGTCTGTTGTACAAGGAGTGCTCTTTTAGGCCCGGTTCACAGAAATCTCCAAGCCAGTTTTAATTGGATTAGCAAAATATATATTTCATGGGTGTTGTTAGTCTCAACCACAAAACAGACCCATTGGATCAGGGGCACACGGAAAGAGCCTCCTCAAAGATTGTGGTGTTTTTGAACCACAAGCGGGCATGCGCTAGTAATGGCAACTTTGTGTTGCTGGCTAATCTTTCTCACACTAGGTCAGACTACAGAACCAAAAGGTGCCTTCGTTTTGGCACTTTCACATCTGGCCTAGACACGGAAGAAGAAAAATGGCTGGAAACTAAGCCAAAACCTACATGAACCCCTTGGAATCACTGGGTCTATAGTTGTAGTAGGACAAAGCGTACCACTCAAAGACATAGAAACACATAAACAGCTGCAACTCGATCTGAGTGTATATTTGTCCTGCCCCAGAATTCTGCCTTATAACTTGCAGCCAAATTACACATTACAAGCAACCCATTGTTAGAAATGGTATTTCCTCAAGTGCTGAAGTCATTGCCGTAGCCTTTCCCCCCTCACATTTCCATCATTTGCAAATGAGCTTTGGGTTTTTGGGTGACTGGTTGCTGGAAGATGCTCATAGCTGACATTCGCAAGTACAGTAGTTGCTTCAGAAAGAGGAAGAGCTTCAGGGATCAAACACAACCTTCCCTCTCATACCTGTCAACTGTGGCTCCGGACAATCCGGGACCTGCGCAGAACTGTTCTGCGCAGCTTGCTTCCATGCACGCGTAGAAGGCTTCTACGATCCCCTTCTGCACAGAAGCCTTCTATGCATGCATAGAAGCGAGCTGTGCAGAAAGGATGCGCAGTAACGCCTTTCCTCCCACTGCCAAATTCCAGGGTTTCGGCAGCTCCGGGCAGGAAATGGCGAAAATCGGCGCCGAAAAATGGGAAATCCCAGCCAATCCGGGAAGGTTGACAGGTATGCTCCCTCTCCAAGCAACATCACACCCATACCAGGGAAAGACTTTTTTCCTTTACTTTAAATGAGGGCATCATTTTCACTCATTATGGCAATCAAGTACTATCAAGTAAATTCAAATTTATGGAAACCTCTTCCAGGATTTCCTAGGCATAAAACACAGAGAAGAGGTTCATCATTCCCCATTTTTAAAGATCCTCTAGAACAGGGGTGCCCAAACTATGGCTTGTGGGCTGGATCCGGCCCCTGAAGCCAATTCGTCCAACCCGCACCACCCTCATTGCTCCCAGAAGCGGAAGTAAAATGCACTGTACATGCATTTTATTTCCACTTCTGGGAGCGATGAGGGCGGCACAGGCTGGGTGAATTGGTGCCAGGGGCCGGATCTGGCCCATGGGCCATAGTTTGGGCACCCCTGGTTTAAGCATAGAAAATGGCAGCTTAAAATCTATCTCATCCTGTTGCAAAACAGAGTGCAAGTTGCATTTTATTTCCGCTTCTGGTGGGAGGAACCACGTGAGTGGCCCATGGCCTGAACACTGGGCAGGTTATCAAAGGCTACACAGGTTGGGTTTTCTCCCTGAAGGCACAGTGGCGACTCAAATTCCTGACCTCGGTCTTAATACCCAGGCACCCAATTCACTGAGCTATTCCAACTTGGAACAATTTTTATCTCATCACTCACCAGAGTGGTCCAAGCATCCATTCATTTATCTCCCATGTTGGGTAGCTCAAATAGTTGGACGCGTGAGTACTGTACATATATACAGATATTGTTGGAAACTAACACATCTGGCCTCATCACTCCATAGCTGTCAAGTATCCCTTATTTGCCAGGAAAACCCCTTATTTTTACCCTCTTTCCCGCTGTCATCCCTTATTAATTAGACTGCAATGCCCTATTGCCGCCATTGGAGGGCAGCAAAGGATAAGCATAGCTGTCAAGTATCCCGTATTTGCCGGGAAATTTCCCTTATTTCCAAATCCAAAACTTGACAGGTATGCATCACTCCCTGGCAAATAGAAGGGGAAAGGATGGAAGCAGTGACAGACTTCCCCTTCTTGGGTTCTAAGATCACTGCAGATGGTGACTGCAGCCATGTAGTAAAAAGATGCTTCCTTCTTCGGAGGCAAGCTATGGCAAAGCTAGGCAGCATAATAAAAAGTAGAGACATCTAAAGTCCCCATAGTTAAAGCAATGGTCTTCCCAATAGTCATGTATGCCTGTGAGAGCTGGACCCTAAGCAAAGCTGAGCACAGAAGAACAATAGACACCTTTAAACTCTGTGGTGCTGGAGGGAGACTCTTGAGAGTCCCCTGGACTGCAAGAAGATGAAATCAGTCCATCCTAAAGGAAATCAATCCTGACTGCTCCTTGGAAGGACAAATACTGAAGTTTAAGTACTTTGACCACCAAATGAGAAGAGAGGACTCACTGGAGAAGGCCGTGATGCTGGGAAGGATCGAAGGCAAAAGGAGAAGGGGGCAGCAGAGGATGAGATGGCATCATTGATGCAGTGGGTATAGATCTGGGTGGGCTATGGAGGATGGGAGATAACAGAGGAGCCTGGCATGCTGTGGTCAATGGAGTCGGACTGGACTGTGACACTGAACAACAAAACACATTCCTACTCACGTTTATTTTAGGGAATTCCCTTCCTCCTCCCTGAGAGCAACTTAGCTAGCCACTGAAGTCTCTCTTCATTCTCCCTAGTTTCTGACACTTCATAGGGGCCTTTGATCCTCATCTAGAACTTGAAAACAGAAATTAATCAGGCTGAGACATTGTGTACAGGTGAAACTCGGAAAATTAGAATATTGTGCAAATGTTCATTCATTTCACTTAAAAGGTGAAACAATTATATGAGATAGACTCACTACATGCAAAGCGAGAGATGTCATGCCTTCTTCATTCGTTATAATTGTGATGAACATGGTGTACAGCGTACATGAGATTATGTGATGATTATGGGGTGCATGAGATTGGGATCTTGGGGTTTCCATAAACTGTAAGCCATAAGCATCAATATTATACCCAAGTAAGGCTTGAACTATCTCGCTTTGCATGCAATGAGTCTATCATATATTTGTTTCATCTTTGGACTGAATGCACATTTGCACGATATTCTAATTTTCCGAGTTTCACCTGTAATCCAAGTTTCCACAGCCAAACCACACACTATGCAAAGCCATCCCTGGCTGTGCCATTCTTATTTTCTTACTTCATAGAACACTTCTGGGACGTACAGTAGGCTAACCTGAGAAATACTACTAGTTGTGCATGTGGCCTTTGAGTTTGGATGGAATGGTGCAGAATCAGGCATCTCTTAGACAAGACAAAACTCACTTTAAGAAAAACGAACCCTAAGACAGGTAGAGATTTTCTATGCTGATGGGACGGTTTCCTTGGTTACTGTCTCCCTTGGCTGAGCATCACACTAGGTTTGCACAGCTGAACGTCAATTGAGTGCCTTCCACCTATCTTGTTTTTCTCTTTCTGCCACAGGAAAAAAAAAATCTCAAGATGCATGTGGCAGATGCACCATTCCTTCAGAACAAACACACTTGAAATCTGAAGATTAACAAGTGTCTTTTTACTCGATGCATTAAATGACACAGATAGACATTTTTCTATCGTCTCTTGCCCAAATTCTTTGGGTAAAAACTTCTATCAGGACAACAGTCTTTGAAGCAAAAAAAAACCCAAACCTATAGATATCCCCACTTGAAGTAAGTGTGCAGACAGCATTGGCCCTAAATTGATTATAAGAGTACATGTTGCTCCCCATGTCAGCAGGTTCAGTATCCAGTTTATTATCTGTGGGTCTAAAAATCTATATATATATAAAACAGAAGTGTTTGTTTGTATGTGCTCGAAAGGCTTCCACACCCCTGGACGGATGATGCTGAAACTTGGCACACACCTACCTTGGGCGTGGGAGATCAGCACTGTGGGGGTCACTAGCCCCATGGGAGGCATACGCTTCCCAAATTGGGACACAATTTATCTATACAATTCATGTGTTTCCCAGTGATGTAACTGAGCTGATGTCATAGTCCAAGGTAGGTTGGTAGGTTGAGATTGTGACATCATCTGACTAGCTCAGATGTAGCCCTCTGAGCACAGCTGTAGTTTTCACATTAGGTGGAAGGCAAATGGGGGGCCTGGTTGGGCCGGCACAGTGGTGGTGACGAAGGCCCTTGAGAGAGAGGGAAGGTCCAAGGGCTCCTCAACGGCTGCATGCCGCTCTCTCACCAGGTGGCCGGACACATGTATGAGAAGGATAAGGGCGGTAAGTGACCATTGGAGAAACGGGACGGGTGATGGAAGAGAGAGACGGAGGGAGGCAGGAGTGACCCACATACACCCCACAAGGTTTCCAAGAGGGAAAGGCGGGCCTACGTTAAAGAAAAGAGAAACCCAAGCAAAGCCGGGTAATCAGCTAGTAGTCAATAAAAGTTCCCCAAATACATTATATACATTTGCATGGCACATTACTAGAGCTGGCCACTAGAGGACACTGTCTTCATTGTAAATATAAGATTTGCTGTTATCTGCGGTTTCAGATATCCAGGAGAGGTCTCGGTCATTTCCCCTTTTTCAGTTAAGGGGGGAACATGACCTGTGCATTACTTTTCTGCCTCTTAAGAGAACAAAATGTAGAGTATTTGATCAGTTACAGGTATTAGTGAAGCATCTCCACTTTTCTATCCTGGCAGGAAAAGCTTGTTAAGGCATGATGTTCTTTATTTCTTGCCCGGCTGCCTCACGTCCCACCCACACCTCACTCACACCCAGAAACCTGAGTGAACGTGCAAAAACAACACATTTTAAGTAGAGCTTCATTAACCAGAAAGCCTTTTTAATGACCTGCTGCTAAATCCAGGCATCATGTTAGAAACTCAAGATCCCGAACATGATGATGCCATACAAATTGGCAATTAGCGCGAGCAATTTGCCTTCTAAAGAGAACCAAATGCCTGGAGAGGGAAGAGGATACATCACACCTGCTCCAGAGCTAAGGAATTTATTTATTTATTTATTTGGTCGTATTTATATATATGCCGCCCACTCAGGCAGAACCCGACTCAGGGCGGCATTACAACAAATTCTAAAAACATATAAAAACACTTAAAAAACCCCATATCCCACCCACTTAAAAAAACCCCTTATCCCACCCATCCATCCCACCCACTCTAAAAAAGGAAGAGAGAGTTCTTAAATCTTTACGTAAGCCAGCAGGCGGGGACCATGATCCCATTCGGGCCCCACACCTGCCCCACCAGCCAGGTCTTCAATCCTTTCCTGAAGGGCAGCAATTCTCTTAGACTGTTGACAGGAGGTTCCAGAGAGTTGGTGCGGACACGGAGAAGGCCCTCCTTTGGGTGCTAGACAGATGTGCACCCCTAACAGATGGCACCATTAGAGAGCCCCTCCGGTCCACTTTGGTTGGACGGGCAGACACTCTTGGGACGATGCGGTCTCTAAGGTATCCTGGCCCACTGCCATATAGGGCTTTAAAGGGCAAAACCAGCACCTTGAATTGCACCCGGAGACAAACTGGTAACCAGTGCAGCTCCTGAAGTAGCGGTGAGGCATGGGCAATCGCCCACATCCCATCACCACCTGGGCTGCCGCATTCTGGACCAGCTGCAGCCTCCGAATGGTCATCAAGGGCAGCCCCATGTAGAGCGCATTACAATAATCTAGTCGGGAAGTAACCAGAGCATGGGTGACCATAAGCAAGGAGCCCCGGTCCAGGAGTGTGCGCAATTGGCGAATTACCCGAAGTTGGGCAAAAGCCCTCCTGGCCACAGCCGCCACTTGTTCTTCCAGCAGCAGCCGCGAGTCCGGAAGGACCCCCAAGTTGCGCACTGGGTCTGTCTGGGGCAAAACCGCCCCATCCAGTACCAAAGGTGGTAACTCCCTGGATAACACGGGGCCCCTTATCCACAGCCACTCTGTCTTGCTGGGATTCAGCCGAAGCCCATTGGCCCCCATCCAGACCCCAATGGCCTCCAGGCATCCGGATAGGATTTCAACAGCATCACTGGGGTCCCCACGGGCCGAGATATACAACTGGGTGTCATCCGCGTACTGATGGTACCACACCCCGTGGGAACGAATGATCTCACCCAGTGGCTTCATGTAGATGTTAAATAAGAGAGGAGAGAGCACAGAGCCCTGAGGAACCCCATACTTGAGGAGCCTAGGGCTGGACCTCTCACTCTCTAACCACACCGACTGGGTACGGCCCTCCAGAAAAGAGGAAAACCAGGACAACACAGTGCCCTGAATCCCCAATCCTTTGAGCCGTTCCAGAAGGATACCGTGGTCGACGGTATCGAAGGCCGCTGAGAGGTCAAGAAGAGCAAGGACGGATGGATAATCCCCGTCCCGCTCCCGCCAGAGATCATCCATCAGTGCGACCAATGCCGACTCCGTACCATACCCGGGCCTGAATCCTGATTGAAAGGGGTCTAGATAATCCGCTTCCTCCAGGACACTCTGCAGCTGGCGCGCCACCGCCTTCTCCAAAACCTTACCCAGAAAGGGCAGGTTGGAAACACTGCCTGTAGTTGTTAAGGACAGCTGGGTCAAGGGATATTTTCTTCAGGAGGGGGCGCACCAAAGCATGTTTTAATGGTGCAGGAAATACCCCCTCCCGTAAGGATGCATTTACTATAGCCCCAACCCAGCCACCTGTCACCACCTTGGAGGCTTTCACCAATGGGGCTGGATCTGGCCTGTGGGCCAAGGAATGGGTGGAGAAAAGAAAAACTCACCATTCAGAGGGCTAGAGGTATAGATCGGGGTGCCCTAACATTTCGGGCCATTCGTGTGGTTCAGCAGGCCGGTCACGTGGTCCCTTCCACTGGAAGCGGAAGTAAAACATGCCTTGCAATGTTTTGCAACAGGACGAGATAGATTTTAAGCTGCCATTTTCTCTGCTTAAACCTGGGGTGCCCAAACTATGGCCCACAGGCCAGATCCAGCCCCTGGCGCCAATTCATCTGGGCCACGCCACCCTCATCGCTCCCAGAAGCGGAAGTAAAACGCACCCATACAACAGCCCAGGATGCCAATTCATCCAGCCCGCGCCACCCTCGTCGCTCCCGGAAGCGGAAGTAAAACGCACCCGTATGGTTTCACAGGTTAGTATTTTTGCCCACATGCTGGGTACTCTTTTACTGACCTCAGAAGGATGGAAGGCTGAGTCAACCTTGATTCCAGGATATCTAAGAGACCGCGTCACCCCAAGAACATCTGCCCGTCCCACCAGAGCGGACCGGAGAGGCTCTCTGAAGATACCATTGGCTCGTCTCTCTAGCACTAGGAGGGCCTTTTCAGTGTCCGCTCTGGCCCTTTGGGACCTCCTGCCAAATGAGTTGTGTCTCCAGAGAGTTGCTGCCCTTCAGGAAAGGCTTAAAAACCTGGCTGGCAGAGCATGTGTGGGGCACCAGCGATGCTGTGACCCCAGCCTACTGGCTGATTTAAGAGCACTTTTTTGTAGTTTTTAATGGGATTTCTTTTAAAAAACACAATTGTGATGGTTTTAATGTCTGTACGCCGCCCAGTCTTTGGAATTGGGTGGCAATACAAATCCACAAATAAATTTCTGTTCAGGATCAAACTCACAACCTTTTGGTTGCAGTACAGCAGTTTTAACCACTGCGCCACCAAGGCTCCTAAAATGACTGAACAGAGGCTGTCCTATTTTGGACACATGATGAGAAAGCAAAACTCTCTACGAAACAGCAAGAGGAAGATAAAATATTAGACTGAGTCGGTAGAGGAAGTGGTGGTCTTGAGACCTCAAGACCTAAGGCCTCTAGTGGTGTAGAGCAGGGGGTGTCCAAACTATGGCCCATAGGCTGGATCCAGCCCCGATGCCAATTCATCCGGCCCACACTGCCCTTGGAAGTGGAAGTAAAACACACCTGGGAACAATGAGGGTGGTGCTGGCCGGATGAATTTGTATCTGGGGCTGTTGTATGGGTGTATTTTACTTCCGCTTCTGGAAGCGATGAGGGTGGCGTGGCCTGGATGAATTGGCATCAGGGACTGGATCTGGCCTGTGGGCCATAGTTTGGGCACTTTTTAAACTGAGAAAATGGCAGCCTAAAATCTATCTCATCCTGTTGCAAAACAGATTGCAAGGTGCTTTACTTCCGCTTCTGGTGGGAGGAACCACGTGACCGGCCTGCTGAACCATGTGACTTACGGCCCACAAAGTTTGGGCACCCCTGGTGTAGAAGTTAAGCTGCTGTACTGCATCCAAAACTGCTGACATTGTGAGTTTGATCCCAACAGTGCTCAAGGTTGACTCAAAATTCCATGGTGGGTAAAACAAGCACCCAGCATGTTAAGAGGCAAAAATGCTAATTAGATTGTGAACCAACCAGAGTGGACTAAGCAAGTTTAATTGCTATGGGCTCCTGAAGACAAGGGCCTTTTGGAGGCCACTCAATCATAGTAAAGGTCATGGTTTGGAGCAGTTTTGTGGATAAGGGGGATCCAGTTGACATTGTTTATCTGGACTTTCAGAAGGCTTTTGACAAGGTCCCACACCAAAGGCTCTTGAATAAACTTGCCAGTCATGGAATAAAGGGACAGGTCTTGTCCTGGATCAGCAACTGGCTAAGGGACAGGAAACAGAGGGTAGCACTAAATGGACACTTCTCCAAGTGGAGGGAAGTAAAGAGTGGGGTCCCCCAAGGTTCAGTACTGGGACCCCTGCTTTTCAACCTCTTCATAAATGATCTAGAGGTAGGAGTAAAAAGCAAGGTAGCCAAATTTGATGACGGCACTAAATTATACAGGGTAGTGAAAACTGTGAGAGACTGTGAGGAGCTCCAGAGGGATCTCTTGGCACTGGGGGAGTTGGGGCAAAAAAACCCCCACAATTACATTTATAAACTGATGGGGTCTGAACTCTCTGTGACAAACCAGGAAAGGGACCTTGGTGTCCTGGTGGACCCCCCTCAATGAAGGTGTCCACCCAGTGTGCCTCAGCAGTGGAAAAAGCAAACTCAATGCTAGGGATCATTAGGAAGGGTATAGAAAATAAGTCAGCAAGTGTCATTTTGCCTCTTTATAAATCTATGGTGAGGCCCCATCTGGAATACGGTGTACAGTTCTGGTCGCCATACCTCCAGAAGGATATTATGGAGCTGGAGAAAGTACAGAGGAGGGCAACCAGAATGATTAGGGGATTGGAACACCTTCCTTACCATCTGAGGCTGCAACAGTTGGGCCTCTTCACTCTTGAACGACGACGTCTAAGAGGTGACCTGATTGAAGTTTATAAAATCATGCACAGTGTGGACAAAGTAGATAAGGAAAAACTGTTTTCCCTATCGCATAACACTAGAACTAGGGGACACTCCATGAAACCTTTGGGTACTAATTCTCAAGCAAATAAGAGAAAGTACTTTTTCACCCCCAGAGAATCACTGGTCTATGGAACTCCATGCCAGAAGAAGTGGTGACAGCTGTCAGTCTTGACAGCTTTAAGAAAGGATTAGACAAGTTCATGGAGGACAAGGGTATCAATGGCTATAATTATGGATACCTAAGGACAACCTCGGGGTTGGAGAGATAGGCAGATTATCTCTCAATGCCATTTCCAGGGAATCCTAAGCAGGTGAAGGCATCTCCTTGGGAATACCCTGAAGGAAATGGTGAGCCACTGTGTGAGACAGAATGCTGGACTGGATGGGCTCCTGTGGCCTGTTCCAGCAAGGCTGTTCTTATGTTCTCTATAGTATGTCACGGCTCATGAGGCTGTATTCTTGGTTCAGACAGCAGGTAGTTAAAAAGCTGCCCCGTGTACAGAACCAGCCAGAAAAGCTGCAAACTACTACAGGTTGGTGAGCCTCCTCTGCCCAGCAAAAAAAGATCCTAAAAGACAACTGTGAGTGAGATTTAATTGTGAAGGTGGGGAAAAAGAGAAGGCAAGGAAACAGGCAAAGTGCTTTTTGGAATTGTTTATTATGTTTAGGCCTGGATTTTGACTTCCGGTACAAAAGAAAGCCAATCAATAAATACAACCAACCAGCCCCCCTGGACATTCACGAGGATGAGAAGACTGCAAACATCTGGGGGGCCCTTCGTTCTTCAAGCTGAGGGTCAAGGGGGAACCAGGGAGGGAGGGAGGAGAGCCAGGCACCATCTAAGTCACAGCACTCCAGGTGTTCTGGAACTTCAGTTCCCAGAAGCCCTGATCAGCAGGTGTTGACTTGGGCTTCTGGGATTTACAGTCGAATGACACCTGGAGTGCCAAGGTTTGCCATCACTGAAGTCTAAGATACTGAGAGTTGGTACTCAAGGATGTGCTGCCTTGAGCTTTAAGGGACTCTTCCCTATTTCATACCCGACTGGAAGAAGAACCAGAGCAATGTTTGGAATAGAACAGCTATGCTAAGGGGCACGTAATGGTGTGGAGATGCCCTCTGGCCACCAGGGAGCATCTTTAATGGCCCAGATGGGTAAAGGGGACTCAGTGGCGCTAAATGCGACTGCCCTGATGCCACCTTTCACAAGAAGGAAGAAAGGAAGGGCCCCCTCTGCTGCTGTCAACATCTGGCTTTCAGTGGTTGTGCGGCCGGCCTCGGCCTCTCCCGCGGCCTGCAGGCGGGGCGTCGACTGTGGAGCGGGGGTTCTTGATCGTTTCGTCCACGGACACAATCAGGCAGGCCGCCTCGGAGGCTGCCGTCAGGGCATTGATGCGCACAACCGCCGGCTCCCACACGCAGGCTTCAAAGTTATCGGCTATATCTTCGTTGTTCACATCCACGCCGTACCACATCCCACCCTGAAAGACAGAGAGGACACACATGTGTCAACAAAGTAGGTAATCAGATCACTTCTGCCGCTGAGTTTCTCAAGAGGAATGAAGCTGGCTCAAAATGAAAAGACTACCAGGCCCAACAACCGCAGCCAACCAGACAGTCCAGAAGAAGAACTTGACAGAATTTGCACTGGCCCTTTTGGGCTTTCCAGCAACTGGTAGGCCATCAAGGTATCCAAAGTCCTGGCAGGTGAGCCCACAAGCCATGCTTAACTCAGCAAGGGTACAGAGCTGAGTTGCCCCCCCCCAAAAAAAAAATAATAATAAAAAAATAAAAAAATCTATTTCTATTTGGAATCATGAATGACACAAGCATGGAAAAAGGCCTCCAACCAGCGTGTGTTGGGACAGATTGTAGGAAGCATTAGAACTACTTCTGCCATGTGAGGGACAGGATCTCAGAGCAACATGGAGCCTTCAGGTGACACTTTATGGTAAGGTGGGCAACTGTGGTGGACAAGGAGGTGGCCAATTTTCTACTTCCAAGGACTACAGTGACAGCCAAATGCTAAAAACTAGGGAGGGGGGGGATTAAACTTGAAAGCAGATATTCACTTGTAAATGTGAAGAATGAACATTCGAGATGATAAATGGTGGAAGGACAACCCTAAGGACTAATAGCCTTGGGTGGAAAAGTCCACAGGGAAGGGTGATGACGGTCCCCAAGTGGATTAAATCCCACTTGAATCCCTCTTATTTATTTATTTATTAGTCATATTTATATATGCCGCCCACTCAGGCCGAACCCGACTTAGGGCGGCATTACAACAAGTTTTAAAAACACATAAAAACACTTTAAAAGACCCATATCCCACCCACTTTAAAAGACCCATATCCCACCCACCCATCCCACCCACTATAAAAAGAAGAAGAAGAGAGAGTTCTTAATTGTTTACATAAGCCAGCAGGCGGGGGCCGTGTTCCCATTCGGGCCCCACACCTGCCCTGCCAGCCAGGTCTTCAATCCTTTCCTGAAGGGCAGCAATTCTCTTTGAAGTCTTAGATCTGTTGGCAGGAGGTTCCAGAGAGTTGGTGCGGACACGGAGAAGGCCCTCCTTCGGGTGCTGGACAGATGTGCACCCCTAACTGATGGCACCATTAGAGAGCCCCTCCGGTCCGCTCTGGTTGGACGGGCAGACACTCTTGGGACGATGCGGTCTCTTGATGGAGGGCAGCAGCTTCATCCATCCTGGCCTAGGGCTGAGGAGGACTTTGTGTACCAAAAGGGCTCGGGACCAGAAAGCGACTTGTGGAACTGGATCAGTGGTACGATAGGTGTCACTGCAATGCAGAAGGCAAATGGAAGGCCACTGCATTATATTCTCTGGACAATCTTCATGGCTGATCGCCATGAGGATTGCCGATATTCAGAATTGGATATGGCGCTTGAAGAAGATGACAGCCTTCTGACTCATTTGGAATGTGGACTGCTGCTCTCCGACATCCCATTTCCCGCTTTCAGAAATATTTTGGGTCGAGGCGGGCCAGCGCCCTCAAAGGAAGCACCGGAGGCTAAGCCACATGTTGCCTGTCCCTACCCTACGGGCTCCCTAGCTTAGGTTATCTCTCTCTCTCTCTCTCTCTCTCTGCCCACTGCCAGTTCTACCTGGAAGGTCAAAAGCCGTCTGAAGCCTGAACCCACCAGGAATGCTGCCGAGAAGAGACACAGGCACCTGGCCTCATACAGGTGGAACTCTGCGTGTGTGGAAACTGAAGGTCGTTAAAAAAAATCCTAGACAACAGTTGCATCTTCACACCGCTGTCACGGAAACTCACCTGTGCGTGCTTGGCTCGGAGTTTGTTCAGAATGTTGGTGGCATCAAAGCCAGCGTTGTCGCAGAGTTGGCGTGGGATGATTTCCAGGGCTTTGGCGTAGGCCCCAATCAGCAACTGCTGTTTGCCGGGAATGGTCCTGGAGTAGTCTCGGAGGAACTTGGAAATCTCCATCTCGATCGCTCCACCACCAGCGACGACCGAGTCATTCTGACAGACACAACAACCCAAAGTCAATCCGAAAGCATTGTCTCATGGAAGATGGTTTAGGGCTATTGATCCGGCTTCCTCCATTAAGGAGGAAACAACCACCTGGACATTTGCCCAGCATACGTTCTGGCTACCATCTTCCATAAGAGCAGCTGAACACCTGTCAAGGCTATGCCAGGCAGCAAGTGGGAAAGAGGAGGAAAAGACACAGTGGCTTCATAATTCATAGTAAAAAAAAACCACCTAAAAGTCATGCAAATAATAAAAAAACTGATTTACAGTGGTACCTCAGTTAAAGAGCATAATATGCTCCACAGGATTGTTCTTTAAGGGAGTTTGCTCTTTAAGCGAAACACCATTGTAAGTGACCAATTGTGACTTTTGGCGGGGGGATTGCGAACCCCGATTTAGTTGCTAAGCGAGTTTTTTGCTGTTTTTAGTTGTTAAGCGAGGTGACCATTCAAAGAAAATCCTGCTCTTTAAGCGAGTTAGTCTCTAAGCGAGGGGCTCTTTATGCGAGGTTTTACTATATATGTATTTTTCTATGTATAATTGAATGCATTTCTATTAGGACTTGTTTCTTTAAATTATAGCATCAGCTGCAGTTCTAGGAGAAAGGCAAAACATAAAAAAGCGAATAAAAATGTGCTCAGGTCTAAGTGCGATAGAGCCAGCCTGCACAAACTTGGGTTGTTTTTTTTTCAAAACAGAGACCAAGAGAGAGAAATTCATGGTCAGAAAACCATGACGTGGGACTCTAGCTCATCCCTTCCTGAACTGTATAATGTAACCAGAGATGCATGTATTTTAATGTCTACCATGATTATATACAGTGGTATCTCAAGTTACGTACACCTCAAGTTATGAAATTTTTGCGATACGAAAGAAAATCCAGTGAAAAATAATGCCTTGAGTTATGAATTTTTTTGAGATACGAAAAAATACCTCAGGTTACAAATTTTTTTGGGATACAAAAATAATGACTCAAATTATGATTATTTTTTAGATATGAAAAATAATGCCTCAAAACCGCTTTTTGAGTTACAAACTTTCTGCAATACGAAAATCCCAGGGAACACGTTAATTTTGTAACTCGAGGTACTACTGTACTCTAGTTGCCAGCAGGCTTGCCTTTGTGCATAGGCTAGGCATTACAGATCTTCAGTGGGTCAAGGAAATACACAAAGTGTACAGAAATCCCAGATCCTCATTCTAACAACAACAAAATTCTCATTCTCAGAAAACGTCCCAGAACTCATTATGCACACCTTTTTGTGTTTCCTTTTACTCCTCTTAGATGGGATTTATGCATGGAGGTGTCCTCTCCATGTTTTCTAAGCCTCAAAATTGGCTCTGTTTTAATTGGGAAGGAAGACGACCCTGGTTCACAAACATTTTCCTGCTTGGTCAAGGGCAACAGGGTAAGGATGGCTCATCTGAATACAAAAGTCAAAACCCCTCAATGAGTACCTTGATGGACCTCCTGACGATCATGATGGCATCATGGAGGGAGCGCTCTGTCTCTTCCATGAACTGTTCTGCCCCACCACGCAGGATTATCGTGCAGGTCTTGGCTTTCGGGCAGCCTGTGAAGAAGTTGTACCTGCAGGAGGAGAAGCACCACCACCTCAGCAGGAGCGGAGCAAAGGATGCTGTACAGCAGTGATGGCGAACCTTGGCACTCCAGGTGTTCTTGGTCTTAAATTCCCAGAAGGCCAAGTCCCTGTGAATCCATGCACCGTAAACCCATTCACGTGGGTTCACAGTTTTGGGCTTCTGGGAATTGAAGTCCAAGAACACCTGGAGTGCCAATGTTCTCCACCATGGCAGCACAGCATCACCTTCAAGATCATATGCAGGGGTTGAGACAGAACAAGATTTTCTGGTTCCTCACTAGATACAACCAAATGGCAGGAGAAACCCACATTTTTGCACATCTGACACGTGTGTGTTTTTGTGTCTTTGGTCTCCTAACAGATGCCCTGGATAGAATAAAAGAACCCAAGACATGCACAAACCAGTCAGAGAAATTCTAAATTCTGCACTGAAGACCATTCCAAACATCTAACTCTTAATTATTATGAAGGTCTGGTCTTCAGGCAGGACATGAAGGTATTATAGTTAGAAGTTGCAAGTTACAAAATGGATGTGTCACATCTAGAAATGGGAAATACCACAACACACTTTGCTGCCTTCTGTTTTCACTGCACCGTGTGAGTTCTGGGTCCAGCAAGCATTGAATGGATTCCAGATCAAAGCAAGCCTGCACTCTCACAAGAAGTGGACGAAACTGAGCCTTTGGTGCACACCACCGGAAGACGGGGCTTACTTAGGACCAGCAGTAATGCTAGTAAAAATTAGCTAGCAGGAAAAGAGGAAGATCGAAGACTGAGATGGGTTGACTCAGTACAGGAAGAAAGACTTAGGTTTGCAAAATGTTAATGATAAGATCTTTGGAAAGTCATCAATTCATGGAGTGACCATGTGCCAAAAATGACCCGATAGCTTCAGTTACTAGGTACTAAGGGTGAAGCTCAGTCCTACTTAGCAGCCATCTCCTCATCTAAAACATGTGAGGGTTGGCTAGAGATAAAGCTTGCTCTGAACATGCTCAGGCACTATTATCAAGCACGCTGCCAGACTACAGTTCCCAGACTGCAAGTTGGGCCCATTTGGGCCAATGAAGCATTTTCTGCTGCCTCTTTTGCATCGCCCAGAAATGTCAGCTGTAGGAAGGAAGAAAAATCCTAAGGCTGAAAAATGAGTGTAATATTTCCCATCACCAGGCAAGACATCGGTTACCTCTCCCCTCCAATCTGCATCTCCTCAAATAGCTCACACTGTCCAAGGACGTCTTCGGTCAGAGAATTTGCACTGGTTTGGATGGATCCACCACAAGCCTAAATAGCAAACAAAGCAGCAGGCTTTCAGTCGAATGCTCATGCTAACTCCACCAAATGGCTCCAACGCCACATTCATTCCCCACCAAAGAGGTTTGCCTGCTTACCATTTAGATAATGACTCTTACTTATTAAGTATCTCCCAAAATATTTTATTTATTTATTTGTTGGATTTATATAACCGCCTTTTTCACCTAAGCGACCCAAGACGGCTCACCACATCAGTTAAAACCCACACCCAATACTAATTAAAACCAAATACTATGAGATGCTCTAAAACATCCATAAAACCACCCCAATCCCCTTAAAAAGAAAGGTACCTGGGCAGGAGTAAATAAAAACCCTAGGCAGGGCTAAATAAGCCAGTAGGGCTGGGTTGTGGTACCAGTTGTACGCCACACCTGCTGGCATAGCCATGTTTTTAAGGCCTTCCTAAAAAGGAGCAACTCTGCCTGGAGGCGCAATTCAAGTGGCAGAAGGTTCCATAGAGCCAGAGCAGATACCGAGAAGGCTCTCTTTATGGTCCCAGTGAGATGTGTCTCCCTGGCTGATGGGACCACAAGGGAGCCCCTACGGTCCGCTCTCATAGGACGGGTCGAAAACCTTGGGGTGATGTGGTCTCTTAAGTATCCTGGCCTATTCACTCCCCTGGCTAATTTATCCCATTTCAATATTCCCTGCATATGCCCTGTGCATTCCGCATAACCCAACATACAACAGTACACTTTTCAAACAGCATTTTTACCTTTTGAGGCAGGTATTTCTTGCATTTGAACGGCTAGGTTGGCAGGAGCTGGGACGATGGGAGCTCACTCCGTCACACAGCACACGAGTCTTGAGCTGCCGACCTTCTGGTCGTCAAACTCAACGTCTTACCTGCTAAGCCACCGCAGCCCAATGCAAGTACGGTAATATACATATTAAACAAAAAAAGGAAGCTCCCTATCTAACCACACGTGGGCTCTAGGTCAAACTGTGTCCTCCATGGAACTCTAGCTTTCTTCCTTTGCTCCAGTGGAGCTTGGCAAAGCTAAGGCCTCCCTCCCCTCCTGCAGATCTGCCACTTGAATTGAACTCCAACACTGTGGCTCGGTAGCATGTTTTAAGAGTAAAAGAAATCTGGAGGTGAGACCTATTGTACAAGACAATCCTGCAGGACTGTGCCCCATTCTCTCACTCCAGATACCACAGTAAGCAACAGCCAGGCAGACCTAGAAGAGGCGTTTGTGTGAAAACCTTTCATGAAATTGAAAGGACCTTCTCCTTTCGGAAGGTTTTTCTGGGGTCCTTTTTGTCAAAAAGCAAAGAAACTGCTGGATTCTTCTTAGCACACGCCCGTGTTTTCAGACCAGTTGTTGCTGCTACTTTGAGAAATGCCACCTGCTCTTAGTGACATAAGCATGTAATTTAAATGCAATTAAATTCACAGTACAATCCAAGAGGAAATTTCCCATTTGCCAGAAGCATTTAACGGGACGCAGAAACTGCCAACTGCATGGACCCTTTGAACAGTGAGGCTAGAGTTGAGTCCCCTGGTTAGTACTTGTGGAGAGGAACGCCGAGCCTTACCATCATGGTCCTCTTGAGATCTTCTTCTTGAACCCGGCCAGCGCAGAACATGTCTCTATCAGCGAAATATTGAGTTGCCACGTCGCCAATGGGAAGCTTAGAGAGGACGACTTTGGCCCCAGACTTGTGAATCTTATCCAGCTTGTCGTACAAGATGTTCCACTCGGCATCCACAATGGCCTGGTAATCCTGCAAAGGGTGAGGAGTCAAAGGAGAAGCACTCAATGCTGTTTGCTTTGCCAAGGATCCAAAATGTTTATATTAAAAATGAGAGATGGGACTGTTGCTTTATCCTAGACTCATCCTTTCTGTCTTACAGCAGAAAAAGCTGCCAACTCCAGGGCCAGAAGAATCCAGAGGAACAGAACCACAATTTCACAGGCACTTACCTAATCTCCCTCTAAGACAGTGTTTCTCAACCTTTGGTTTCTGGACTTCAATTCCCAGAAGCCTAAGTCAATTCCTCAAAGCAATGGACTGACAGAGGCTTCTGGGAATTGATGTCTGTATGCACTCCAGATGTTCTTGAATTCAATTCCCAGAAGCCCCCATGAATCTAGACAAATGGGTTTACTGAGATTCATCCGGCCCACGCCGCCCTCGTCGCTCCTGGAAGCGGAAGTAAAACGCGCCCATTCGGGCGCGTTTTACTTCCGCTTCCAGGAGCAACGAGGGCGGCGCGGGTCGGATGAATCGCAGTAGACCGATTTGTGCGGATTCACAGGGGCTTCTGGGAATTGAAGTCCAAGAACATTTGGAGTGCCAAAGTTCGCCATCACGGATCTTAGGTGTGTCAGTAACCCCCTACCTCCACGTTTTTGACTCGGATTTCGGCGTTGTCCTTCTCAGCCTTGAGTTCCAGCTCAATGTTCAGCAAGGCAATCTTGGGAGACTGGTATTTCTTCGGCTGCATCTCGAACCCAGCGTAAGAGAAGGTCTTCTTGAAGGCTACTCCTGCCACCAGCTGTGAGTCCTGAGGAAAGACAGCGCTCTGTAAGCTGGGCTTGGTTAACCCATTGATAAAGTCCACTTCACTGCAGAGTCTTAGCTGGTAGAGGAGAACATTTATTTAAGTGCACTACCTAATTGCCCTGCTCCTTCAGTGCTCTGATCAAAGATGATTGATGACGGCAGAGGGATTGATCAGTAACTTCTGCACCCAAAATAGCAACTTGTTTACAAAAGCAGCAAAATTTAGGATGTTTGATCTACGTCCTTTCATGCTGTGTTCTCTCTCTCTACGCTTCTGCCTACCTGCAGTACAGACTTGTCATAGGCTCCCTTTTTTTGTAAATTAAGAATTTATGACATGGCAAAATTACTTAACAGAAAAAGAAATGTCGAGGCACGTGCTGTACTGATTTCTTTTTTTAACAACCAGCGAGAAGTGGTGCTGTCTTATCCATGTGAGCATTATGAATTGCATTTTATTAATCTATTTAAGCAACCTAGATGTTGTCACACAGGAATGTAAGAGAGTGGTTATTTTTTATTACACACTTACTGCAAGTCATACACCCTATTAGTAAAAGCAGCATATTTTTTACAGAAAATCTGGACAGGGAAAAGACACGCCGAGAAAAAAGTGACTTGCCCAAAATGGTACATGCTGTTGGAACATTAGTAAAGGTTTCCCTTGCTTGAAAGCCAGTCGTATCCGACTCTAGGGTGCAGTGCAAAGCCGAAGAGCCAGCGCTTCTGCTGCTGCAGGTTTCCGTGGTCATGTGGCAGGCATGACTAGACACCAAAGCGCACGGAACACTGTGACCTTCCCACTGAAGTGGTCCCTATTTATCTACTTGCAATTTCTTGCTTTTCGAAATGCTAGGTTGGCAGTTGAACATTAGCTTCAGAAATAAAGTAAGGGATGGACAATAACCGGCCTCCAGCAAGTAAAAGTTTGGCTGAATGTCTGCCAGCGGAGGGTGTTGATAAATATCCCTTCTCCCCAGTGCAAGAATAGTCTGGAACCACAAAACAGAACCACTCCTAGTTAGTGGCAGATAGATGGATTCCACTTTGGAAAATCCTATAGATTACTGGCCAAAGGATCATCCCCTAAACCCAGTTTAATCAAAGTTAAGGCCAACTAAGTTCAACCATGCCGACTTCCAAGTAAATACGTGTTACAGGTTTAGCCTATCAAATTACTTTACTGTCTTTAATAGTGTAGTCCCCGCAGTCTAGTGGGTTGCAGTGGCTTAGTGGTTAAAGGCACTGAACCTGTCGACTGAAAGATGGGCAAGTCAGCCGTTCGAGACCCGGGTGCTGCACAGCAATGAGCTCCCGGCGTCTGCCAACCCAGCAGTTGGAAAGCATGAAATTGCAAGTAAACAGGTACCACTTCAGCAGAGAAGGCGACAGCATTCCATGTGCTCCGGTGACTAGCAATGCCTACCACATGACCATGGAAACATCTGCAGAAGCAGACACCGCGGCCTCTTTGGCTATAAATAGAGATGAGCACCGGTCCCTAGTCGAGATACGACTGACTTTTGAGGCCGGGCAATCTTTACCTTTACCTCTAACTCCCCCAGTTCCATGAGAGGTAATTTCCCTTTTTCTCCACCTGGTCATCTGAAAGGAGACTGGTTCCCAGCTCCCTCAGATGCTGAACTGACTTTCTGAACTCCTCCTCCTCTTTCATTTCATTTCATTTATTTGATTTGTATGCCGCCCACTCAGCATACGCCGACTCAGGGCGGCTCTTTGCTCTCAATTTTCAGACCTGGGACAGTTCAGAGGGTGGACTGGCAGAAGGTGGAGGGAAACAGGTCTTACGTACCTCCAGGGCTCCCCCCTGCACCTTCTTGATCCCAATCATCTTGATCTGCAGCAGCTCATCGAGCATCGTGACGGCATCCACCACCATTTTGGCAAAGAACTCCTTGTGTTGGGCGATCAGCTTGGAGCTCAAGGCTGTGCTGGCACATTTCTCCAGCAGGCCCCTCAGTTCACTACGGCAAAAGGAGGGAGAAGGCAGGGAGTCAATTCCTCTTGAAGCTGGCTGGGTCACAAAGCCAACCCTCCAGGCTAAAGCACCACGGATCCCAGAAGACCCACCAAGACCCACATCCAGAGAACACGGTCTTGGGATATACTTTGTGCCCGGACACTTGCATCTCTCAAAACTTTCACGTAACTTCCTTTCGGTCACTGGCTCCAGCAAGGGAGAATTAGCAACAGTAATTATACCCATCGACCACTCCATAATGCTTAGTGCACCCTCTGGGTGGTTCACAAGTTAATTAGATTATTTTGGCCCCCAAAATACATGCTGGGGACTCATTTTACCAACTGCGGGCCATAGTTTGGGCACCCCTGCTTTCAGGAGAGAAAATGGCAGCTTAAAATCCATCTCATCCTGTTGCAAAACAGATTGCAAGGCGAGTTTTACTTCCACTTCCGGTGGGAGGGACCATGCAAATGGCCCGCTGAACCACGTGACCGGCCCATGGCCTGGAAAGTTTGGGCACCCCTGTCCTAAAGCATCAAAGACATTTATTTGACTAAGTCAACAAAATAGGAAACTTGGAAAATTTAGTCTTAACTTGCACAGGGGAGTAAAGGAAGAAACTTACTCTTGGTCCGTCTTTTTGATCGTAACTGCAATTTGCTTGATCTTGTGTATAGCCTGCCAATGAAACAAGAACCAGAATTAATGTTTTGTACATCACCCCCTGCAAGTCCAGACACATTTCTTTTATTTTTTAAATTGGTAGCTTTACTTTTGCACTAAAAACCTCTTTTCATCAGCCTCAGCAAACTTGAAGAGCGCTGCCCACAAACTCTCCACCCTATAGTACCAGTATTTCTATGAATCACAAGCTCTTGTTAAGAATTGTTCTGAGTAACATGGCCACAGCACCCAGATCTTAGGAAAGGTTTGCTGGAAACCCTGAAGGCATTTTGCAATGCATGCGTTGCACAGAACCACCTCAGTTGCCTGAAGGTACACAAAAAGAACCTCCTCGAAGATTGTGAATACAATCGGGCAGATTCTGGGCAGCAACTTTGCCGGCGGCTAATCTTTCTAACACCGGAATGAACAAAAGGAAGTGAAATTGCCAGAAGGATGATCTCTTTTTCATGGGCAACATTTCTCAATGGGTTTTAGGTCCGTGATGGCGAACCTTGGCACTCCAGATGTTCTTGGACTTCAATTCCCAGAAGCCCAAGCCCCCGTGAAGCCACACGAATGGGTTTGCTGCGATTCATCCGGCCTGCACCACGCCGCCCTTGTTGCTCCTGGAAGCGGAAGTAAAACGCACCCGTACGGTTAAGGCTCTTCCTCCGTACAGGCGCTTTACTTCTGCTTCCAGGAGCGACGAGGGTGGCGTGGCATGGGCCGGATGAATCGCAACAAACCCATTCGTGTGGATTCATGGGGGCTTGGGCTTCTGGGAATTGAAGTCCAAGAACTTCTGGAGTGCCACGGTTCGCCATCATGATTTTAGGTAATCATAATACCTTCTTGTTTTGCAAGATGGAAGATACAAGGGCTCACAAAGGCAGGGTATTTATTCTCCAGGGCCACAGTTCAAAACGTGGGCCCCATGCACCACCGGTGGACTTCAATTCCCAGAAGCCCAAGACAGTACACTGGCTAATCAGTGCTTTGGGGAATTGACTTAGGCTTCTGGGAATTGAAGCCCAGAAACCAAAGGTTGGGAAACACTGCTCCAGGGTCATACCCCAACTTCCTTACACACCAAAGGTTAGAAGTGCTGCTGTTATTGTTTTAGGTGATCATTTGGAATATTTTTACCGATTCAGTCATCTTAAGCTTTTGCAATTCTCACTAGCTTTAACAAGTATTCCTTTCAATTTTATGTATGTTTGTTCAATGTTTTTAAATGATTTCAAATCCCCATGTGTATTTTATAAAGATCTATCTTTTGGATGAAAGAACAACAGGTATTTTCTTAATATAACTGGGCATAAATATTGCAGTCCCTCCAGAAATAAAGAAGTTCACCTTCAAGATAAGCATCTTATTCTATTACTTGAACAAATAAAGTACAGTAGAATTCCGTATAACGATCGCCCCATAAAGCAATGAAATCGCATAGCGATGAGGCTTGGAGGGGGGAAAGCCATTCCGCATAGCTATCGTTCCTATGGGAAAATCTGTACAATGATTTTCCAATGGGAAAAACCACTTAGCAGCAAACATTGTTGTACAGTTTTTTCCCCATAGGGAAAATCGTTGTACGGATTTTCCCACAGGGAAGAATGGAAACCGTATAGCGATCAGCTCCGTGGTACGGATTAAAATAGCTATATGGGGTTCTACTGTATGTGAAAATGACAATAGGCTTTTGGACTAAGTGGTTGATAAATCTACAATTAAAAAGGATCTTACGATGCCTCTAAGGAAAGAGAAAAAAGCATACTGAAGCCCAAAGCATACATCATCTGGTAGTTGCTAAGATTGCTTAAACAAAATAGCTTCCCTTATCTCACTAGACCTATTGCTAATTCTCCAAGTCTGGCCTAGCCATAAATCTCCCGCCTTGTTCTTTCACTCCTCGGGTAGAACTGAGCTTCTTTACCTACAAAGACAACGAACTGGTCCACACAGGATATGAAGAACACCCTTACCAGCTGGGTTGCAGTACGGAAGGCCCGGATGATGATTTGAGGGTGCAGACCTTCCTCCACGTAGGGCTTGATCTGTTTTAAGAACTCAGCAGCTAGGAGGGTAACCGATGTGGTGCCATCGCCAACCTGCCAAAAGAGACATCCACTTAAGAAAAAGATCTCACTTTGTACAAACTCCTTTATCCCCAAGCTTATCTGCTTCCTTCTTCCTCGGGGAGCCACCCCACTAGAAACTGACAAGGAAACCTCACATCCTCCTCTGAAAGAACAAACCTCTGGATTATCAATGAGAGCAGCATCCACGCTGCAGGAAGACATCATGCTGGTCACCTGAGTGACAACACTGTGCTTAGCAATGCATTATCCTCCTCCCTGAACTGCCAACAAAGAAGTCATTTAAAAAGCTATAGCAATAACTCCCTAATGCCAGTGGCAAGCAATGCAGTCTCTCAGTCCTGTACGCCTCCAGCTCTGTAGCAGAAGCGCAATCTCTAACAGGAGGCCAGGGTACACAGAAAGAGCCTTCTTGAAGATTGTGGCATTTCTGAACCACAATCAGGCATACCCTGGTAATGGCAACCATGTGTTACCCGCTAATCTTTTTCACACTAGGTCGGGCAAAAGGAACAACAGAATGAACTCCCCAAAGGTAGCTTTATTTTGGCAGTTTCACATCTGGCCTAGACACCGAAGATGAAGAACAGGAGGCCAACTTGATACTCTCATTAAAATATTTTGGATTCTGCTGGGAGAACAGACAAAACATTCATTCGCTGAGAATCATTATACTTTCTGTACCCACCTCAGCATCCTGGGATTTAGCAATGTCTACAAGAGTCTTTGCAGCAGGATGGACGACATCAAGGAGCTTCAAGATGGTGGCTCCATCGTTGGAAATAGTTGCTTTGCCTGCAGAAATTAATAAAGAGACAAGGTTTGTGATCAAATGTCTCAATTAGCTTTATCTGCATGTTCGAACTCATAAAATAAGGCTCAAAAGCTGAAGAGTAGAAAGAAAGAAAGAAAGACCCTCTAATTGTTCTGTAAACTTCTCAGGAAAGTCTGAAGAGAAATCTCCTCCATTGTATCCAACTGCATTTTAGCTTATTTGTTTTTTAATTATGAGATTTCTATACTGCCCATCTGGGAGATTTTTCCACTCTGGGCGGTTTACAATAGTTAAAATCAGAAAAAAGACACACAATGACAATTGATGGTATCCAAGGGTGGCACAGTCCAATTATACAATCCTCTGCCACCCTTGGCACCATTTTGGAATACTGTACCTTGGAAGGCAGTCCAAAGTTTTGCTCCCTGCTTAACAGCACACAAGGGGCAGTTAATCTACTGAGCTTCGGAGGCCTTCCCAGACCCAGTATAATTAGGGGAAAGGTCCTACGTTTCTAACAGAGAGTAGCACTTAATGCCAGATACCAGGAGACTGGATTCCACAAGTGTATGTGTTCTTATGTAACTAAGAAAACAGCATTCAGCTATGAAAACCAACCCAGCTTGCTGCCAAAGAATGCCATTTCTTGTTTTACATAACAATACTGAACCTTCATGCACTACTAGATCCCCAATCTCTTCCATGGCCAGGTTTAAACTGCAGTGAGGATACTAGGTGAGAATTACTGTGCAGAACCAAAAGGTATGCTGCCATGTACCAGACAGCATCAAGCTCACCTCTGTCATCTACGATGAGTTTGTCCATCCCCCGGGGGCCGAGTGTGGTCCGGACAGCTTCCGCGATGACTTGGCATGCAGTGATGTTACTAATAAGCTGTGGGATCCCCTGGGAGGTGTCTGTGCCTTCCTTCAGGAGGATAATAGGTGTGGGCTGCAAGACAGACAAGGATTCAGACAAAACATCCTCCCCAACAAAACATGCCAACATGTGCTTGTCCAAAGGGCAGATTGGTTTGATGTAACAATAAATGCACTTCATGTTAAAAATAATCATCACCATCTGTCTCCAGAATGTTTTGCATAATAGAGTCAAGTATGCGACAATAGGGAAATACTAAACTCCAAGTCCCACTGGCCTCATTTGGATATAGAGTAATGATTACTGCGTGTTGTCAAGTCAGTTCTGACTTATGGAAACTTTTTTCAGGGTCTTGGTCTTCTAGGTATAATCAGAAGTGGTTTCATTTCAACTGAACTCCCAACCTTTGGCTCCATGGCCAGAAACCCAACTCAATAAGCTATGCAGACAGCCAACATCTGGGGGGAAAAACTTGGAATTCAAACAGATTTTGCTTAAGGATAAGCTAGACAAGCTGTACCTGGTTGGAGATGGGACAGGTAAGTAACCCGTAGAGATAGTTCTCTCACTTTTTGAAACAAGTCAAAGCTGAGTAATTGTCACCTCCAAGACCACCTTTAGCTATTGAACAACTACAGAAACTGGAAAGGAAATTCAAGAATAATTCAGCTACTTGTTCAATCTTAATATGCCTCTACTAATTGCTGTTTCTGGGAAGTAAGGGAAACGACCAGCTTTCTAGCAAGGGAGACGTTTACCTTTATGTAATATATCGCATCATGGTGGCAGACAATTTATGTGACCTGGTAGAAGGTTACCTACCTCTCACGATGCCTTTAAAGAAAGAGATGTCAATGAGATCATCCACAACAATCTCAAAAAAGGATGATGAAACTTTTCTCACAGAAACACTCATGGATGTGATGCCGAAAATAAGCACAGTTAGGACTTGGTCACAGAATTTGGGGTCACAGACCTTAGGACCGTGATGGAGAACCTCGGCTCTCCAGCTGTTCTTGGACTTCAATTACCTGAAGCCCAAATCCCTGTGAATCCACATGAATGGATTCACTGCACATACCCAGTACGCGCAGCTTGCCCGGGAAATGCTTCTTAATCCAAGTAGACATGTGAAGGCATGGAAAAAACCCAGGTTTTTTCCGTTTTTTTCCCTGAAGCCTTTTTGGGGTTGGTTTTTTTTTTACGGAAAATTGAAAAAATTTAAAAACAAAAAATATTTATTTATTATTCTATTTCATATATTTATAGCCCGCCCTATTGGTGGGAACACCACTCAGGAATGGAATGTTTTATTTTAACATGATGAATAAAATATTTTAAGATAAGCCTGGGTTCAAATATTTTATAAATCATTTCTAAAAAAAATATGTATGGTATTAGATTATTTTAAATTTTTCCAAAAATTTCCTTGTTTTTTCCCCGGGAAAAAACTGGGTTTTTTTCCGAGCTTCAACATTTTCGGAAGTTTTACATCTCTAGATCCAAGGGGTTTACTCTAAGTTGGGACAAAGAATGGGATGCATGCAGCCCACAGAAAGGCATTTGCACGCTTTGGCCTGGAAATGCGCATTAGGATCTGTGTATTCTATAGGATGCCTACCAGGCGATTTCTGACAATTTGGTCCTCTTTGCTGTCAAAATGGATCCAATTTAGGTTAAAAAAAAATCTCCCTTACTTGAAAGCCAGTTGTGTTCAACTCTAGGAGGTGGTGCTCATCTCTGTTTACAAGCAAAGAACCAGTGCTATCTGCAGACGTTTCCGTGGTAATGTGGCAGGCATGACTAGACACTGGAGTGCATGGAACACTGTTACCTTTCCTGTTGAAGTGGTACCTGCTTATCTACTTGCAATTTCTTGCTCTCAAACTGCTAGATTGGCAGGAGCTGGGGCAAAGGGCACTTCCTCTGTTGCACAGCACTCGGGTCTCAAACTGGCATAAAGTTCAGCATCCTAACCACTAAGCCACCACAGTCTCTGGATCCAACTTATGGCAACCCTAATATGAAGCATTCGAGGTGAAGGAGCGGCCTCCAATTGCACTGCCACCCCGCCAGTGAGTCTGCAGGGCAGGATTCGAACCCAAGCCTTGGCAGGCACTCTAACCCAGTGTTTCTCAATCTTGGACCCCCAGATGTTCTTGGACCTCCTTTCCCAGAAGCCCAAGTCTGTATTTCTGCCAATCAGGGCTTTTCTTTTGGTGCCTACAGGATGGACTCTTTGGGTTTCTCAACCTTGGGTCCCCAGGTGTTCTTGGACTACAATTCCCAGAAGCCCTGACCAGCAGGCGAGCTGGCTTGGGATCCTGGGAATTGGAGTCTAAGAACACCTGGGCCCCTGGGCTGCAGCACGAAGCATCAACACGCACCCCTACAAGGGAGGCGGCATCGCCATGTGCCCCTCTCCACAGGATAGCCAGACATTTCCATAGCCCTGACCCAAAGGATGAAGGCGAGGTTGGGTTTGAGACCCGAGTGCTGTGCAACAGAGTGAGTGCCCACTGTCCCAGCTCCTGCCAATCTTGCAGTTTGAGAGCAAGAAATTGCAAGTAGATAAGCAGGTACCACTTCAACAGGAAAGGTAACAAGTGTTCCACGCACTCCAGTGTCTAGTCATGCCTGCCATATGACCACGGAAACGTCCCTTCCCAGGCCCTGGGAAAAACCAAGGTACCCCCCACCCCACCCGCCCTCCACTAGGCCACTGGCCAAGGCAGAACCCCTAAAGCAGGAACAAAAGGCAGAAACAAAAGACTACAACTCCCAAAATGCCCCGCGAGATCCAGGCCTTTCAGTTAGACGAGGCTCCGGCTCCCCTGAACCGCTAAGGCTGGCTTGCGGGTCTCCGGGCCTAGCCTCTGGTCCCCCTCCGGCCGGGTGGGCCTTAATCGGGGAACCGGCCTCAGAGGCCCCCCTCTCGCCCGATATCGGTCCAGCCGTGCTGGGGAGGCTCTCCTGAGACGCAAAGGCCGCCCCCCGGAGAGAACCAGGCCGCCCCCGAGGCGGATGGCAGCCGATAAGTAGGGCTCCCGCCCGGGTCCCCTCACTCACCATCATCTTGGCGGTTGCTAACGCTGCCTCCCTCCCACAATGCACCGCGCGCCCGCGCCCAGAAGGTTCCCGGGCGGCTGTGGAGGCGGGGCTAGCTAAGGGAGGAGGAGAAGGAGGGCGGGCCTTTCGGGAGCAAAGGGCATGGCTTTCATCATCATAGATATAGTCAAAAGGAAGACGGGCACCGCACCTCAATGTTTTGCCACTTTTCGGGTTCATTTTAGTGTTTCTTTAAATCATTTTAAAAGGAAATCTGAGTATGGAGGGATTTTGCTTTTTTTGTTTTGTACTATACTTTTCTTTAGTCCATAGACTACAACTCCCAGGATCCCTCAGGCAGCAACATCAGGATCCCTGGGAGATTCTGGGAGCTGTAGTGCAGAAAAGGCAACTTTTCCCAAGTTCAGGGGCCACTTTCCAACCCAAATCTGATGCTTGGTTCAAGGAGGAAACCTTGCTTTTTTATTCATTTGCAAGCACAACTTTCCCAAAACTTTTTGATCTCGTTTGTTTTTGCGTGAAAGAATGAGAGCTGGAAGTAGCAGGGCCAGGACTTTTTGCCCTGTCCTGCTGCTAGTTTTTATTCTGGGAAGGGAGATGTACAACATGGGATGCATCGCTGCACCCCCAAAAACCATAGCCATGCTACATTTCTTTAAAAGTCTGAAATCTTGGAAGGTGAAATATCCTCATCACTCTTGCTGTAGTTGTCCTTCGCTTTTTCCTTAGTAGCTGATTGAGCATCTTCTGACCTGGGAATCTCATCTTCCGGCACTATCTCTGGTTTTATCATAGAGGCTCTTAAAAGTTCTGCAGATCGTTTTCTTAACCACTCCCACCCCAGTCCCCAACCTACCTGGAAATAAATATGTTAGGACTTGTTATTAATTAAAGATGATGATCCTATATGTATGTGGCATGTTAAGCCCTTGTGAAAACTTCTGAAAAACCTTACTTAAAAAAAGCAACACTGAAATACTTATGTTGTAAAGTATGCCTCCTCCCTTGGCAACAAAAGCCTTTGTATTTACTGAGATGAGCTTCTGAGTAGGTGTGTTTGTCATTTGCTGCTTAAGTTGAATCTTTTTTCTTGCATAATGCAGATAATAATAATAATAATAATAATAATAATAATAATAATAATAATAATAATAATAATAACAACAACAACAACAACAACAACAAAACAACTATTATTATTATTATTATTATTATTATTATTATTATTATTATTATTTCGTATCAGAAATTATTCTGAGTTGAAAGGATTTTTGCAGGAGAAACTCCGCTCAGGGAACGTCCAAATGAGGCTCCTTTCACGTCCCCAAGACCTGGGACAGAGATGGGCGCTCAATCGGTAATGCAGTACCTGGGTCTTGAACTGCTGACCTGTACAGACTTGAGAAATGTGGCATCTGGGGTGTGTGGAAATTCATTTGGTAAAGCATCTCCTGAAGCCGAGATACAGAAATAGGTAAACATCACCTGTAGAATTACTGTAATAAAATACTATTGGGACTCCTCCACAAAACACAAGGTGTGTGGATACAAAGAAGACATCAATGGGTTTTTAATGGGGATGGTTTAATCTGTTTTATATGTTTTTAATCTGTTGTAATACCGCCGTGAGTCGGGTTCGCCTGAGTGGGTGGCATAGAAATTTAAAAATTAAATATTCTTTGTGTTTGTTTTTATGTTTGTTATCTGTCAGCCGCCCGGAGGGGCCGGCCATACAAATGTGAATAATAATAAATAAATAAAAATAATATGTGCTGTATTTATATCTTCCATCATCCCTGTGAACACTTTGAGAACCAGAAATATCTCAAGTCTTTGGCAGAGGTTGTTTTTTTCCAATATAAATTCCACGCAGGGAAAAATGCAGCTAAAGAGGATTTTTCCTCTGTGCATATGCAGAGTGCCTACGTCATATTTGCAAGTGAATTCATCACTAGAAGAACAATGACCCCTAAAAACATTTATTTATTTGTTCGTTCATTCATTCATTTATTGCTTGCTTTTTTGATTCTACTTTTGCCCCTCTGAGCCTGACCTCTTGACCCCATGAGGTCTTTGTGATTTATTCCAGGGTCACCTATGCAAAAAAAACCCCCAAACCCCATTTCTGCGTTCCTGTCTATTAGAAGCTTGTCGGTAGAACGAAGAAGCCTGGGGATTTTCGCGATGGACGGGAGCCTCTCCCAATGGCCTCCTCGGACGCTTTGGCTGCAGCCAATCAGAAGAGGGCAGAGGGGCGGGGTCTCTCCGCCTAAGCTCCCTGTGCAACCTGGAAGCCTGCCTGCAGCATCTCTAGACTGTCTGGCCTGGAGGAGGGGGCTCTGCTGCTGCCGCTGTGCGTCCAGCGATGGTCCCAGCGGGGCTGCGCGTGTTCTTCTGCCTCTGCCTTTCCCCCTGGGTCCGGGGTGAGTGTCTCCATGTTTGCATGCAAAATGCACAAGGTCAGCTTGCAATGCATCCTTCCTTTCCCCCCCCCATAGCATGCAACCCTAGCAGCAACAGCCGGAAAATGGGTGGGTGGGTCTCTATGCATCCCCCAGCTTTTCCAATCCCACCTTGCAGAGGGTTGCATGGGAAGGGGACGGGCAGTTACAGGTCAAGGCATTGCCTGGCTGGGCATTGTATTGGCTAAAAATCCTAAAATGAGACGCTTAAGCAGGCAAGCTTTCGGGTTCAGCAGAATTCTTCATCAGACTGGGTGATTACAAAAAACCTTGCATGCTTTAGTGGCATTCTGATCGTTTTATGCCTGTGATGGCGAACCTTGGCGTCCAGATCGCGAGAAAACAAAACTCTCGGGGGGGGGGGGGCAATAATGCTGGGAAAGCTTGAAGCAGCAGGAGATGAGGAAGACCAAATGTGAGACGGATTGACTCTCTCTGGAAACCACAGCCTCGAGTTTAAAACAGTTGAGCCTGGCTGTTTGGGACAGGTCATTCTGGAGATCTCCCAGTCCTGGGTTGGGGATGACTTGGCAGCATGTCACAATAAGTTGAAACCACCTAGATGGCATAAAATCGTGATGGTGAACCTTGGCACTCCAGATGTTCTTGGACTACAATTCCCAGAAGCCCAAGCCCCCATGAATCCATCACACGAATGAGTTTACTGCGATTCATCCGGCTCACGCCGCCCTCGACGCTCTTGGAAGCAGAAGTAAAACGCACCCATATGGGAATTGAAATCCAAGAACATCTGGAGTGCCCAGGATCACCATCACGGTTTTATGCCATCTAGGTGGTTTCAACTTATTGTGACATGCTGTCAAGTCATCCCCAACCCAGTCCTAATAGCCTTAGAATTGGGAGATCTCCAGAATGACCTGTCCTCAACAGCCATGCTCACCTGTTTTAAACTCAAGACTGTGGTTTCCAGAGAGAGTCAATCCATCTCACATTTGGTCTTCCTCATCTGCTGCCTCAAGCTTTTCCAGCATTATTGTTTTTCCCCCCCCCAGGGAGTTTTGCTTGTGATCTGCTCAAACTAGGACAGCCTCAGCTTCATCGTTTTTGCCTCCAGAGATAGTTGGGGCTTGCTTTGTCCTGGGACCCCACTTGCTTGTCTTTCTGGAAGTCCAGGGTGTCCACAGAACTCTCCTTATGGCAACCTTTTTGAGATTTTCTAGGAAAGGTTTACCATCCTTTCTGGGATTGTACAGTTTGCTCAAGGCTACACAAGCCGGTCCTTCTCCCAGGAGACACAGTAGGGAATGCAACTTAAATCCTAATAAAGGTTTTCTTTGCCTGTTAGGTTTTGGATTCGAGTTCCTCCTAATCAAGCAAGCATTGAAGGCCGCCGCCGCTGCGGCCCCCCCCCCCCCTTCCTGTGCCTTTGCCCCCAGACTTGCACAAGTGCTAAGCCTAACTTGGAGCTTTATTTTTAAAAATAGGCCTGGCCACATTGATTTTTGGCTTAGGAATGGATAATGCCTCCTTATCACCATAGGGGTTATTTTGTGTAGGGAGGAGCGGGGGGGGGGGCGGTATAGGAAAGATGCTTTAATGAGCATTGACTGGCCTGGGGAGTTGGAAAGGGAACCCAAGAGAAGTTGCCATTGTCTCACCCCGTGATTGACAGTCCGGCTTAAACAAATGCTTGTGGGGGTTCACAATGTTGTTTGATTTGTGCATTGGCTTTGTTAGAAGGCAAGGGGCCAGGTCCAGATGGATTCCCCCCACCAGGTCATTTGGGGAACCCCTGGACATGCAAAATGCAGGCACAGCTTAGAGCCATGATGGCGAACCTTGGCATGCCAGGTGTTCTTGGACTTCAATTCCCAGAAGCCCAATTCCCTGTGAATCCACACAAATGGGTTTACTGCCATACCTGTCAAGTTTTGGATTCGGAAATAAGGGAAATATCCCAGCAAATACGGGATACTTGACAGCTATGCTTATCCTGTGCTTCCCTCCAATGGTAGCAAAAGGCATTGCAGTCTAATTAATAAGGGATGACGGCGGGAAAGAGGGTAAAATACTTGACAGCGATGGTTTACTGCACGTACGCGTGTGGAATCACAGGGACTTGGGCTTCTGGGAATTGATGCCCAAAAGCATCTGGAGTGCCAGTAAACCTATTTGTGTGGATTCACAGAGACTTGGGCTTCTGGGAATTGATGTTCAAGGACACCTGGAGTGCCAAGGTTCGCCATCACTGGCTTAGAGGTCCCCTTAGATTCTTGTTGCTTCTTCTAAAGAAGCAAGAGTTGCTGGTACTCCGCTCCGTGCAAAAGTTCTTCTTTTGCGTCCCGATCAAACCTTGGACTGCCAAAATGAAGCAAGCCACTTTCTTTGCTTTGTCGTTGGCCAAATGCAAGTCCTCGTTGGTGCATGTTTATGGCAGCAATTAGCAGGGCAGTAAATGAGTCGGATTCTCACCATATTCCCACTGTCCACCATCAGCCCCCACTTGAGCCTGTGGGTCTTGCATTTAGGGACTCGAACCCTCAGCCTATTCAGGGCCCTCCAAGTGATGTAGGGGAGGTTGAGATCTTCTTTTGCATGGCTGGAAAGACTAAAATAGTCCCACAGGCATCTGCCAGATTGGTCCGTGTGGGGTTGCACAACCCTGCACATTTATCATCCCTCTTTATCTTTCTATATCTGCTATTTTTGCAGCCTGGCAGCGATCGATTTCCTGGCAAATTGTTTCCACCCACTCTTCATCTGGTCCAAGGATGAGCCAGATTATGGATCTGGGAGCTATCCGGGCACGATACGAGGGGCGCGGGAGGAAACAGACAGCATTAGGGCATTATCTTGAGTAATCCCTGATGTGCTCAATAACGCTGCTTCGGTATTTTCAAAGTGTCGTTTATTAAATTTAAAGCACACGATAGGTTTATATATGGTCACATCGAAAGCTTGCGTTACTTTCCCATTGGCCTAATGAAGCTTTCTGCCCTGGTGTGTATCTTTTGAACCTATGCTAATGTGGGTATGCATGCTTTTTGATTTGGATAAAATTCACTGTACAATAACAATGGAGGGCGGTGTTGTTATTTCCATTTTGCATGTCCAGGAACAGCCTGATGTGGGAGAGATATAGCTGTGACTAGCAGCAATGATGGATAAATAAATCTTCCATGTTTAGAAAGAGTCTATCCTCTACAGTAACGGAGTAGACCGTACAGCCAGTGACTCAACACCGAGTGTCAGGCGTCGGTTAACTAACCTGACTCCCTAAAGCGGTCAATGGCTACAGGTGGAGGAGCCCCTTCAGGTGGGGTGATGCACACCTCAGTGGAGGAAATGCCACTGTAAACCATCACATTGGGCCCAAGGGCAAAATGAACGGAGGAGGAACTCTGATTCCCAATGGACATGGAGGCGGAAGAGACCATGCCAGATGGACTGGCTGTGAAGGCGCACCTTGTCCATATCCCCAAGACTGTGGCAGTCCATTGCAGTCCTGGTGTCAAATCCTGCATGTCTCATTTCATGTGTGCCGCAGGCGATGGCTCCGTGATCATAGCGTGTGGGTCACTTCATGGCAAGCTGGGATCCACCTTAAACAAATTCACACCAATGGCACTTTTCCTGCTTCAGGAAAAAATGTACAGTATTCTCAGAATGTAAGTTCCTGGGCAGCAATCGTCTGGGGTTGATATACTTGCTCATGGCGAATGAAATGGACTTTTGGCTCCGATCAGTCAGAACTTTTTACATGTTCTGACTCTTGAGATATCAGTATCCTTTCAGAGGAATATTGGGCCACCAAATCCCATCATCCTCCAGCCAGCATGGGTTATGGGCCAGGATGATGGGAGGACAGGTAGCCCAGCAATATCATCAAGGTCATGGTCCGTCCTCCGCCCCACCTGCACAGTGAAATTCCTTACAATGAGCCTGGAGTGTGTGCCATTTTTTATTTGTGCTTGGAACTGCAGTGAGATTGGGTAAAAATCCCTCAAGATATCTAGGTAAAGGTCTTCCTCATTCAAAAGCCAGTCGTGTCTGACTCTAGGGTGCGGTGCTCCTAGCCAGCATTGTCTGCGTCTGCAGATGTTTCCATGGTCACATGGCAGGCGTGGCTAAGCACTGGAGAATACAGGACACTGTATTACTTTTCAGCCGAAGCAGTACCTATTTATCTACTTGCAATTTCTTGCTTTCCAGCTTCTAGGTTGGCAGGAGCTGGGACAGATGACGGGAGCTCATTCTACCACCCCGAGTACTGCACGGTGGAATGAGTCCCTATCGTCTGTCCCAGCTTCTGAGAAACTAACAGTTCACGAGCAAGAAATTGCAAATAGATAAACAGGTACCACTTTGGCAGGAAAGATAACAGCATTCTGTGTGCACCAGTGTCTAGTCATGTCTACCACATGACCACCGAAATGTCTACAGACACTGTCAGCGCAAACTCTCTGGCTGTAAATGGAGACAAGCACTGTTCCCTGAAGCCATGATGGCAAACCTTAGCACTCCAGATGTTCTTGGACTTCAATTCCCAGAAGCCCAAGCACCCTGTGAATCCACACGAATGGGTTTACTGCGATTCATCCGGCCCACACTGCCCTCATCGCTCCCGGAAGCAAAAGTAAAACGCGCCTGTATGGAGGAAGGGTTAACCCAGAAGAGCCTTAACCGTATGGGCGCATTTTACTTCCGCTTCCGGGAGCGATGAGGGCAGCGTGGGCCGGATGAATTGCAGTAAACCCATTTGTGTGGATTCACAGGGTGCTTGGGCTTCTGGGAATTGAAGTCTAAGAACATCGTGAGTGCCAAGGTTCACCATCACGGCCTTAGAGTCACACATGACTGGCTTTCGAGCAAGGGAGACTGTTAAGTCGTTGAACTCTCCACTCAGCCACCTGGGAGAAAAGAGTCAACCTGCGTAGCTTTGGGCAAGCTTCACAGTCCCAGAGACAGGGAATGTGGAAGGATCACATCCATGTTTCCTCTAGTGAGACAATGGTGCCAAGTCAGGACTTGACTTGACAAAATGTAAGAACAACTTCTCTTAGGTCCAGGGCTAGAACCTGAGCAGTAGGGTTCCAAAACCCCAGTCCCAACATCTGGTGAATTCTGTACGATGAGGGTGAAGGTGAGGATGATGATGAAGTCACCCACACGCTATGATCATGGAGCCAGCGCCTGCGGAAACTAGTAAAAAAGAAACTGAAAGGGAAAATTGAGAGAGTCCAAACACTCCAAGAGGCATGGAGGCTGTTTACAAAAACAATAACAGAGGCTCAATTGGAATGCATACCCAAAAGGAAAAAGGGCACTGCCAGGTCCAAGAGGACTCCAATGTGGCTTACAGGAGCTGTTCGGGAAGTGATCAAGAGCAAGAAAAGCTCATTTAGAAGATGGAAGGCTTGTCCAAATGAGGACAGCAGGCAGAAACATACATTCTGGCAGAACAAATGCAAGGCAACAATCAGGAAAGCAAAGCAAGACTTTGAGGAGCGTATAGCTAAAAATAGTCAGAGAAATAACAAAGACTTCTTTAAGTACATTAGAAGTAAGAACCCAACTAGGAAGGCCATTGGACCATTAGATGACAATGGAAGGCAAGGGGTTATTAAAGAGGAAACAGAGATTGCAGAGAGACTCAATGAATTCTTTGCTTCAGTATTCACTGAAGAAGACAGAGACCACATGCCCAAAACAGAGCCTATCTTCGTAGGGAGGGAAACCGAAGAATTAAGCAAGATAGAAATAACCAGGGAGGAGGTCCTTGCATGTCTTGTTAAGCTAAACACTAACAAATCCCCAGGACCAGATGGCATCCATCCACGAGTTCTCAGGGAACTTAAAGATGAAATTGCTGATATCCTAGCCAAAATATATAATCTTTCCCTCAAATCAGGCTTTGTGCCTGATGACTGGAAGGTAGCGAATGTAACACCAATTTTCAAAAAAGGATCCAGGGGTGATCCAGGAAATTACCGGCCTGTCAGTTTGACATGTGTCCCAGGTAAAGTGATGGAAACCATCCTAAAAGATAGAATTAATAGGCACATAGAAGAGAAGGCGCTGCTAAAGGAGAGCCAACATGGCTTTTGCAAGGGCAAATCATGCCTCACTAATCTGTTGGAATTTTTTGAGAGTGTCAACAAGCATGTGGATAAGGGGGATCCAGTTGACATTGTTTATCTGGACTTTCAGAAGGCTTTTGACAAGGTCCCACACCAAAGGCTCTTGAATAAACTTACCAGTCATGGAATAAAGGGACAGGTCTTGTCCTGGATCAGCAACTGGCTAAGGGACAGGAAACAGAGGGTAGCACTAAATGGACACTTCTCCAAGTGGAGGGAAGTAAAGAGTGGGGTCCCCCAAGGTTCAGTACTGGGACCCCTGCTATTCAACCTCTTCATAAATGATCTAGAGGTAGGAGTAAAAAGCAAGGTAGCCAAATTTGCTGACGACACTAAATTATACAGGGTAGTGAAAACTGTGAGAGATTGTGAAGAGCTCCAGAGGGATCTCTTGACACTGGGGGAGTGGGCAAAACAGTGGCAAATGAGCTTCAACATCAGTAAGTGCAGAGTGATGCATGTTGGGGCAAAAAACCCCAATTACATTTATAAACTGATGCGGTCTGAACTCTCTGCGACAAACCAGGAAAGGGACCTTGGTGTCCTGGTGGACAGCTCAATGAAGGTATCAACCCAGTGTGCCTCAGCAGTGAAAAAAGCAAACTCAATGCTAGGGATCATTAGGAAGGGTATAGAAAATAAGTCAGCAAGTGTCATTTTGCCTCTTTATAAATCTATGGTGAGGCCCCACCTGGAATACTGTGTACAGTTCTGGTCGCCATACCTCCAGAAGGATATTATGGAGCTGGAAAAAGTGCAGAGGAGGGCAACCAGAATGATTAGGGGACTGGAACACCTTCCTTACCATCTGAGGCTGCAACAGTTGGGCCTCTTCACTCTTGAACGACGGCGTCTAGGCGTCTAAGAGGTGACCTGATTGAAGTTTATAAAATCATGCACGGTGTGGACAAAGTAGATAAGGAAAAACTGTTTTCCCTATCGCACAACACTAGAACTAGGGGACACTCCATGAAACTTTTGGGTACTAGTTCTCAAACAAATAAGAGAAAGTACTTTTTCACCCAGAGGATCACTGGTCTATGGAACTCCCTGCCAGAAGAAGTGGTGACAGCTGTCAGTCTTGACAGCTTTAAGAAAGGATTGGACAAGTTCATGGAGGACAAGGGAATCCATGACTATAATTATGGCTACCTAAGGACAACCTCCGGGTTGGAGAGATAGGCAGGATATCTCTCAATGCCATTTCCAGGGAATCCTAAGCAGGTGAAGGCATCTCCTTGGGAATACCCTGAAGGAAATGGTGAGCCACTGTGTGAGACAGAATGCTGGACTGGATGGGCTGTGGCCTGTTCCAGCAAGGCTGTTCTTATGTTCTTATGTATGAAATGAGACATGCAGGATTTAACACCGGGACTGCAAGGGACTGCCACAGCCTTGAGGATGTGGCTAAGGTGCACCTTCACAGCCAGTCCATCTGGAATGGCCTCTTCCACCTCCATGACCGTTGGGAATCAGAATAGAGAAGTGTTTCCTCCTCCGCTCATTTTGCCCTTTGGGCCCAATCGGATGGTTTCCAGTGGCATTTCCTCCATTGAGGGGGACCCTCACCCCACCTAAAGCAAAGGGGCTCACCTGCCTGAAGCCTTTGGCCCCTTTAAGGAGTCAGGTTATTTGCCACTGCCCAACACTTGGCGTTGAGTCGCTGGCTGTTCGGTCTACTCTATTCCCGTAGCAGGATGACCGGCCAGACAAGAATAGCCACATACCATGTGACAAGTAATCCAAGAAGCATCTCATTAACTAGCAGTGACTCACCCATGAAATTTACACCATTACACTCAAACCCACCTAGGTAGTAAATAGGATTCTGGTCCGTGTACTGGAAGGTGTCAAGGGTTAATCATATTATAGGTTTAAGCTATTTAGCACCACTCCCCAGGGCCAGGTAAACTTCCAACCTCCACAGCTTGGAAACTAGAGCATTGGCATTAAAATAATGTGCACTAAATCAGAGGACTAGCCAACGCATGCATCTAAAGAATAGCATTTTTAACATTTAAACATACCTACTCTCTCATTCTCTTATACCTACGTGCATTGCTCCTGTGTCAAATGCAGAAATAATTGTTTTAATGCTTATGGTGTAATTTCCAAGCACTGAACCTTTCTCAGGGATTTGAACAGAGAATTATTCTCTGGGTCTCTTGTGTTCTCGGTTTCCATAACTTGGGGCCAGAGCTGTGAGAGGTTAAATACTCCATGCAAGTGCCTCATCTTTTGAGAGCAGGTATAGATACAGACAGGGGCTGCAGTGGTTCAAGTGGATAAGACGCTGACTGGGAAGCGGAAGGTCAGCAGTTCGATTCCCGAGTACTGCAGGACGGAATGAGCTCCCGTCTTCGTCCCAGCTCCTGCCAACCTAGCAGTTCGAAAGCAAGAAATTGCAAGTAGATAAATAGGAGGACCACTTTGGTGGGAAGGTAACAGCGTTCGGTGCTCTCCCTTGTCTAGTCATGCCTGCCACATGACCACGGGAACGTCTGCAGAAGCAGACCGCGCTGGCTCTTCGGCTTTGAAACAGAGATGAGCACTGCACCCTAGAGTCGGATACGACTGGCTATCGAGCAAGGGAAACCTTTACCTTTACCTATAGATACAGACACGGAAATAACGGATTAACAATCAAAGTAGGTAGGAAATGTGAATTATACAGAGGAAAAACCAGTCCCAGTGATACCAGTTTCCCATGCTAACTGGATCCAGTGTCAGGCCTGGGTTGCCATACAGCAGAGGTTTCCAACTCCCAGAAACTCTCACCATTAGCTGTGCTGGCTAATGTTGTGGGAGCTAAAGTTCAAGAACATCTGGGGGGACCCCAGGGTGGGAACCACTGCTCTAGAGGCAAAACAAGGCAACCAACTTCAGGCAGCAGTTTTTTTGGGTCTGCCCAAAAAGGAACATCTGCACAAATGTCACTAAAAAAGGACCAGAAGGGTGAACCTGCTTCTCCCGCCCTTTGTGGCAAAAATGGTTTCTCATGGCCTGATGTGGATTTTTGAATTGCAGCAACGAAATGTTGCAGTAGAACCCCCTCTAACCATCTTTGCTGCTTCCCAACAATCCAGGCATCTCGCGGCTGTCATTGGAGGAGGTGGGTGGTCTTTCCAGACAAATCTCACCCTTGAGATCCAATATTTCCTATTTTTCCTTCCTGCCAAGCTCTGCCCGCTAGAGTTTACAAGTTCTTTCCTTCGCATTCTTGATTCACAGGTTTACGCATCCAAGAATATCTCTATTTCCAGGTGTTGAGCCCTGGGGACATTCGGTACATCTTTACCGCTACTCCGGCTAAGGATTTTGGGGGAGTGTTTGTAAGTACAAGAATTTGGGGAGCAAAAGCGAAGTCTATTTCTGTGTTTAGCCCTCCCCTTAAACTAAGTTTAATGTGAAGGTCATCCCCTTTTTTTAAGGCAGAGGAAAGAGAGGGTTTTAACAAGATGACAGTGAAAGTTGTGTGAATGGAGGTGAATTATTCTATCTTGACTGTAGTCCATACCTGTCAACCGCGGCTCCGGCGAATCCGGGACCTGCGCAGACCGGGTCTGCGCAGGTCACGTTGTACGCATGCGCATGGAGGGCTACGCCACTTGCGTAGCCTTCTGCACAGGCGTGGAAGGGAGCTACGGAAGTGTAGAGCCCTTCCACGCATGCGTGCAACGCAACCTGTTCAGATGGGCTGCGCAGTGCCTCCTTTCCCCCGCTGCCAAATTACGGGGTTTTGGCAGCGCGGGTCAGGAAATGACGTCAATCAGCGCAGGATTACGGGGTAATCCCGGCCAAATCGGGATGGTTGACAGGTATGCTATAGTCTTAATGCAAAAGTTGATGGTGAATGTTGATTGAGAATTAGTATTTGCAAAACCTTAGAAATGAGTCACATCTTCCACTAGGATAGATGGAGGCTGCTACCAAATTTGCCTGGAGGATCAGCATTTGGAAAGAAATGCAAAACAGCGCCTGGGATTTAGTTGTCTCAGATCAAGTCAGTTTGGTTTAGCAGTTCAGGATGGTAGTCACAACAAAACATACAGTATTCTGCTTTTTGGTTTACTGGCTGGCCACTGTGGAGGCAGAATGCTTGGTTCTGGTACTGCATGTATCCCATTGAAGACAGTGGCAGTCTCTTCCCCCAAAACAATGGGGCTGAGGTTGCAAACTTTGCAGACTTGCCTCTGGGGTGTGCAGCTAAGCTTGTTGCCAAGTTTTAAGACTGAATATGTTGAAATGCAAACCCTTCTCAGTTCCCCTTTTCTTTTCTCTTCAACTGTTGAACAAATACTCGGGCACAGCTTTAGCAGAAAAAAAGAGAAATGCTTACTTACAAGCTTCTGTTCAAATAAAGATCCCTGGTACATGGCAAAAAAATATACAGTAAAACCCCAACTTACAAACACCCCGAGATACGAATTTTTTGACTTACGAAATGATTTTTTTGTAAACCAGTGTCCTGACTTACAAAAAAACCAAGTTACGAAATACCCCGGGTTACGGAAAAAATTGTATGTCAAAAATTCAGTTTTTAGCACCTGAAATGGCGTCAACGCCATTTTGGGCACTAATACTCCCAGGACCGTCGGAAGTGTAAGAAAAGGAAGCAGCAGCAGCAATTTTTTTTAAAAAAAAACTTTTTTAATGCATGCCTCAAGTTACAAAAAAAATATGAATTACGAAATAGGCCAGGGAACCGATTTTTTTTTGTAACTTGGGGTATTACTATAATACAGTTCACTTCATCAGTTGTAAAAAAAATAACAAGAAAAAAAATCTCTCAAGCCAGTGATGTTTGCAAGAGGGTGCTAACTAACTTTCTGAGACTAACACATTTTGAGTCAGAAAGAGAATGAACTAGGCTGAACAACTGAACCACTCAGGCAGACTGACTGAACTATAGTCAGAGGTCAGCATATCTACCCAGTGGAATGCATTTACTTTTGCAGGGAAATTCCTCACAATGTATCTTTTGTGTGTGTCTCCTTTACCTCTCCAAGAACACCAGGTATGAGCAGATCTACCTGGTTCCTGCAGACCCACCAGAAGCTTGTGGTGCATTGAACAACGGGGTGTTCATTGATGGGCAGATTGCCTTAGTGGAGCGCGGGTGAGTTTCGTAGCATCTGACCTCCCACCTTGACACTAAATTGAAATCAATGGGTTACAAAAGGGGAACAACTGGTTTGTGCTGGGAAGGACTGTGGGTGTGATTGTTGACAACAACAACAACAAAATCCTCCAGCTACTTCAAACCAAAGGTCTGTCTAGTTTAGGTCTGGAAAATCAAGCAACTGTCAGTAAGAGCTTTAAGCAAAAAGATGGGGGCATTTTTGCACCTGCCCTTTGACCTTTGACTCAGCTCCCCTCCAAAAACCTTTCTGCAGTTGAATTTGGCCCTAAGGACAGAAAAGGATTATTTGCCTACTGTTCAGTTCAAGGATCGGTAAAGGTCTCCCTTGCTTGAAACTTAGTTGTATCTGACTCTCGGGTGCAGTGCTCATCTCCATTTTCAGCCAAAGAGGCTGCACTGTCTGCATCTGCAGACATTTCTGAGGTCATATGGCAGGCATGACTAGATGCTGGAGCGCATAGAACACTGTTACTTTTCCTACCTATTTATCTACTTGCAATTTCTTGCTTTCGAAGCATTGGCATTCGCTGGGACACAGACAGGAGCTCACTCTGTTGTGCAGGACTTGGGTCATGAACTGCTGACCTGCCAATCATCAAGTTCAGCATCTTAACCACTAAGACTAACTAACTTTCTGAGACTAACGCATTTTGAGTGAGGAAGAGAATGAACTAGGCACAGAGCACTGTGAGAGATGGGTGTGTGTGTGTGTGTGTGTAGCGGAGGGTTCAGTTCCCCCTTTGCTGTGAGCCCCTCTTCCTGTCAAAAGCAGACTTCCCCTGCTGGAAGATGTTAAGACTTAATTGTCCTGGAGTTCCTGCTTAAATAGTGACCTTTCCAAGTTGAAAGTCCGAGATCAGCTGTTACTGACACAAACATAGATGCTGCACTCTGAATTTGCACAGATGGCCCTCCCTAAATAGGTCTCCTCTTTCTCTCCTTCTTTCCCGCAGGGGCTGCTCCTTTCTGTCCAAGACCCGCATAATCCAGGAACACGGAGGCCGCGCAGTGATTATTGCCGACAACGCTTACGACAACGACAGCGCCTACGTCGAGATGATCCAGGATAGCACTCGGAGGACGGCAGACATCCCTGCCGTCTTCCTTCTCGGGAGAGACGGGTAAGGGATCCACGGTGAGGGTCTTAACATGGTTGAGGGGATGACGTGGGAGGCCATCTGCAGCGTTATGGCTTGGGGATACAACACAGGCCTACCTTCTCGGGATGTTGTAAAGTTTGCTTGGGTAATATTCGTGCTGCACGATGGAGTGAACACCTGTCTCTGTCCCAGCTCCTGCCAGCATAGCAGTTGGAAAGCAAGGGGTGGGTTCTTAACTCTGTTTTTATCCATGATTGTGAACCGTCCTGAGTTGGCTTTGGTCGAGTGGGCGGTATAGAAATTTAATAATAATAATAATAATAATAATAATAATAATAATAATAATAATAATAACAACAACAACAACAACAACAACAACAACAACAACAACAACAACAACAACAACAACAACAACAACAACAACAACAACAACAACAACACTAGGGAATTGCAGTACTGTACTGTGGAATACTCACCTGTATCTGGTGTCCCAGAATAATTCATCATGTAAAACACATATAATCCTTTGCAATCACTCTTAAAGAATACAGTACTAGGTTAACAATGCCGTGTGCAAGATCTGCTCTTGCGTTAGGTATTTGTGTGTGGGAATTTATGTTGCAATCCACAGCCAGAATAAGTAAATGCATAGCTATCTAAAAATGCAAACTGATCAAATATGATTATATAGTAATGGCCAAAACTTGGCACTCCAGATGTTCTTGGACTTCAATTCCCAGAAGCCCTGATCAGTAGGAGTGTTGCCATGGGCTCCTGATAATTGAGGTCCAAGAACACCTGGAGTGCCAAGGTTCGCCATCACTGTATAGGACCATGATGGCGAAACTTGGCACTCCAGATGTTCTTGGACTTCAATTCCCAGAAGCCCAAGCACCCATGAATCCTCACGAATGGGTTTGCAGCGATTCATCCAGCCCACGCCGCCCCTGTTGCTCCTGGAAGCAGAAGTAAAACTCGCCCGTACGGTTAAGACTCTTCCGGGTTAACCCTTCCTCCATCCGGACACGTTTTACTTCCGCTTCTGGGAGCGACGAGAGCAGCGCAGGCCGGATGAATCACAGCAAACCCATTCGTGTGGATTCACAGGGTACTTGGGCTTCTGGGAACTGGAGTCCAAGAACATCTGGAGTGCCAAGGTTCACCATCACGGGTATAGGAGGTTAAGGTAATAACACGGGACTGTTGTGGCTTAGTGGTGAAGATGCTGAACTTGATGACTGAAAGGTCAGCAGTTTGAGACCAGAGTGCTGCACGATGGAGTGAGCACCCGTCTCTGTCCCAGCTCCTGCCAGCATAGCAGTTGGAAAGCAAGAAACTGCAAGTAGATAAATGGGCACCACTTCAGTGGGAAAGTAAACAGTGTTTCGTGCACTCTGGTTTTTAGTCATGCCTGTCACACGACCATGGGAACATCTGCAGACGTAGACAGCACTGGTTCTTTGGCTATGAACAGAGATGAGCACTGAACCCTAGAGTCGGATACGACTGGCTTTCGAGCAAAGGGCTACCTATCTGTATTAATTTGGAAATTACTTGTTCTCGTGTCTTTTCACTGGGGGGGGGGGGGGGGAACATCTTATTTATTTAAAACCAAAGGGTTCTCTTTTGATTTCCGCCTCGCATCCCTCTTTCCAGGTACATGATCCGGCGGTCCTTGGAGCAACACGGACTTCCCTGGGCCGTGATCTCTATCCCGGTTAATGTCACCAGCATTGCAACGTACGAACTCATGCAACCTCCGTGGACCTTTTGGTAGAATCCAAGCCTTGAGGAAGGATGATGAAGCGGCGGAAGGACTGTGGACTTGGCCAGGCCAAAGGGAGTTTGCCTTGCCAGCGAAACCAATGGATTCATGATCTCTCACCACAGGGTCTCATGAACTAACCAGCCGTCCTTGCACAGACGAAGTCTCCAAGCTTCTGGGGCAAAACCTCTAGGAGGGTTACGTTACTAGACGACTAGGTTAATCTTCCGTAGATTAAAAAGGAGCTGACCACAACCAGACCGCTCGATGGACCCTGTAGTCTAGTGCATGTCACCCACATCAGAACTGTTGTGGCTTTCCGAGGTGTCGCATCAAAGCCGCTTTCAAACTGGAAGCATGAAATGGACCAAAGCGTCAAGCGAAGAATTCCTGGACCTGGAGAGCACGCCGTCCTTTTTCTGTATAGTCCTGGTGGGGGATATTTTGAAGCTTCTGGCATCAGTGGTTCTCCAGAGCCATAGATATAATGCAGAGTGGCGAATGGGTTCAGTGTTTGGAGGAAAAAAATGTGTTTTGAGCTCACACAACCCCTGAAAGTTTTCCCTAAAGAGAAGCCATCTTCTCCCTCATCTACTGTGGTTGCTTTTCTGTTTTTCTCCAACTAAATCTCAAGTTGTGGTGTGTGTAGACGTTTGGTCGTGCGGCGGGCATGACTAGACCATACCTGTCAACCGCGGCTCCGGCCAATCCGGGACCTGTGCAGAACGGTTCTGCACAAGTCGCCTTCTACGCATGCGTAGAAAGGTTTTACGCTTGCGTAGCCCCCTTCTGCACATGCGTAGCCTTATACGCATGCGTAGGAGAGTTCTACACAAGCGTAAAATGGTTCTACGCAAGCATAAAACCCTTCTACACATGCGTAGAAGGTGGCCTGCGCAGAAGGGCTGCGCAGTACCTCCTTTCCCCCGCTGCCAAATTCCGCAGTTTCAACAGTGCAGGGTGGGAAATAGCGCAAATTGGCGCCGAAAACCGGGAAATCCTGGCCAATCCGGGAAGGTTGACAGGTATGGACTAGACACTGGAGTGCACGGAATGTTGTTACCTTTCTCACAAAATGTACCTACTCTTCCAGCTGCAATTCCTTGCTTTCCAACTGCTAGGTTGGCAGGAGCTGGAACAAAAGACAGGAGCTCACTCCATCATGCAGCACCCAAGTCTCAAACGGCTGACCTGGCCGTCAAGGTCAGTGTCTTTACCACTAAGGCTGCGTTTTCCACAGGCAGGCAGTCAACCCACCCATGTGGGCCATGGTTTTGTTAAGCATGGCTAGCCCCACTCCCCCAATTGCTTTGAAATCCATGAGATAAAAGCAGAAAAACTTCCAGGGTTTCCTACGAGTCAAGTTCCTGGGGGGAAATTTCTCCTGCTCATACCTTCCCCAAATGAATGGGAACTACTCAAGAATGGGGAAATTTCCTTGTGGGTTGTGTTTGAGGCATCGTGTTTTGACTCGGTTTCCTTTGCCACACTGGTCTCCTGTAACAGGGGCCTCTTCTGTCCATATTAAGTTGGAATCTAATACTGTATTTCGGAGAGGGGGGGCCCCTCAGCTTTCCTCATGTTCACAGCAACCCAAACTGGTGACCCCAGATGTGTTAGATTACAAATCCTATTACCCACAGCCACCGAGGGCCATATTGGCATAATGGAGTTGGTAGTTTGACAGCTAGTTAGGAAAAGGAGTCCCGTGTGTTGCAGTGTTTCTCCACCTTGTGCTCTCCAGATGTTCTTGGATTTCCAATTCCCAGAAGTCCTGATCAGGTGTGATTATCTGGGCTTCTGGGAATTGAAGTCCAAGAACACCTGGAGCTGTGATGGCAAACCTTGGCACTCCAGATGTTCTTGAACTTCAATTCCCAGAAGCCCAAGCACCCATGAATCCACACGAATGAGTTTGCCGCGATTCATCCGGCCCACGCCGCCCTTGTCGCTCCTGGAAGCGGAAGTAAAACGCACCTGTACAGTTAAGACTCTTCCGGGTTAACTCTTCCTCCATACGGGCATGTTTTGCTTCCACTTCCAGGAGCGATGAGGGCGTTGTGGGCCAGATGAATCGCGGCAAAACCCATTCGGGTGGATTCACGGGGGTTTCTGGGAATTGAAGTCCAAGAACATCTGGAGTGTCAAGGTTCGCCATCATGGACCTAGAGCAGTGATGGTGAACCTTGGCACTCCAGATGTTCTGGAACTTCAATTCCTAGAAGCCACAATCAGCAGGAGTGCTGACTTAGGCTTCTGGGAATTGAAGTCCAAGAACACCTGAAGTGCCAAGGTTGGCCATCATGGACCTAGAGGCCCAAGGCTGTTCAGACGCCCCCCCCCTCACCATCTCTGGACTGAGAAGTTCCCGTTACTGATGGTAGATCTCTCTCACACACATACACACACACACACAGAGTATGAAGCCATTCTGCCCAACTCTAGGGACTGGTGTTCATCTCTGTTTACAACCATTTTCAGATGTTTCTGTGGTCGTCTCTGTGGTCACATGGCATACATGACTAAACACTGGAGTGCACAGAACACTGTATCTTCCCACTGAAGTGGTACCTATTAATCTACTTGCAATTTCTTGCTTTTGAACTACTTTTTAAGCCACCCGGAGTCGCTTCGGCGAGGGGAGGGCGATACAAATATGAACAATAAATAAATAAAAATGCCAGTGCTCCGTTGTGCAGCATTCGGGCATCGAACTGCTGACCTGCCAACCTTCCAGTCATCAATGAAGGTGTTAACCCAGTGTGCCTCAGCGGTGAAAAAAGCAAACTCAATGCTAGGGATCCTTAGGAAGGGTATAGAAAATAAGTCAGCAAGTGTCATTTTGCCTCTTTATAAATCTATGGTGAGGCCCCATCTGGAATACTGCGCACAGTTCTGGTCGCCATACCTCCAGAAGGATATTATGGAGCTGGAAAAAGTGCAGAGGAGGGCAACCAGACAGCTTGAAGAAAGGATTAGACAACTTCATGGAGGACAAGGGTATCCATGGCTATAATTATGGATACCTAAGGACAACCTCCGGGTTGGAGAGATAGGCAGGATATCTCTCAATGCCATTTCCAGGGAATCCTAAGCAGGTGAAGGCATCTCCTTGGGAATAATCCCCTGAAGCAAATGGTGAGCCACTGTGTGTGAGACAGAATGCTGGACTGGATGGGCTCCTGTGGCCTCTTCCAGCAAGGCTGTTCTTATGTTCAGCATCTTAACCACCCTGCTCTCTTGAGGGTACACAAGAGCAAACCCTAATTAGAAGATAGAGGAAGGAGCTCACTGGACAAGGAACAACAATTAAAGGAAGTTATGGCTGAGGAACTCAACCTCCCCTACGTCACTTGGAGGACCCTAAATAGGCTAAGGGTCAGAGTGCCCAAATGCAAGACCAACATGCTCAAGTGGGGGCTGCTGGTGGACAACAACACATGCAGTGTGAATGTGGAGAGAAACTGAATCCATTGGCTCATTTACAGGTCTGCCGATCCCTGCCAAAGCATGCACCGATCAGGACTTATGACAAGGCCAAGAAAGTGGCTTCGTTTTGGCAGTACAAAGTTAGATCCAGACACAAAAACAAGAAAGACACAAAAACACACACGCACCATTAGAAACTAACCACCACCTTCCTTTGCATGACAAATCTTTTACTGTACCAGATGTAACATGGAAACTGCTACCCAGGGGTCTCATTTCCCCCATCGCAATGTGTTGCATCAGGGAAAGAAATGCCCTGGGGCTGTGATGGCGAGCCTTGGCACTCCAGATATTCTTGGACTTCAATTCCCAAAAGCCCCCATGAATCCACACGAATGGGTTTACTGCGATTCATCCGGCCCGCGCCACCCTGGAAGTGGAAGTAAAAGTGCACCCGTACGGTTAAGACTCTTCCGAGTTAACCCTTCCTCTGCACAGGCACATTTTACTTGCGCTTCCAGGAGCGGCAAGGATGGCGCAGGCTGGATGAAAACCCATTCGTGCGGATTCATGGGGGCTTCTGGGAATTTAAGTCCAAGAACATCTAGAATGCCAAGGTTCACCATCACGGCCCTGGGGGAAACCCTCCTCTTCCTTGGGTGCTGCTCCCAAGAAGAGATGGGGAAGACTCCAGAGGCGCACTTACCTAGAAAGGCCCCAAGGGACTCTGTTCTTCCTGCGGCTCCTCTTGCACATTTTTTTAGCCCTTTCCATTCCCCTGCCAGCGCAAGCCGCTCACAATCCAGGAAAGCATCATTGCCCTAGAAGGAGGCCATGCCTGCCCCATGGACCACCACCCCCCTCACCTCTAACCCCCACCCCCATATCAAACGTCCGTCATCTCATCCTCCAGCTCTGCATCCTCCGGCTCTCCTTCGGCTTCCTCCTCTTCCTCCTCCTCGTCCGACGTCACATCTGGATCATCGGCCTGAGCCAGGCACTTGGGACAGGAGCAAACAAACAGGTAGTTCTCCCTGCAGGAAGATTTATTTGAAAGGTAAAAGGTAAAGGTCACCCTTGCTCGAAAGCCAGTCATATCCAACTCTAGGGTTCACTGCTCATCTCTGTTTATAGCCGAAGAGCTAGCGTTGTCTGCGTCTGCAGACGTTTCCGTGGTCATGTGGCAGGCATGCCTATACACCGGAGCTCATGGAACACTGTTTACCTTCCCACTTGCAATTTCTTGCTTTCGAACTGCTACACTGGAAGGAGCTAGTACAGAGACAGGATGTATTTATTTGGTTGGTTTATTTTTAATTTGTTGCCTGTTTATTGTGTTATTGTGTTATTTGTATGTACACTGCACAGAGAGGGAAATTTCCAAAGTGGGCAAAAATACAATAAATAAAAGAAAATAAGGTTAAGGCTGTTGTGGAGAATGGGATATGTACACCCACATGGGTTGTTGTTGTGACGCATGCCGTCAAGTCACTTCTGCTCCAGGAGGAATTTCTAAGGATGTCAAATGCCCTGGGAAGGCTCTACCGTAGTGGTTGGTGATGGCGAACCTTGGCACTCCAGCTGTTCTTGGACTTCAATTCCCAGAAGCCCAAGTCTCTGTGAATCCACACGAATGGGTTTACTGGGCTTCTGGGAATTGAAGTACAAGAACAGCTGGAGTGCCAAGGTTCGCCATCATGGGAAGTGGTTCTCAACCTTGGGTCCTCAGGTGTTCTTGGACTACAGCTCCCAGATATCATGGCCAGCACAGCCAATGCTGAAGGCTTCTGGGAATTGGAGTCCAAGGACATCTGGAGACCCAATGGGTTTCCAAGGTTAAGTAGATCTTTTCCCACCAAAGTGGTCCCTATTGATCTACTTGCAATGTCTTGCTTTCAAACTGCTAGGATGGCAGGAGCTGGGGCAGATGACAGGTGCTCAATCCGTCATGCTCAAAGCAATATTTCCATCCCAAGGGACGGGTGCATGCAAGTGGCTTAATTTGGCCTACACACCTTCTACACAAGTTTGTGGGTTTGGGGCAGGGAGAACAGCCTCATCCGCTTTGCTGCCCCTCTTGGGACGCCCCTTTGCCCTACCTTCAAATCCCATTTTCTCCTTGGGTTGAGCCCCTTGAATCCCCCCATCCCCTACCCCAAAGCTTTTGCAACGATTTTGTCAATATTCTTCCCACTCTGTTTCCTTCTCATGCTTCACATCATCATCCCAATGTAGCTCAGAAGATCCAGGAAGACAGACGCATTATGAAAGGGAACCATGTCTTCTGAGACTCACAATGCAGGATGACAAGGCTTGCCAGCCTTGGAAGGGATGTTGCTCAAAAGCCAGTCTTAACAGACTCTAGATCCGTGATGGCGAACCTTGGCACTCCAGATGATCTTGGACTTCAACTCCCAGAAGCCCAAGTATGTAAAACTCCCAGATTTTTAAATTTTAACAAAGGAAGCAAGATCACCTCTCACCAAGGGATTTTTTGCAAAGAGTTAATTCACTGCCTCCCTGCCTTTCAATTATCCTGCTTGAAAGCGACGAAGGCAAAACAGCACCCTGAGAAGCCTGCCGGGGAGGGGAGACACTTGCAAGCGAGATGATTAAAAGGAAGGCAGTGAAATAACGCTTTGCAAAAAATCCCTTGGCTCACCTTGAAATTTGGGGACAAAGAATAGTCCTCAGCTCTTTTCCTCAAAAGCCGGGAGGGAGCAAGAAATACCCATATCTAAGAAGACAAACCACCATACACTGGGATGGAAGATTCCTTCTTCACGTGACCACAAAGGGAGTGCACGGAACACTTTTTACCTATTTATCTACTTGCAATTTTTTTGCTTTTGAACTACACGGTTGGCAGGAGCTGGGGCCAGATGGCAGGTGCTCACTCCATCACACAATGCTTGGGTCTTGAAATGCTGGCTTGCCAACTTTCCGGTCGTTCGATCTTAGCATCTTAACCATTAAGCCACAACGGCCAGGCCTTTATTACAATGTGCACAAATGCGGTGTCATTATAGGCATGTATATAACTCTACAGTATAAACATGTTGATTGTACGGAGGTGTTTCCTGGATTACTGTTCCCAGAATAGTTTAGCTAATCCAGATAAATATGCTGGCAGGGAAAGTTCAGGAGCTTTAAAAAAATTTTTTTTAAAAAAGCAACTGCCCAAGAAGAGGTCGTGCATGTATCCTCACACCTATACAAGCCCACATCAACTTCAAAACTAAAGCCATGGGATTATCCCATGCCATCCCACTTACCGGAGAACTTTGTGTCTGCTGTACCTGCTACGGTCCCTTTGGCAACAGTCTAAGTAGCTGATGCAGATCTCCTGTTCGGATGTAAGCAACAACCCAGAGTCACAGCTGTGTTATAAACGTCCATCCAGGTAAGCCTATTCAATGGCTTACCAGACAACCAACAAAATACAACGTACAGAACCTTATTTGCAACAGGTAAGGGTGTTTCACGTGCCCTTTATGGACTCCAGATTCTGGCTTGGCCAGAATCTAAAAACATTTATCTACAGCAATGGTTCTCAGACGGGCATGTCAAGAAGACTGGTTGTTTTGAGGTGTGTGTTTTTTGAGAGGTAGACTTTATAGAGCAGTGATGGCGAACCTTGGCACTCCAGGTGTTCTTGGACTTCAACTCCCAGAAGCCCAAGCACCCGTGAATCCACACGAATGGGTTTACTGCGATTCATATGTACGGGCATGTTTTACTTCCGATTTCCAGAAGTGAAGTCCAAGAACAGTTGGAGTGCCAAGGTTCTCCATCATGGTTATAGTGCCTAAAGGGCATAGAAACTACCAATCCCTTAAGGCCGTGATAGCAAACCTTGGCACTCCAGCTGTTCTTGGACTTCACTTCTGGAAGCGGAAGTAAAACACGCCCGTACAGATGAATTGCAGTAAACCCATTCATGTGGATTCACGGGTGCTTGGGCTTCTGGGAATTGAAGTCGAAGAACAGCCGGAGTGCCAAGGTTCACCATCACGGTTATAAAGCCTAAAGGGCATAGAAACTACCAATCCCTTAAGGCTGTGATGGTGAACCTAGGCACTCCAGATGTTCTTGGACTTCGCTTCTGGAAGCAGAAGTAAAATGCGCTTGTACAGATGAATCGCAGTAAACCCATTTGTGCGGATTCACGGGGGCTTGGGCTTCTGGGACTTGAAGTCCAAGAACAGCTGGAGTGCCAAGGTTCGCCTTCACGGCCATAAGGGTACTGCAAAAAGACAACAAGTTCAAAGGTCCTAAAGCGACAGCCATGGGGTGGGCCGGGTGGCATAATAATTCTTGGTAGCAAATTAAAAACATTTGCTTGGCATCTGCTACCGCACTCTTCACACAACACCAGGGCCTTTGCTTAGTCAATCCCAGCCGTTTCCTTCTCCTTCAGAAGCAAACAGTTGCTCTGGAAGATTACCAAAGACCCGCGCATGAGTGATGAGAAACTCCTTGATGGATAACGTTATTGCCCACAGAATTCTGTCTGGAAGACCTTTAGGTGGGTAGGCAGATGCAATGCCAGCAAACCGAAAGTCATGTGCTTAATTTGAACCCACTGATTCGGAGAGAAGTGGCACACAAGCTTGTTGTATCTTCCAAGAGGCTTGAAGATGGCTACCATCTCACCTCTCCATCCTTCTGGCTAGAAAACATACGCAGCGCCCTTGACTGTGCTTCGTAGCATTCGGTTCTTAGTGAAGCTGGTTTGTGCTCTCAGACTACATCTCCCAGAATTCTCCAGGGCAGTTGTGGTGCCTGGGAAACTCTCCTGAGTTGTAGTCTAGACCAGTAATTCCCAAGGTGGGGCCCACGCCCCACAGGGGGACTCTAATTCCCAGAAACCTAAGTCAATCCATTGGCTGATCAGTGCTTTAGGGAATTGACTTAGACTTGAAGTCCAAAAACCAAAGGTTAGGAAACACTGCTCCAGACTCTAAAGACTTTGGGTCCCCAAATGTTCTTGGGACTTCAACTGCCAGAAATCCAAGAACATCTGGGGACCCAAGGTCATACCTGTCAACCTTTCCGGATTGGCCGGGATTTCCTGTTTTTCGGTGCCGATTTTTGCCATTTCCCGCCCGGAGCTGCCGAAACCCCGGAATCTGGCAGCAGAGGGAAAGGCGTTACTGAGCATCCCTTCTGCGCAGCTCGCTTCTACGCATGCGTAGAAGGCTTTTACACATGCGTAGAACCCTTCTACGCATGCGTAGAAGGCTTCTGTGCAGAAGGGGATCATAGAAGCCTTCTACGCATGCGTAAAAGCCTTCTACGCATGCGTAGAAGCGAGCTGCGCAGAACGGTTCTGCGCAAGTCGCTTTTACGTATGCAATAACGTTCTGCGCAGGTCCCGGATTGTCCGGAGCCGTGGTTGACAGGTATGCCCAAGGTTGAGAAACCCAAAACAAAAGCCCCGATTAGCAGAAGTCCAGACTTGGACTTCTGGGAATTGAAGTCCAAGAACATCTGGTGACCAGGTTTGAGATACTCAAAGCAAAACAAAACGGGACAATTCCCTAAAAGCCCCCTCTTAAAGCGGGTGTGGGTTTCGCTGCCCCTCCTCACCTCTCCCAGCCTGATGTCTTCCAAGGCTGTCAAGTGAAGGAGGAAATTGTTTTCGGGGAAAGAGGTCTCGGCGTTGGGAATGCAGCTGTGGTTACCTGCCACACAGAGCAAGAGAGGGGCGTTACACGGAGTCAGAAAAACAGTCCTGAATTATTTATTCTCTGCTTAGGAGCCCAAAGGGAATGAGTCGCCCCGGATGGAAAGGTCCATTCCCAACTACTTACAACAACTCTGCAACATGTAGAGTCCGGACCCTTCGCAATTCAGGAACTCCCCTGTCTCTAAATCAAAAATAACAAGAGAGAGAGAGAGAGAGAAAAGGGAGAAGCAAACGAGGGTGTTTTAATCATTCCCCTCTTTTTACAAGAAAACTCTAAAAGCAAAACTTAGCATGATGCTCGGACAGAATCATGTCTCTTCTAAATGGTTAAAGTTGCAGCAGCCACTCAAAATGAAGGAAACTGTCTATAAAATTGGAGATGTGTCCCAGAGTAGCATTAGTAATGGATTTGGGGGGGGGGGGGGGGGGGGACAGGAAAAAAACAACAGGTGAGCAAATAATAATAATAATAATAATAATAATAATAATAATAATAATAATAATAATAATAATAATAATAATAATAATAATAATAATAATAATAATAATAATAATAATAATATCCCTAAACCAAAGATGGCAAACCTTGGAACTCCAGCTGTTCTTGGACTTCAATTCCCAGAAGCCCAAGTCCCTGTGAATCCACATGAATGGGTCTACTGGATTCACAGGGACTTGGGCTTCTGGGAATTGACGTCCAAGAGCAGCTGGAGTGCCAAGGTTCACCACCACTGCCCTAAACTTTCAGAAAATGCATTATTAAGCTATCATAGAATCACTGAGTTGGAAGGGTCCTTTTAAGCCATCAAGTCCAACTCCCTGCTCAATATTGTATTTGGTATTGGATATTATGTGATATTGTTTTTGATATTTGTGATACTTGATATTATGTGATATTCTGTTACTTTTTGTTTTTACATTGTAAGCCGGCCTGAGTGGTGCCTGCACCAGTAGGGTGGGATATAAATTAAAATCATTCATTCAATGCAGATCTGACAGGTGGCTGTCCAATTCTCTCTTGAATGCTTCTAGTGTCGGAGGAGTTTTTCCTACTGTTCAGCCTGCAAGACATCACAAAGGCCCAGACCTGGTCAGCCCTTGTGATTGGTTGAGGACTAAAGGATCAATTTAGGGGGCATAACCCCCCCCATGGGCTTCAGGGCTCCGACAGTGACCTGCTCACGTGCGCAGGGTATGTGTGTGCCGAATTTCACGGGGTTTGGTCAAGGGGTGCGGCAGCCCATTCCGGATACCGCACCCACACCTCTGCTTTATAGGTACAGTATATATAAATAGATAAATAATAATAACATGTTTGGTTTGTTTTTGTTCTTTTTTTTGGGGGGGGGGGGGGGGGGGGCCTGCTGGCTGGCAGGTTCTGCCAGTTGAACCAACCAGGCAGTCAGCCAACCCAACCCAACCCATATGATAGAGAAACATCCTAAGAATTGCTGATGGAAGCGTTCCCACAACTAAGGGTCCATCTCTCTGTCAGATTTGGAGGTTCACCTACCTTTCTCGATGTCCTTGTAGAGCTGGTCTATGAAGGCATCTAATTGTTCTCGTTCCCGCGGAGGAAGTTCTAAGGCATCGCAAGCATGGACCCACTGGCTTAAAGAGCTGGGGAGAGCCAAGCAGAAAGACAAAAACCCTTAGATCACCTTCCCAGTAACCCAAGGTATCTACTACTGCATTGAATCACAAACAAGGTCGCCAAAGGTGACCCGAGAGTATGTAGGCGAGCAAGCAGGGAAGGGACGCCAAGCATTTCCTAAGCCACTCCACGCTGCAGGAGACCTGTGTGGGTCTACAGAGAAAGAGATCCCCGTTGCTTACCTGGTTCCTATGCCTTGGCCGTTGGTACCGACCAGTGCGAAAAGCGACCGGAAACCTTCTGGAGAAAACCACTGTTGGCAGAAGAGAGAGAAGTGAAAGGAAGGGTCACGTGAGTTCTGAAGTTTAGGATGTGGGGAAACTCGAATCTGGATCTCTCAAGATTCAGGAACAAAACGTTGATAGCATTTGGGAAGCCACAGCACGAGCATCCAAAATACCCTCTATTACAGCCCCTGGAAATGGGAGGCAGTTTTAGACCTGCCCTCCCTACAGAGGAGAGGAAGGAGACCGGAAATGGCCGACTTACCCAGGCAAGATGGTCGTCGTAAAGGGCTTCTTTGAACAGCACACGCAGGACTTCTAATTGGCCCTGGAGAAAAAGTGTTTACTACATTTTTATACTTTATCACTAACAGAGGTCTTTCCTCCTCCCACCGTATAGACATCCCTCCACCATTCTAGCTCTGGAAGCCCATTTAGCCCACCCTGCTTTTTAAGACCAGGTGCCACCCATGGGGCGCTGGGTGTTCTTTCTGCCAGTGGTGGGCTTTTACAGATTGCACATATCATAGCGGTAAAGATGCTGTCCCTGAGACCCTGGGGAATCGAGATGCAGAACGCAAGGCAGGTACAGCAATGCCTCGCATAACGAACGCTTCGAATAACGAAGAAATCGAATGACAAAGTGTTCGTTAGGCAATGGTGATACCCCGCATAACAAAAAAAACCCTTTTTTGTGCGGGGTTTTTGGTAACCGGGGTAGACCCGGTCAATGGGAACCCCGGATAACAAATATTTTTTGTTCGTTATCCGAGGCATTTCAAATTAGCTTTGCATAATGAAAAAAACCACAACAGCAGAAACAATGGGGGGAGGAATGAAGCCCCTCCAGGAATCAAAAGACCATGAAGAAGAGAAGGAAAAGAGGAGGTAGAGTTGGGGGGGGGGGGGGCTCTCCTACCAAGAAAGCCCTTGAAAAGGCTTCATTCTGGCATCCAAGCTGACCTTAAACTTGTCTCCCAGCAGTTTGTGGACAATTTCCTCTTCCTCGTTCGCAGTTTTGCTGCAGAACTGAGCGAAGGCTTTGATCCACCAGTCTTTGTCTTTAGCCTGGAAGAGAGAAAGGAAAGCAGGGAAAGAATTAACGCCCACGCCAACGCCCGAAGCCTCTTCTCCATTGCTCTTTCAGCAGAGAAGGTCAGAGATGAAGGTCAAGGCATACACCTGTCTCAGCATGCAGGGTGAGGGGAAAGGTATCCTTTACTCGGAAGCCAGTCGTATCCAACTCCACAGTGCAGGGCTCATTTCCATTTGCAGCACAAGAGCCAGCCCTGTCTGCGTCTGCAGACGTTTCCGTGGTCAGGTGGTAGGCATGAATAGAGGCTGACACACATGGGAAGATGTTACCTCTCCTACCGATGCAGCACCAATTTATCTACTTGGAATGTTTTGCTTTCAAACCACTTCTCTTATTATACTCTTCTTCTCTTGGTATTCATGAAGCACTGTTACCTTCCCTGCAGAATAGGTACCTGTTTATCTGCTTGCAACTTCTTGCTTTCAAACTGCTAGGTTGGCAGGAGCTGGTACAGAGACGGGTGCTCACTCTGACGTGCAGTACTCGGGCCTCGAACTGCTGACCTTTTGGTTGTCAAGCTCAGCGTTTTAGCTGCTAAGCCACCGCAGCCCCTCTTACATCACTACACACACACACACCTACATACACCTCCATACACTTACACACACACACCTCTATTCCCATCTACAAATGCTGCCCGACTGGGCGACACGGGGCCACCTCACCTGCTTCACGGTGGCCACCATTCTGGCCATCAGCATGATGCTGGCGGTCTCCGGTGGGTAATGGACGCTCCTGGGAAGGAAAGAGGGACAAGAGTTTACTTTCGCACAACTCGCCTTCAGGCTGGACGTTTGTCTGGGTCTGGCGTCCTCCAAAAAACGGGAAGGCGTGTGTTGTGATTCCACCACCCGCTTCCTGCTCCTTCCGTGTCTAGGCCAGATGTGAAACTGCCAAAATGAAGGCACCTTTGTAGAGAGCAGTTCATTCTGTAGTTCCTTCCACCTGACCTAGTGTGAGAAAGATTAGCCAGCAACACAAAGTTACCATTACCAGGGTATTATGCCTGAATATGGTTCAAAAATAGCACAATCTTCAAGGAGGCCTGCTTTCTGCCAATCCAGCATCCTACCCTATATTCAGGCAGCACATGGATTTTGGTCCACCCCAAAGGTTGGATGTTCGGGAAATGGTCCCTGGAGTCTCCCAAATCGCCCAAGGGAAACGTGATGAACACAAGCCAACGTTGGGCAATTTGGGGAACTCCACAACCCCAGCTTCCACCAAGGGCCAAACCTGCTCTTGAGAATATGAAGAATTTGGGTTGGGGCGTGGAGGGGGAAAGAGAATATTAACTTCTTATTTCTGGAACTCCACTTCTTCATCACTCCCTCTCCTTCTGAGGGTTTTGAGCTCCCTGCAACCTTTCTCCTTGGAGGTTCCCAGCATTAGAAAATGAGTAGTGGAGTGATGGAGGGAATTAGGCAGCCCCCACCCCCACCCCATTGAGGCAGATGAGACCTTGAACCCCTAGTTTTCCCATCTTTGCTGTTGGCAGGCAGTGCCAGTTAGGAAAAAATAGCTGCTTGCAAAGAGTTTTCAAACGTAATTTCTGGGTTTTATTGACTTTCCACTCATCTTTCCAAACAGGGACTCAAAAGAGCAAAATGGAAGAGCTGGTGAAGAGTTAACGGTTGAAGCTCAAGGACACAGAAAGCAGCAGGTTGCATTAACTAAGTTGGTGATGTTGAACCTTGGCACTCCAGATGTTATTTGACTTCAATTCCCAGAAGCCCAAGCCCCCTGTGAATCCACACGAATGGTTTTACTGCGATTCATCCGGCCCGCGCTGCCCTTGTCGCTCCCGAAAGTGGAAGTAAAACGCGCCCGTACAGAGGAAGGGTTAACCCGGAAGAGCCTTAACCATACGGGCGCGTTTTACTTCTGCTTCCGGGAGCAACAAGGGCGGCGCAGACTTCCGGGCATTGAAGTCCAAGAACATATGGAGTGCCAAGGTTCACGGAACTAAGTCCACCAGCTCAGATCCAGGAAGAACTTTATGGCAAGAACATTCTTGAGTGTACACAAGAGCAAAACCAAATTAGAAGATGGAGGAAGGAGTTCGCTGGACAAGGAACAACATTAAAGGAGGATATAGCTGAGGACCTCAACCTTGGGAGGACCCTGAATAGGCTGAGGGTTGGAGTCCCTCAATGCAAGACCAACAGGCTCAAGTGTGGGCTCGTGGAGAGATACAGAATCCATTGGCTCATTTACTGGCCTGACGGATACTGACAGAAACAGGCAAAGCTAAGAAAGTGACTTCATTTTGGCAGTCCAGGGATTGAGCGGGACATGAAAGAAGAAGAATTAACTAACGAACCACCTTGAACTTCTAGTTAAGTAAATATGGAAACAACCAGAGAGGGGGGGGGGGCATCCGCCTTGCCTTCAACCAGCTGGCTGAAATATGCATTTCCAATTTTTTTCCAGCCAGGTTCCAGGACCCGAAGGGCTCCGTTTCCCACGGTCCAAATCCACTCACCTCCACGCCTCCTGCAGTTTGTTGAGAGGATGCTTGGGGTCCTGCCGGGAAGGTCCCAGGCAAAGGACGTGGTGGTACTGATCCCATGCAGCCTGCCGGCACTCTGGACCGCAATAAGGTACCTACGGAACAACAAGAGACAGAGGATTTTAATGTAGAGATGTTTGAGTCCTGGCACTTCTGAGGTAGGTAAAAACAGCAGCAGAATACTTTACAGGTCGCTCACATGCTTCACATCCGTGAGCGATATATTCTGACACCAACCATGGATACCTGAAAACATAGATAACAGCAAACCCTATATTCTGCTTTGCAAGCAGTGGCCTCTAGTGGCTGGCTGTGGTAATGTGCCACATAAATACATACGTAGTTCAGGATTTTTTAATTGACTATTTTTAGACCTGTGGATAAATGAAACCGTGGGTACTGAACCCACAAAATAGAGAACACCAACAATTCATGCCTGTTTCATTAGTAGAATACAGGGTAGGCAAACCAAGGAGGATTCATACAGAGGGCTACAAGCGGCCTCTGAGGCAGTTTGTAAAGGGGGAAAAATTTACATAGCAAAATAAAAACCAACAACATAAAAATGCAAGATATAAAATGAACATAAAGGTAAAGGTTGCCCTTGCTTGAAAGCCAGTTGTATCTTACTCTAGGGTCCAGTGCTCATCTCTGTTTCAAAGCCAAAGAGCCAGCGCTATCTGCATCTGTAGATATTTCTGTGGACATGTGGCAGGCATGACAAAACACCACAGTGCACGGAACGCTGTTTACCTTCCCACCAAAGTGGTACCTATTTATCTACTTGCCATTTCTTGCTTTCAAACTGCTAGGTTGGCAGGAGCTGGGACAGAGACGGGCGCTCACTCTGTCATGCAGTACTCTTCTCGCACTGCTGAGAAGAGTACTGTCATCATGTTTAGCGTCTTAACCACTAAGCCACCACAGTGACTAAAATTAACGTATTGTTGTTGTTCAGTCGCACAGTCGATTCCGACTCTTTGCGACCCTATGGACCATCGCTCTCCAGGCACCTCTGTCCTCCACCATCCTCCTTAGTCTAGTAACGTATTGTACTAGATCATAAAAATAACAAAAATTATATAAATTAATAAGTACACCCACCAGCATAAATAGCTGGGCTTTCCAAACAAAGCTAGAAAAAGATCTTGCCTGGAACTGGCAAGGGGCCATTCAACAATTACGTGATCCTTTTTCTGGGGAAAATTGATCCCACCCCCAACCGTAATTTTTGCTTTGACCCCCTCCTCCCCTTAAAATTACATGATCTGAACCAAATAGTACTGTTTTTTGCACCACCAACCAGTGGTGGCGCTGCAGGGGAAATGGGCGGGCAGGCCAATTGCACTGAAGCAGGAAGCGATGCTCTAGCCTAGCCTCTTGCTCTCCCTGCAACCAAGAAGCATGGCTTTCCCCCTCCATTTTCACCGCATGGAGCAAGGCACAAAGGTAAATAAAACCCTTTCTTTTTATGCACAGGTTTGGTTTCCCACTGTCGGTTAGACCCCATGTAATTTTTCTGTAATTCGGATGGCAGACCCCCTCCCCCCCTTTCAGGATCATGTAATTGTTGAATGGCCCCCAATATGGGGCTAAGATAGACCAGTGGTCTCACTCGGCTTCCTCCACTCCTAAACGGGCGAGCTTACCTGGCAACTGGGACAAAACTGGTGGAGATCTTTGCGGATGCCGCACTGCTCAGGGTGAGGCAGGGCCTGAAACCTCCCGAGCAACCTTTGAGCGTTTTCTTCTGCGGTTTCCAGGGCTCGCAAACAGTGGTCACAGGCTGGAAGATAAAAAAGAATAAGAGGTCATGGAATCACCGAGTTGTAAGGGTGTGTGTCTGTCATGCAGTACTTGTAGGGTCTCGAACTGCCGACTTGTCGACCTTCCAGCCATCAAGTTTAGCATCTTAACCGCTAAACCACCGCAGCTAAAAAGACACAAAACAACCCATCCACTGCTTCTCATTCTTAAAATGTTCATGCAAAGGAGCCAAAATTTGACATTTTCACTTACTCTGCATTAAAAAAACACCATTCTCATTTTCTTGTTGAAAGTGCCACAAAAATACCGCACCCTCTAGCAGGCAAGGAGAATAATGTCAGCATTCCTTAACAATTAGCAATTACACTTGTAAACTCACAAAGTAATTAGCATTTTGCCCTAAACCTGCTGGGGTGTGATTTTACCAATCTCAGAAGGCTGAATCGACCTGGAACTCGTTGGGATCGAACTCACAGTGTCAGCAGCTTTGGCAGTGTGTAGCTTAACCACTGTGCGACAACAGCTCACAGAATCCCAATTCCCCATCTGGTGGCAATATCTCAACAGTGTTCGACACAGCAGGAGGGTTTTCTCTAGTATCCCAGCTCAAGGCTTGGGACCTCAGGGAAGTTGGATGGATTTGAAGAACATCACGGTCAAAGTGCCAAAACAGCGAAAAGAAAATACAGATACAGTGGAACCTCATACAACAATCACCCCGTATAGCAATGAAATCGCATAACAATTAGGTTTTGGGGGGAATGGCGTCCCACATAACAATTATCCCTATGGAAAAAAATCGTACAACAATTTTTCAATGGGAAAAAGCACTTAGCGGAAAAAAGCGTTGTACGATGCATCCCATAGGGGAAATTGCTGTACAGTAGACCCTCACATAACGACGTTGCTTGGTTCCCCAAGTAGCGTCGCTATAGGGGAAACATCGTTGTGCGGTTTTCAATGGCAGCTGCACCATCTAGTGGCAAAAAACTGTCATTATCCGCACAACGACGTTAAAAAAAATGTCATTAATCCACACAACATTTTTTTCATCGTTGTGCGGATAGTCACGAAGCGAGTGAGATGATGCATCATTAAGCGGAAATGACGCTATTCGAACACGTCGTTAATCAAGGATCCACTGTATGATGCATGCATCGTATAGCAATTGTTTCGTACAACAACGAGCCCCGTGGAACGGATTAAAACCGTTGTATGAGGTACCACTGTACATAGAATATCCGAGAATAAACAAAACAAAAACACCACATCACTGTGAAGACTACCGGTGTGTAAGACAACTTTTTAACCCCGAAAAATCTGTGCCAAAGTCGGGGGTTGTCTTATACGCCGGGTACTCCGGAGCCAGGGGCCGCCCAGAGACCACCACCCCCAGCGGGGGGGGGGGGGGGGGGTTTGAGGTGGAGGAGGACCAACTGAGCGGCGGGGAAAGCCATCCACAGCCGCCGCTGCGAGGCCTCCAGAGCCAGGGGCTGCCCAGAGACCACCACCCCCAGTCTTGCGGTGGCAGCAGTGGATGGCTCACCCCCTGGCTGGGGGTGCTGGTCTCCGGGCGGCCCCTGGCTCCGGAGGCCTCGCAGCGGCGGCGGTGGATGGCTTTCCCCGCTGCTCAGCTGGTCCTCCTCCTCACCCCCCCGGTTGGGGGTGGTGGTGAGGAGGAGGAGGACCAGCTGAGCGGCGGGGAAAACCATCCACCACAGCCGCGCTCTCCCCACCCCATCCACCGGCGGAGAGATAAAGGGAGCCATCCCCGGGCCAGGAGGCTCTGAAGACGTCGGCGTTGGAAGAGGGGTAGTTGTATACGGTGAGTATAAGACTAATTTTTTTTAACTTGAAAAGTTGGGGGTCGTCTTATACGCCCAGTCGCCTTATATGCCGGAAAATGCGGTAACTTATATTTTAATGTGGGCTTTCTTGGATCAAGTCCACTTTGTCAGACATGGGACTTCTATATATATACAGATATATTGAAGTTAGTCGGTAGAAAGCACCACTTTACCCACCTCTGTATTTATATAGTGCGTTCCAGAGAAACTGAGCCGCCACCACTGGCTTCTCGACAAAAATAGTTTCCCCTTTCTGGATAGTTCTGGTGGCGAAAAGTCCTTTTCCCTTTAAATGGAGAAGAAAGAAGGGCAGTTAATAGAAGTCTATTTGCCAGCAGGAAGATGGAGAAAGATAAGAACAGAACTAGAAATAATTCCTCATCCGGAACGAGTTTAAAAATGTCCCTAGGTAGAGATGATTGATTTGCCAGGTGGGGTCAGGAACTGCAACCCCCAAAATCTCTGATTTTAATTATGAGGTTCAAATGTATCTTTGTTTCTCATATACTATATTAGTAATTTCGTGTCATAAATTGTTTGGCTGAAAAGGAAGAAAGCCATTATTTTGGCGCTCAACAAACATCCTACATTCCGTTCAGAAGAACTCCACTCAGGGGATGCCCAAAAATGAGGCTCCTTTCATGTCCCCCAAGATCTTTTCCTACCGAAGTGGTCCCTATTGATCTACTTGCAATTTCTTGCTTTCAAACTGCTACGGTAGGTTGGCAGGAGAGCTGGGACAGGCGACGGGCACTCAAACCGTCCTGCAGTACTCTTCTCGCACGGGATCTGCAGTATTTGGGTTTCGAACTGCCGACCTGCTGGCCTTCCAGCTAAATAAACATATTGTTACATTTTATTTTATTTTTTGCCGCAAACTGTTCTATCTTTTTCCTGGACTTTTACCGTTTGGCCTTTTTGTTTTTTTATTCTTCCAGCTAACAAGGAGAGCTTCTTAACCCCCTGAGCCAACAGAGCCCAATTATTCTATGATCCTAAGAACAGTCAGCAAGAGTATTGGAGAGGGGGGATCTCACAGTAATAATAATAATAATAATAATAATAATAATAATAATAATAATAATAATAATAATAATAATAATAATAATAATAATAATAATAATAATAAGAAGAAGAAGAAGAAGAAGAAGAAGAAGAAGAAGAAGAAGAAGAAGAAGAAGAAGAAAGATAGATAGATAGATAGATAGATAGATAGATAGATAGATAGATAGATAGATAGATAGTTAAATTTTTATTGTCATTGCCCTGCACAGAACAAGATTGGGGATGATGATGATAATGATAATAATGATGATGACGACAAAGACGGCCTCTCCCCTTTTTTTGTTCCAGATGTTCTCTGTTTTTGTTCCAGGCTTCTCTGTATTCCAGATATATTGGAGACATGAAAGGCGCCTCATTTGGGCAGTATTATTATTATTATTATTATTATTATTATTATTATTATTATTATTATTATTATTATTATTATTAATTTACTACGTTTTTATACTTTATCACTAACTGGCAGCCCCACCACAAGGGTCATCTGGATCGAAAGAGAGAGGACACCTGGAACTGAAAAAGAGAGAACATCTGGGACAAAAAAAGGGGGGAAAGGACATGTGGACTAAAACAAAACCAGAGAGAACATCTGGAACGGAAAAAAGGGGTGGGAGGCCATCTGGAGCCCAGGGAGAGAACATGTGGAATGCAAAGTGGGCATCCTTTCTGGATCCATCCGGTACCCCATCCAGGGAGGGAGGGAGGGAGGGGTGGGCGTGGGGGGGGGGGGGTCGCCTCTTCCTCTTCTTCTTCCTCCTCCTCCTCCTCCTCCCGCGGCTTGGCTGCTGCTGGCGCGTCCTTTGCGCCCTCCTCGTGGCGGGCAGGTGTGGCGCCTTGGCTGGGGAGGGGGGTGCCGCGGGACCTAGGTGCGCCTCCGTGGGTGGGGGCGTCTCCGGGCTAGGAGGTTGGAGGGTGTGGGTGTGTGTACCACCGAGGGTGTCCCCCACCTGCTTACCTGCCCGCTCCCTCAATCCCTCCCTCCCTCCCCCCCACCTGGGGGCGCCCGCCGTGGTCTCTCTCTCTTTCTCTCTCTCTCTCTCACCTTGGCGCCGCCGATGTAGCGCACCTCCAGGGCGGCGCCCGGGCGCGGGCAGCTGCAGAAGGCGAAGGCGTCCCCGCCGGTGGCAGCAGGGGGAGCCGCCATCTTAGCCGGAGCCGCCCCAGGAGGAGGAGGAGGAGGAGGAGGAACCGGCGGCACAGCTGCAGAACCTCCTCTTTGGGGTGGGGTTAAGGGGGGGGATACTAGGGGGGGGGGGGCTTTCCAAGGAAGTCAGGACAGGCTCAGACACGGGGGGTGGGGGGGTGGGTCGCTTGGCTTCTTCTCAAACCATTTGGAAATTATTCCAGGAGCCCTGGTGGCGCAGCAGGGGCTAAGTGGGTGGCCGACTGGCTGGCCCTCCTTGCAACCCGAAGGGTGTGAGTTCGATCCCTGACACTGACCAGCGCTCAAGGCCGACTGGCCAGGGCTGAAGGTTCCATCCTCCTTCCCAGGCTGGTTAGGATGAGGACCCAGCCATGATGGGGGCAAAAAATTGCCTTGTGGAACCGCTCCCAGAGAGTGCACTAAGAGCGCTTGGGGGTGGTATAGAAGAAGGGTCATGGCTTTACTTTTGGCTTTGCTTCAACTCATAAGAACATGAGAACAGCCTTGCTGGAACAGAGGCCACAGGAGCCCATCATCCAGTCCAGCATTCTGTCTCCCACAGACAGTGGCTCACCATGTGCTTCAGGGTATTCTTCCCAAGGAGATGCCTTCACCTGCTTAGGATTCCTGCCTGGAAATGGCATTGAGAGATATCCTGCCTATCTCTCCAACCCGGAGGTTGTCCTTAAATATCCATAATTATAGCAAGAAAAGCAAGGAACGAGGGGCAGCAGCAGAGAATTGCCTCAAATGCCAGAAGAACATAAGAGCAGCCTTGCTGGAAGAGGCCACAGGAGCCCATGATCCAGTCCAGCATTCTGTCTCACACAGTGGCTCACCATGTGCTTCAGGGTATTCTTCCCAAGCAGATAGATGCCTTCACCTGCTTAGGATTCCTGCCTGGAAATGGCATTGAGAGATATCCTGCCTATCTTTCCAACCCAGCGGAGGTTGTCCTTAGGTATCCATTATAATTATAGCCATTGATACACTTGTCCTCCATGAACTTGTCTAATCCTTTCTTAAAGCTGTCAAGACTGACTGCTGTCACCACTTCTTCTGGCAGGGAGTTCCATAGACCAGTAATCCTCTGGGTGAAAAAGTACTTTCTCTTATTTGTTTGAGAACTAGTACCCAAAAGTTTCATGGAGTGTCCCCTAGTTCTAGTGTTGTGCGATAGGGAAAACAGTTTTTCCTTATCTACTTTGTCCACACCGTGCATGATTTTATAAACTTCAACCAGGTCACACCATCGTTCAAGAGTGAAGAGGCCCAACCTGTGGCCTGTTCCAGCAAGGCTGTTCTTATGTTCTAGCCGTTGCAGCCTCCGATGGTAAGGAAGGTGTTGCAGTCCCCTCATCATTCTGGTTGCCCTCCTCTGCACTTTTTCCAGCTCCATAATATCCTTCTGGAGGTATGGCGACCAGAACTGTGCGCAGTATTCCAGATGGGCCTCACCATAGATTTATAAAGAGGCAAAATGACACTTGCTGATTTATTTTCGTACAGGTGAAACTCGGGAAAATTAGAGTATCGTGGAAATGTAGGAATGCATTAGATTAACCTGAGCAGATTCATATATTAAACACATTATTTAATATTTAGGGTTCCAAGCTGGAGTGAGTTTTGAAGACACGCTCTCAGACTCAACCAAGCAACAGGGCAGAATCCTTAAACTGATTAATCTAAGTAACCTTTTATCTCCTAAATTTTCCGAAAAGTCACCTGTGGCTCAGGTTAACCTAATACCTAATTATTTTCTAATACGTAACTCTTTCTGGTTAGAGATTTCTTCCTGGAACTTTGGCCAAGGAAATCCTCTTTGTCAACATCCTTGGTTTGATTACATTTGTTAGTAGGCACGTAACAAACAGGAATCTGAGTTAGCCATTTTAGTTTAGAAATGCTATTTTCTGCTTATAAAATCGGATGGGAAATAAACTGACAACAAGCCATTTATCCTGATTCCTGAAGTCTCTCATTCCTTCTCTCCGTTGTGCAAGGCCATAGCAACATCCAGTAGTGCAACTTAAAAGGTGAAACAAATATATGAGATGGACTCATTACATGCAATGCAAGATGGTTCAAGCCTTACCTTGTTATAATATTGATGCTTATGGCTTACAGCTTATGAAAACCCCAACCCCCCCCCCCCCCCAATCACATGTACCCCATAATCATCACATAATCTCATGTACGCTGTACACCATGTTCATCACAATTATAACAAATTAAGGCATGACATCTCTCGCTTTGCATGTAGTGAGTCTATCTCATATATTTGTTTCACCTTTTAAGTGAAATAAATGGACATTTGCACGATATTCTAATTTTCCGAGTTTCACCTGTATTAGTGGAGCCAATCGTTCTGGGAAAGGCTGGGTTTGCACGAAAGAGGGGAAAAGCAGACGTGAGAGGGACAGACTGCCTAAAGGAAGCCACAGGTTTGGGCTTGGCTTGCAAATTTTCTAAAGGACAGCTGCCCACCCCCACAACCTTTTCAATGGAAAACTGGCCATCCCCATCACCTTCATGTCCATCGGGAATTTATTCAAGAGAAAGAGGCTTATTCTGTGCAGAGTTAGGAGATGCGACCCCACAGAATTGATGCTCACTGCTTGCAAAGAATGAAGGCATTCTTAAATTTGCTTGTAGAGTTGTGACTGAGGTGCCTTACTGGTTAAAGTCCTGGAGTTGATGACTGGAAGGTCAGCAGTTCAAGACCTGAGTGCTGCATGATGAAGTGAGCTCCCATTGTCTGTTCCAGCTCCTGCCAACCTAGCAGTTGGAAAGCAAGAAATTGCAAGTAGATAAACAGGGACCACTTCAGTGGGAAGGTAAACAGCATTCTGTGCACTCCAATGTCTAGTCATGCCTGCCATGTGTCCACGGAATCGTCTGCAGAGACAGACAGCGCTGTCTCTTTGGGTATAAACAGGGATGAGCACTGAACCCTAGAGTCAGATACGACTGGCTTTCAAGCAAGGGCGACCTTTACCTAGAGTTGTGAGGTGCAATTGGTTTCAAAAGGAGGACGGCAACTTCCCTCTGGGGGGGCAGCACTCCGAAATGTGAGAGTGAATCTCTAGTGCCAGGGTGTGCAAAGCACCAAAGGGCCACAGAAACTGCCAAATGTGCAAAAACAAGCCCGTGACTCCCAATTTTCGGCACCGATTTGCGCCATTTCCTCCCCGCAGCTGCCAAAACCCCGGAATTGGCAGCGGTGGGGAAAGAGGTACTGCGCATCCCTTCTGCGCAGATCGCCTTCTACGCATGTGTAGAAGGATTTTACGCTTGCGTAGAACCCTTCTACACTTGCATTGAACCCTTTTACGCATGCATAGAAGGCGATCTGCACAGAAGGGGATCGTAGAAGCAAGCGTAAAAGCCTTCTACGAATGTGTAGAAGACGATCTGCGCAGAACCATTCTGCACAGGTCCCGTATTTTCCGGAGCCGCGGTTGAAAGGTATGGACCATAATGACTAGCTGTGGCTAGAATGGCACTTCTAGTTATGACACAGGAATTTGGAGCATTAAAATGTGTAGGAAGGCTGAGAACTGGAAGGTAAGATTAGTAGCTCTAAAGGCCCAGGGAAAAGATCTCAAAGGATCCCAGGTCCCTTGCCTTTGCCACTAGTGAGTAAAGGAAGAGCAGTGGAAACAAGCCCACTAGGATAATTTTTGGAAGGAGCTGCTACACCTGTCACTGGGATTTTCTGTATTTCATTCAATGAAAGAGGAAAGGCAGCAGGGGACTGAAAATACCCTTTGGCATTGGTGGCGAACCTATGGCACATGTGCCAGAGGGGACATTCAGAGCCCTCTCTGTGGACACGCATGCTATTGCCCCAGCACAGAGTTTTCCCTGCCCCCTGCCCAGCAGCCCAATAGGAATGCTTCCTCCCTCTCCCCAGTACAGAGTTCATCCCGCCCCTCTGCCCAGCAGCCCAATGGGAGTGCTTCCTCCTTCCCCTGAGTGGGGTAAGGCGGGTGGCTCACATGCGGCATGCAGGTGTGGCGCAGACGGCAGCCTGTTGAGTCTGTGGCAAAAGTGAGTTTTTTCTAAACTAAAACCTCAGTATTCAGGTTAAATTGCTGTGTTGGCTGTTTGCGATAAATACCATAAGTGGGTTTTGGGTTGCAGTTTGGGACCTCGGACTCTAAAAGGTTCACCATCACTGCCCTAGTGGGATTTTGTACACCGGCAGCAACAGGATGTGAGAAGGTGGCACCCACAATGAAAAAGGAGGTTATTTTTTCCACACCACTGTCAAATCACAGTGGACAGGCAGCATTGTTGCCCCAAGGACGCAGGATACACAAACCTGTTCATGCAGATTCACAGAGACTTGGGCTTCCGGGCATTGAAGTCCAAGAACACCTGGAGTGCCAAGATTCACCATCATGGGTTTAGGCCAATAATCCCTTCCCAACAAAACACCCCCTTCCCTCTTATCTGAGCATCCTTTCATCCATTCTTGAAACAGCTTTATTGCCCCCCATCTGCCTCTTGCCCAGGGCGAGGGGGTCGTTACTTTTGTGGGGCAAGGCAGGCCAAAAAACTTAAGTAATGGGTGACTGACATGCTCTGCAGAAAGGGGGAGGAAAAAAAAGACAGAATACGGTTGGCCTATAGCCATGATGGCGAACCTTGGCTCTCCAGATGTTCTTGGGACTTCAATTCCCAGAAGCCCAAGCATCGTGTGAATCCACACGAATGTGTTTGCTGCAATTAATCCAGCCCGCGCTGCCCTCGTCGCTCCTGGAAGCGGAAGTAAAACACGCCTGTACGGAGGAAGCGTTAACCTGGAAGAGTCTTAACCGTACGGGCGCGTTTTACTTCTGCTTCCAGGAGCGACGAGGGCGGCACGGGTTGGATGAATCGCAGCGAACCCATTTGTGTGGATTCATGAGTACTTGAGCTTCTGGGAATTGAAGTCCAAGAACATTTGGAGTGCCAAGGTTTGCCATCACAGGCTTATAGCAATGATGGCGAACCTTGTCACTCCTGAACTTCAATTCCCAGAATCCCTGATCAGTAGGAGTGCTGACTTGGGCTTCTGGGATTTGAAGTCCAAAAACACATGGAGTGCCAAGGTGCGTCATCACTGACCTGTAGGGTTGTCAAGGGGCGCCCCATAAATTAACTGGGAATTAGGATGGAAGGAAGCAGGGCCGTCATCAGAAATTTCTGGGCCCCATACTGAGCAATCCTATTGCACCCCACCACCACACACACACATATAGTAATGTCACAGTTATGGCTGGCGGCGGCAGGGCGCCTGTCAGCTCCTTGACCTATACGGCAGTACTGCCCTGATGGCAGCCCAGGAAGGAAGACCAAGAGTGTACTGGGAGCTATGGGAGAAATGCGAGAAGACGAAGCACGGGTCTTATTTACACAGTACCGTTTATATATCTGTTTAATCTCATTTAGCTGTCATGGCTCCATTTTATAGCTCCTGGCATTTGAGGTTGGGCCGCCACAGGACGTTGCTGAACGAAGCCATGGCTGATGAAGGAATGAGACTCATGCAGCTATAAGCAAGCAGCGTTGAGACAGTCAAAGGAGTGAAGGAGGCAAGCAGACAGTAGGCAAACTCTGTCACCTTTATCACGTATGATTCCCCATTGAGGAAGCTGCCTTTGCGCAGTTAGTGCATAACCACAAACACTGGGTCCAAACGCAGGGGAGGGAACTAGGCATCCTTGCTGTGAGGAATTTCATTCCTGCACAGTGGATGGATGTAGGTGCGCCACCGCCTCTGATGTCAGGCCATCTGCTCACATGGGACTGAAGGCTCTCATGAGACCCCTGGGTTCAGTTCACACCCCAAACCCGCCATCACACCCGGGAGTCCTGCAAGGAGGCTTACGAGGGGTTACTTCTTCCCAAGCTGAGCCTTGGCGTGGCTGATCTTGGCAGCCACAGTAGCATCGGTGCATTTCGACAGGACAAGGTTCATCTCGCCATCGTTCTTGCGTTCGATGGCAGCGTCCGCCGCTTGGTTCAGGTCCCTGCCGAGGAAACAGGGCAAGGGAAAGGGAAATGAACATACAGGCAGGAGCAGGGGAAATGGCATTTCACACTTTATGGATTGCATCGCTGCAGCACTCAGTCAATCTTTATGATGGTCCAAGACCAAAAATAACAAAAGATGAAATATATCAAAGTTAAAAGGAGGGTACATACCGGTAAAACCCCTACTTATGGGAAAAAAAGTCTATTCCGTAGGCTTTTGCTTAAATCATTTTTTTAGGTAACTCGAAGCAAACCCATAGAAAAAAGAATATGTAACTCGAAGCAAACCCATAGGAAAAAGAATATGTAACTCGAAGCAAACCCATGGGAAAAAGAATATGTAACTCGAAGCAAACCCATAGGAAAAAGAATATGTAATTCGAAGCAAACCCATAGGAAAAAGAATATGTAACTCGAAGCAAACCCATGGGAAAAAGAATATGTAACTCAAAGCAAACCCATGGGAAAAAGAATATGTAATTCGAAGCAAACCCATAGGAAAAAGAATATATAACTCGAAGCAAACCCATAGGAAAAAGAATATGTAACTCGAAGCAAACCCATAGGAAAAAGAATATGTAACTCGAAGCAAACCCATGGGAAAAAGAATATGTAACTCGAAGCAAACCCATAGGAAAAAGAATATGTAATTCGAAGCAAACCCATAGGAAAAAGAATATGTAACTCGAAGCAAACCCATGGGAAAAAGAATATGTAACTCAAAGCAAACCCATGGGAAAAAGAATATGTAATTCGAAGCAAACCCATAGGAAAAAGAATATGTAACTCGAAGCAAACCCATGGGAAAAAGAATATGTAATTCGAAGCAAACCCATAGGAAAAAGAATATGTAACTCGAAGCAAACCCATAGGAAAAAGAATATGTAACTCGAAGCAAACCCATAGGAAAAAGAATATGTAATTCGAAGCAAACCCATAGGAAAAAGAATATGTAACTCGAAGCAAACCCATGGGAAAAAGAATATGTAACTCAAAGCAAACCCATGGGAAAAAGAATATGTAATTCGAAGCAAACCCATAGGAAAAAGAATATGTAACTCGAAGCAAACCCATGGGAAAAAGAATATGTAATTCGAAGCAAACCCATAGGAAAAAGAATATGTAACTCGAAGCAAACCCATAGGAAAAAGAATATGTAACTCAAAGCAAACCCATAGGAAAAAGAATATGTAACTCGAAGCAAACCCATAGGAAAAAGAATATGTAACTCGAAGCAAACCCATGGGAAAAAGAATATGTAACTCAAAGCAAACACATGGGAAAAAGAATATGTAATTCGAAGCAAACCCATAGGAAAAAGAATATGTAACTCGAAGCAAACCCATAGGAAAAAGAATATGTAACTCGAAGCAAACCCATAGGAAAAAGAATATGTAACTCGAAGCAAACCCATGGGAAAAAGAATATGTAACTCGAAGCAAACCCATAGGAAAAAGAATATGTAATTCGAAGCAAACCCATAGGAAAACGAATATGTAACTCGAAGCAAACCCATGGGAAAAAGAATATGTAACTCAAAGCAAACCCATGGGAAAAAGAATATGTAATTCGAAGCAAACCCATAGGAAAAAGAATATGTAACTCGAAGCAAACCCATGGGAAAAAGAATATGTAATTCGAAGCAAACCCATAGGAAAAAGAATATGTAACTCGAAGCAAACCCATAGGAAAAAGAATATGTAACTCGAAGCAAACCCATAGGAAAAAGAATATGTAATTCGAAGCAAACCCATAGGAAAAAGAATATGTAACTCGAAGCAAACCCATGGGAAAAAGAATATGTAACTCAAAGCAAACCCATGGGAAAAAGAATATGTAATTCGAAGCAAACCCATAGGAAAAAGAATATGTAACTCGAAGCAAACCCATGGGAAAAAGAATATGTAACTCGAAGCAAACCCATAGGAAAAAGAATATGTAACTCGAAGCAAACCCATAGGAAAAAGAATATGTAACTCAAAGCAAACCCATGGGAAAAAGAATATGTAACTCGAAGCAAACCCATAGGAAAAAGAATATGTAACTCGAAGCAAACCCATGGGAAAAAGAATATGTAATTCGAAGCAAACCCATAGGAAAAAGAATATGTAACTCGAAGCAAACCCATAGGAAAAAGAATATGTAACTCGAAGCAAACCCATAGGAAATCGTGTAAATCGGGACGTGGTTTTAGCACAAAATCATCATGTAAGTCGAATTTTATGTAACTCGAGGCATATGTACGTCGGGGTTTTACTGTACTTAAAATATATTTTAAAAAGGATCGTTTCTAATCAGTTAAATAGTAGTAAAATTACTTTTTAAGATTAATAGTGTTACAACTATTTCTAAGCCTGTGACATAGCGCTAGCGGTTTGTTTAGCTGAAGGACCTGCCAAGCTTGTTCTTCTGACCTTACATGCTGCAGTGCAGAACCTGGCAACGTTGTCGGTGAAGGAGGGCCCTTTCATCGCATGGTTTCTCTTCAGATGGCATAAATCTTTTGCTGCAGTACTCTTTCCCGAGCCAAGAAGTCTTAAATCAGCTAACCTTAAGAGCCGGGACTGAGACAATGCTGCCCACTGTAGAGCAATCTTTTCTCCTCCCCCCCCCCTTCAGAATAATTTTCTTGCGTTTTGGGTGATGCGCACACCTGATGTGCAAAACAGGTGGGTCTGCCTCCTGGCTAATACTTTCCGAATTCATGATTGCGCTGTGGCAGGCAACCGCTCCACAAAGACTGCCACTATTCCACACTGTCGTTTAAGGTTCCTAATTAAAAGGCGGTGCATGAGTGAAATCCAAATGCATAGTTGGATAATGACTTTGGGCACCAAATTTAAGGAAAGGGGGAGGGGGAGAGTAAAGTGCAAAGGCAAAGAGAACGACGAAGTTTCAGGTCCTTTGGAACTCTTTTGTCACATAACGTGAAGGTGGAGAGATGGGAATCCGAAAAATGCAAAATGCATGTCAGTCCAGTATTCTGGTTCTACTTGGGAGAAGGGACCCACTTAGGTTCCCAAAGGGAGACGGCAAGTTTAAAGAGGGTGGGTCTTGCTTCAGTAGATACAGAATGTGATTCGGAGGCAGGGGAGCCACTTTTACACCCACCAGAGTTACCAGATGGCATTTTATTCTATCTGTCTCTGTCTGTCTATCCTATCCATCCACCCACCTATCACTCCACCCACCCACAGTTGTTCTCCAAATCTGCTGGTTTTTGTGGTTTGGGTTGATAGTTGTGGTGTGTCAGTTTGTCATTTGGTGCCCAGCCTTTTGGGGACAAAAGCCCCTCTTTTGGGGACTTCAGTAGCCCAGTCCTCAGCCGAAAGAAACCTCTGGAGCCTCACTAGCTTGGCAAAATCTGTGACAGTTTATGCTCTGCTACATATATACAGGTAAGATAAGATAAATCTTTATTGTCATTGTCCCCTTGCAGGAACAACGAAATTGTTCGGTTGCTATATATCAACTGGAATAAGGCATACCCCTTAATTTAAAACAGCTACAGAAACACCAATTAAGATAGTACCATACAGTACAATTTCAAAACTCGGAAAATTAGAATATCATGCAAATGTTCATTCAGTTCAGTAATGCAACTTAAAAGGTGAAACAAATATATGAGATAGACTCATTGCATGCAAAGCGAGATAGTTCAAGCCTTACTTTGTTATAATATTGATGCTTATGGCTTACTGCTTATGAAAACCCCAACCCCACCAATCTCATGTACCCCATAATCATCACATAATCTTATGTACGCTGTACAGGACATCACAATTATAAAGAATAAAGGCATGGCATCTCTTGCTTTGCATGTAGTGAGTCGATCTCATATATTTGTTTCACCTGTTAAGTGAAATGAATTGACATTTGCACGATATTCTAATTTTCCAAGTTTCACCTGTATGAGCCCTGGTGGTGCAGTGGTTAAAACTGCTGTACTGCAGCCAAAAATGTTGAGTTTGATCCCAACTGGGTTCAAGGTTGACTCAGCCTCTTCCATCCTTTCAAGGTTGGTAAAATGAGTTCCCAGCAGGTTGAGGACAAAATGCTATTTAACCATAAATGAACCATCTAGGTCTGTGATGGCGAACCTTGGCACTCCAGATGTTCTTGGACTTCAATTCCCAGAAGCTCAAGCCCCCATGAATCCACACAAAGGGGTTTACTGCGATTCATCTGGCCCACGTGGCCCTCGTCGCTCCCTGAAGCGGAAGTAAAATGCACCCATATGGAGGAAGGGTTAACTCGGAAGAGCCTTAACCGTATGAGCACGTTTTACTTCCGCTTCAAGGAGCAACAAGGGCAGCGCAGGCCGGATGAATCGCAGCAAACCCATTCGTGTAGATTCATGGGGGCTTGGGCTTCCGGGAATTGAAGTCCAAGAACATCTGGAGTGCCAAGGTTCACCATCGCAGACCTCGCAAGTGCACTAAGTGCTACGGGGGCTGTATATAAGTGTAATTGCAGTTTGTGGGTTTAGGGCAGAGATAACTTTTCGGGCCGTGAGCCGGTCTCATGGTTCAGTGGGCCGGTCACGTGGCTCCTCCCACTGAAAGCAGAAGTAAAAGGCGCCTTGCAATTTATTTTGCAACTAAATGAGATAAGATTTTAAGCTGCCATTTACTCTGCTTAAACCAGGGGTTATAGTTTGGGCACTCCCGGCTTAGTGGGAAACTCATTAGCCAAGGGTGGGATGGGACCCTCTGGGATGTCAAGGCTGGACACAGGGGCTGCAGACAGATTTGCGACATGCATTTCTCTCGCAACTCTCCCTCCTTTTGCCAACTTACTACCCGGAAGGCTCCTGATTTCAGAAGCTAAGCTGGGTTGGCCTTGGTTTGGACCAGGAGGGGAGACGGCTGAAGCCAGAGTTACAGGTCTCGGGCAGCTGTCACGGGGACTTACCCCACCAGAAGGAAAGCCTTCACCTTCTGCTCAGGAGCCACGCGGGAGGCAAACTTCTTGGCCTCGTGGCGGTTGTGGTGCTTCATGCAGATCTCGACAAAGGGCTGCAAGAGAGAAGAAGAGCACAAAGAGGCCACGTCACAAGGCCAGCCACACTAGCAGCCCTTTTGCAGGCAAGTGAAAAGCCACGGGATGTCTACTTGAGAAGATAGATGGCAGACCGCCATGGTCATCTCACCCAACGTAGACCTATTTGCAGAGAGAGAGGTGTGTGTTTCAAACATTGTACTTAAGTCCACTGGCTCAGATCCAGAGCAAAACCAAATTAGAAGATGAAGGAGCTCACTGGACAAGGAACGTCATGTAAAGGAGGCAATGGCTGAGGAACTCAACCTCCCCGACGTCACTTCTTCTTTCGTGTCCCGAGCAAACCCTGGACTGCCAAAATGAAGCCATCTTCTTCAACTTGGTCACTGGCCAAACCTAAGTCCACATCAGTGCATGTTTCTGGCAGTAAACGGCAGGCTAGTAAAAGAGCCATTGGATTCTGTATCTCTCCACATTCACACGGCGTGTTCTTGCGCGCCAGCAGCCCCCACTTGAACATGTTGGTCTTGCATTTAGTGACTCCAACCCTCAGCCTATTCAGGGTCCTCCACATCACTTAGAATGGGGGCTGCTGGCAGATCACAATGTGCTGTGTGAATGTGGAGTAGCACAGAATCCAGATCATTCACTGGTCCCAACAGCTTCGCGGGGTGGCCATTTTGTTTCTTGAATGCCCTTGGAGCGGGGGCACATGAAATGGCGCTGTGAGCCGGATCTGGACCACAGGCCTTAGGTTGGGAACCCCTGGTTTAAAGTGTGATCTGCACATGAAAGAAGTGGTGGTATGCCTCTCCCCGGAGCCCATACCACCGGCCCGGGGATGGGAGGCAGGTGCGGATTACAGCTTGTCTTTTCAACATTACAGCTTGTCTTTTCATTGACACGTTTATTGACACATCTCAAGGCATGAGATGCAGGTCTAAATACATACAGTATGTAGGTTAGGTAAAGGTCGCCCTAGCTCGAAAGCTAGTTGTATCCGACTCTAGGGTTCAGTGCTCATCTCTGTTTACAGCCAAAGAGCCAGCGCGGTCTGAGTCCGCAGACGTTTCCGTGGTCATGTGGCAGGCATGCCTCGACAGTGGAGTGTACGGAACGCTGTTTACCTCCCCATTGAAGTGGTCCCTATTTATTTACTTGCAATTTCTTGCTTTCAAACTGCTAGGTTGGCAGGAGCTGGGGCAGAGACGGGAGCTCACTCCGTCGTGCAGTACTCGGGTATTGAACTCCAACCTTTCAGTCTTCAAGTTCAGCGTGTTTACCACTTGAGCCAACGCAGTCCCATACAGTATGTACAGACACGCCAAGAGTGTGTTCGCAATGGAAGGTGCAATCGCAACACAAGGCCAGGAAGCCGAGACTTTCTTCCACCCTTACCAGGTACCCAATGGGGGACTTCTTTGATTTGGAGAACTTCTCCATCTCATCCCAGTCTCCTTGTTCTGCCAAGGCGTTGATCTTCAGCCACCAAAATCTGTCAAGGCAAGAAACGCAGCAGCATCACAAAACTGTCCCTTCCCAGTTGGGAACATTCTAGACCTGTGATGGCGAACCTTGGCACTCCAGATGTTCTTGGACTTCAATTCCCAGAAGCCCAAGCCCCCATGAATCCACAAGAATGGGTTTGCTGTGATTCATCCGGCCCATGCTGCCCTCGTCGCTCCTGGAAGCGGAAGTAAAATGTGCCCATACGGAGGAAGGGTTAACCCGGAAGAGCCTTAACCGTACGGGCACGTTTTACTTCCGCTTCCAGGAGTGACGAGGGTGGCGCAGGCCGGATGAATCGCAGTAAACCCATTCATGTGGATTCACAAGGGCTTCTGGGAATTGAAGTCCAAGAACATCTGGAGTACCAAGGTTCGCCATCACGGGTCAAGACAATCGGATGGCGGGGTGGTGATCAAAGACCTTCCCCATCATGTTTACTTCTGCCCACGCCTGAGTTTGAGAAGTTCTACCAGCACATCTGGGCAAGGTGTTCACTCAGCACACCCTCCCCGCCTACCTGCCTGCCAGGTCCACCCACTGACCGTTTGTCGGGGATTTTAAAGTCACGGTAGAGCTGCTCCGCTCGCTTGTGGTTGCCATCCAAGATGAGGGTGTAGACGGTGTCGTGGAGGGAGCAGTCCAGGTATGGCTTGTCCACCTCGTCCTGCAAGCGGCGCTGGATCCGGAGCAGCTTGATCTGGTCTTCTGTGGCCTGGCAAGGGAAAAAGAGAGAGAAAATATTGCCGGTAGGTCGACAATCAGGCAGCCTTTGGAGACAGGATTAATCATGGTGGGGGGGGCAGCAGTGGATTTGGGGGGGGGGGGGGCGACTAGAAAGGACCGTTTGTCCACCTTTCATAGGATAATCCTGGATATTTTATGTTGAGTATTCTAGTGCAACCCCAGCACGCAGTGATCCGAGAGACAGGAAAGACTAGCCTAACCTAAAGAAAGCTGTTTTGCATTGTTTGTCTGTAATTACAAACGTTATTTCCCGCCTCGGAGAACATCCTGACCCTATTTGCATGTGTTAATGCCTTTGTTTTTCTCTGGCCTTATCTCTTTTGCTTTCTGCCTTTTGAGCTCCTTCATCTTCCAGGCCACATGGCTGGAAGAAAGACTTTACTTCTTTCTAAACCAACTTCATCAAGACCCCTAAGCACATGTATCTTCAGACCATATTTTGTGAGTAAATGCTATTTTTCTTTCTCTCAAGTATCTACTCCAAGTGTGTTTATTAACTGGACTAAAAAAAAGTGAACTAAGAGGCTTGCATTTGAACATAAAATTGCCTAAAACCCGCCTCACTTTATCTGCTACAAATAATTTAACACTTTCAAAGCAGGGCTCGCAACAGTTCCTTCTTCAGCTATGTCAGCTAGGGGATTCTGGGAGATGTAGTCCAGAATAGGAGTGCTTCCAAGCTGTACAATTTGGTATGTGTTTGCAGCAGAGGATATTCAGCAGAGGGAAAGATAGATGGGTGGGTCAATGGATGGATGGATACTTCTTGGTCATACCTTGGCTGCAAACTCATTCTTGGCTTTGTAATATTCATCCACTGCATTCTGCAGGCTGGACACCCGCCCTTCGATCTGCTGAGAAAGGAAAGACATTCCCGCCTGTTTAATCTCACCTTGGAAGAACTGGGTTAGTTGCTATTTGCCCAAGCTCAATACTTGGTGCATGTGCTGAGAAGCTGGTGTTTTTCAGAACCAGAAAACAAAAGACTGTTTGGATGCCGTGTTTCTGAGCTTGTGCAATACAAACATGGAGTAAATGCAGCCCTCGCTCTCTGCCATCCTAGGTTGAGACACAGCCATTCTGCCAGCCTCTCTAGCCACCACACCGCCACACCCTTCCTTGCCATTTGCCAAGAAGGCCCACCTTCTCACTGGCATAGCTGGAGCGCACGTGGAAGTTTCCAAGCTCCTGGTGATCATCGTCTTGGTTGTAGAGGTCCTTGAGGGTGTCCAGCTCCTGGTGCTTGCAGAACTAGGGGGAGACCAAAGCAACGGTCATCATCAGGAGAGGAAGAATTTGTGGGCAAAGTGGCTTCTACCTGGGATGGTGGGGAATGTGCCAAACGTGGCGAGAAACCGTTTCAGCACTTTAAAGAGCCCCGAGGAAGAAAAAACGCGAGGCTTCCCAATTCAAGGGCTCCAGAGCAATCACTGGCATTACCAACCACTGGATACGATCTTTCCAATACTGTATTTACTTAATCAATTTATTTTGTATTCTATTGATCTATATAAAAACTCCCAGCAGGAGTAACATCGGCCTTAAGGCTGAAGTCTCAAGGAAGGTGGAGAGAAAGAGAGAGGGAAAGAAAGAACATAAGAAGAGCCTTGCTGGATTACAGGCCACAGGAGCCCATCATCCAGTCCAGCCTTCTGTCTCACACAGTGGCTCACCATTGGCTTCAGGGGATTCTTCCCAAGCAGATGCCTTCACCTGCTTAGGATTCCCTGGAAATGGCATTGAGAGATATCCTGCCTCTCTCTCCAACCCGGAGGTTGTCCTTAGGTATCCATTATAATTATAGCCATGGATACCCTTGTCCTCCATGAACTTGTCTAATCCTTTCTTAAAGAAAGAAAAAAAGAAAGAAAGAATGTATAGCTAGGAATTGGAAAAATGATATAGTTTTGAAAATAGAAGATTGGTACAAGGAGATGTGGGATCTTGCACGGAATGATAAATTAACATGGGAAATGAATAAGAAAAAGGGTATTGTTAAAGAAAATAGATTTTGGAAAATTTGGCAAGCGTTTGTGGATTATTTGTTGAAAGGAGAGGAGAAGAATAGACCAGTACCGGGGCAAATGAGTTTTTGGAAATGAAATAATTGAGACACTCCATTTTCTCCAGGGCAATGTAAATAACACTGGGTGTAATGTTTAATAATTATATTTTAGTGTTATTTTTACTGTGACTAAGTAATAGTTCTAAGTGGATGAAGTTAAAAATAAAGGTCGAATAGGTACAGATGGGATAATCATAAGTATATTATTAACGTGTTAAAATTTTGGGAATGTAATTATTGTTGTTTGGATGAATTCGGAAGTTGGTATAGTTTTAAGTCGCAGTTTATATTATGTCTAGTTTTTTATATTTTTACTTTTTCTTATTTTTTTCTCTTTTTTTCTTTAATGTTATGTATAACGTATTTGTGAGTTGATGTTTGTTTTTGCATTTAATTGTATTTATGTTTTAAAAATTTCAATAAAAGAAAGAAAGAAAGAAAGAATTGCTTGCTTGCTTGCCTGACTTCTATACCACCCACCTGACACAATGGCTACTCTGGGCTGTTAACATGGATTAAAAACATAAAACATCAAATAATTCAATAAAAACAAAACAGGACAGAACAGGAAAATAATAACAATATACTGGACAATAAACCAACAACAGAAAATCAAAGCAAAGCAATTCCAGTTCTATACCACCCCATAGCACTTAGTGCCCTCTTTGGGCGGTTCAGAGATTAATTAGCATTATTGCCCCTGCACCAGGGCAATGCAGAAATTGTCCCAGCTGCGGCAGACATTTGAAGATACTCGTAAATAAATCGGTAAAAGTTGAAGAGCTATGAATGGAAACTATAATATATACAGATTAAGACTATGAGATGGCCTCAGATTTCTGTCTCCAACAACCTCTACAGGTTCCTCCTCCTCCTCCTCGTCCTGCTAACAGAAAAGTACCGTAACTGCAGATAGTAACGGCTCGGAAGCCAGTCGTATCAGATTCTAAGGTTCACTGCTCATTTCTGTTTACAGCCCAAGAGCCAGCGCTATTTGCAAACATTTCCATGGTCATGCGGCAGGTATGACTAGACACTGGAGCATGTGGAATGCTGTTACTTTCCCTGCCAAAGTGGTCCCTATTTACCTACTTGTAATTTCTTGTTTTTGAACTGCTAGGTTGGCAGGAGCTGGGACAGAATTGGGAGCTCACTCCACCGTGCATCTCGGGTCTTGAACTGCTGGCCTGCCGACCTTCCAACTGTCAAGTTCAGCATCTTAACCACTAAGCCACCGTAGTCCCTTAAGTGCAGATGGTGATGTACAAAGTGATTCAGGTGCAGCTCATCCCCATGCAATGCTTAGAGGAGCCTCATCTTTCACTCTCAAGACACAGCTGTTTATGGCGAGCATCTTCTGCAACCCAATGTGACACTGAACACATCTGCATGCTGAGAGGAGCATGAAGGAAAGCGGCTTCAAGGCTGACATCTCACCTGGCGATAGAGGCTCAGCGCCACAGGTTGGTTCTGCAAGGTCATGAAGAAAGCACCGCGGTTGAGCTCATTCTTCAAGTGCAAGATGACCGTGTACACTGGATGGGACATGGGAGGAACAGGGATTATTGAGCCTGCAACGCCAGGCACTTCCTGCTTGTGGTGGGGAAATGAGGCCACCGCAATGAAGGCATGTCTCCTTCCACATCGCCCTACCTGTTCACAAAGGGCTGCAACAGGTGAGACAGCTTTGCAAACAAAAGGTGGGAAACAACACGAAAGCTTCAGAGATGCAACATCAAAAACAGCAATGGCAGTTACACCTATATGCTGCTTTTTGCAAAATTTACTCAAGTCAGAGCTATGGAAAAGACATTCAAGATGATCAGATCTCCTTTGCTATTTAAGTCAGTCTCGCTTCTGACTGTAAAGCTTACCTCATTTGTTTTGGCCCTAATCCAGGCCTCTCTGTGCGTTCTGTAAAAGGAGTTTATCAAAAGATAAACTCCTTTGGTGAGATGGCCTCAGAATTAGAAACCCCCCCCCAAAAAAAAAAATTTGGAAGAATTAACAGCAAATTTTCCTCTGACTGTTTAAAGCACAATGCGGACAATCACACTGATAGGAAAATGCATGTATCAGCTAGAGAAAAAACTCATCGTCAAAGAAAGGACATATTTTATGACACAGTTTAAATTCAGAGTAAAAATTCTCAGTCCCTTCCTCAATTTTAAGGGAATCTCCAGGTAAAGGTAAAAGTCGCCCTTGCTTGAAAGTCAGTCGTGCCTTCCAGATGTGTCAAGTTTGCAATGGACCAGGGAGATTCTGGATGCAATCCAAGACATCTGGATGGCCCCAATCTGGGACAGGCTTGCTGTTATCATTAGGTAAAGGTTGCCCTTGCTCGAAAGCCGGTCGTATCCAACTCTAGGATTCAGTGCTCATCTCTGTTTCATAGCCAAAAAGCCAGGGCTGTCTGCTTCTGCAGACGTTTTCCATGGACATGTGGCAGGCATGACTAGACAATGGAGATCACGGTACACTGTTAACCTTTCCCACCAAAGTGGTCCCTATTCATCTACTTGCAATTTCTTGCATTCGAACTGTTAGGCTGACAGGAGCTGGGACAAAGATGGGGAGCTCACTCCGTCGTGCGGCCCTGACCTGCCAATTTCAAACTGCTGACCTGCCACCCTTCCAGTCATTAAGTGCAGCATCTTAACCACTAAACCACTGCATACCCTTGCTGTTGCCATTAGCAGTAAACGAAATGCGAGGTGGCTTCCTAGCCGAGAGGCTCAAATTCTGCTCTCTGCAGACTGCAAAGTTGTGTTTAAAAATAGAGTGGCACCGTGACACCGTATATCCACGCATCTGCCTCCTCTTTACCCAAGTCGGTGTCTCCGCTCTCAATGGCTTTGCTCAGGGCCAACTGGCTCCTCTTCATCTTCAGCAACAGAGGGACCTGCTTCCCGGATAGGGGCTCATACTCCAGAAGCTGCACACACAAAAAACAGTGCCCGAAATGGAGTTACGTTCACCGGCAGGGTTTTTTCTTTCTTCCTTTTTGAAGCAATGGGTGGGTATAGCTCACAAGTGTCCAGTGTTGGAGAAAATGGGCCCGTGGGCACAACAGCTACCCACTCCTTGTGACCACTGCACACCTTTTCCTGCCCTCCTCTACTCCATGCAATATGATCCTATGCCAGTGATAGCCAACCTTTTAGAGGCTGAGTGCCCAAACAGAGGGGCGAGATGAAGGAAGAAGCGCTCCCATTGGGCTGTTGGGAAGAAGGGCAGGGTGAACTCTATGCTGGGGAGGAGGGAGGAAGCGCTCCCATTGGGCTGCTAGGCAGAGGAGGCGGGGTGAATTCTGTGCTGGGGGAGGGAGGAAGCACTCCCATTGGGCTGCTAGGCAAAGGAGGCTGGGTGAATTCTGTGCTGGGGGAGGGAGGAAGCACTCCCATTGGGCTGCTGGGCAGAGGGGTGGGGCGAACTTTCTGCTAGGGTGATGGCGAGTGTGCCAACAGAGCAGGCTCTGAGTACCCCCTCCAGCATGCATGCCATAGGTTCGCCATCAATGTCATATGCTAAGGTACAGATGCAGTAAATACCCCCACTTGCTTGCCATATACCTTAATAGCCAGCTCCGTCCGTCCACACTCATAGGCACGAGCAGCAATTTCTGAATACGAGATGCCAGGGGTATCGCCCAGTTTCTGGTTGATAGCCTGGGCAACTTCTTCATCTGACTTGTCTTTCTGCTGCACCTGGAAACGATTTGACACAGTAAAAAAAGAGAGATGTTTTCATATTCCACCTTGTGTACATGCCTATAAAGAAGCCAGCAGACAAGGTGGAATAAAGACAACCAGAGGTAGTAAATTGTTCACAATTTGTTTGTTACAAAACAAACACCTGGATTTACAATGTGGGGAATTACAATGTGTCATTCTGATTTAATCACTCTATGACTCTGTATCTGGTGTATATAAGCTCATGCCGTGCTATTCCATTCCTATGTCGGATGAAGCGGACTTGCTCCACGAAAGCTCACATTAAAAAACATAGCATTTAGTCTTTAAAGTGCTGCAGTGTTTTTGCTTTTACTTTCTGATATACTAAGACTCCTGAGCACATGTGTATTTCTCTGACTTAATTGTGAGTAAACAATATTTTTGTTCTTTCTCTAAGCATTTAATGGAAGTGTGTTCATTGTGCTGGGCTAAACGGGGAGAAAGCTTGGGAGAACGTGCATTCATGCTATGCGCTGTAGTATGCTGCGGCTACAGACAACGTAACACAACCCTCGCCCTCGGCTCCCACCTTGTAGCAAGCCCAGTGAGCCAAGATCCGGCTGATCCCCTGGAACTCAGACAGACGGAGATATTCACAGATCTTGATGGCCACAGGGTAGAGTCTCCGCAGAACTAGCCTGGGGCATAAAAACCAAAGCAGCCGTCAATGCCTCTGTGCTACTGACCTCAGAACAGTAGGACATTCCTCATGGAGGTCAGGTCTGTTCGTATCCCACATAGAGCCTCCCCTCTGCAGGGGCAGTCTATCTTTAGCTGCCAAAATGTCTGCAACCGACAGACAGACCCACGCTGCGTGTGGGGCTTAAGTCAACCATCCCAGCCTCGCCCTCTTCCTTACACCCAACCTCCCCGCAAAGCAGCACGAGAGATGTCACTTGGCCGGAGACGGACCACTCACCTGTCCAGTAAGACTTCAATGGTGAGCTGTCTGTACCTGTAGCGGCTGTTAAGGAGACATGCCACTCCTGGCAGGCCTCAGGTGCTCTAAAGCAGGGGTGACCAACCTATGGCCCTATTTCATGTGGCCTGCTGCCACCCTCGCCACTACCAGAAGTGGAAGCGACACATTTACGGCAGCTGTAAATCATGTCCGCGCATGTGTAAACATGCCCGTGTCTGCCGTAAATGTGGTCGTACATACACCCACGGCTGTTGTAAACACGTTTACGACAGCTGCGGACACATTTTATGGCAGCGTTTACAGCGGGAAAAACCATGTGACTGGCATGCTCAGCTGTCCAGGGGCGTGGTCTGGCCCATGGCGCAAAAAGGTTGGGAACTCCTGCTCTAAGGCCGTGATGGCGAACCTTGGCACTCCATATGTTCTTGGACTTCAATCCCCAGAAGCCCAAGGCCCCTGTGAATCCACATGAATGGGTTTACAGAGATTCATCCGGCCCGCGCCACCGTCGTCGCTCCAGGAAGCAGAAGTAAAACGGTTAAGGCTCTTCCGGGTTAACCCTTCCTCCGTACATGTGGATTCACAGGGTGCTTGGGCTTCTGGGGATTGAAGTTCAAGAACATCTGGAGTGCCAAAGTTCGCCATCATGGCCCTAAGGAAACCCACATGGATGCCAGTAAGCAAACCCAGGAAGCTCAGGAGAAAACCTTTGGTTTCCTCAGCACAAAAGAGGCTACAGGAGATCCAGGGGACTCGCTTACCTGCAGAAGGTGTGAGCCATCCTATCAGGGGTTTAGGTAAAAGGTAAAGGTCTCCCTTGCTCGAAAGCCAGTCGTATGTGACTCCAGGGGACAGTGCTCATCTTTCGTTTACAGCCAAAGACACTGTCTGTGTCTGCAAACGTTTCCATGGTCATGTGACAGGCATGACTAGAAGCTGGAGTGCTCAGAATGCTGTTACCTTTCTCCCCAAATCAGTACCTATTTATCTACTTGCAATTTCTTGCTTTCAAACATTTAGGTTGGCAGGAGCTGGGACAGACAACGGGAGCGCAGAACTCTGGTCTCGAACTGCTATCTTCCAGTCAACAAGCTCCATGTTTTAACCACTAAGCCATTAAGGCTGGTGTGAATATAATCTCATAAATTGCTATGAGTTGCCATCGAGACATCTGCCTAAGGATGATGTGCCACGGGCGGGCAAGGCATATTGGATTGGCTTCCCAGCGGACTTTCGCAGCACAGCTGTGTCTGCGTTTGCACGAAAGGATACTGGTCAAAGCTGAGTGGGATGCCAATCTGGTAATCCCGAATGGCATTGAGAACCCGTAAGTCCCGGCATGTCTGCACGAAGCTCTCCGGTGAGAACTTGTCCACGAAGCATTTCCCAAAGGATGCAGCCTACGGGAGAGGAGGAAAGAGAGGAGGAGGAGAATGATTAAAAACACCAATTTCTTGTCCTGAAGGTGGCAAGACTGGCTGGAAAGCGCAACGGCAAAGTACAGTAAAACCTCATACAACATCCGCTTCATACAACATTGAATTCATACAACATCGCCTAATTCCTTGAAAAATGTTGCCTCATACAAAGTCGCAGCGACTTTGTATGAGGCATTGGGGTTTTCCCCAGGTTGCATTGCGCCTGGGCAGTATAAAAGGCAGAACGCATGCGTGCATTGCTCTTGTGGGATTTGCACGAGGCGAAGAGTGTTTAGGAGTGGTTTTGAGTGCGATTTTGGATATTTTTTTTGAATTTTTTTCATCATAATTTTGAAAGCATTCCTGGGATTTTTGCAGCATTCTTCAGGTTCTTGGACCATTCTTTGGCACAGTGGAAAGGTAGGTAAATGAGGTTTTCTTTTTCAGATTGGCTTGGGGTGGGGAGGTGGATGGGGGAGGGCATTTTTTTGGTGGGGTGGGCAATTGTTTGGTGTTTGCTGCTGTTTGGATGATTAACACTGTGCTGCATGATGGGACATGTTGGCATCCATTTTGTCCTTGCTTCCATCCAGTAATTGTTTGCAGTAGCTTGTACAAAATGGATGATCGGCGGCATGGCTGCAGATTAACACTGTGCTGCATGATGGGACATGTTAACTTTTAAACCTGCACTTCATAAAGTTTTCAAAAGTTAAAAATGTGTTGTATGGTTTGTCCCCTAAAATCAGGATTGTTTGACATGTTTTTGTAATGTTTTTAGCCTTTAGACAATGATTTCTTCAAGTTCTGTCAGTTTCCTGTCTGTTTCCTTGACTTTGCCCTGTTACAGTACAATGGAAACGACGTTGTACGAGGCATTGCGGCAAGGATTTGGACGTTGTATGCGGCATCGCGGCTAGGATTTTGCATGCCTCATACAAAGTCTAAATCCATATAAAGTCCAAATTTGTGGAACCAAGTTTGGACGTTGTATGAGATATCACTGTATCTGGAAACATCTCAGTTGTTTGCACAAGATCGTCATGGGTAGGGTCTGGAAGGAGGAAGACCCAAAGCATTGGTTTATGCAGAGAAACAGGGCCTCCCCGGGGCCGCGTTCTTGGCCGTTCACAGCCGCCCTTTGATAAGATAAAGATAAGATAGATCTTTATTGTCATTGTCCTGCACAGGCTCAGCCAGAGAGGTTTGCCCTTCCAAAGGCCACCGCCAGGACTTGCCCCTTACCCGGAGAAGAGACTTCTGGATTTCTGGCTCCTGTTCGTAGCTGGCCGCTTCGATGCACTGCCGGACGGCTTCCGGGAGTAGTTTCTGGTCCTTGATCTCTCGCAGGTATTCATCGGCCTTCTGGCTCCCTTTCTAGAAAGGATGGAACAGGCTTTCATGTCAAAAGCTGCAAATACCTCCGGGAAAACCCTGCGTTTTAATTCCCTCTCCCCGTTTACTTCCATGCACCCTCTTCCAACGGAGCTTGAACAACAATTCTGCACAAGACTGTACAGCATAACCTTTTGGATATAGGGGAATAAATATATAAAGAGAAGGACTCTGGTGGCGTAGTGGTTAAGATGCTGAATGTGTCAACTGGAAAGTTGGCAGGTCAACAGTTCAAGCCCCGAGTGCTGCACAACGGAATGAGTGCCCGTCTCTGTCCCACCTCTTGCCAACCTAGCAGTTCCAAAGCAAGAAACTGCAAGTAGATAAATAGGTACCACTCCGGCAGGAAAGGTAACACTGTTCCGTGCACTCCTGTGTCTACTCATGCCTGCCACATGACCATGGAAATGTCTGCAGACGCAGGCATTTGGCTGTAAAAGGAGATGAGCACCGCTCCCTAGAGTCGGATACAACTTTTTTTAAAATAAAAAAATTTTACCAAAATACACAACAAAGAAAAAACAACAACTAAAAAACAACTACTCAAAAAAGTAAGGGGAAAAAAGAAAATCGATACATAAAAAAGGAAAAAAACATAACATAACAATAAAGGTAAAGGTTTCTCTTGCTCGAAAGCCAGTCGTATCCGACTCTAGGGTTCAGTGCTCATCTCTGTTTCAAAGCCGAAGAGCCAGCGTTGTCTGCTTCTGCAGACTAGACACCGGAGCGCATGGAACGCTGTTAACTTCCCACCGAAGTGGTCCCTATTTATCTACTTGCAATTTCTTGCTTTCGATCTGCTAGGTTGGCAGGAGCTGGGACCAAGACGGGAGCTCATTCCGTCCTGCAGTACTCAGGAATCGAACTGCTGACCTTCCGCCTCCCAGTCAGCGTCTTAGCCACTTGAGCCACTGCATAACAATAGACACATACAAAATAAAAGCATAACATACCATTATGCTTTTCAATCTTAACTCTTCAGAACATACTTTATAATTACTAAATTTGATATCTCCAACACTTCTGAAATTCTTCCCTTTAGAGAATCAGACATAAGCTCATTAGCACACCCAGTGATATATACATTGCCCTGGGGGATGCGGCATGTCACACCCATCTTTCAATCGTTCCAAAAACTCAGTTGATCAGGTACTGGTCTGCTACCTTCACCTCTGTCCAACGTGTAGTCCACAAATGGTTTCCAGATCTTCCAAAATCTATTTTGTTTTGCTAAGCCTTTTTTTAATGTTCAATTCCCATGTTAATTTATCATTCAAAGCCAATTGCCACATTTCCTTACACCAATCCTCTATTCTCAAATTTGCGTCCTCTTTCCACTTTCTCGCAATGCATTGTCTCCCTGTTGTGAGTATTATGGATGCTAGCTCCTTTTTATCTTCGTCTAAATTCATGTCTTTCTAAGTCCATCAAAAAGGCGGTACCCGGCTCCAGCTTGATTCTTACCCCCATAACTCTGGAAATTTCTTTTTCAATCTTTTCCCAAAAAATCTTTTATCACATTACAGTTCCACCACATATGTAAATATGTTCCTAACATATTCTTGCATCTACAGCACATTTTATTTTTAGTACTGTCCATCTGATTTAATCTCACTGGGGTCAGGTACCACCTCCACAAAATTTTATAATTATGTTCTTTTACTCTTACTGACTGCAGTGGCTCAAGTGGCTAAGATGCTGAGTGGGAGGCGGAAGGTCAGCGGTTCGATTCCCGAGTACTGCAGGACGGAATGAGCTCCCGTCTTTGTCCCACCCAGCTCCTGCCAACCTAGCAGTTCGAAAGCAAGACATTGCGAGTAGATAAATAGGGACCACTTTGATGGGAAGGTAACAGCGTTCTGTGTGCTTCGGTGTCTAGTCATGCCTGCCACCTGACCACGGAAACGTCTGCAGAAGCAGACAGCGCTAGCTCTTTGGCTTTGAAACAGAGATGAGCACTGCACCCTAGAGTCGGATACGACTGGCTTTCAAGCAAGGGAAAACTTTACCTTTTACCTTTACTCTTACTGACATTGTTCTCATAATCCTTCTCTTCCGTTTACTTTTCCAAGCTATTTCTGAAATTTTAACATTTAACTCTTGTTCCCAGTTTCTTCCTCAATATTCCTTGTGGACTTCCTTCCGCATTTAATATCTTATAGATCTTACAGCCCTTTATTCCCAATTCTCCATATCTTATTTTCCATAGCAACTCCTCAAAAATCAGTCCTATCCCTTTCTAAACTAGTTTCTTTCAAATATTTAAAGTTCCATTTGTTTAACCTTACAATCTGGAACCAATTCAGCATCATTTGTGTGTGCATTTCCGCTTTTTTCTCTTTATCCTTACAAACCCTTATCCAATCCTTCAACAGAAGCACATTATTGCTGGGCAACACTTCTTTCACCATCTTGTCTATTTTTTATCGGAATTTTTTCCAATTCTATAATTGGAGACCTTTACAGTAGCTTAACCCGTGCACCACCAGAGCTCGTCAAAGCTAATATGGAACCTGGACTACCCATTCTTTTGCCTTCTACTCCACTGCCGGCAGCCCAAACCCAAGCATACCAAACCCTCCTGTCCGCGTCTGCCCCCCACTCACCTCATACTCCTTCTGCGCCTCTAGCAGCAACGCCCCTGGGGCCATGGAGGCGATCCTGAAGATCTCCTGGCTGGCTTCTGAAACAGGAGAAAGGAAAACATGGCCACTCTCGCCAGGCTGGGTTGCTGGAAGGCTCCATCATGTCTTTCCAACGAGAGAAAGCAAGTTTCCAAGTCCCCTGCGCAAGGTGGTGGAAGAGGCAAACTCACCTGGAATTTCATGGAGGAATTCGTGGGTGGAACGGGAAAATATCCTCACCCCATCCAGCTCTGACACCAGGTAGGAGTCTTCCTCCAGCGGGTAGCTAGAGGTGGCGTTAAGGAAGCCCAAGATCATGCGAGGTTTGTTTCCAGAACCGGCGCAAAACGCAAGGATGAACGCACAAGGCTTGCAGGCTCGACTTGGGGAAGTGTCAAGACCACATCTTGTAGCCATGTCGACTAGGGGATTCTGGGCTCCGATACACATCTGCATACCCTGTTTCCCCGAAAATAAGCCCTAGCATGATTTTTCAGGATGCTCGTAATATAAGCCCTACCCCCTAAATAAGCCCCAATTAAGACTTTCATCACACGACAGACATATTGAATTATAAAATACTGTAATGATGTTAATATATAATTAAATATAAATAAATAATATTATCGACATTAATACTTAAAAACAAAATGATACTATAAATTACAAAGAAGTATTTGTAAATACCCAAGCTGGCACCTTTGGACGAGAGGTAAACACCGATGAGAACAGATGAACTCGGGACGTATTGCCGAATGACCAATCGGAGTAGACACAACGCATGAATGACGTGCACACTGGATAATGAACATAGTTGTGTCTAATAGGATGTGCTGACTCGCCTGGGCAGGCACGGTCGCCGCACGGTGGTGCTACACATAGAGTCTTGTTCAGGGATAGACCAGATACCAAAGTCCAAGAGGCAAGCCAAGGTCTGTTTACCGGTAGTCTGAGTCAGTAGTCTAATCCAAAGGGTGTCCAGGGGTGTTAGGGTTGACAGAGTAGTCAGGGTCATGACAGGCAGGTCAGCGTCAAGGCAGGCAGTCTTGAGTCAAGCAGGACGTCAGTCTTCGCACGAGAGTTGTACTAACAGCAAGAAGCTTGCTTATAAGCCTCCCAGCTGATCGGTATCAGCTGGGAGTCTTCTTTGGTACTTTGCCCTAGCCTGCCTGCGTCTCAGGTGTAGCTGTTTCCTGGATCTCTCCCTGACTGAGGGCTGATCACTGTCAAAGCCAAACTTCTAATCTGACAGGTCAGCTGACCAGAGAACACAGACTTGGGTCAGGCGCAGGCTGAGATCCTTGGCTCAGGGCATCCTCGGGTTCGGGTGCAGGCAGAACCAGACTGGGCATAGGGAGGGGCCCCTGATCCAGCTCCTCTTCAGAGTTGGGGGGTTGGATCACAACATAGGAAACTTCATAATTCAATACGTCGTGTGTTGTAACCAATGTATTTAATAAGACATACCCTGAAAATAAGCCCTAATGCGTCTTTTAAGAGCCCTGGTGGTGCAGTGGTTAAACTGCTGTACTGCAACCAAAAGGTTGTGAGTTCAATCCTGACCAGGGCTCAAGGTTGAGCCTCTTCCATCTTTCCAAGGTCGCTCAAATGAGTCCCCAGCATATTGCGGGTGAAATGCTAATTAACTGAGTCCCCAGCATATTGCGGGTGAAATGCTAATTAACTTGTAAACTGCCCAGAGAGTGCACTAAGCGCATAAAGTGGGGCAGGGTATATAAGTGTGACTGCTTTGCTTTTGCTTTTTTTGGAGCATAAATTAATATAAGACCCGGTCTTAATTCCAGGGAAATACAGCACATGTACCCCACGTCCCACCTGTCCTTGTGGCTTCCTCCCAAGCAGTTTTTGCAAGGATACTGAATGCACTGATCAGTGTTCCCAGCGACGAGGAGGCGACGATCCCAGGCCATCACCACAGTGCGCTGCTTGCTTCTGGACCGAGTGCACCTGTCACATTAAGAGGTTCGTGTAGTTAAGGGATGCTTTTGACTCCCTCCCTGGTCCAGATTCATAACAGATGTCTGCGTTCTCCACCTACACAGGGGCCCCATCCAATCCTACTTACAGCAGCCATTCTCTCTATCCCCACTTTGGATGCACAGGTGTTTGTTGTATTACAAAGGCAGATTTTAATTATATTATTATTTATTATTGTTATATTTATACCCTGCCCATCTAGATTTTCCTACTCTGGGTGGCTAACAACAGAAAACTCACACATTAAAACCAGTCACATGTTTTAAAAATTACATATACAGGTGAAACTCGGAAAATTAGAATATCGTGCAAATGTTCATTCAGTTCAGTGGTGCAACTTAAAAGGTGAAACATACATATGAGATAGACTCATATAGTTCAATCCTTATTTTGTTATAATATTGATGCTTATGGCTTACAGCTTATGAAAACCACAACCCCCCCAATCGCATGTACCCCATGATCATCACATAATTCCATGTACGCTGTACGCCATGATCATCACAATTATAACAAATTAAGGCATGACATCTCTCATTTTGCATGACCTGAGTTTATCTCATATATTTGTTTCACCTTTTAAGTGAAATGAATGGACATTTGCACGATATTCTAATTTTCTGAGTTTTGCCTGTATATATACCAGAAAGAAAAACCTAATTTTATGCAAAAAAGCAAGGGAGGCCTCATAAAAAGACAAACCAGCTTGCAGAAAGTGCTTCTGACTTACAGAAATCAGGGTCGCAAATTCTCAGGCCCAGAGGAACAAAGGGACATTTTGAGGAATGAAGACAAAGAAACCCAATCTCTCTTACACACATACGCACATGCGTGCGCGCGCGCACACACACACACACACACATGTCTTCATATGGCCAGGACTTTAGCCCTGTGGAAGGCATCTCCTCACTTACTGCAATGCAATTCTCCACCTGCCTTTGAAAAAAGCAACCTAACCAATTCCCTACCAAAGGCCCCTTTGCACCCAGAAGAGAGGAGAGAAATCCCCAGGGCCAGACAAATGAAAGAAGACACTCACCAAGCCATCTGCTTTGGCGGAGCTCGAAATTCGCACATGAACTCACCCAGCTTTTCCTGCAAGAATGAAATGGGAGGTTGCAGAGGCTGGCGGATCAGCAAGTCAGAATCACAGAATCACAGAGTTGGAAAGTGGCCTTTTAGGCCATCGAGTCCAACCTTCTGCTCAAGGCAGGAATCTGAATCAAAGCAGATGTGGCAGAGGGTTGTTTCCAATTCTCCACCGAATGCTACCAATGTTGGAGCACTCACCACCTCTTGAGGCAGTTGGCTGCACTAACCGTTAAGAGGTTTTTCCTAATATTCATCCTATCTCTTTAGTTTGCCCCCATTATTACACGTCTTGCACTCTGGGATGATGGAGAACAGATTCCGCCCTTCTTCTTTATAACCATCGTTCAGGTATTTGAGGAGTGCTATTGCCCAATCCCTGTGATGGCGAACCTTGGCACTCCAGATGTTCTTGGACTTCAATTCCCAGAAGCCCAAGCCCCCGTGAATCCACACAAATGGGTTTGTTGTGATTCATCCAGCCCGCGCCGCCCTCGTCACTCCCAGAAGCGGAAGTAAAACACAGATGCAGATGGCGCTGGTCTCTTTGGTTGGAAATGGAGATAAGCACCACACCCTAAAGTTGGACACAACTAACTTTCAAGCAAGGGAGACCTTTACTTCCCAGACTAGGCCCGGAATGACTTTTGCAAACAAAGAGCTGTGGACGTGAGATGCACTCTGTTTTCAAGCCAAAAGTGAACTTGAACCAATTCCTCCACTCCCTGAAGACCCTGGTTGTAGCTCAGCAACTCACCTTTAAGTGGGACTTCCCTGTCCAGATATAGCCCGTGTCCGTGAAGAGCGCCAGGTAGCGGTAGTTGAAAGAGACGGCCATCCGCAGGTAGGAGCCAGATTGAGGGCTCAGCCCAGGTAACGTCTGTACGGATAGTAGGGAGACAAAACAGCCACGTGGTTTAAAGCAGTCAGCTGGAAGTCTGGTTTTAACTTGCAGAACTGAGAAACAGAGGCTGACGTTTATCTTCAGCCCAGCCCCCCTCAGGTACACAACCGCATCTGCTCAGGCCCACAAGACAGAGATGCCAAGCTCAAGGAAGATCTACAAAATGCATTTCTCAAACCTACAATACCCACCCAATATGGTTAAAAAACTAATACCCAGCGAATACCCAGAAACAACCTACCGTTGTTCTTTTGCTCAAGGGATTTGTGCCATCTCTTACCATATATGCCCTTCTGCACTCTACATAGGATAAACAGGACAATTGCTACACAAAAGTAGAAAATGGCTGAAATCCTCTTGTATGAGTTATACCAGCAAAAGAAGGACAACATCACTTGGAGGGGGGGAAAATTCAGCAATTAAAGACTTCCTCCTCATCTCCAATGTCTTCTCCACTTCATGAATTAATCTATTTCATTGTGCTGAAACCAGGGGAGCTGCAGGACCCAAGGAGGAAGTCTTTAATTAAAAAAAATCTCTGCCAACAGATGATATTACCTAACTTTCTGTAACAGTTACTAAGAATTCATTCTTTCATTCTCTGTGTCTTTATCCATGTATAAGGTGGTATTGACTACCAGCTCTACCTGTCATGAATTTGGCATCTGTGACCATGTAGCTTGCTAGTACAGTTGGTATATCTTCTAACTTATTTATTTAGTATATTTTTATACCGCTTTCCTCACCTATTGGTGACCCAAAGTGGTTTACAGACAAACAAAGATGGTAAATTACATAAAACTTGAAATACAATTAAACAATGTGGCTGAACATCCGAGGGAGCCTAATTCCTCATTCCTTCTGCTAACCACCTTGTCATAAAGGATAAATATTACAACAGCATGACTATAAAGAAAGAAATATTTACTCTGCAAAGGAGGATATTGTTTTTTCAGATTGGTAGGATGCAGGTTATTTGGCAGAGTGATTGGTGAGGCTTAGGAGACCAAAGATTGAGAACCACTGATGTAAAATCCATGCTTCCCTTGCCCTGAAGGCTTGGGGACCAGCAAACTCAATTGGTTTTCAGACAAAGCTTATTAAATGACTAATCAACTATCTAAGCACATGTCTCAAAATGTTCCCTTCCATCAATGTTTAATTAAAAGAGGTCTCAGCCAGAATTTCCTCAATACTGGCGAAGGGGCAAACAGATCAAACCCTTGCTTTGGTACTGATCAGAGCTTTGAAAATGGCTACCAAGTCTGACAAATGGAATCCAAAAGCCAAACTTTTGCAGGTTTCAGAGGAGCAAGATTGAATCTCCACCCAGGCAGGAGGAGGTCTCATCAGAACGAATGGATCAGACCAAGGCCCACCCCCAGGATCCATCACACACCACTGGAATGCAGCTTGTGTTGTCCAGAAGGTACAAGTCTTGGCCCACAGCAAGCAGGATGATGGTCACTCTGTCTTGGCACAGGACGGTCCAACAGGAAGGGGGTTTCTGGAGACCTGGGAAACAGTGGTGACAGAAGAGACAGATCAAAAGGGGGGGGGGGGGGATTCTGCAAAAGGAAACGTTGTTTTTCAGTCGCACAGTCGATTCCGACTCTTTGCGACCCCATGGACCATTGCCCTCCAGGCACCTCTATCCTCTACCATCCTCCTCATCCCACCCAGCCCTGTGCCTACTGCGTCCACGACGCCATCTAGCCATCTCATCCTTGGCCGTCCCCTTCTTCTTTTGCCCTCTACCTTTCCTAGCATCAAGGCCTTCTCAAGTGAATCCTCCCTTCTCATGTTGACTCTTGTACAGATTTCTCATCAGGCATATAAGGTGTTCTGGTATTCCCATCTCCCTAATCACTTGCCACATTTTGTTGTGGTCCACACAGTCAAATGCCTTAGTGTAGTCAATGAAACAGAAGTAGACTTGTTTCTGATTCCTTTGTTTTCTCCATGATCCAGCGTATGTTGGCAATGTGGTCTCTGGTCCCCCTGCCTCTTCTGAAACCAGCCTGCACCTCTGGTAGTTCTCTTTCTACATGCTGCTGCAGTCTATCCTGTATTATCTTGAGCATCACCTTGCTAGCGTGTGGGATGAGCGCAACTGATCGATAATTTGAACATTTTTTGGCATTACCCTTTTTTGGGATTGGAACGTATACCGATTTTTTCCAATCTTGTGGCCACTGTTTCGTTTTCCAGTTCTGCTGGCATATAGTATGCAGTATTTTGACTCCATCATGTTTTAGGGCTTTGAAAAATTCAAGTGGATACCATCATCTCCACTGGCTTTGTTGTTTGCAGTGCTTTTTAGGGTCTTTCTTACTTCACTCTCTAGGATGTCTGGTTAAAGTTCAAATTCCCCGTCATTTTTATTTTCAGGGGTATTAAGGTCTTTTTTGTAGAGTTCCTCTGTGTACTCTTTCCATCTTTTCTTTATCTCCTCTGCACCCGCTAACTCCTTGCCATCTTTGTCCCTTATCGTGGTCATTTTTGCTTTAAATGTTCACTTGACTTCCCCAATTTTTTTAAAAAAAGAACTCTAGTCCCGCCTCTTGTGTTGTTTTCCTCTATTTCTTTGCATTGTTCATTTAGGTAGGTTTCCTTGTCTCTCCTTTCTTTCTTAGGAGTATTTATTTATTTATTTATATTATTCAAATGTATATATTGCCGCCCAAATCGAACAAGCGACTCTGGGCAGCATGACAACAGTGAAAACATTACAATCATAAAACATTAAAAACCCTTAATAGACCTTAAAGATTAGCCTCCCCCTCCCCATGAATTATTTTAAAATTATGGTTAAAAAAACAACTAAAAGAGAGGAGAGGCCTACACTATATAAGCCAGCAGGGTGGGGTCACCACGTCACCGGTGCCCCACACCTGCTTTGCCAGCAGGTTTTTAGTCCTTTCCTGAAGGGCAACAACTATCTGTACTATCTGAGTGACTATCTGAAAATATTACCCATAATTTATAAAGCCCACAACACTGTGCCAATCTGTGTCTCAAACGATGCAAAGCAACGAGGCAGGCTTACCTGGTACCTCAGGCAGCCGCCGAAGCTTCAAGTCAACAATATTGGTGGTCATGGTGAACCGGTGGGCTCCGGAGAGAATGGCCACCCCGGTGCCGTACTCTGTGTGGAAGACCTTGGCCTCCAGGACCCGATTCTGCAGGACCTCCTGAAAGACAAAAGTATATCAGAGAATAAACAAAACAAATAGGACAACTACTATCCCATGAAAGGCAAACAGAGAACACTGCCAAAACCTCTTCATTGAGAAGAGAGAAGAACCAATGCTTGGAAACGTAGGCATGTCTTCTTTGCTTCCTCTTTTACCCCTTCAGGTGTCGAGGGAGATACAAGGTTCTTGTTCTGGCACTTTTAGCAACACACACACACACACGCACACAGAGGACGTTATTTGGGATTCTTGTAATACTGTATGTCTTTTTGATGTTGTATCTCCATCTTTCTCTGGGTCTGCCTCATGCTTTTTGTCCTTCTCCTCTTTCCGCACATGCCTTGTATCTTCTTCTCCTGCCACTTCTAAATCCGAATATTGGCGATCAGCCATGATGACTGTCCAGAGAATATAATGCAGTGGCCTTCCATTAGTCTTCTGCATAACAGCATGACCCCAGTAGCACTGAACCCGTTTGACGATTCACTTTCTAGTCCTGAGCCCTTTGGGCACACATACCCATCAAGTGTTGCCGGTGAAAATACGGGAACTGCTCCAGGCCGGGCACACATGCGCAGCAACAACTGCTTTACGCATGCGCAGAACCCCTTCGCGCATGCGCAGAACCCCTTTGCGCATGCACACTGCTACCTCTGATGGGCACGCATGCGCAGTAACCCCTTTTCTGGTCTGCAAAAATACAGGATAGCTGCGGGAAGAATCAGTAAAGAGGGGTGAAATACAGGTTTTCCCGGCCAATTCGGGATACTTGACAGGTATGACTTCCTTAGCACACAAACAAAAACCCCTTTGTGGAAAAAGCAACCTTAAACCCAGACTTGCCAGCAGCTGACACCGCAAAGGGCAACCACGGGTCGTCCTCGATCCCTCCAAGCTACGGTTTGCTTACGTTGCCCATGCTGAAGCACTTCTTGAAGTCACAGAAGAGGCTGTAGACCAGGACTGAACCATCTTCCTGGACGCAGAGCAGGTCTTCACTGGTTGTCCAACCAAGATGTACCGCTGGACTGTTCTTCCACTGTTGTTTAGGACAAAGGAAAAACATGCAATGCTTTAATCACAGAACAGATTTAAAAAAAAACAATAATGTTGTAGCACTTTAAAGCAGGGCTGCCCAAACTACAGCCCGCAGGCCAGATATGCCTCCGACACCAATTCATCCGGCCCACACCACCCTCGTCGCTCCCAGAAGTGGAAGCAAAATGTGCCCATACATAAATTGGTGTTGGGAGCTGGACCTGGCCCATAGGCCATAGTTTGGGCACCCCTGGTTTAAGCAGAGAAAATGGCAGTTTAAAATCAACAAACCAGGAAAGGGACCTTGGTGTCCTGGTGGACGAGAGCTCAATGAAGGTGTCAACCCAGTGTGCCTCAGCAGTGAAAATAGCAAACTCAATGCTAGGGATCCTTAGGAAGGGTATAGAAAATAAGTCAGCAAGTGTCATTTAGCCTCTTTATGAATGAGGCCCCATCTGGAATACTGCGCACAGTTCTGGTCGCCATACCTCCAGAAGGATATTATGGAGTTGGAGAAAGTACAGAGGAGGGCAACCAGAATGATTAGGGGATTGGAACACCTTCCTTACCATCTGAGGCTGCAACAGTTGGGCCTTTTCACTCTTGAACGATGGCGTCTAAGAGGTGACCTGATTGAAGTTTATAAAATCATGCACGGTGTGGACAAAATAGATAAGGAACAACTGTTTTACCTATTGCACAACACTAGAACTAGGGGGCACTCCATGAAACCTTTGGGTACTAAATAAGAGAAAGTACTTTTTCACCCAGAGGATCCCTGGTCTATGGAACTCCCTGCCAGAAGAAGTGGTGACAGCTGTCAGTCTTGACAGCTTTAAGAAAGGATTAGACAAGTTCATGGAGGACAAGGGTATCCATGGCTATAATTATGGATACCTAAGGAGAACCTCCAGGTTGGAGAGATAGGCAGGATATCTCTCAATGCCAATTCCAGGGAATCCTAAGCAGGTGAAGGCATCTGCTTGGGAATAATTCCCTGAAGCACATGGTGAGCCACTGTGTGAGACAGAATGCTGGACTGGATCATGGGCTCCTGTGGCCTCTTCCAGCAAGGATGTTCTTATGTTCTTATGTAAAATCTATTTCATCCTGTGGCAAAACAGACTGCAAGGTGCATTTTACTTCTGCTTCCAGTGGGAGGACCCATGTGACTGGCCTGCTGAACCACATGACCAGCCCATGGCCCGAAAAGTTTGGGCACCTCTGCTTTAAACTGCTGTATTTTAATGTTAGCTTTCATGGATCAAGTCCACTTCACCAGACATAGGAGTGAGACTGCGTGTCACCAATTTTTATACATCAAATACAGAAGGACTACGGTGGCAGTCAGTCTTACCAAAGTGCAACAGCTCAAATTCATTTTCCCTCACCTCCCTCTGTTGAATTAACCTAGGACAGACTTGACCATTTTTGGAGAGGACTGATATCAATCCACAAAGACCCTGGATCTACTGATAACAGTAAATCATGGGCAAAGGTTAAAAAAGTGTCCTGATCTTTGATATCTGAACCTGACATTACATAGCAAAAATCCCACTCACCAGAATGCTGGCCAACAGGACTCCAGAAGCAGAATAGATTTCCAGTGGTGGTCGGGAACTGGGAGATTTCTCCTTCTTGTTTTTCAGCAATGCTAGAAGAATAAGGAGGCAAATAATGTACAGGAATCTGAGTGCCCAATTGCCTCTCCTTCCTTTCTCATCAATGCCTTGTCTGTGGTTGTTTCTTTATACAATTGTGCACCAGTGATTCTATTTCCCAAGTCATCATCAGGCACTGCTCCAGTATGGAGTACATCTGCACACGTATAACAAGTTGACATCGCTGTGAATGAAGCCATGCATAGAGTGACAGGATTGCCTCAAACCTACAACAGTTGAGAAAATACAGGTGAAACTTGGAAAATTAGAATATCGTGCAAATGTCCATTCATTTCACTTAAAAGGTGAAACAAATATATGAGATAGACTCACTACATGCAAAGCGAGAGATGTCATGCCTTAATTTGTTATAATTGTGATGATCACGATGTACAGCGTACATGAGATTATGTGATGATTATGGGGTACATGAGATTGGGGGTTTGGTGTTTTCATAAACTGTAAGCCATAAGCATCAATATTATAACAAAGTAAGGCTTGAACTCTCTCGCTTTGCATGTAATGAGTCTATCTCATATATTTGTTTCACTTTTTAAGTTGCATTACTGACCTGAATGAAAATTTGCACGATATTCTAATTTTCCAAGTTTCACCTGTATACTCTCTTGTTGGTATCATTCCACCTAAGATCAGGAGAGAAGTAGCAGTGGACGCAGAAAAAACTAAGCAAGAGAAAGACTCTTGACATCCTCCGAATGGAGATGTGCCTCAAGTCCACTGGCTCAGATCCAGGAAGAGCTTTATGGCAAGAGCAAACATTCTTGAGGGTACACAAGGGCAAAACCAAACTAGAAGATGGAGGAAGGAGCTCACTGGGAAAGGAACATCATTAAAGGTGGATATGGCTGAGGAATTCAACCTCCCCTATATCACATTTACTGGTTGCGAATTACTGCCAGAAGCATGCTCCAATGAGGACTTAAGTCTGGCCAATGACAAAGCCACGAAAGCGGCTTCATTTTGGCAGTTTCAAGTGTGATCTGGACACAAGGTTGCCGTTATCAGGATACACACAACTGTGGTTAAAAAATACCACAATCTTCAAGGAGGCTCTTTCTGTGTACCCCAACAATACATACTGTGGAAATACAACCACACTAATTCTACATACAATTATCACACCTGTCTTAGTGTTACAGCAGTGTGAAACAAAGTGCAGAAAGACTTGCTGATATTTCTTTGCCATTTGTTAAAACTCTCCACTGTACAGGTGAAACTCGGAAAATTAGAATATCGTGCAAAAGTTCATTCAGTCCAGTAATGCAACTTAAAAGGTGAAACAAATATATGATACATGCAAAGCGAGATAGTTCAAGCCTTACTTTGTTATAATATTGATGCTTAAGGCTCACAGTTTATGAAAACCCCAACCCCCCAATTTTATGTACCCCATAATCATCACATAATCTCATGTACGCTGTATGCCATGATCATCACAATTATAACGAATTAAGGCATGACATCTCTCGCTTGGCATTTAGTGAGTCTATCTCATATATTTGTTTCACCTTTTAAGTGAAATGAATGGACATTTGCATGATATTCTAATTTTCCGAGTTTCACCTAGGATGTGTGGGTATTATTCCAGGGTGTGTGCGTATTATTTTCCAGAAGAGAATTCTAAGACTTTCCCCCAAAACTACAAAAACCACAAGATTGCACAGGATGCAGTTACGGCAGATAAAATGGAGTTACGCAGGTAGATGTGTGTAGTGCAGACACACTCAAAGCAAAATTGGCTGTAATGCGCCCAGTAGGTGCACAGCCTCACCCACCAGACCCTGGGGCTGGAAGAGGAACTGCTAACCCTACAAAGGCCTCCCTCTACCCCTTCATCTGCCCTCCATGTACCAATGGGGCCACCGTAGGGAGCAGCTGCGACCAAACAGTCCTGGAGATCTTCCCTTAAATTCCAGCTCATGCTATACAGGTGAAGTTTCCTGGAAAAGAAGCCAAGAGGAGAGAGAAAAATCAGTAATATTCCATTGTATTTTTTGCTTTTAAAAAAGCCGCAATCCTGTGGCTCTCCAAACATTGTGAGCTGTACTCGCTAGGGATGATGGGAGCTGTACTCCAACATAGCAGGAAAGCACAAAATTCTAGAGCATGGACGGAAAGAGGGAGTTTTTTACACAAAAGGCAATAGCGGGTTCTTTGGGAAACCTTTTCCTTAAGAGACATTTTGGGGTGAATTTATTGATTATGTTTTTGTTAAAACCAAAAGGATAAAGCCAGGACAAGATTATTTAACTTTTTGGGGGGAAATAGGGGATAAGAAGAAGAAAGGGAAAATTTGTTTAGATTATATGAATAAAATGATAATAATAATTTCGTGTCAGAGATTACTCTGGGTTGAAAGGATTTTTGCTGGAGAAATGCCACTCGGGGGACGCCCGAATGAGGTTTAAATGCCATCGATGTATTTTAGGCTTTCTGGCAAAAACCATCACAGTATTTTCGTTTTCGAATAGTTGACCACTAGTTGGTTTTGGCAGCAGTACTTCGCAAGCGAACTCAGGGCCCTGCATAACCCCACCTGTGTTCTTGAAAGCAGAACTGCATCATCTGCATACAGCAGAATTGGGACATGTTTGCTGTCCCTGCATTGTGAATATTCGACAATATCCCCAAGTGCAGCCCTCGGGTATTGAACCCCGGCCATCCAGTCTCCAAGCTCAGTGTCTTAACCACTAAGCCACCCAGGGAGTTGTAATAATGTCCCAGTATTGGTGGGAGCACTTATTGATGTGTTATTATTTTCTTTCTTAATTTTAGTGTTGTTGTTTTTTATTTGTATGTATTTTTTCTTGTTGCCCTTTTTGTAATTTATGTTTTAAAAAATTAAATAGGAAAACCTTTTCCTTTTCTTCAAAAGACGACTGAAAGGGGGAAGTATAGAGTGATGAGCCAAATATGGCTTAGTTAGGACACCTTCCTCCTCTGATGCCCCCAATAGGTGTGATGTTATTTTGACTGTGGGGTTAGGGAAGCTACCGCAATACACCTGGCGAGTGCCAAGGTCAGGATGGCAAAGGCTGGATGAGACCCAGGGAATGCAGTGCCCTTCTTCCCAGGTGGGAAAAAAATTCAGAGTCTTGTGGTACCCAAAAGCTTAACCAGCTTTATCTGGCTGACATTTTCACAGATTATAGTCCTCTCTGGACAATGTACGTACACTTACGCCAAACTGCATTTTGTAGTCTTTAAGGTAGCACAGAGCACTTTGTAGTTTCTGAGACAGCAGACTAACGCAAAGGATTGGCTCGTGCAAATGACTTAACATTGTTGCATATGGCACACCATATGGCACACCATATTTTTCACCTGGAGGAAAACAGGATCCCTAAGGGATTGTGGTGGCTTAGTGGTTAAGACGCTGAACTTGGTGACTGGAAGGTCGGCAGGTCAGCAGTTCAAGACCTGAGTACTGCAAGAGAGAGTGAGCTCCTGCCAATCTAGCAATTCAAAAGCAAGAAACTGAAAGTAGGTAAATGGGTACCACTTCGGCCGGAAAGGTAAACAGCATCCCATGCACTCCGGTGTCTAGTCATGCCTGCCACATGTCCACGGAAACGTCTGCAAACGCAGACAGAGTTGGCTTTTTGGCTATAAACAGAGATGAGCACTGAACCCTAGAGTCGGATACGACTGGCTTTCGAGCACGGGCAACCTCAGGTGGCAATTGGCGATCATAGCCAAGGTGGCCAATGTGCACCCCATCGATCAATTAGTACGTTTATTGCACCTGTCAATTGATCATGGCAAAGTACAAGTCAAACAATAGAAACAAGGACATAACATGTGCACAACAGTTAAAACTGACACAATATAATTGGTACATGTTGAGGTCGAATACATAATAAGTATAAAACTTTCCATTTATCTGGGGCTGAGTTCCACCAACCTCAATGGGGTGCTTTTCTAAGGAAACAAGAGGGGCAAGACTACCTTGCAAGAGACCAAGTGGGAAACAACAAGTGGCCCTTCGAATCCCTGGTGACGCCTGGGTTAAACTTATACTATACTGCAACCAAAAGGTTATGAGTTCGATCCCAACCAGGAACTCCAAGGTTGACTCAGCCTCTTCCATCCTTCCAATCAATGTCAGTAAAATGAGTACCCAACATGCTGTTGTGGGGGGGGGGGGGGGGAGAGAGAATGGTAATTATCTTGTGAACTGCCCATCGAGAGCACTAAGTGCTTTTTTGTTGTTCAGTCGCACAGTCGAGTCCGACCCTTTGCGACCCCATGGACCATCATCCTCCAGGCACCTCTGTCCTCCACCATCCTCCTCAGCCCGCCCAGCTCATCCTTGGACGCCCCCTTCTTCTCCTGCCCTCCACCTTTCGCAGCATCACTGCCTTCTCAAGTGAGTCCCCCTTTCTCATTTGATGTCCAAAATACTTTAGCTCCATCTTCACTATTTGTCCCTCCAATGAACAGTCAGGATTGATTTCTTCCAGTATTGACCTATTTGTTCTCTTTGCTGTCCAAGGGACTCTCAGGACTCTCCTCCAACGCCACATCTCAAAGGCATTTATTTTTCTGCGCTCCGCTTTCCTAATGGTCCAGCTCTCACACCCATACATTACCACCGGGAATACCATTGCTTTGACTATGCAAATTTTTGTTTTCGAAGTGATGTCTCTGCTTTTCACTATATTCCCCAGGTTTCTCATAGCTTGTCTCCCCATAATCAGTCGTCTTTTTATTTCATGGCTACAGTCACCATCTGCAGTGATCTTAGATCCCAGGAAAGTAAAATCTGTCACTGCATTGTATTGCATTGTGATGCTTATTTTTGAATTTTTGTATTGCTGTATTTTGTGATTAACCTTGTAACTACATTTTTATTGTACTGTATTGTGTATTTTGTATTAGGATATTATATGATTATGCATATTATGTATTGCACGGTATTTTTATTATGTTTGCATTGTATATTATGTATTATTTATTGTTGGAAGCCGCTCCGAGTGGTGCATGCACTAGAAGAGCAGGGTATAAATAAACAATTCAATTCAATTCAATTCAACTTCTTCCCCATAGCCACTCTCCTCCAACCTCAGCTATGCAGACCCCCACCCACCACCCACGCCAAAATATCAATACAATATTTTGTGGGATGCCTGTCACAAACCCCTTAGAGACCTGTTGTTTGGGTAGGAGGGCGTGTTGGGACTGTAAGCTTGGAAAGCTTCCTTTTTTAAAAAGTTTGCAAAACATTATTATTGTGTGTGTGTGTTGTTGTTGTTGTTGTTGTTGTTGTTGTTTACGACTCCCAGGATCTGGCTAGGGAAAGGGGGGGGGGGTGGAGGAGGACTCCTGGCAGATGCAATGCAAGCCCAGCAATGCTTCCAAAATGGTCTTCCTTGCAGGGGTGTGTGTGCAAGAGACCCTTCACCAAATGCCACCCCCTTTTCCAAACCCAGTTTTCGGGCAGCAAATTAAACAATGCATTGAATTTAGCAAGGATTAAAAAGGGGTGGGGGGGAGAGTTTGCAGGGGTGGGAAGGAGATTTTATGGGGAAAGGCACGAAATGTGCAGAGTTTTTAGGAAAGGGGAAGAGGATAATGAGGATGATGATAATTGGGGGTGCACCCCAAAGGGCATCCAGTCGGGCAGGGGGGTGGGGGTGGGCAAAGCCTCTTATGGGATGGAGAAGGGGGGGTGTCCACTGACCTATAATAAGCTGCTTCCCCCAGTGGGTCCCAATTGGCCGTATAACAGTCCATCCCGGCGAAGGAAAAGCGCTCCTCTTCGCCCCCCCAAGTTACCTCTCCCCCCCACCCGGCCGGGTCGCCCCCTTTTCCCTTGCTGAGCAGCTTTTCTCCCCAGGCACTTCCGCCCTCACTGCCCATAAGCCAACGGGTGGAGCGAAGTATTGGCCGCCATTTTGCTTGAGGGCACACAAGTGGCGGGTGGGTCCCGGCCAGCGAGCTCTCTGCTGACCCCTACAGGGCCGGAGGAGGAAACAGCTGCAAGTCAATGCAAGTCAATGCAAGGCTTGGCTCTCAGCAGGGGAACCAATGCGCTCCACACCGCCCCCTGCTGGGTGGATTAGGCTAAACGTAGGGGGAGGGAAACTGACGCAATATAATTGGCATAGTTAAATAATTTGCACAAAAGGTAAAGGTTTCCCTTGCTTGAAAGCCAGCCGTATCCGACTCTAGGGTGCAGTGCTCATCTCTGTTTCTAAGCCGGAGAGCCAGCGCTGCCTGCTTCTGCAGACGTTTCCTTGGTCATGTGGCAGGCATGGCTAGACACCAGAGCGCACGGAACACTGTTACCTTCCCACCAAAGTGGTCCCTATTTATCTACTTGCAATTTCTTGCTTTCGAACTGCTAGGTTGGCAGGAGCTGGGACGAAGACGGGAGCTCATTTCCGTCCTGCAGTACGCGGGAATCAAACTGCTGACCTTCCGCTTCCCAGTCAGCGTCTTAGCCACTTCAGCCACTGCAGTCCCTAAAACTATGCCATAATTTACATAGTTAAATATAATCCATATAGTCAAAGCAATGGTATTCCCTGTGGTAATGTACGGATGCAAGAGCTGGACCATTAGGAAAGCTGAGCGCAGAAGAATAGATGCCTTTGAGATGTGGTGTTGGAGGAGAGTTTTGAGAGTACCCTGGACAGCGAGGAGAACAAATAGGTCAATCTTAGAAGAAATCAACCCTGACTGCTCTTTGGAAGGTCAAATAGTGAAGATGAAGCTAAAGTACTTTGGACATCAAATGAGAAGAGAGGATTCACTTGAGAAGGCCTTGATGCTGGGAAAGGTGGAAGGCAAGAGAAGAAGAGGGCGGCCAAGGATGAGATGGCTGGATGGGATAGTGGACGCAGTGGGTACAAAGCTGGGCGGGCTGAGGAAGATGGTGGAGGACAGGGGTGCCTGGAGGTCAATGGTCCATGGGGTCGCAAAGGGTCGGAATTGACTGAACAACAACAACAAGGGGGAGGGAGAGCAGCCTCGAATGGTGCTCCAACCTACTGAGTCCCCATTGGTTTTTTGCAATGATCCTCCTGGGATGCATAGGTGCTTAGCAGGGTGCAGTATAAGAGAAGCCTTTGCTTATAAGAGAGCTCTACTGCCTTCCCAGGATATCTATCTATCTCATACCTGTCAAGTTGCCGGTGTCCAAATACGGGAAGGTTTCCAGGCGCCGTCGTATGCATGCCACTGCCTCTGACGTCAGAGGCAGTGACGTGCATGCGCAGTAACCCCTGCACGCATGGGCAGTAACCCATGTGCATGCGCAGAAACCCCTTTGGCCAGGAAAGGCGTTACTGTGCATACATGCCCGTCAGAGGCAGCAGCGTGCATGCACAGTAACCCCTTTCCTGGCCGTTCAAATACAGGATGACGGCGGGAAGGAGCTTGACGGGAAATCCCGGCCAAAATGGGATACTTGACAGGTATCTATCTATCTTGCTTACTTGCTTTATTAGTAGGGATATTAGTATGATAGAGAGAGAGATCTGTTTTTCTAGAATATAGATGCATAGATATTATCCATCCATTCAAATAGCTCTAGATCAGGGGTTCCCAAACTTTTCATGTGTCCGCTGTAAACGCATTTACAACAGCTGCATTTGCATTTATGGCAGCATTTATGCCAAGCGCGGGTGCATTTACGCATGCATGGGTGTGCTTTACAGCTGTCGTGAATGCACCTACTTCCGCTTCCAGTAGCAATGAAGTTGTGGCGAGCCATGCGAAATGGTGCCATGGGCTAGGTCCGTCCTGCAGGCCATATTCTGGCCACCCCTGATCTAGAGCTATGTATCTAAAGATAAACATGTTAAGAGCCCTGGTGGTGCAGTGGTTAAACAGCTGTACTGTAGCCAAAACATCATTCACAGTGTGAGTTCAATCCCAACTTGGGGCAAGGTTGATTCAGCCTCTTCCATTCTTCTGAGGTCAGTAAAATGAGTCCTCAGCATGTTGGGGGCATTAAATGCAAGTGAACCGCCCTGAGTGCACTAAGTGCTATGGGGTGGTATATTGCATTTGCTATATAGCAGGGCCTCTTCCCAAACTACACATCCCAGGACACCATAGAAGAGAGGGAGGAAACTTGCAGCGGAATCAAAGTGGGATTAGCTGTGTAGTATGGACACATGCACTGTTGTAAGAGACGGAAGTTAGTCCTATTTTAAGTGCTGTTTTGCTCCCATCATGGATAACTCAAGTCTTGATTGCTTTATTTGTAGGGAAATTGCCCAGCTTCATTTAGGTTCAAAACCTGCAATTCTCACACTCCAACCATGTGCAAATCTCTCTTCTCTTCATAAAGGTCCAGGTCTCCCTTGCTTGAAAGCCAGTAGTATCTGACTCTGGGGTGCGGTGCTCATCTGTTAATAGCCAAAAAGCCAGCTCTGTCTGCATCTGCACACATTTCCATGGTCATGTGGCAGGCATGACTAGACACACAGAATGCTGTTACCTTTCTCGCCGGAGTGGTACCTATTTACCTACTTGCAATTTCTTGGCTAGGGTGGCAGGTGCTGGGACAGATGACGGACGCTCACTCCATCATGCAGCACTCGGGTCTCGAACCGCTGACCTGCCGGTTATCAAGTTCAGTGTCTCAACCACACCACTGCATCCTACACTGGTGTAAACCCCCAAGAGGATTCTGGTCGATGCTTTGCAATTACAGATCACATTTCCTAGTCTTGGTATTGTGTGTCCCTTCATTGGCGTAGGCTTGCTAATCTGGGCACACATGCTATTCCCTACCTCAGTCTCAATTCTCCACCTGTAAAATGGAAAGAGGTTTCTTGCGAAGATGAGCAGAATAAAAGACAGAAACTGCAAGCTTTCTTTTATTTTGCAAAACGTCTTTATTCTTACACAGTACCAGTGTCTGGACCAGTGAAGACAGTTTGTGACAGAGGTAACTAATAACCATTAAAATACATTCAGTTGTAACCTTCTCAGCTTAATAAACCATGTTTCATGAGGTTTTCACCCACACACCCTGTGGGATCAGGCTAGGTCCCTCTTTCCCTGCCTGCCCTGGGAACGCCAGTGCAAACCTTGGTTATCTGTACATTCATGTTCCTGTCTGAGTGAATCAGGCCCCTGTGGCAGAGGAAAGATTAAGGCACTTCTATGGACCTCTTGGCTAGACGACAGAAGAGCAGGACCAGGTAGGGACCAGGCATCTGGGTAGCAAGCCGGTTAAAGACACTGGCCAGAATCCTATTGCAATTTTACTCTAGAGAAAGTGAAATCACGTCATTCATAGGAGGCAAAATGCAGCCAATTAATTAAAAATCTGATTGCAAGCAGACGGTCAACCAGTCGCCCAGACAGCACATCGTTAATTAGCTGCAAATTGTCGCCCCTGACTGGTCACCAGGATTCTGGCTAGCATTTTAACCAGAACATTGATCTTTTCCTTCCCAAAACCCCAGAAGGTGAGCTTCCCATATCCATCCATTTAATTTCCCTTATCCCTCAGGGACACTGGAAGCATGCGAGCGAGAGAGAATCGGAAAAGCAACCCTCTTGTCAGATCTGCTTTGATTCAGATTCCCATTTTGATTAAATCACAACTGAGTTTTCCCCACCCATTTTATGCTCTCTGCCGCCCCTGCCCCATCTGGGAGGCTCAGGGGACCCTGTCCGCGCTGTTTCCGACGCGCCCCCGCCCCGCCAAGCGGTGCTGCAAGGCAAAACCTCCAGCTGACTATATCCAATACATGCACTGGACGACGACAAAAACCGGACAACGACAAAAACCGGACAACGACACGACTTGTGGAACCAAGTTTTGTCATTGTCCAGGGCATTCCTGTACAGGAAAATTTGGTCTGTCCTTTGGAGTCTTCTTTGTGCACCGATGGTATGTCATTTGCACAAGCCACTCCTTCGAAGCACCTCCTCATTGGTAATGTGGTCAAAATAGCTTTGACGGAGGTCCCTCTACTGGAAGACGTCAAGTCTCTGGTTGATACTTGCTGATGCCTTCCAAGTCTCACAAGATCTTGCTGATCCTAGACAGCTTTAAAAGGGAACTCGAGAGAGATTTATGGGTGGCAGGGCCACCCTTGGCTTTGCACCGACTTCTAGCATAAGAAACAGTGAAGCCCTTGGCATCATTGGATGGACAGTGCACTCAGGTCCTGCTAGTCCGCTTCTCATAAGTAGCTAACTGGCCCCCTGTGCAAACAAAACAATAGACTAGAAAGTCCTTTGGTCTTATCCATCAATGCTCTCCTTTTGTTCTGAAGCTCAGGTTGAACCTATGCATTCTCAAGTAAATAATACTGAATGAAGGGGGAGTGTACTTATAGGTACGATGCTACCCACTGAATGCTGATGTTGTCTCCGAGATCCTAAAAAGATAAAGCACACCAGACCTGGTTGGTCTCAGTAGGCAACACAATGTCAAGTCTGAAAGTACAAGCAAGTGCAAGTGCACACTCGGTTACCTAGAAATAAGTATTTTTATATATACACACACACACACACACACACACACACACAAAATCGCCCCGTATAGCAACGAAATCGCATAACAATTAGGTTTTGGGGGGAAATGGCGTCCCGAATAACAAAAGAATCGTACAATTTTTCAATGGGAAAAATCATTTAGCGGGAAAAAATCGTTGTACGATGCATCTCATAGGAAAAATTGCTATACGGTGCATGCATCGTATAGCAATTTTTTCGTACAACAATGAGCTCCGTGGAATGGATTAAAATTGGTGTAAGAGGTACCACTGTACTATGATTGATAAATCAGTATCCTTACGCCTTCTTGGTGGGGCTGGTTGAGTATGAATATCATGCCCAAACCATGTTAGCAGAGCATCAGTGTTAAGTTCAACCTAGCTATTCAAAATCCTCACTAAGGCCAGACGTACGATACGGACACACCATTGCTCAGGGCAGTGAAGGCAAACTTTGGCACTCCAGGTGTTCTTGGACTTCAATTCCCAGAAGCCCAAGTCCCTGTGAGACTCGAATGGGTTTGCTGCGCGTACACAGGGACTTGGGCTTCTGGGAATTATAGTCCAAGAACACATGGAGTGCCATGGAGTGCCAAGGTTCATTAACACAGGCTTAGGGCAATTTTTCAGCTCTGGGGAAGCGAAAACGTTAAAATCCAGTGGGTCCATTTAGGAAGAATAGACCAGATGAAGAAAGGAAGGCCACCTCTGTTGAAGTCCCAGTCAGAATAAGGAAAGGGAGCCAGCGTTTCTCTTTGTAACCCCACAGTAATTCAACCCCAAAATGAATCCACTGTAGTAGTTGATTCCCTTGTGACGGAATGTGGTTGCCTGGGGTTCCGTCTGGAGGGTGTAGAGTTGAGGTCCCAACCTGTCCATTGTTCCCCCTGGAAGGCTTCTGTGAACACAAATGGGTTGGACTCCAAAAAATGATACCAAGGGTGTGTGTGTGTGTGTGGCCATGACTCAACAAATCTCAGCTGGTATTGTGAGATTTTCTCTTACGGCGCCGTTTGTAGGGGTGGAGGGTGCATGAGCGCTGGCTGCGCATCCCACGGGGGTAGCGGGCACCCCGGGCTCTTCGGGGTGGCCCCCATGGTGGAGAAAAGGGCCCATGCGGCACGTCAAAGGCATCAGGAGGGTAGGGAGGGAAGAGGCCATAAGCGACGTCTATGGGAAAACAGGAGAGAGAAATGAAAGGAATGTATTTCAGCTGACCGGCTGCTGTCAGGTAAGGTCATATTCATTGTTTGCCTGAAAAGTGGTACAAAAACATAATAACAATAGAGTTATAAATCAAATGGCTCTGGCTGAAAGGTGAGGGAATTTCACTTTGTCTAGACCCGAAATTGCTTTTCTAAACAGGAAAATTATGACTTAAGAGCAAGCAGACAGGTATGGGAAGTTCAAAGACAGCTCCGATGTGAAACCAACACATGTGAAGATCTTACTACTCTTTCAACATTTGGGTGCCATCACATAGGGATGTTTTATCTGGCTGTCTGGACATTTTTATTTTTTTTTTATAATTGAGGTTTACACTTATAAACTTCCTCCTTCAGCTGCTCTGGGTGGTTTGCAAAAATACCATACCATAAAATTCATTTATTCATTCATTTACTCACTCACTCACTCACTTATTTACTTACTTCAGCTACTCTGGGTGGTTTGCAAATATAGCATACCATAAAATATAAACACAAAGAAACAAATTCAGCATATTTATTTATTACTCTTTATTTATGTAACTCTTCAATGTAGTATTTTTTTAATTTGGATCTCCCCAGTTCCTTCCCCACCCCTTCCTTTCCTCCTAAGAATTATCATTTTTGATGCCTCTATGTACTGTTGGAGCATGTATGGGGTCAAAACAGGCTCAGCCCCTCCCGTCCCCAGCCTGGGGTTTGCAAGCAATGACCTGAACTTACCTTCCGGATGTGGCCATGGTCGTGGCATGCCTCCATAGCCGTCTGGAGGACCATGGCCATCCCAGCAGCTGTAGGGAGGGAAAGTGGCATTGTGGGGAACTGGCCAACGCGGGAGAGGCTGGTAGTAGTCAAAGTCATCCATGGACCGGTGGCTCCATTGGTCGTTGGGTTGGAAAGAACCTCTGTTGCCCACAAAGGGTGGCTGACGTCCGGGCGGGAACCTTTGCACATGTTCAGAGGCATGGATGGGTCGGTCGCTGAAGGCACCGCTGGGCAGGCAAGCGGGATCAACACTGGGGTCCAGTCGTCCAGGGCAAGGCTCCTGGATGTATCCAGAGCCATCCATAGGCCCATAGCTATTCCCGGGTTGGAAAGGAGGTTGACTGCTGAGGTCAAACTCATCAAACTCAGCACTCTCGCCAACATCATCGCCAAAGAAAGTATCCTCTTGAAAACAAGAGTCACTGGCAAAACTGGGCTGGTCCCAGTGGGTCTCCATCCCTTCTAACCATTCTGAAGACACATCGCTGTACCTTGCGTGGGCTTCAAAATTGTCACTCTGCAACAAATGAGCTTCACCGTGTGGACGGAGACCACCCGGCCAGGGTCCTCCGTTGTCTCCAAAGATCTCCCTGGGCCCAGGGCCGTACCCGTTGCTGCCATTCTGCAGGAAAGGAAGGTCGGAGCCGGGACCGAAGAAGTGATAGGACAGGCGTTTGGGAAAGGGAAGCCGGGGGGTTGAGTGATGGGTCACCGCATTCATGTTCTTGGGCGCTGCTCCTGCAAAGTCACAAGAGAGAGTAGTGAAATGATGATGGAGAAAAGAGACTGGAGAGGTGGGGTTGGTTTCAGTCTTGTGGGGTCTTCTTAAAAAGGAAGGAAGGAAATAATGGGTGGGTGGAAGGAAGGACCCAGTGATAGAATGATGGAAAGAAGGAAGGACCTGATGGTGGATAGATGGAAAACACTGAAATCCCCAGGGTCTTTGACAGCCAGGAAGCAAGAAAGCACTGGCTAAGGATCACTTATGGCTCTCTGCAGACACAAATTCAGTTTTGAGAACTGTAAAACTAAACAATATCTTATAGGTTTAAAAAAGCATGATATTGTGAATGGATTAATGCAGTGGTTCCCAACGTGTAACCTGGTTACAGATGGAACAGGTAAACAACCCATAGAGCTCTCTCACCTTTTGAAACAAGTCAAAGCTGAGTAAAAGTTAAAGTTGTCACCTCCAAGACCACCTTTAGCTACTGAACAACTACAGTAACTGAAAACGAAATTCAAAAATAATTCAGCTACATATTCAATCTTAATATGCCTTAACACGACTGGCTTTTGAGCTAGGGAGACCTTTACCTTTATGTAACATACTGTACCATGGTGGCAGTCAATAATCTGTCCTGGTAGAAGGCTGCCTCCCATGATGGCTTTAAAGCAGTGTTTCCCAACGTGGGGCCCACAACCCACAGGGGGACTTCACTTCCCAGAAGCCTAAGTCAGTACACTGGCCGATCAGCACACCTGTCAAGTTTTGGATTTGGAAATAAGGGGAATTTCCCGGCAAATACGGGATGCTTGACAGCGATGCTTATCCTGTGCTGCCCTCCAATGGCGACAATATGGCATTGCAGTCTAATTAATAAGGGATGACAGCGGGAAAGAGGGTAAAATAAGGGGTTTTCCTGGCCAATAAGGGATACTTGACAGCTATGCGTATCCTTTGCTGCCCTCCAATGGCGGCAATAGGGCATTGCAGTCTAATTAATAAGGGATGATGGCGGGGAAGAGGGTAAAATAAGGGGTTTTCCCAGCCAATAAGGGATACTTGACAGTGATGCTTATCTTTTGCTGCCCTCCAATGGTGGCAATAGGGCATTGCAGTCTAATTAATAAGGGATGACAGCGGGAAAGAGGGTAAAATAAGGGGTTTTCCCGGCCAATAAGGGATACTTGACAGCTATGCTGATCAGTGCTTTGGAGAATTGACTTAGGCTTCTGGGAACTGAAGTCCCCAAAAAAACACAAAAGATTGAGAAAAACTGGATTAATGGAATGTATTTACCAAAAAAAAAAAAATCAAATGTTGCATGAGTATGTAGCCTCAGGCTACACAATTCAAAACTCTTCCTTAGTTCATGACGAATAACCTTTGGACGGCAATACATCTTATATAGAAAACTATATTTTTGATTTTAAAAAAATCCTCAAAAAGCATTTTATTTAAAAATCCAATCTGATTTTTAATTTATTATTATTATTTACAAAAAGCATTGATTTTTATTCACCCGGCTCCTAATGAATGAGTCCGTGACTGAATTCTTTGTTGTTTGCCAGCATATGACCTTACGTGTGACCAGGAATTCAGCTGGGGACTTGTAAAATTACTCCATGACAGTGGCACTCCCATGTAAATATTCCACTGCTTTCCGGTCAGTGCGCAGAATTTCTTGTGATGCTTTAAAAAAAGGTTCTGGTCCTGCTGGTTGCCATTTGTTAACAACTCCAGTGTTAGAGGAGATGCAGCCTCTACAGACAGGCAGACAGACAGACACTCACCAGGATCGAGGGCTCTTTTTTCAAATTCAACCCCCCAGGCCTCAGCCACATGGGTCAGCAGGAGCTTGGTGATGGAGCGGTGGACCCAGCGGTTCCAGTGGATGCCGTCGTTGTGGTGGTGCTGATCCAGGAAGCGGAAGGAATAGTGGAGGTCCAGGACATCAAACTTATAGCAAGACGCCAGGCAGGCGCTGTAGAAGTTAGCCTCGATCACCTCCTCAGGAGTGGACTTCTTGGTGGTCTCCTAAGGAGAGAAAGTCAACATCTGGAGATCTTCAGGATCCTGGAAAATCCCAAGACAAAAAACCATGCCTTGTAGGTATCGAGCTTCAAAGCCACCCACAGCAGGACTCTCTGGGCTCTGCTTGCCTTTCCAACATCTGTAGCTAGAGCAGGGGTGCCCAAACTATGGCCCATGGGCCAGATCCGGCCCCCAATGACAATTCATCCAACCCGTGCAGCCCTCATTGCTCCTGATCAAGCACATTTTACTTCCACGAGCATAAGGGGCCAGATCCAGCCCATGGGCCATAGTTTGAGTACCCCGGGTTTAAGCAGAGAAAATGGCAGCCTAAAATCTATCTCATCCCGTTGCAAAACAGAATGCAAGGCTTTCGCTTCTGGTGGGAGGAGCCATGTGACTGGCCCGCTGAACCACGTGACTGGCCCACTGAACCACATGACCGGCCTGCGACCCAAAAATGTTTGGGCACCCTGCACTAGAGGACTGGACCTCAGGCTAGGACCTGGGAGACCTGGGTCCAAATCGCCACTCAACTAAGGTAGTGATGCTTGTAAAAACAGTTCCTCCTCCATCCCACATGCCTTGAAAATGCTACTAGGTTTGCCATACTTCAGGTGTGTCTTGATGGCACTTAATGCACAAATGCTGTACATGAATCGCATGGGCTGAAAAAAGGGCTGAGTCGGGCTGAGGGAAGCAGGAACAGCTGTGCAGTTGGCCGGCTATTGCGCCGGCGGTTTGGTGGACTTTGCCACCGCAACCGTCCTGAAGTATTTTTGAATGCTTTCTCTTTGCACTTTACAATGGATATTGTTTCTATGATGACTCATGTATTGTTGTTATATGCTACTGTATTCTATTATATTTTGTATTCTATTATTGTACTTGAGCGGCAGAAGACGGTCCCGCCTAGAGGCTGAGGACGCCTGCCATCCCATCCCCGGACCTTGTTTTGGGAATTTTTCTATGCGCTTGTGACTTTGTCATTGTATTATAGTATTGTATTGTGTTGTTGTATATTATTATGTATTGCTTTTTGCAGGTTGAATTTTGTATATTGTATCGTGTATTTACTTTGCATATTGCTGATTTATGTTGTTATTCGTGTGAGCTGCCCTGAGTCGGCGTATGCAGAGTGGGCGGCATACAAATTGAATAAATCAAATCAAATCAAACCTCGTGTCCCTGAACTGCAAACTTATTTTGCTTTCAAAACTGATTTGTCTAAGTAATTAAAGCCTTATAGTCTGGCTACGTTATCTTGCTATAGAGTAGACCCAGTGACCATTGATGAGCTGCAAAAAAATTTACTACCCACACCCTGGCATGGCTAACTCTGTGGGCGTGGCTAACTCTGTGGGCCACGCCCACTTGGCCAGCCACACCGCGGCCTGGGCTATGGATGTGGGCGTGGCCAACCGAGTGGGTGTGGCCTGGGGGAATTTCCGCTACCGGTTCCCGGGATCAGGTGGGAACCTGGAGCAGCACATCACTGCCAGTGACTCAACACCAATCAGGCAGAAGTTAACTAACCTGGCAACCCTGAAGACTAATGGCCTTGGGTGGCAAAGTCCACAGGAAACGTGGATTAAATTTCACTTGAATCCATCTTGATGTTGGGCAGAAGCTTCACCCATCCTGACCTGAGGCTGAGGAGGACTTTGCGTGCCTAAAGGGCTCAGGACAAGAAAGTGACTCATGGAACTGGATCAGGGGTGCTATGGATGTCACGCTACTATGTAGAAGGCCAATGGAAGTCCACTGCATTATATGGTTCCCAGGACAATCTTAATGGCTGATTGCCATGAGGATAGGCAATAGTTGGAATCAGATACGGCACTTGAAGAGTAAGAATTCAAGCCTGCAGTGGCTCAAGTGGCTAAGTCGTTGACTGGTCAGCTGTTCGATACCCAAATACTGCAGGACGGAATGAGTTCCCGTCTTTGTCCCAGCTCCTGCCAACCTAGCAGTTTGAAAGCAAGAAAATAGGGACCACTTTGGTGGGAAGGTAAACAGTGTTCCGTGCGCTCTGGTGTCTAGTCATGCCTGCCCCATGTAGTACCTTCCCAAAGGCTTGGAGCCTGTGGAAAACCCAGGTTCATATAAAAGCCTGGCAGAAGGAAACGCAAGCACCCTCAGCCTCTCTCTTGCTCTAAAGAGCATGGAAACTCTTAACCTCACTCTTGCTCTAAATACCATAAAAAGTCTCAGTCTCACTCCTGCTCTCAATAGCATGAAAAGTTTCAGTAATCACCTTTGTCTATGCTGCAACTCCCTTGTACCCTGGAAAGCCCCTAGTCACGCACCCCTGCCTACATTGAACATCTGCTGTTCACATGCACACCAACATATCCAATCATGAAACAACACGATGCTTTTCCTTGATGATGTAAGTTACTCCTTTGCTTAATAAAAGGGCACAGCAGGATCTTAGAGACACACTGATCTGCCCATGTCCTGACTGGCCTCAGCGTCCGACTCTGCTTCACGACCACGGAAAATGTCTATAAACAGAGATGAGCACTGAACTCTTGAGTCAGATATGACTGGCCTTCGAGCAAGGGTGACCTTTACCTTTACTGCATGGAGGACAATCTTTAGACGCCAGGCATCTACACTTAAGATAAAACTGATGGCAAGCTTGGAAGACTGATTTTAAAAAAAAAAACATATCAGAGAATAAACAAAACAAAAAAACATTGTAACACACTGAAGAATAACTGTTCAATTTTAACATGAGCTTTCATGGATCAAGTCCACTTCATTAGACATGGGAGTGGGACTTCATGGCATCAGTTTATATACATCAGGTACAGAGACACAGTGATTGGTCAGCATGGCAGATAAGTATACAAATCAACATGGCAGAAGCAGATGATTTCTGGCTGTTATTTGCATTAGTTGTAAATATTCCCTTTTTAAAAAAAAAATTAAAGGGCACCACAAGTAGTCCATGTACTGCCATCCCAGCTTGGGCGGGGGATTCTGGGGCTTGTAGTCCCAAACAACGACTCTCTCAGGCTCAGCAAACAACGCATGCCAATGGCTATTTGGAAAAATTGGCTGCCAGTCCAAAAGTCAACCCACCACCAATGCTCTGGCTATAACGCCAGAAAGGAATACATGCTCCCACCATTCAAGAAGCTCCTCTAAGACAGCCTGTCAAAGGAGAGGCTACAGTCCTGCCACACTGGCTTCTGGTAGGCAGGAACCTATCTTGCATAGAACAGGAGCATCATCAACATGAGCCCGGATCTAGACAGCAAAGTGGGGCAGTCTAGTGCAGGTTGGCGAGAGTTAGCAAAGAGTCCCTTGCCATCTTACCTTGAAGATGCTTCCATAGGTCATTTGTCTTAACGGCGTGGCTGTACTCCAGAGGACAAGGCAACTGGAGGGCAAGAGGTCACTCAGCCGGTCAAAGAACTTCTCCATGTTTTGCTGGTACTCCTTGAGGGCCTTCGGGATGGGGGGTTCTTTGGAAGCCAGATCCTGGTATCTGCATGGAGAGGAAAAGGCCGTCAACTGTCTCTATGAACAGAACGAGAATATATATTTTATAAGGATACAGTAGAACCCCGTATAATGAAAATAATTAGTTCTACAAGGCAGTTGGTTATACGGTTTCTTCGTTACACGATGCATGCATCGTACAATGAAAATCCCTATAGGAAAAATTGTACTACGAAAATCTCTATGGGAAAAATCGTACAATGATAAAATATTCATTGTACGATTTTCCCCATAGAGATTTTCGTTGTACGATTTCCCCATAGAGATGCATTGCATTGTATAACAACAACAAAAACATTATACAGAACACAATGCTTTTTTCAAATCCTCTTCCTTGTACTATTTTTTTTGCTTTACAATGCATTCGTTATACGGGGTTCCACTGTATTTATGCCTGCCTAGACGTCACCAAGATAGCTTGCTAAGAGAGAGAAAACACAAACTCCTATGGGAAAGGGTAGGTTACTTTAAGCCTTGAGCAAGGTTTCCCAATGTGGGGACAAGCATTTCCCAACCTTTGGTTCTTGGACTTCGATTCCCAGAAGCCTAAACATTAGTTGATCAGTGCTTTGGGGAATTGGCTTAAGTTTCTGGGCATTGAAGTCCAAGAACCAAAGATTGGGAAACACTGCGCAGTAAACCCATTTGTGTGGATTCACAGAGCAGTGTTTGCCAACCTTTGGTTGAATGCCCAGAAGCCTAAGTCACCACATTAGTTGATCAGTGTTTTGAACATAAGAACAGCCTTGCTGGAAGAGGCCACGGTCCATCCAGTCCAGCATTCTGTCTCACACAGTGGCTCACCATTGGCTTCAGAGTATTATTCCCAAGCAGATGCCTTCACCTGTTTAGGATTCCCTGGAAATGGCATTGAGAGATGTCCTGCCTATCTCTCCAACCCGGAGGTTGTCCTTAGGTAGCCATAATTATAGCCATTGATAGCCTTGTCCTCCATGAACTTGTCTAATCCTTTCTTAAAGCTGTCAAGACTGACCGCTGTCACCACTTCTTCTGGCAGGGAGTTCCATAGACCAGTAATCCTCTGGGTGAAAAAGGACTTTCTCTTATTTGTTTGAGAACAAATAAGAAATGGGGAATTGGCTTAAGCTTCTGGGAATTGAAGTCTATAACCCAAAAGTTGGGAAACACTGGCCTAGAGCCAAATGCGACATTGGCAAATTCTCATACATGCTTCCCTATCAAGTCATTGTTTGGGGGTATCCAAGATTTTGTTTGCCACCCCCATTCTAAGGGAATGGCATATTTTCCAAAGACCTAGTTTTAAGAACTGGGAAAGGATACTGTGCTTATGTATTCATTGCAAAATAAGTTGTGTTATCCGGTATTTGTTTGTACACTGCCCAGAGTGGGAAATTTCCTAAATGGGCAGTATAAAAATGTAGTAAATAAATAAATATTATTTATTGGCTTACTGCCCTGTGAATATGTAATCCCATCCTTAGACATATTCTGTGGTACATATGCTTTTGACTTTTGACTCTTTGTGACTTCTACACATTGACCACCTACTACACAGCTTCTCTCTCTTTCTCTCTCTCTCACACACACATACACACCAGCATCTAGGAAGATGGCCATGCTCCCAAAGGGCAACAGAGAGGCTATGGTAGCAGACAAAAGCCACTGTTACCTGTTGAGGTCCCAGAGGCAAGAGTTGATGATGAGGACATCTGGGACCAGCCCTGTCTTGAAGTCTTCCAGGACGCTCTCCATGTAGGCAGAATAGACACGGGTGATGAAATAGAAGCGGACGAGGTGGTGGCCAGTATGGTACTGGCGCACCTCACGGTAGCTGGGCCCAGACTTCAGCCCTTCAAATTCCACGCGGCAATCGTTTGCAAAGGTCTCCTCACCCTGCAAGCAGAGGAGGTATCACTCCCAAGGTCTCTCTTTACTCCCCGATGGCCAGAGAGAGAGAGAGAGAGAGCGCCAACCTTCCACCAAGCCACCTCGGAAACAGGGAATCACGAGACGACCCAATCCTCATTTCCTGCAGAACCCCAGTAATGGTTACAGCATGGATCCTACTCCATCCTCTACTCATAGACCACAACCAGATCTTGGAGGAAATAAAGGACCTTCAACGATAGAGCCGGGGGTGGTTTGCTGTAGCTCTCCTGTAACATTCTAGGGAGGAGACCTCCGTTCCTGGCCTTGGGTACAACGAGCCACGCCACCCAGTTGACCACGCACACTACAGTTCTGAGATTATTCCAGAGGAAGGGATGGGGTAGGTCATGGTGACCCTTTCCTGTGCTCCCAGCTGATAATGACCAATAACGAGTCCCACCTGGAAGGACATTGCACCCACTAGCCCAAGCCAGATGGCCATTGTTGGGTTTGGACATCCTCTGAGTGAGAAGCATAGTGCCAAGGAAAATGAGGCAATACTTTAGCTGCTAGCACTGTGATGGCAAACCTTGGCACTCCAGATGTTCTTGGACTTCAATTCCCAGAAGCCCAAGCCCCTTGTGAATCCACACGAATGGGTTTACTGCGATTCATCCAGCCTGCACTGCCCTTGTCACTCCCGGAAGCGGAAGTAAAATGCGCCCGTACAGTTAAGGCTCTTCTGGATTCAGGAAACAGAGGGTAGCACTCAATGGACACTTCTCCAAGTGGAGGGAAGTAAAGAGTGGGGTCCCCCAAGGTTCAGTACTGGGACCCCTGCTTTTCAACCTCTTCATAAATGATCTAGAGGTAGGAGTAAAAAGCAAGGTAGCCAAATTTGCTGACGACACTAAATTATACAGGGTAGTGAAAACTGTGAGAGATTGTGAGGAGCTCCAGAGGGATCTCTTGACACTGGGGGAGTGGGCAAAACAGTGGCAAATGAGTTTCAACATTAGTAAGTGCAGAGTGATGCATGTTGGGGCAAAAAACCCCAATTACATTTATAAACTGATGGGGTCTGAACTCTCTGCCACAAACCAGGAAAGGGACCTTGGTGTCCTGGTGGACGAGAACTCAATGAAGGTGTCAACCCAGTGTGCCTCAGCAGTGAAAAAAGCAAACTCAATGCTAGGGATCATTAGGAAGGGTATAGAAAATAAGTCAGCAAGTGTCATTTTGCCTCTTTACAAATCTATGGTGAGGCCCCACCTGGAATACTGTGTACAGTTCTGGTCGCCATACCTCCAGAAGGATATTATGGAGCATGGAAAAAGTGCAGAGGAGGGCAACCAGAATGATTAGGAGACTGGAACACCTTCCTTACCATCTGAGGCTGCAACGGTTGGGCCTTTTCACTCTTGAACGACGTCGTCTAAGAGGTGACCTGATTGAAGTTTATAAAATCATGCACAGTATGGACAAAGTAGAGAAGGAAAAACTGTTTTCCCTATCGCACAACACTAGAACTAGGGGACACTCGATGAAACTTTTGGGTACTAGTTCTCAAACAAATAAGAGAAAGTACTTTTCCACCCAGAGGATCTCTGGTCTATGGAACTCCCTGCCAGAAGAAGTGGTGACAGATGTTAGTCTTGACAGCTTCAAGAAAGGATGAGACAAGTTCATGGAGGACAAGGGTATCAATGGCTATAATTATGGATACTTAAGGACAACCTCCAGGTTGGAGAGATAGGCAGGATATCTCTCAAGGCCATTTCCAGGGAATCCTAAGCAGGTGAAGGCATCTCCTTGGGAATAATCCCCTGAAGCAAATGGTGAGCCACTGTGTGAGACAGAATGCTGGACTGGATGATGGGCTCCTGTGGCCTCTGTTCCAGCAAGGCTGTTCTTATGTTCTTATGGATTAACCCTTCCTCCGTCTAAAAGGTTTCCTTTGCTCGAAAGCCAGTCATATCCGACTCTAGGGTGCAGGGCTCATCTCTGTTTCTAAGCCAAAGAGCCAGCACTGTCTGCTTCTGCAGACATTTCCGTGGTCATGTGGCAGGCATGACTAGACACCGCAGTGCACAGAATGCTATTTACCTTTCCCACCAAAGTGGTCCCTATTTATTTACTTGCAATTTCTTGCTTTCGAACTGCTAGGTTGGCAGGAGCTGGGACAAAGTCGGGAGCTCATTCCGTCCTGCAGTCCTCGGGAATCGAACTGCTGACCTTCCACTTCCCAGTCAGTGTCTTAGCTACTTGAGCCACTGCAGTCCCTCCGTCTGGGCGCGTTTTATTTCCTCTTCCAGGAGCGATGAGGGCGGCACGGGCCGGATGAATCACAGTAAACCCATCCGTGTGGATTCACAGGGTGCTCGGGCTTCTGAGAATTGAAGTCCAAGAACATCTGGAGTGCCAAGGTTCACCATCACGGTGCTAGGGTATAAGTGAAGGGGGACTTAGTACCCAGACTGTGGAGCTCTCCAGATATCAGAAGTACCAGGAAGTATCTGTTAAGAGTAATAAGTACAGTATTCGCCTAACTAGTTGTTTTGCACCATAAGTAAAGATACTCTTTTGCACAAAACAAGTTTTGGCTGCTGCATTGATCAAAGTGCCCACACCTTCTGCTGCGCGCCCTCCGGTCGCTCTGCTGCACACCAACAGTATCCCTGCCACCTAACCGGGCCCCCATGTGGCTAGAGCAGTGACAGAGAGAACCCATGCTAGGTAAATATAGTTTGCATGTGTTCTTGCTCCTTGCGCTGTCTGTTATCTTTTGCTTAGAGAACTGTCTAATAAAGACTTGTTTCTTCACCCACTGAGCGCTTATTGTCTCTGAGATCCTAAAAGAACCTGAGCCCATCAGGCCTGGCCAGCCTGCATTGGCAAGACATGTTCCATATACCGAGTGGTATAGTAACAATGGAGTAAGCATGGTGCCCGGGGTGGGGGGGTGTCAGTTTGTGAAAGGATCCGGAACATTTGGAAACAACACCTTTGTCTGCAGGTGGGAAAGGCTGAGCATCTCATCTGTTTGTAGGATGTAGACCAGGTCTTTATACACCGATCGGTAAACTGCACAAAGAGGAAATAAAAGACAGAATGTCAGTACAGTACATACTAAGGACAGACACAAACGCTGCTGATAATAAAAAGCCTATCATCCCCTAAGTCAGGATGGGCATCCACAATGGCATCCCCCCCACCACCCCACATCAACTAAAGATGTAGTCCATGGCACTTTGGATTATTTGTGCAGCTCAATCTTTCATGGGTTATTTTCCTTCTAGTTTGACTGAGTATTGTGGGCAAACACTTTTCAGTGAGGCGTAGTTGCCGGTGTTTTGATTCCCATTATTGCATCTCATTGACTTTGGCTGTATGTTGCACTGTTCTGGATTTTGGGAAGGGGACAGTTCTTTGTCAAGACATACTTTTTGGAGTTGGAAGTGGTGCATATATTAAACAAACAAATTGCTAATCAATGCAAAGTAGGGCGAAACCAGCTAAAGCTTAAAAAAACCTCTAAGTTTCTTCTTCTTCCGTATCTAGGCCAGACATGAAACTGTCAAAATGAAGCCACCTTTGGGTGAGTTCATTCTGCACTTCCCTTCGCTTGACCTAGTGTGAGAAAGATTAGCCAGCAACACAAGGTTGCCGTTACCAGGGATATGCCCAATTGTGGCTCAAAAACACCACAACTTCGAGGAGGTTCTTTCTGTGTACCCCACCTAAGCTACTGTGGAAGCATGGAAGGATGATTAATTGCAAACAAATGTTGTTTGTTTGAACATTAGCAACCAGAAGCACACAACAAAGAGAAGTAGAGGAGTTGAGGGCTCTGTGAGTGTAATAAAAAAAGAAATCTAAGAAATAAAATAAAATAAAAAGGAGACTGATGCTTAGGAGACAAGCGAAAAGTAGAGATATCATCTTGCAAACAAAAATTCGTATAGTCAAAGTAATGGTATTCCCGGTGGTAATGTACGGTTGTGAGAGCTGGACCATTAGGAAAGCTGAACGCAGAATAGACGCCTTTGAGAAATGGTGTTGGAGGAGAGTTTTGAGAGTCCCCTGGATAGCGAGGAGAACAAATAGGTCAATCTTAGAAGAAATCAACCCTAACTGCTCCTTAGAAGGTCAAATAGTATTGATGAAGCTAAAGTACTTTGGACGTCAAATGAGAAGAGAGGATTCACTTGAGAAAGCATTGATGCTGGGAAAGGTGGAGGGCAAAATAAGAAGGGGGAGGCCAAGGATGAGATGGCTAGATGGTATTGTAGACACAATGGGCACAGAGCTGGGCAGGTTGAGGAGGATGGTGGAGGGCAGAGGTGCCTGGAGGGCAATGGTCCATAGGGTCGCAAAGGGTTGGAGTCGACTGTGCAACTGAACGACAACAAAAGAAATTTACTGGATCATTGAAGGATATAATGGATGTTCTAGTGATCCTATAAGAGACATAACCCAACTCATAACCCAAATCATCAAGAACCAACTCAGCCCTCGAGCCACTTAGACACACCAAAATGGGAGAACGTCTTCTGTTGACTCTCTTCTAAGCCTTCTCCAAGTTTGGTGAAGTTAGGGATTAGAGTGTCCAAGTTATTCCCCTCTTCCTCCATTGAATTTTCCCCAAACCAGCTGGCGGTGGCCTAAGACCTTTGCCCAGGGCTTGAATGTCCAGTTGATTTGAAGGCAAATGGAGTTAGATGGTTGGAGACGACAGACACATTCAGCTAGATAAAAAGCTTCTAACAAGGAATTTCCAGGAATGAGGTGTTGTAGTGGGACGTCCCACGTGACCCCTAGCAACCCTTACAGTCCCACTCCTTTCCCCAAACCAGCCCCCATTTACTTAACCACAGCTCAAACGCACTGGAGTCGCCCAGGATCACAACAAATTTGTTGTGGAGCAGTTGCCGGGCTTCTTCGGAAGAGAAATCATGGATGTTTCCCAAGGGAATGTGGTGGTCCATCATGCCTGCCTTCTCCTCCTGAGGGAGAAAAGAAAACAAACAGAAACAGTCACGTATGAGGAAGGGAAGAAGCCGATGTGAGAGAGCCCTCCATGCCACTCCACGCCACTCCACCACTTGGGGAATGCCAAGCCAAGCCAGCTTCCTTGAGACTTGTGGGGCAGCTAAGCAGTTATTATGGAGAGTGCATGCTTCCATGTAGTTCACTTGCCTGCCTGCCTGCCTTCTCTTAGACCAGTGATGGGCAGTCTTGGCCCTCCAGCTGTTCTTGGACTTCAATTCCCAGAAGCCTAAGTCAACACTCCTGCTGATCAGGGCTTCTGGGAATTGAAGTTCAAGAACATCTGGAGGGCCAAGACTGCCCATCACTGTCTTAGACCCTGGAACACAAACGAAGCACAAACTGAAGAAGCAGGTCCAGAGAAAGGTCAAAGTAAAAGGTCAAGATCTCCCTTGCTTCCAGTCCCCAATGTTCGGCATCTTCACCACTAAGCCACCCAGAGGAAGACCAATTGCTAAATCCAGTTGAGATTTCTTCTTCTTTCGCGTCCAGGCCACACTTTATGCTGCCAAAATGAATTACCTCCTTGGCTTTGTCACTGGCCAAACTTAAATCCTCATTGGTACGTGTTTCCGATAGTAATTTGCAGACCAGCAAATAAGCCAGATACAGTACTGTATCTCTCCACATCCATCCAGCTGAGAGAAACAATTAGCTTTAGTCTACCCAGTTGTTATGCTCACGGAGGTGTGGAGATTTCATGCTATTGGGCTACAGCTTTCAGGATCCTGGGAAACAGAAATGTGCGTCCCTCTTATGATCTGGAGGGACTGCAGTAGTTAAGATGCTGAACTTGACAACTGGAAGGTTGGCAGGTCAGCAGTTCAAGACCCAAGTATTGCACAACAGAATGTGCTCCCAACTCTGTCCCAGATCTTGCCAACCTAGCAGTTTGAAAGCAAGAAATTGCAAGTAGATAAATAGGTACCACTTTGGTGGGAGGGTAAACAGCGTTCCGTGCACTTGTGTCGACAGAAATGTCTGCAGACTCAGGCAGTGCTGGTGCTTTGACTGTAAACAGAGATGAACACTGAACCCTAGAGTCAGATACGACTGGCTTTCGAGAAAGGGCAACCTTTACCTTTACCTATGTTCTTGCATCAAGAAATCAGTCGTAGTATTGAAATTATGTCGGATTATCAAAAGCATATTTAAAACCGAACAGCATGTCCCGTACCTTTCCCTGTCTATTTCATCTCTCATAGGCATCTCCTTTCCCCAGGAGTCCCAAAAACTGAGTTATACCAGGCTCCTAGCACCCTGTTGACAAAATCCACACTCCAATACTATGCACTGTTTACTGTCGTTTTGTCACACCAAACTTCACAGAGATCCTAGCAGGGGTTTCAAGATGTGTTAGACATTCCAAGAATAGTTCACCAATAAACCCCCAACCCACCTCCAAGTGAGTTTCCATGGGCAAGCAAGGATTTGAACCCAGGTCTCTCTATGAACTACGTCAAACATTGCTGCCAATGAAACCATGCGTAGAGGGACAGGATGCCTCAAACCTACACCAGTTGAGAAGATATATCTTCTTTGTTCGTATAACTCCACCTAAGTTAAGGTGTATAAAAGTAGTAGCGGATGTTGAGAGAACTAAGCAAGAGAAGGACCCTCAGCAGCCTCTGAATGGATACGTGCCTCAGGTCCGCCAGCTCAGATCCAGGAAGAGCTTTATGGCAAGAACAAACCTTCTTGAGGGTACCCAAGAGCAAAACCAAAATAGAGAGTGGAGGAAGGAGCTCACTGGACAAGGAACTACATTAAAGGAGGCTATAGCTGGGGAACTCAATCTCCCCTACGTCACTTGGAGGACCCTGAATAGGCTAAGGGCTGGAGTCCCTAAATGCAAGACCAACATTTATTTATTTATTTATTTAGTTTATTTATACCTCGCCCTATTGGTGTAAACACCACTCAGGGCGGCTTACAAAGAAAGTCCCATATCATAATAAAACCCTAAAAGACATCAAAACTAAAAACAATATTAAAACCCCTATCGAAAGACGAATCATAAAACAAGTAGACCCTACAATACCCACCCTAACCCCTTAAGAAGACAAAAAGGAATTAAGAGACATTAAAAGGGTTTTTTAAAAAAAGGTGGTGGGAGGGGAGAATAAAACCAGACAGGTCAACTGAAGGTACTATATAAGCCAGTATTTATCGTTACGTTTAGTGGAGATTCTGACCATACCTGTCAACCCGCGGCTCCGGAAAAACGGGACCTGCGCACATCGCTTGTGCGCAGGTCGCGTTCCACGCATGCGTGGAAAGGTTTTACCCCTTCCACACATGCGCGGAAGTGCTACGCCTTCCCCCGCTGCCAAATTACGGGGTTTTGGCAGCGGGGGCCGGGTTATGACGTCAATCGACGTCAATTTACGGGGTAATCCCGGCCAAATTGGGAAGGTTGATTCTGATTTAGAGGTGTTCAGTCATAATCCCACAGATGGTAGCTTCGCCCCATTGGCTCCTCAGCCAAGCACATACACCAAAGGTCTGAACCTGCGGTTCCTCTAGTACTGAGCAGTTTTACTATCGCAACGACACATCATCAGTAGGGTAAAACTAACCTGTATCACGACGGTCGCATGCTCAAGTGGGGGATGCTGAAGGACAATAACAAGCCGTGCAAATGTGGAGAGACTCAGAATCGGGCTGCCAATGACTGCCAAAAGCATGCAGCAATGAAGATTTCATTTTGGCCAATGACAAAGCTAAGAAGATGGCTTCATTTTGGCGGTGCAAAGTTTGATCTGGACATGAAAACAGAAAGAATCACATTTTGTTCTGAAATTAAAAAAAATCAGAGCAAGCCCCTCTTGTAGCCCAAAAGGTCTGGTTTAGAATTACACAAAATTTAGAGATGTTTCAGCATATTAGGAGCAATAAGGAAAACATTGCTAGGCACCGTTTAGTGACAAAAAGACTCGACCTCAATTGTTTCTATTCCACACTAGCCAATTTCCCAGCCATAAAGATATGTGCCTCCCTCACATTCCAGTCCTAAAGATAAATCATCTTTCTGCTCTTTTTCTACCCAAGCTTGAAAATAGTCACAGCTGTTCCCAAACTAGAGTCTTACTCAGAATATTCTCCTTTGTACCCCTTTTCTTCAAGCTCACTAAGTCCAAAGAGGGCTAGATTGAATGGTGTCAGAATTAAACTTTAGCTCATGTTCAGACTTTATTCCAGGCATACCTGTCAAGCGCAGCTCCAGAGATTACGGGACCTGTGCAGAACGTTTCTGCGCAGATCTGTTCTGCGCATGCGTAAAAAGCCTTCTATGCACGAGTAGAAGCGACCTGCGCAGAAACATTCTGCGCAGGTCATTTCTGTGCATGCATAGAAGGCTTTTACGCATGTGTAGAAGGCTTCTGCGCAACCCCTTCTGCACAGAAGCCTTCTAAGCATGCGTAGAAGGGTTCTACACATGCGTATAAGGGGTTCTACGCATGCGTAGAAAGGACCGCCTTTCCCCCCACTGCCAAATTACGGGATAGCAGCAGCTCCGGGCAGGAAAGGAAGAAAATTGGCGCAGAATTACGGGAAATCCTGGCCAATCCGGGATACTTGACAGGTATGATTCCGGGTGGAACAAAAGAAAATATTAAATTTAGCTTGCCAATTCCACAGGAAGGACAAAATTCTTCTGAGGGTGGTGGTGGAGGGGGAACATAATAACCCCTGGCAAAAGTTAACTGCGTAGATTGAGCTACGATGCTTTGAAGGCAGCTTTTACCAACTTGGCTTTTGCCAGATGTGTCCAGATATCAACCTCATCCCAAACAGGTTGCAGGATTTGTGTACATCTGGAAACCGCCAAGTTGGAGTAGTGCCTTTACTTTCCAAAAGAAAACTGGTCAAGGATCCAGCATCAAAAAAGTTGCCACTTATGGGCAATATTACTACCTTTAGTACCGTATTCATCATTTGTTCTACTATTTTCCTGGTTTCCAACTTCAAAGCCAAGAGTCAACATAATTGCAAGGAAGCTTGTTAAAATGCTTTTGCCACTGAGCCTTAATGTAAACAGATTAGATGTTGTTGAGCGCCGAACAAATGTATTAAATCCATTAAGCTTCTTCTACTAATATTTTGGACTGAGGTGGCTTAGTAGGAAGGTGGCTTAGGAAGGAAGGTCGGCAGGACAGCAGTTCGAGACCTGAGTGCTGCGTGACAGAATGAGCTCCTGTCATCTGTCCCCAGCTCCTGACAACCTAGCAGTTTGAAAACAAGACACTGCAAGTAGATAAATAGGTACTGCTTTGGTGAGAAAGATAATAAGTGTTCCATGCACTCTGGTGTCTAGTCATGCCTGCTATACAACCACGGAAACGTCTCCAGATAAAGACAGCGCTGGATCTTTGGCTGTAAACAGAGTTGGGTGCCGAAACCTGGAGTTGGTGAAGACTTGCTTTCAAGCAAGAGCAACTTTTACTAATAATATTTTAAACCCTAAATCACTAGGTCTATTTATCCTAGTATCTTCAACTCTGGGTGGGGGGCAGCCATGGGTCTCCAGGGCTTCAGGCTAGATTCTTCTAGTTGTTTATTGGTGATTTCCTTCTCTACTGAGGTGCCCTTCTGTTGGATCTGGGCCGCGAAGCAGGTTGCGCAAGTTGGATCGGAACCGCGCAGCGGCCGTTGGGTCCCGGAGGAGACTGGTCAAGCAAAGACACACGAGGGAAGATGGAGCGAAGACCAGTAATTTAATGATGACAAATCATGAGTATTTATCCTGTTCTGGCTGCATGCACAAGCATAGTGGTCCAGTGTGAAACCAGACTTCACACATCATGTTTACACAAGTTAATTGGGGAAGTCTACACAGGGGAAGTTCATTAACTAACTTAATTAACTGCAGGGGAAATACATTGTTCCATGTTATCGGGAGTAAACAAGTGGCCAACATTGACTCTAGGGCTTTAAGGAATCCGCAGACGTGAGATTACCTATTACGTGCCTAGTGAGTTAGTCATTAGCTCTCCATTGTCCGAGCTGCCTGTCAGATCAGCTATTGATGAATTAAACTCTATCAAATATCCGCTCCCCAATTTCTGTCCCCTCGAAACCTTATAGCTCGAAGGAGCGATCTCCCAAACTGGGGTTCTGTCAGGGACAGTTAACCAATTGTGTGCGCGGATCCCACACCTTTCCATCCGCATCCTAACCAAGCCTGGCCCTGCTTAGATCAGTTAGGGTTGGGTGCCCAGGACAGCAAAGACGAAGAAGGCATGGGAATGAGATACAGTAGAACCTCGGATAAAGTCCAAACTCCATTCCACAAGTTTGGACTTTATCCGAATCAAATGGGAGATGCATCGGATAACGTCCAAAAAATTGACTTTATCCGAGGTTCCTATACCAAATACCTTGGATAACATCCATTTTTAGTGGTTTTGGACTTTATGCGATGCATCACATGTGCATGAAAACCGCGACTTTATCTGAATTGGACTTTATCCGAATTTGACTTTATCCGAGGTACCACTGTACATACAACAAAACATGGCTGCACACCTTGCTATAAACAGATGTCATGAAGCCCCTGTGACTGTTTGGGACCCTTCCTGTAGATAACAGCACCTGGAGAGTCTGGGAAACATCAAGCAACTTATGAGAATGGGATCTTATCTCTTTCCCCGATGGTGTGAAAATGCACAACTTGCCAGAGGAAGTGGTGGTAGGGAGGGGAGCTTGAAAGGCTTTGAGCTAAAAACCCACAGATCTCTCCTTTGCTGCTTCAGGGCTTTTTCTCAGATGACAGACATTGTTTTCCATTCAAGCACAGAAAGCTAGATTTATGGCCGGCAGTCTCCTCACTCTGATGTTCATCGGGTTCCAGAAATAAAGAAGGGAACGTTCTCCACAATAAACAAACATTTTTCTACTGGGAAGTGCGGAATAAGCAGATATACTTACAAAACACCAGCTGCCATACTGGTCACTGCGACCCAGCTATAAACTTACCCTGGAACAGAACTGGGTTTTTATCTTGCTAGACTTTGAAGCTGGGCCCAAAATTAACTAAGAAAACAACTGACCAAACTCTACTGGTGGCGCAGTGGTTAAACGGCTGTCCTGCAACCCAAAGGTTGCTGACTTTCTCAGCATGTGTGTGTGTGTGTGTGTGGGGGGGGGGGGGGGGGGTTAATCATCAGATGTCAAATATTGGGACATCTGTTATCATTAACACACCATAGCTGTCAAGTATCCCGTATTGGCCGGGATTTCCCATAATTTAGCACCGCTTTTTCTACTTTCCCGCCCAGACCTGCCGTTATCCCGTAATTTGATGGCGAGGGAAAGTAGTTACTGCGCGTCCCCTTCTGCGCATGCGCAGAACCCTTCTACGCATGCGCAGAAGGGGATGTGCAGAAGCCTTTTGCGCATGCGTAGAAGGGTTCTGCGCATGCGCAGAAGTGTTATGCGCAGAAGCCTTCTGCGTAGGTCCCGTATTGTCTGGAGCCGCGCTTGACAGGTATGTTAACACACACAACTAAATCCCTCCCTTGCCTGATCACCTATGATGAGTCAATATTTTCTCCAAGAGATCAGGTACACTCCTGTACATTTTTTTCTTCTTACAGACCAACAGAATGTCATTACTCATTCATAATATTATACAGTAAAACTCTGGTTTACATCCGCCTCAGTTTAAGGGTGCTGCAGTTGACAATGGCAAATGCTATGGAAATGCCATCCCGGTTTACAATTTTTTAATGATTTCCCCCAGTTTACAACGATCAATTCAGGACCATTTTTTTTTAATTTTTCAATGTATCTTTATGGATGTTTTGGTTTACAATTTTTTCGGGTCACATCGGAGGATGTTGGAACAGACCTCTGTTGTAACCCGGGGTTTTACTGTATGTGAGGTAGAAACTTCTGTTTCCATAGATTGTGTACATAGGAGCTAGTTATCTGTGGCATTTACTTTTAACAAGTTACCCTTCAGGTATCAAACAACAATAAGTTAGAAGTAATGTAACAAACAGTGACAATATTTATTTATTTATTTATTTATTACATTTTTATACCGCCCGTTTGGGAAATTTGCCACTCTGGGCAGTGTACACACAGATATCAAAATAACATAATAAAACACACAACAAATTAAAAATAAACCAACCAAATAAATACATCCTAAAATAAATTAAGCACAGAGGATCAACTGACTGGTTAATTTAGTGCTAAGAGGATAACATTCTGAAAGGCTTCCTTGAATAGGAAAGTTTTACATTATTTTTTGAAAATAACACCTTGCACAACTCCACCGGCAGAGTGTTCCACAGCATTGGTGCCACCACCAAGAAGGCTCTATTTCTAGTTATAGACCCATGATGGCGAACCTTGGCACTCCAGATGTTCTTGAACTTCAATTCCCAGAAGCCCAAGCACCCTGTGAATCCACACGAATGGGTTTAGTGAGATTCATCTGGCCCACGCTGCCCTCATCGCTCCCGGAAGCGGAAGTAAACGCGGCCGTACGGTTAAGGCTCTTCCGGGTTAACCCTTCCTCTGTATGAGTGCATTTTACTTCTGCTTCCGGGAGTGACAAGGGCAGCACGGGCCAGATGAATTGCAGTAAACCCATTCGTGTGGATTCACGGGGGCTTGGGCTTCTGGGAATTGAAGTCCAAGAACATCTGGAGTGCCAAGGTTCGCCATCACGGTTATAGACTTTCTAGCCATCCTTGGGGATTGGCACCTGGGCTTGCGTAGACTGTGATGAACGGGTGATGTAGGGAGTTGTTCCAAGGGAGAGACACTCTGATAGATAACAATATGTCATCTCAGGTGCAATAAGTATGACTTTTCAGTTACTTTACAAAAGTAATTATTATTATTCACATCAGAAACAGTACTCCTGAAAACTGGATAATAAATTGAATAAATAAATAAATAAATAAAATAAATATTCCACTGTATTCCGCAGTTGGTAATGACCCACCCAATATGGGGATGACGTGCAACACAATCTGACGATCTCCACAAACCCTTGAGGAAACTGCTTCACATGCATCCCTCAACCTAATTTGGAAAAGCCTGTGCTAGTAAAAAAATAAAAAAAAAATCTAAATGTCTGGTGAATCTAGTAAAAAATTAAGATAAGAATAACAAAAGAATCTCTATGTACACAAAGCCTACATGCTCAGCAATGCTGTGCTTTCTCTTTCTCTCTGAACAGAAGATCCGAACATGTCTAGACTCGTCCTTCACCCAAAGAGGAGTAAACTCATCTGACCTTAAACAACTAAGAATGGGAACTAAGGGGATTTTCCACAGGGCTTCCCCCTTCCAACTGTAAGCTCAATGGTCCCATTTGAACACCAAACTCGGGAGCATTTTGTGCATGGAAAGGTATGCTAGAAGAACAGCCTTCCTGCCCCAGAGCTTGGACAAGTTGCTTTTAGACTACCAGGCCTAGAAAAGACTAGCCAGTGTGGCCATTGTTAGTAGCCAATGCTCATTATAATGCAACACAAAGCAATTACACTTCTATACTGTCCCTCCAGTTCAGAGTAATTAGCATTTTGCCCCCAACATGCTGGGTCCTCATTTTATCCACCTTGGAAGGATGGAAGAGGCTGAGTCAACCTTGATCATATCAGGATTGAACACACAACATTCTGGCTGCAGTAGTTTAACCCATGAGTTCTCAACCTTTTCAAGCCAGGGGCCAGGTCACACGCTCCCCTCTGACAGCTTCGGGGGCCAGATGGCCATTTTGCCCGTCCTCCACCACATGGCACTTCCTGGTGTGGTGGAGGTAGTGGTGGGGCCACATGAAATGGCACCGTGGGCCGACAGTTTGAGAATCCTTGTTTTTAACCACTGTGCAACGAGGGCTCCATGAATAATAATAATGAAATTTACTCCAACTATTTCAGCACCACGTAACCCAACAAAGTGCACAGACACAACAGAGCACCAAGGAAGGAAATTTTCTTCATGTTCACTTAGTGAATAAATTTCCATTTTAATCCAAAGGGTTCAATTCTAAGGAACAACATTCAAAGGAATGTAACTGTAATTAATGCTCTTGGGACACTACATTTTTGGATTACCAGTGGTACCTCATACAACGATTCTAACCTGTTCCACGGGGCTTGTTGTTGTACGAAAAAATTGCTATGCGATGCATGCATCGAATAGCGATTTTTCCTATGGGATGCATCGTACAACAATTTTTTTCGCTAAATGATTTTTCCCATTGAAAAATTGTACGATTTCTTTTTCCATAGGGAAAATTGTTATGTGGGACACCATTTCCCCCCCAAAAAAACTAATTGTTATGTGATTTCATTGCTATATGGGGCGATTGTTGTATGAGGTTCCACTTGTATTAGGGATGGCTCTATTTATCTATTTATTTATCTATTGAACTTTCTGTCCAGTCATCCCAGAGTGCAGGATGCATATGAAGCTGGAACTACGCAAAGCCAGATATAGGCTGGATAACATGAAAAACTCCTTAATTATAAATATAATAACAACAACAACAACCGTTAGAGCAGTACGACAGTGGAACCAATGGCCTCGATAGGTGGGGAGTGCTCCAGCACTGGAAGCATTCAAGAGAGAACTGGGCAACCACATCTGTCAGATCTTTGATTCAGATGCCTACATTGAACAGGTAGGGTTGGACTCAATGGGATAAAAGGTCCCCTTCCAACTTAGTCGTTCTATGATTCTATTACTAACTTTCTCTAAGACATGGAATAAAGGGACAGGTCTTGTCCTGGATCAGCAACTGGCTAAGGGACAGGAAACAGAGGGTAGCACTCAATGGACACTTCTCCAAGTGGAGGGAAGTAAAGAGTGGGGTCCCCCAAGGTTCAGTACTGGGACCCCTGCTTTTCAACCTCTTCATAAATGATCTAGAGGTAGGAGTAAAAAGCAAGGTAGCCAAATTTGCTGACGACACTAAATTATACAGGGTAGTGAAAACTGTGAGAGATTGTGAGGAGCTCCAGAGGGATCTCTCGACACTGGGGGAGTGGGCAAAACAGTGGCAAATGAGCATCAACATTAGTAAGTGCAGAGTGATGCATGTTGGGGCAAAAAACCCCAATTACATTTATAAACTGATGGGGTCTGAACTCTCTGCGACAAACCAGGAAAGGGACCTTGGTGTCCTGGTGGACGAGAACTCAATGAAGGTGTCAACCCAGTGTGCCTCAGCAGTGAAAAAAGCAAACTCAATGTTAGGGATCATTAGGAAGGGTTTAGAAAATAAGTCAGCAAGTGTCATTTGGCCTCTTTATAAATCTATGGTGAGGCCCCATCTGGAATACTGTGTACAGTTCTGGTCGCCATACCTCCAGAAGGATATTATGGAGTTGGAGAAAGTACAGAGGAGGGCAACCAGAATGATTAGGGGACTGGAACACCTTCCTTACCATCTGAGGCTGCAACGGTTGGGCCTCTTCACTCTTGAACGACGACGTCTAAGAGGTGACCTGATTGAAGTTTATAAAATCATGCACGGTGTGGACAAGGTAGATAAGGAAAAACTGTTTTCCCTATCGCATAACACTAGAACTAGGGGACACTCCATGAAACTTTTGGGTACTAGTTCTCAAACAAATAAGAGAAAGTACTTTTTCACCCAGAGGATTATTGGTCTATGGAACTCCCTGCCAGAAGAAGTGGTGACAGCTGTCAGTCTTGAAAGCTTTAAGAAAGGATTAGACAAGTTCACGGAGGACAAGGGTATCCATGGCTATAATTATAATGGATACCTAAGGACAACCTCCGGGTAGGAGAGATAGGCAGGATATCTCTCCATGCCATGTCCAGGGAATCCTAAGCAGGTGAAGGCATCTGCTTGGGAATACCCTGAAGGAAATGGTGAGCCACTGTGTGAGACAGAATGCTGGACTGGATGGGCTCCTGTGGCCTGTTCCAGCAAGGCTGTTCTTATGTTCTTATGTTCTTATCTCCAAACCTCCTTATGAGGGATGCTGAGTGAACCATTCAGGCTTGGCAATTAACAAACAAAAAAAGTCATGGATTTGGTGATGTTGACAAGTGTTCAGTCCGTTGCTGAATAACCCACAGGAAACAAAACTACCCACCTTCTGCACCACAGCTTTGGTTGGCTAAAAACCATTTGAGCAAAATGCTAGAAGATGTCCCAGTGGAGGAAAGACACAGCTTTGGGGGGAGAAGAAAAGGAAGGGTAAATTACTTTGTCTCGTGCACCTCGGAAGCCATGCCCAGTCTGGAGACCCGTTGGGTTACATCGATGCTCACTTGCCTGGCATCTGGACCCGGGTCGTGGCACGATCAGAACACACAAGCGTTGTTTCCTGCGCTAAGGTGTGACAAAAACACACATGCACACCCAACTGCTGTCAGCTTTCTGCAGAGAGGAGCAGTCACAGTCACAGCGCATGAATTTCAACACCCCTGAGGTCAGGGCAACACTCACAGAAAGCAGGAAGGAAGGAAGAGATGGACAAGAGGCCCCAACTAGTTCAGTTTCCGTTTCCCAAAGTGAAACCAAGACAGGCACGGCTCGGTGCTTCCTATGCAATCAAACCTCTGGGCACCTGGGCGCGGGGGGGGGGGGGGGGGGGGGCTGAAGGCGGAGCTTCCCAAAGCAGGAGGCGGGGCTTGTGGGGGGCAAGATCTTGGACAGATTCCAGGAGATTGGGGGGGGGGGGGGCGAGTCACACTCCCTCGGACAGCTTTGGAGGGCAGATGACCATTTTGCCCTTCCTCCACCACATAGCACTTCCAGGTGTGGTGGAGGAAGTGGGGGTCACATGAAATGGTACTGTGGGGCCGCATCCGGCCCACAGGTTGAGAATCCTTGCATAAAAGATTAAAATTGTATTGTGGACTTTTAACACAAACAAGTATTTGAAGAGGTAGAAGCATTTGTAATATGGATCACAGGAATCTAAGAATCTTCTGGATCAGTGGGATGACCAATGCGCAAGTCGTAAACAAAATGAACAACCTATACAAAAGCATAAAACACACCAAATGCAGAAAGCAAGAACACTTTGTGCGATGGAAATCAAGAAGCACAAAACATACAGGTCAGTATCAATTGTTCTAGAAGGGTGGCTTAGTGGTCACGACGCTGAACTTGATGACTGGCAGGTTGGCAGGTCAGCAGTTCAAGACCTGAGTGCTGCACAACAGGGTGAGTGCCCATTGTCTGTCCCAGCTCCTGCCAACCTAGCAGTTCGAAAGCAAAAAAACTGCAAGTAGATCAATAGGTACCACTTCTGTGGGAAAGGTAACAGTGTTCTGTGCACTGTGGGATCTAGTCATACCTGCCACAAGAGTATGGAAATGTCTGCAGATGCAGACAGAGTTGGCTATTTGGCCGTAAACAGAGATGAATCAGATACGACTGGCTTTCGAGCATGGGCGACCTTTACCTTTAAGATTGTTCTAGCTGATCATTCAGCTCAAAATAAATGGGAGAAGAAGTGAGAGGAGGAAAAGCCTTTTGGCTAAGAGTCTGGGATACTGATTTTGAGCAATAATGCTTTAGGGGTGCCCAAAACTTTTGGGCCGTGGGCCGGTCACGTGGTTCAGGGAGCTGGTCACTATGGCCCAATGCCAATTCATCCGGCCCGCAAAGCGCTTGTACGGGACTGTTTTACTTCCACTTCCAGGAGCGCCGAGAGCTTTGTGGGCCGGATGAATGGGCATCGTGGGCCAGATCCGGCCCACGGGTTGTAGTTTGGGCACCCCTGCTTTAGAGGTCTTGCCTGCAAAGTTAACAAGGCCGAAAGCTGGTTATCACTTACCCCACCCCAAGCCCTAGTGCTAAGTACTCTCCCTCTGGTTCACAAGATTATAATGCAAACTACAGATAACAGCCTTGAGGTCTTCTTAACAGCTTGTTAACAGTCTAGAACAGCTGGTGGGGGTTCAGTAGACAAACAAATGGAGCAAATAAAGCTTGAACTGTCTCTCTGGAGGAGGAAATGATGAAAGGGAGGCTGTGGTACTTTGGGCACATTGAGAGAAGGCAAGATTCTCTGGGAAATTATATGATAAAGTTGGGGAAAGAGCAGGGAAAGAGGGATAGGAAATGCAAGATGGATTGGCCCCCTAAAGGAACCCACAGGCCAAAGTTTGTAAGAGCTGAGCAGGGTTGTTAAGGACAGGACATTTTGGAGATTTCTCATTCATAGGGCTGCTGCCATAAATTGGAGGTGACTTGAAAGCACAAAACAATGGACTCAGCCCCCTCCCCGACAAGTAAACCCCCTCCCCCCCCAATTTTCCAAATACAATAGAATCAAACAGGCTGTTGAGCATGGGAGAAAGAAATAAAGAACATTTAAACCTGCACTAAAGGTAAAGGTTTCCCTTGCTCGAAAGCCAGTCGTATTTGACTCTAGGGTTCAGTGCTCATCTCTGCTTCAAAGCCGAAGAGCCAGCACTGTTGGTGTCTGCAGACGTTTCTGTGGTCATGTGGCAGGCATGACTAGACACCGGAGCGCACGGAACGCTGTTTCCTTCCCACCGAAGTGGTCCCTTATTTATCTACTTGCAGTTTCTTACTTCTTTACTGTTAGGTTGGCAGGAGCTGGGACAAAGGCGGGAGCTCATTCCGTATCTGCAGTACTCAGGAATCGCACTGCTGACCTTCCGCCTCCCAGTCAGCGTCTTAACCACTTGAAAAGCAACAGGAAAGCACGCTACAGTATCTGGCCAGGAACAAATAAAGAGAAGGTGGAAACAATATAATTGGAACCTCAGGGCTCGTCCCCTTCAGAAAAATTCTCAAAACCTGGCTCATGAAACAGGTGTGGGGTACCCCTGGTATAGAACCCCCCCCCCGCGCGCTGGCTGATATAAGGCCTAGACTGGGCCTTGGGGGTGGCAGAATGAGGGTACAGTATGTTTAACTGTCTTTTAAAGGGTTTTTAACGTTGATGGTTTTAAATGATTTTATTGTCGTGGAATGTTTTTTGTATATGGTTATATATCTTCATCTGTGAGCTGCCCGGAGTCGCTTTGGCAAGGGGGAGGCGGTACAAATGTGAACAATAAATAAATAATGAAGAACTATACAGTACAGACAAAATGAAAGGGTGACAGATTCCTTTGGAGAATCCTGTGATGAAGAACTTGCAATTTTACAATGTGAAGCGAAAGCTATTGCCGGAGTACTTGGAAGAATTAAATCACTAGAACTGGATTGCACACTAATGTCCAAGGCACAGAGGCTAACTCGGTCAGAATCCTAACAGGAATATGCCAACAAATATGGAGAAAACAATGACTCAGACAGTAAACGTTCAAAGAACGGAGACACTAGGTGTGCAGTAACTATACTGTACGACTATTGCATTAAATTCCCAAGCAAAGGAAAATGATGCTGAAGGTGTTGCAAAGAAGACTTTTACCCTATATCCGTGATGGCACACCTTGGCACACCAGGTGTTCTTGAACTTCAATTCCCAGAAGCCCTGATCAGCGGGAGTACTAACCAAGAACACCTGGAGTGCCAAGGTTAACCATCACTGCCCTATATGGACTGAGAAATACCCAATGTTCAACCTGGATTCTGAAAAAAGAAGGGGCACTCAAGATCATATTGCAAATATATATCGGCTACTGGACTGTATCAAAGAATTTCAGAAGAACATGTCATACGAACATCCGCATTAAATTTAGATGGAGGAGAGAAAATATGAATTGTACCTTTCCTGGCTCCCTCCCTTCAATTTACCATGTGTTGAGAGCCACAGCATTCTTGGCAAGAGAATCCAGTACTCCCCTCACTTTTCTAAGCACAACGTGCCTGCACAAACTACACATTTCTACCTGATGAAGCCAAAGTGCTATGAAACTGAAATGTACAGTGCAGATGACCTCAAGGTGCATCATCATCATAACTATTATTTATTATTATTATTTCATGTCAGAATTTATTCTAGGTTGAAATTATTTTTGCTGGAGAAACTCTGCTCAGGGGACGCCCGAATGAGGTTCCTTTATGTTCTTAAGAGCTGGGCACTCAATCCATCATGCAGTACCCAGGTCTCAACTGCTGAGTTGCCAGCCTTCCAGTTGACAAGGTGAGCGGGTAAGCCGCAGACACAGCGCGACTCTCTGGGCAGGAAAAGCAGGATAAAAATGTATACAGGTGAAACCTGGAAAATTAGAATATCGTGCAAATGTTCATTCAGTCCAGTAATGGAACTTAAAAGGTGAAACAAATATACAAGATAGACTCATTACATGCAAAGCGAGAGAGTTCAAGCCTGACTTGGTTATAATATTGATGCTTATAGCTTACAGTTTATGAAAACCCCACCCCCCCAATCTCATGTACCCCACAATCATCACATAATCTCATGTACGCTGTACACCATGTTCATCACAATTATAACGAATGAAGAAGGCATGGCATCTCTCGCTTTGCATGTCGTGAGTCTATCTCATATGTTTGTTTCCCCTTTTAAGTGAAATGAATGGACATTTGCACGGTACTGTATTCGAATGTTGCAAGTGTCACCTGTGTATACTAACTAGCAAGGCAAGGCAAGGCAAGGCATCGGATGGGAGCAGAGCTGGATGGCACCCTTCTTACACCGATCAAACCCCCCCCCCCCCGCGGCAGGTGTGCCAGGTCTGCACTCCGGACAGTTCTCACCCTTGGGGAGGCCATCCCCGGCAGGCATCACACACACATCTCCATCCCCGCGGCTTTCTCTCGTGCGGTCTACACGTGAAAGCCATGCCCACGTGCCAAGAGGACGATTTCCACGACGCCCTTGCAAAGTTTTGCCGATGCGGGGGGGGGGGGGGGAGAAGCCCCCGGGAAAGCCACCTTGGCCAGTGGAGTGGCGGGGGAGGCAAGCAAGCCCCAGAAACAGTTCCCCCCACCCACAAAAACCCAAGTATTGGGGCGGGATACGGGGAGAGGCAAGCCCTTGGAGCCCATCCGCCCGGACTCCGTGCCCACAACCCCGCAAGGTCGGCCCGCCCGCCTTGCGCCGGCTGGGACTTGGCGGAGAAAGGCGCAGGGCGGACTCGAACTCCAAGCGCTTGTCTCCGTGCAGCCCAATCCCTAAAACGCTGAGTCCCCCCCCCCCCAAATCGCTTCCTTCCCGACTCCTTACCGGGACGCCAAATCCCCGCTTCCAGGGCGGCTTCACGCCTCAGGCGGCAAAAGCAGCGAGTCCCCCTCTCACTCCACTTCCCGGGTCGCTCGTCCGGGTCGTCCCAGGCCGGCCCTGGGGGTCTCGGAGTGGCGGAGGAGGGGGGGGAGCGGGAAGGGATTGGGAGTGACTTCGGAACAAAGGGGGGGCGGGGATCAGGACTCAGGAGTGACCTCGGAGCGAAGGAGGGGGGGGGGGATCTGGAGCAGAACAAAGTGGATCAGGAATGGGGATCAGGATTGACTTCGGAGCGGAGGGGGGGGTAGGGATATGGAGTAGAACAAAGTGGATCAAGGATGGGGATCAGAAGTGATTTCGGAGCGGAGGGGGGTGGGGATCTGAAGTAGAACAAAGTGAATCAGGGATGGGGAGTGACTTCAGAGCGGAGGGGTGGGGTGGGTATTCGGGACGGAGTGACTTCGGAGCGGAGGTGGATGCCTCCCCCCTCTCTCTCTCGCCCAAGTTCTTCGGAAGTGGCGCGGGACGGGATTTTAAATAGTTCTTTTCCTCTGGTGTCGGGTCCGGGATGCCTTCCTTCCTTCCTTCTTTCCGAACCCACTCCGGATTAAGGCAGTTCACTGCCAAGTGGGTGCCAAGCCGGAACGTCTCGCGGGGGGGGGGGGGGGGGAGGCGAAGCGCGAAGAAACGAAACCGAAACCAGGCCAGAAAAAGAGGATTTTGTTCCCCCAAGTGGTGGTGATGGTGATGATGATGATTTTGTGTCAGAAATTGCTCTGGTTTGAAAGGGTTTTTGCTGGAGAAACTCCACTCAAGGGACACCTGAATGATGCTCCTTTCGTGTCCCCGAGACGATCCTTTCCCACCGAAGTGGTCCCTGTTGATCTTCTTGCAATTTCTTGCTTTGGTTAAGCCTGGGTTAAGTCTGTTGTAAGGCAATGCAGAGCCCGTCAACTCGAAATGCTGAGAGCCAGGGAAAGACATTTCGCACATGAGGGATGCCCACCTAAGGATTACTTTGCATGCATCCATCCATCCTCACCATCTTCTTCAAGTGCAGAGCATCCGACTGCCGATCCTCCTGGCATTCAGCCGTGAAAATTGTCCGGGGAACAACCAAATCACGCTGTGGCCTTCCATTGGCCGCCTACATCGCAGCGTTGACACCCATAGTACCACACGGATCCAGTTCCACACACAAGTCCCTTTCTGGTCCTCAGTCCTGTTTGGCATGGCAAGTCCTCATCAGCGCCAAGCCTATTTCTGAGCCATAACCGGGCGTACCCTGGTCATGGCAACCTTGTTTTGCTGGCTAATCTTTCTCACACTAGGTCAGGCAAAAGGAACTGTAGCATGAACTCACCCAATGGGTGCCTTCGTTTTGGCAGTTTCACATCTGGCCCAAGACACAAAAGAAGCCCCCAGGCTGGGATTGATGAAGCTAATGCCCTCCATCAAGTGGGACTTAATCCACTTGGGGACCGTCACCCTTCCTTCTGGGCTTCACCACCCAGGCCATTCATCTTCACTCTGGTCAGGTTAGTTAACTTGCCACCTGACACTCGGCATTGCCTCGTTAACAGTAGGGTCTACTCTGTCACCACAGCAGGATATCCTGGCCAGACTAGATCCATCTACAGATCCAAAGTGAACAGAAAGAAATCCGAGCATCAACCAGGGATCTTTGGTTCATTACCAGGTGTAAAAGCCCACTCTGATTTGCAACTGTATTGTATTGAATTGTTTATTTATATCCCCGCTCTTCTAGTGCACGCACCACTCAGAGGGGCTTCCAACAATAAATAATACATACTATACAGTGCAAACATAATAAAAATACAGTGCGATACATAATAAGCATAATATCATATAATATCCAAATACACAATACAATAAAAAATGTAGTTACAATGTTACATAATCACAAATCCATACAGCCACAGTGAGTCCATATGGCCGCAAAAGGTCAGCGCAGGCGCTTCCACACTCTTGACATTGGGGAAGGAGCACCGCGCCTCGGCCACAGCTGCAACAAAGTCCCCCATGTCCTCTGGAAAATGGTGCAGGTGCTTCCACTCCCCCCCCCCCCCCCCGGTCAACTTGGGGGAAGGAGCTCCGTGCCTCGGCCACGGCAGAGTCACGCTCCCTCAGGCAGCTTCGGGGGCTGGATGACCATGTTGCCCTTCCTCCACCACATGGCACTTCCTGATGTGGGGGCCCACATGAAATGGTTGCACGGGATGCATCCAGCCCACAGGCCACTGGTTGAGAACCCCTGTGTTATACTAACCAACCATTAGTATGAGACATTATCACTGAGAAGAAGGTAGGCAGAGAGTTTGCATTGGTGGTTCAAAGGACCATGGTTGAGTCCGGTAGCCTTAGCAGATGGAGAATTGTGGTTTATCCACAGATATAATTGTCATAACCTTTCCTGAAAGGTTGGGGGTTCGGGCGCACACACCCTCGAGCCTTCATAACTTGGTTAGGAAGGGAAATTGGGTGCGGATGAATATTAGCCATAGTTAAGGATTCATACATAACACCTTGGCCATTAGCTCCGGCATGGGTAAAGTCAGAGTTACAAGGTGGTAATTAAAGGTAACCACACTGTGTATTAATCATATCCTCGGATGCTCTAAGTAGGAGAGCAAACTGCAATGTGTTATACCTGGTTAAATTAGTCCCGGAAAGATTCCATGATAGGGCAAGACAATGGTCTCGCCAGCCAGCAGTTAATTAGCAGTTAACAGGCTCCCAGGTAATATCCTGATTACACATCACCTCCAAGTAACTTCTGTAAATGTAACTGGATTAACTTGTGCCACGTAGACAGTCTTCTGTGACGGGTCGCGAGCAGCCTATGCAAGCAATGACCCGAGGCAGGGAATAAAATGCCAGCCGTCAAGACAATGGGCACTGGACTTTCACCTCATCTTTGCCTACGTGCCTTCCTTGTGTCCAGTCACTCCGTGACCCCACCATTGCAACAGAGAATGCCACGTAAAGGTTTGAGAACATGCTGGCGTGAGATGTTTTCTTATGACTAGCAGTGGCGTGTGGCCAACTATGTGTTCTTTTATTGACAGTCCTCCCCAAAAGAAGGCTTTCTCCTTGGTGAGAAAGGTTCTCGCATCCATCCATGGAATGAACTTTAAGCTGATCTGAAGGTTTGATTCCCACTCTGGAGTCTCTACTCCAGGGGTGCCCAAAATTTTCAGGCTGTGGGCCGGGCACATGATTCAGTGGGTCAGGCATGTGGTTCCTCCCACCAGAAGCGGAAGTAAAACATGCCTTGCAATCTGTTTTGCAACAGGATGAGATAGATTTTAAGCTGCCATTTTCTCTGCTTAAACCAAGGGAGCCCAAACTATGGCCTGTAAGCCAGATCCGGCCCCCAACACTAATTCATCCGGCCCACACCACCCTGTCGCTCCTGGAACTGGAAGTAAAACATGCCCGTACATTTACTTCCACTTCTGGGAGCAACGAGGGTGGCGTGGACTGGATGAGTTGGCGTCAGGGCCCGGGCCCAGATCCGGCCTGCAGGCCATAGTTTGGGCACCCCTGCTCTACCTGCTTCTCATTTCTTGGAAGACTCCAGTCTTGCTGGAGTCCTTTGCACAATTTTCCTTGCTCTTTCTTTCTTTTCCGCCAGAGAAAGCTTGGGACTATGGCTGTGCCTTTCACTTCAACTAACAATTCTGTGTAGTTAGGAAAGCAAGGAAATTAGAGATCCTTTTAAACCAAAGAACATGGAGACTTGTGACCACCAAAGAAAGGTTGAAGGTGAGGTAGGGTTGGGTTGGAGCCAAAGCAATCCAGAGCAGATACTATAGAAGTCCCTCCCACCCCTCAAACTAGGTAAAGGTAAAGGTCACCCTTGTTCATCTCTAGGGCTCAGTGCTCATCTCTGTTTACAGCCAAAGAGCCAGCGCTGTCTGCGTCTGCAGATGTTTCCGTGGACATGTGGCAGGCATGGCTTGACACCGGAGTGCACAGAACACTGTTTACCTTCCCATTTGCAATTTATTGCTTTTGAAATGCTAGGTTGGCTGGAGCTGAGACTGGCACTCATTCCATCATGCAGTACTCGGGTCTCAAAATGCTGACCTTCCAGTCGCCAAGTTCTGCGTCTTTACCACTTGAGTCCCCCCAACTACAACTCTTTTTTGGACCATAACTTCCCGAATCTCCCAGGTAGCATAGCCACATGTCATCCAAAGGGACTTTCCAAAGTTCTGAGATACCATCTTCAAATATTTGGAGAATTTGATACCAAAATAAGTGATATATTAGTTTTCTGTTTCTCTGGTGGGTAGACCCCAAGCCAGAGGGGCCAAGTGACCAGGAGAAGATACAGGCCAAGCTTGCTGTTAGATGAGGTTAGTCTACAGGTGAGCTAGCCTACAGGTATGTCCCAGGGACCATAAGGATGTACATCCTGGGAGTTATTTCCTTTCTAAAAATCTGATGAATTAAATAAGGACTACCTTTAAACTGGTTTTGAACTAGATGGCGAGATTTGGGTGGCTAAATGGTTGGTGGAGAAAATAAAATTGAATGTGGACTTATGCAGTGGCTCAAGTGGCTAAGACACTGACTGGGAGGCGGAAGGTCAGCAGTTCAATTCCTGAGTACTGCAGGACGGAATGAGCTCCCGTCTTTGTCCCAGCTCCTGCCAACCTAGCCGTTCGAAAGCAAGAAATTGCATGTAGATAAATAGGGACCACTTCGGTGGGAAGGTAACAACGTTCCGTGTGTTCCGGTGTCTAGTCATAATTGGGTCAAGAAATTAGAAGAAGTTTGTTTGAGTGAAAGAGAATAGCATTGAATTGCCATTATTTGCCGTAACTAGTGGAACACAGCCAGGAACCAGCACAGTCAACTTATTAATTAACAGCAATTTTTCATCACAGTTTATTCAGTTACACTTAAAGGTCACCCTTGCTCGAAAGCCCGTCATATCCGACTCTAGGGTTCAGTGCTCATCTCTGTTTAGAGCTAAAGAGCTGGCACTGTCTGCGGTTACAGATGTTTCCGTGGACATGAAATGAATTTAAACCCTCTCCCCCCCAATGAGACTTGTCTTTGCAAGAAGTGTCATAACTCTGGTATTCTATTTATTTATTTAATCTTTTGCCCAAGGGTTTGGCATCTTCTTTAAACTGTGGGTTTTATGCAATTAAGTCACCTTGGATATATCTTACAAAAACCTGTTTAGTTGTTGCTGCTTTTGATCGATACTCTGGAATTGGCGCTCCATGCAGGAGAGGAGAATGCTCTGTTTTCTATTTTTACAATTTAATAAGAAAATCTGGTTAAGTTTCGGACTTAGCCTAGATGTTGGGAGATGTAAAAGAGTCTCCTCCTTGCCCTGACTCCTCTGCCTTCATGAACAAGATAAGAACGTACTTCAAGGGCAACACACGGAGCATAAATGGAGCATAAATATTGGAAGGAATTCCTGCAGCAGTCTGTTCTTGATAAATCCCATGGAAACGCATGAACCTCCAAGTGGTATCAGCCTGGATCTCTGAGTGGGAGGCCCTCGGTTCCACAACCATGCACTGTTGCATCAAAAATAGCTTTCTGTTTATTGCCTTTGTGTGCCAGGTTTTTGCAAGATATATCCAAGGCGACTTAATTGCATAAAACCCACAGTTTAAAGAAGGAGATGACAAACCCTTGGACAAAAGATTAAATAAATTAAATAAAAATCTAAAAATTGACTAATAGTAGCCGCTGATGAAAATGTGATTGAACTGAAATGGAGGATGACCAAGCTGGTTCTTCTTCTTTTGTATCCCGATCAAACCCTGTTATGTCAAAATGAAGCCACCAACTTCACTTTTAACTTGCCCAAAACCCAAGTCCTCACCGGCGCATGCCTCTGGCAGCAATCGACAGACTAGTAAATGAGCTGGATTCTTAGCTCTCCAAAGCTGGTAAAGTTGCAGAAAACAAAACAGCTGTATCAGATACACACCTGGCATAGCTGTCAAGTATCCCTTATTGGCCGGGAAAACCCCTTATTTTACCCTCTTTCCCGCCGTCATCCCTTATTAATTAGACTGCAATGCCCTATTGCCACCATTGGAGGGCAGCACAGGATAAGCATAGCTGTCAAGTATCCCTTATTGGCCGGGAAAACCCCTTATTTTTACCCTCTTTCCCGCCGTCATCCCTTATTAATTAGACTGCAATGCCCTATTGCCACCATTGGAGGGCAGCACAGGATAAGCCTAGCTGTCAAGTATCCCTTATTGGCCGGGAAAACCCCTTATTTTTACCCTCTTTCCCGCCGTCATCCCTTATTAATTAGACTGCAATGCCCTATTGCCACCATTGGAGGGCAGCACAGGATAAGCATAGCTGTCAAGTATCCCTTATTGGCCGGGAAAACCCCTTATTTTTACCCTCTTTCCCGCCGTCATCCCTTATTAATTAGACTGCAATGCCCTATTGCCACCATAGGAGGGCAGCACAGGATAAGCATAGCTGTCAAGTATCCCTTATTTGCAGGAAAATTTCCCTTATTTCCAAATACAAAACTTGACAGGTATGGGTAATCAAAAGGGTTTTCCCACACAGGAGGGTAGACTGTAGATCCTTAAGATTCTCAGTCCTGAAAAAGTCCCTTTTTCAAAGTTTCCACCAATGCATATTGAGAGGGACAAAATCTAATAAAAATGAATGAGAGGAACAAAATCTAATAAAAATTATTAAATGCTAGCTCTGGAGCTCTGGAAAAGAGATTGAAATCTACATGTGTACCTCTTATGAGTAACCTTTTCTCTTGCTTCATCTGTTATGTTTCAGCTATACAGTACACTATATAGATATATAGATATACTGTACTGCCTTGAGCTGCATCCTGTTAAACTGTCTGGGACGGTCATAAATTGATTCATGAGCTCATGATTCATAAATTCATAATTTTGGGGAGGGGGGAGTTCATCTTTGACAATTATAGAAGTGCTTATGCCATGGAAAGTACTTTATTGAATTAATTATGCTATACAAGTTACTTTTATCGAATAATTGCTAACTTTTGCTTTTGTAATTGCTAACCATTGGGGCTCTTTTGCCCCAGACAGACCTAGTGCATAATCTGGGGGTCCTCCTGGACTCATGAGTCATGCTCAAAGAGCAGGTGGCCGTCGTGGCCAGGAGGGCTTTCACTCAACTTCGAGTGGTCCTGGACTGGGACTCCTTGCTTATGGTCACTCATGCACTCACTGGTCACCTCCAGACGATTATTGCAATGCACTTTACATAGGGCTGCCCTTGATGTCCATTCAGAGGCTGCAGCTTGTCCAGAATGTGGCTGCCCACGTGGTGATGGGGTGTGGGCGTTATGCCCATGTCTCACCCTTGTTGCGGGAGTTGCATTGGCTGCCGGTATGCCTCCAGGTGCTGGTTAATACATTTAAAGCCCTACATGGTAGTGGACCAGGTTACCTAAGAGACTGCGTCTCCCCAAAGATATCTGTCCGTCCCACCAGAGCGGACCAGAGGGGCTCCCTAAATAGGCTGGCTTGGAGCCGTATATGGCCAAGGCCTCCAGCTGTCTTCCGAAAAAGAGGAAACAAAAGGCTGAGGCACACTGTAATTCTCACTCAGACTTTTGTAAATTGTTCCATCTGAGTCCTGCTAAGGTATATGTAAAGGTTCCCTTGCTCGAAAGCCAGTCGTATCCGACTCTAGGGTTCAGTGCTCATCTCTGTTTCAAAGCCAAAGAGCCAGTGTTGTCTGCTTCTGCAGATGTTTCCGTGGTCATGTGGCAAGCATGACTAGACACCGGAGTGCATGGAATGCTGTTACCTTCCCACCAAAGTGGTCCCTATTTATCTACTTGCAATTTCTTGCTTTCGAACTGCTAGGTTGGCAGGAACTGGGACAAAGACAGAAGCTCATTCCATCCTGCAGTACTCGGGAATCGAACTGCTGACCTTCCACCTCCCAGTCAGCGTCTTAGCCACTTGAGCCACTGCAGCTGCTAGCACAAAATAAACCTTTTGCTCTTTTTCACCTTTGTCTGTGGTCTGTTCTCATCTTTGGGCTGAATAGCCACTACAGTATTAGTTGGAGAGTGTAGAAAAACCACATTTCTGCCTGCACAGACTAACCCAGCTACTGCTTTAAATAATTCTGGTCTCTGTTCCCTTTCCTATGTTGACTTTATTTGCAGGAGGGAGAGTTTCATCTTTGGCAAAAGCCTTCCAAAGCCAGTGTCCTGATTCCCTGGGAGGGTCCGTAAAGCCTTGCAGGTGGCGCAGAGATGCACACTTTTGCAACATCTGGTTTCTCATTGTCTTGCATGGAAAAGTTACCTTTTGGAGGCTACTCCTGACCCCTTGGAATCCTTCAGTCCCTATAACCAAGGGGTGCCCAAACTACGACCCGCGGGCCGGATCCAGCCTGTGGGCTGTAGTTTGGGCACCCCCTGGTATAAACTGAGAAAATGGCAGCTTAAAATATCTCATCCTGTTGCAAAACAGATTGCAAGGTATGTTTTACTTCCACTTCTGGTGAGATGGGAGGAACCAACTGACCGGCCCGCTGAACCACATGACTGGCCCACTGAACCACGATCAGCTTGGGGCCCAAAAGGTTTGGGCACCCCGGACTACAGCCTCTGTACCTTTCCCCCTGGGTGACCCCTCCTGAGAACATTGAGGGAGAAATGGGGCACAGCCAAAGAGCCATTATGTTTGTGGGTCCTCTGCTTTTCATGTGCAAATGAAAACCAGAAGCTTTTCACCTGGAATTTAAAACAACAACAAGCAAATCTTTTCTGCTGCTTCCCTTTGGGTGTTCTTGATTTGCTTTTAAATCTTTGTAGTAGTTTTACTCCTTTAGGGCTGATGTGATCCCAGTCTTTCTGGGGTTGTTTGTCATTTTAATTCACACAAAGGAAGTGCCCCCCCCCCCCCCATTTTAACAACATCCTAACAACTTGTCTTTTTGCAAATGTAAGAAAGGATGGTGCATGGGGGGGGGGGGGGGACATTCTGGGGAAATGGAAAGAGAAAGTTGAAAAGGCCCTTGGGATTGTAAATTTCCTGCTTCTGAAACCTTTGCAATAAAACCCAAGAATGTTTGGGGGTTTGCGGAGATTATAATAATAATTTTGTGTCAGAAATTAGGTCTTTTGCAGAAGAAACTCCACTCAGGAAATGCCCAAATGAGGCTCCTTTCATGTCCCCAAGGGCTGGGACAGAGACTGGCGCTCAATCCGTCATGCAGTATCCGGGTCTTGAACTGCCGATTTGCCAGCCTTCCAGCTAGCAAGGTGAGCTTCTTCACCACTGAGCCAAAACAACCCCATTGCTGAGATTGAGAGCAGCCAAAGGAAGCCTAGGAATCTCTGTTGCCTTCTTGAATGTATGCATACCTAGTTCATTAAAATATTTTTTGTCTTGCTATATCAATGTGATGAGGACTGATTTTTATTAGATATAAACATATTATAGTTACATAGGAATATACTATATTTAATACATACAATATATTGCATCTACCCTTATTGCATCTACCTTTAGAGATGCTATACCAACATATATTCTTAAGAGACACTATGCTAGTCTTACACACTTAAGCATGTAGACATTATTCTTGTATGTAATCTACTTAATACTAGTCTATGCATTGCTTAGTATATTCACATGTTGCATACTATATTCATATATTCAGGTACAGTACTGTACATTGGTTTTAACTAAGAGTCTTTAGAGACACACAAACATGATCTCATCTTGAAAAGGAACATTGTCAGCTATCTAAAGCAGGAGGCCCCTTTGATTGTATGGTTCCTATTCAGTGCTAAGGTTGTATAAACTTTAAGCTAACTCTGGACTGAAAAGTTAAGGTCTAATTTGACCCCAAAGATGTTAAATCTTCAACTTCCCCGTCTGAAGACACATGAGAATGCCAAGGAGTAGCATCCTTGTAAGCATCCTTGGGTTGTTAAGAGATAAGGAGGCTTGTAGAATATTTTTCTAAAGTAGTGTTACCCATCCCTTTACCCAAACCCACGAACCATCCATCAGCTTTGTCATAGGTTTATACAAGTATCCCGTATTGGCCGGGATTTCCCTTATTTCAGCGCCAATTTTCTTCCTTTCCTACCCGGAGCTACCGCTACCCTGTAATTTGGCAGCGGGGGGAAAGGAGTTAGTGTGCATCCCTTCTGTGCAGGTCCTTTCTACGCATGTGTAGAACCCTTCTACGCATGCGTAGAAGGCTTCTGTGCAGAAGGGGATGTGTAGAAGCCTTCTACGCATGCGTAGAAGCGACCTGCGCAGAACGTTTCTGCACAGGTCGCTTCTACACATGCATAGAAGGCTTTTACGCATGCGTAGAATGGACCTACGCAGAAACGTTCTGTACAGGTCCCGTAATCTCTGGAGCTGCGCTTGACAGGTATGGTTTATGACAAAAAAGGAGAAAAAGGAGTAAAACTCTAGACGTGGTGGTTCCAGGGACATCTCAGACTGGGACTATATCTCCCATCACCCAGATGACGAATGATGGTCTTAAATCTTAAACCTCCTAGCTAGCCTCTTAGTTTCCATTCCCGCTTAGTGACTGTTGCTATGAGCCTTACCCAGCGGAGAGTAGGAATGAGAGACTTCATGGGTAATGAGTTACGGCTTCTTCTCGGTTTATTTCCCATCCAATTTTATAAACAGAAAAAGTATAGGCTAACAAAATAACTAACTGCTGAATAACAGCAGAATTACCCTGCGGACATGTCTAATAGGTAACAGAAGTAAATTAGCTTGGCTTCTGTTGACAAAGGGATTACCTGGCCACGTTTTCCAGGAAAGCAAAGAAACTAGACTAGTAATATATTAATTACACAACTGAAACAATAGAGGTTAGTATGACCCAAGTCAAAAAGTCAATTAAGGTTCCCAGGTCTTTTACCTGGCTTAATTAGTTAAAGATTCTTCCACATTGCAATCTGTTGCGAGATCGAATGGTGTGTCATTAATCTCTCAGAGCAAAAGCCAGGCCGGGCAATAATTCTCTGTCACCCTGGCTCAGAATCCTTCTATGTAGCGAATCGGGGCCGCTGAGGGCCGTAGGTCCCGGAGGAGACTGATCAAGGAACGATACGAGGCAGTATGGAGGAGGATAAGATCAGTAGTTTATTGAGGAAAAGACATCACCTTTTATAGATCAGAAGGCAAGGTAGAAAAAACCATCACCCGACAGTAAATCACACCACCTATTTACTCAGGTTAATTGGGAATCTCTCTTGGGGAAGTTAATTAGTGCGGGCAAACATTGACTGGGAAAACACCTATTGTTTTGGGCTTAGGAGCTGGGTAAACGTGGCCACTATTTGCGCCAGGGATTTACGCTAAGCTCGGAGATGAATGTTTGCCTAATTATGTTACAGGAGTTAGCGATCTGCTTACTTGGCAGAGTCTTAGGTCAGGTCAAGGAATTGGGTGAATCAAACCCTATAATTTATCCACCCCCCCTTAATTTGGGTGCTCGCAGAGCCCACGGGCCAGGGAGCCTTTCTCACCGAAGTGGCCTCTGCCGGGCCGTTCTGTGCCCATTGGGGCACGGGGAAACCACATCTCCCCTTTTTAAATTTTCTTAAGAGCCTGACCAGCAACTCTGCGCAAAAGCGGCATCAGCTGTTGAGCGGGAATGACGTCTCGGGGTTTCCTTCTGTGACGGCATTGGGATATCAGTGAGGGAATACATTGCGCGAGGCAACAGACTGTCACGCCTAGTATAATCACCCCCACAACCACCTTGAGTACCGTCTGAAGCCACCCCCAGGGGATCCACGACCACATCCAGTTCCACAATGAACTCCACCAAGTTCCCCATGCAGAACCCTCCGTGATGCCCTGGACTATGGTGTGGAAATCAGTGAGCTGACTCTGTGCTTTGCGGGAGTTGTCAGTAAGGTTGAAACAGCACATACCATGAAAGGATTCGCAACCCAAGTGGTGCAATAACAAGAGATAGTCGATAGCCGCTCGATTATCAAGAATGGCATGGCGAAGCTCTGCCTGCTCTTGATTAAGGAGCGCTATCGCTGAGGAGGTATGGTTGATGGCTTTGGCTAGACCGCAAGCCAAGCGACCAATCCTCTTTGCGTTGCCGACGGCTAAGCCTGGCACGCCAAAGATGCTGACTGCCAAAGAGAGATATTCGGCGGGGCTCATTACTCTAAAGCTGCTCTCACATGAGCTGTCTAACTGGGTGGTGCGAGTGTGCCGTATGAGTGAGGAAACATTTGAAACATTTGTAACATTTGTGCTTGGGGTGACCATATCCTTAGTGGGGAGTAACAATGTCAAACGACTGATACAGCATATAGAGTCTGAAACATTAGCAGGAATGTAGTTCCACGTATACTGGTTGCATGTGAAGAACCAACCAGATGGTAGGGTAACATGAGCATACATGGTGCCAAGTGGTACTGGGTTATTGCAAGTCCAATTGCCGCTGCCAATGTTGAGGCAGCGGCGCCGAGTACGACCAGCTGAAGCGCAGCCGTACATTCGTCCACAGGTAGAGTTCGGGCTGACCGCCACCCGAGGAGTGTGGAGGGTGGCTGCATCAGCTGGCAAAGTCATGGTCAGCCGCATCTCCCAGCGGGCATACTCTGAAGAAGCCGCTGGAATGTATGGGCTGAAAAGTCTTTTCACAAGCCAGTCCCCATCCCTGGGGTGCGCGCCTGGAGAATGGCACACAGGGATGAGGCAGGTGCTGAGGATTGAGGCAGAACCGAGGTCCTGCCTGAGGCAAAAATCGGACTGGTTGACGAGACCCGCCAACCTCTCCCAAATATTGTACTGCATCCGGGCAGAGAGGTCTCCGCCGGGCAGCAGATCGTTGGCCTCCAACGAAGCGGCCTGAGCACCTCCCCCCAAAAGCAGGGAAAGGGTCAGGATGATGGTGACCGCCAGGGTTTTGGCATGAATCTGGGTGAAAACTGCAGCTGTGAGGTTCTCCGGTGTTGGCTCCTTCCTCTCGTGCCGGACGGTGTCCTCGGCCTCACGGCAAAGGATCTTGACCATCCCCCAGGTGATCTTGGGTGCTGTCGTCGGTGGCCGTCTCTTCCGACGGGTCCTCTTGGTCAGGGTGAGGTCCTCCATCTCCGGGATCGGACTCTGGTCGGTCTGGGTCCACGCCATGTGGTTCCAAGTAAGGCTTGACACACCGAGCTGGAATCCAAACGACACCTGTAGGAGACATAACTGCAGCATACCCTCTTCCCCAGGTTACGAGCGGCGCCGGGCCCCTCCAAGAAGGGTCCGGTGGCACCCGGTATCGGACCATCGGTCGCGGGAGAGCTTCCGAACGGCGGAAGTGCTTCTCCTGCGGCGTGCAATCCGAAAAAACATTAAGGTGATTGTAAGTGAACAATACCTTATTCAGGCAATGCTGTGCCTGGCCCTGTGACTTGGGGAGGGCTGGTGGCTCCCCCCTTTCTGTTTGTTTGTCAATATAGGACTTGAGCGTCCGATTTACCCGTTCCACAATCGCTTGCCCCTGCGGATTGTAAGGAACGCCAAAAGTATGCTTAATATCCCAAGTGGCCATGAAGGCGGCCAACTGCCTAGAGCTGTAGGACGGGGCGTTATCGGTTTTAACGTGCCGAGGTTTGCCCATGGCTGCAATGCAGGAAAGGAGGTGGAAAGCAGTCTCCCCTTTCTGCGCCGTTGCCCAAAAGAACTGAGAAAAAGTGTCTATGCAAACGTGCATGTACTGCCATCTGCCAAACTGCGGAACATGCGTGACATCCATCTGCCACACCTGGTTAGCCTCTGTCCCTCGTGGGTTGACCCCCCACGAGGGCCCCCCGGTGCCCCTGCACAATGCTGGCAAGAGCGGACTATGCCTTGAGCTTGAGAAAGTGGCAGATTGAACTGTCTGGCGAGCGCTTTGGCATTCTGGTGAAAAAAGGCATGACTCTGAATTGGAGTAGTAAAAACACCCAAAACTGAACGTTGCTGAATTTCCTTTGCCGCCGCATCCGCTCTGCTATTGCCCGCAGAAATCGGACCCGGCAAGTCTTGATGACTGCGGATGTGGGCAATATAGAGCGGCTCCGTGCGGTTTCGCAAATGAAATTGAGCAGTGAGAAACAGGCTAAGCAAATTTTTGTCTATCGCGGGAGTGATGTATGCTCCCGGTAGACTGTGAAGCAAATTCCTGACATACTGACTGTCTGTAATGATGTTTAAACGTTCTTTGGCGAAGGTGCGCAAAGCAAGGTTCACCGCTGCCAACTCTGCCCGCTGTGCGGACTTTTGTGGAAGAGTTAGCAGCGTGCGCCAAGCTTGGCCCTCCTGCCAGGTCAAGACACCATATGTGCGACCACCATCAGTAAAAACTGTCCTGGCCCCCTGAAGTGGAACCAGCGAAAGCAATTCAAACAAGCTGACTGTCTGCGTTTGGAGTGAGACAAGTCTGGGGTCCTTTGGCAAGTGGTATGCCAAACATCCGGTGAATCCTTCCAACGCAATTGGAAGCGAGTCACCGAGCTGCATTAACTGCTGAATTTGTTCCTTGGTGAACGGGACTACAATTTTGGCCAAATCGTGCCCTGAAATGTCCCTAGCTCTCAACCGTCCGCGGTAAACCACCGCGGAGACCAGTTCTTGGGGAAGAACAATGTTTCGCGAAGAGGTGTTCGGAAGGTACACCCACTCCACGATACTCGCCCCTTTTTCGGCATCTACGCCGAGCGCTCCCGTGAACATGGATCCTGACCGTACGATGTACAAATTCAGGATCGGAGCATATGGCCCTGGGGTGATCCTATCTACCCACCGCTGGCTGAGAACTTGGTTAACTTTCTCGAGAGCTAAGCGCGCTTCTCGAGAAATTTTTATCCGGTCTGCCGGCTGCTTGCCTAAGGTTAGCAGCGAGAAGAGCGGTTTCAAGAGATCCGTATCCAATCGGAAATACGGTCTGGCCCAATTGATGTTACCTAAAACTTGCTGCAACTCTACAAGGGTGACTGAGTCCTGTAAATTGATCTGAGGCAAAACTGGTGCTGCGAAAGAGCGGAGAAGCCGATGACCCAAGTATGAGAAGGGCTTGGTTCTCTGCACTTTCTCTGGGGCCTGGAGGTCAGAAAACATTTCGCTGCCGAGTTGCGGCATCGCGACCAAGATGTCATCCATGAAATGGCAAACTATCGCTTTAGAGTAAAGGCTTCGGAACTTTGCCAGTGCGTTGTGAACATAAATTTGGCACAGGGTGGGTGAATTGAGCATGCCCTGTGGCAAAAATTTCCACGCGTAACGCTGCGTGGGCTCGCTGTGGTTCACAACCAGCACCATAAAGGCAAACCTTTCCCGGTCCCGGGGGTCTAAGGGAATTGTATAAAAGCAATCCTTGAGATCTACAATGAGGATCTCCCACCCCTCGGGAATCATATTAGGATTTGGGATGCCGCATTGAAGCGGACCCATTGGCTGAATGCATTTATTGATCTCTCTGAGATCGTGGAGGAGTCGCCACTTCCCCGACTTTTTCTTTATGACAAAAACTGGCGAATTCCATGGACTCGTGGACTGTTCTATATGTCCTGCGTTTAGCTGTTCTTTAACTAGCTGCTTGAGGGCAACTAATTTCTCTCCCAGTACCGGCCATTGTTCTACCCAGACCGGTGTATCGGTGAGCCATTTAAGTGGCAACGCCATTACCCAAAGGTAAGCGTAGCACCGTACTGCTGCAAGATGTCTCGCCCCCAAAGGTTGATGTGCACGTCAAGAATGTGCGGCCGAATTACCGCCGTGCCATCAGCCTTTGGGATTGTGACTTCCACCCACTCTCGGCTCCTAAACGCTTCCTGAATTCCGCCTACCCCCCACACATCGGAGACCGGCTCAATGGCCCACTCTCTTGGCCACTGGCTTCTGCTTATCACGCTGACATCCGCTCCGGTATCAAGTAACCCTGAGAACGCTCTTTTCTTCAAAAATACCTCGATAACGGGGCGCTGCTTCCACTCAATGTTGGTCTCCACTGTCGCTAAGACCTGGTATCCTTGTACTGCCTCACTGGCGCTCGAGCGGTCCTCTGACCGGGGCTCGGAGCTGTCACTGAGCCTTCCCTGGCTATCTGCTGGCGAGTGACAAGGAACCATGATCAGTTGCGCTAAGGTGTCTCCTTTGTGAATTGTTTGGGGCAGGTGAGTCCAAAGCTGAACTTGGAGGACGCCTGAAAAATTCGAGTCAACGACTCCTGGAATTATGAAAATTCCGCGTGCTCCAGCTACACTGCGGGGCAAAACTAAACCTATAAAGCCCTTGGGCAGTGGACCCATGTACTGGGAGTCCACTAGATAGACCGTGCCTTGCAGGTCACATGTAACGTCTGCCTGACAAGTCAAGTCTAACCCTGTACTACCCTTGGGGCTGGCCTGTGCCCTCGCAATGCCTGGCTTGTGACCGGGATCTAGTCTAGCTCTGGTGAGTTCTGGGCGAAGGAAGCCTCTGTTTGGACTGGGGCCAGAGACATGCCCGCGCTCCGGTTTCCCGAATTCGGACAGTCTCGGGCCCAGTGGTAGCCTCTTTTGCACTTCGGACACTGGGTTTTTGGAGCCTTGGGACGGCCGGACTTTTGTCCGCCTCCCTTGGATCGGCACTCCCTAGCAAAGTGACCAACCTTGCCACAATTGTGACATGCTCCTGGGGTCTTACCCTTAGGTCTTTTACCCCCTTGCACCGCTGCCGCTAGCAAACCCATCCTGTAGGATTCTGTGCCAACGTCGGCGCAAGCTCTAATCATGTCCGTAAGGGTCAAATCAGGACGACTGCCCAGGGACTGCAAGATTTTACGGCAGTCTAAATTGGCATTGTCTTTGGCTAACTTCATCATGAGCTCTTGTTGGGCCTCCTCATTGTCAATCTGCCTGCTAATAGCTTCCTCCAGGCGATTGATGAAGTCCATATAGGGTTCCTGGGCTCCTTGCTTGATAGCGGTGTAATTTTTAGCCGCTTTGCCAGTTGCTGGGACTTTGAAAAACGCCCTAAAGGCGGCCTCGGCCGACATCTGGAGAGTGGCGAGAGGCAAGTTGATCTGGGCATTGATGGGCTCGAAGGCACCCGAACCATATAACTGGTCAGGAAGTACTGCGCCTCCCATCCTGGCAGCCCTTGTCTGCGCCTCAAGGCGAAACTCGCTGTCCCAAATTAAATACTGGCTAGGGGTGAGCATCATCCGCATGATGGCTTTCCAGTCATGGGGAGTCCACATGGTGTTCTCGCACACTTGCTGAAGTGTGCCCCTTGTAAAGCGACTTTGGAGCCCAGTTTCTGAAATGGCTTTCCGTATAGCCATGAGAAGCTTATACGGGACTGGGGAATGGACTATCTGCTGGGCGCCCGTGAGCGCGTCCATCTCCATGCGGATGGGACATATCTGACTGAGCTCTGCTAGCTCCTCTACTGGCAATTCCCCCTTCCTGAGTTCTTCCTCTACTGTGCGCTGAAGGGCACTTTTGGTAGCTAGGGAACCCGTTGCTATCTGAGAAGCGCCTGCGCTCCTCATTCCTTGCATTCCGCCGGTGACGTCTGCAGCTGTCACCAAGGGAAGGCTCCCTACACTACTCTGCCTAAACTGGAGTGACGGGTAGAGCGCCGTAGGCGCCGTAGGTTCGGCTGGCGCATCTGGCAGATTTGGGGGTTCTTTGGCCTCTACCCGGACTGGCTCTGTCTCCGCCAAGAGCTTCCTACACTTTCTCCATGTGCGAATTACGCCTCCTGGAGCTTTCGGGGGTTGCTGAATGCAGTCTCCTATCTGATCCCAGAGCTCAAGGGTTAACGTACCTACTTCTGGGTAAAGTAGGCAGTGTTCCCCTAGGTACACCAAAAGTCTCGCTAGCTCTCTGCTGTGAAAACGCACCTTAAATACCCTGGCCAGGATTCTGAACTCTCCCTCACAAGTTCTTTGGCTAGCGGATGGACGCTGTCGCTGAGGACAGGTCCCCATATTACCTGCGATTGGGTCCTCGGAAGATTCCTCCTCGGGACGAGTCGACGCGTCTTTGGCAGGCAATAGGTTCTGGCGACGACGCTTCTGGGTAGAGCTCGGAGCGTGGACTGCGGCCACGGGCCCTCGGTGGCCACTGCGCTGTCAGGGGCTCACAGCTGCCCTGAGCGGAACGCGTTTTTCCCTTTGGCGCAAGCCGCCGCGAAAGTCGGGAGCAAGCTGTAGGATGCCTCTTTGGACTGCCTCACCGCAGGCCGTCCCTCCGATCGGCTGGCTGCCGGACGGAGTGCCGCGCTGTCCTCCGGGATGATTCGGACACGGTTCAAGCGCAGAACCGGATCGTGTGATCGCTACTCTGAGGAAGACCGCTCGGGGGTCGCTTACTCACGAGTAGATCACGTCTCGGGGTCACCAGGTGTAGCGAATCGGGGCCGCTGAGGGCCGTAGGTCCCGGAGGAGACTGATCAAGGAACGATACGAGGCAGTATGGAGGAGGATAAGATCAGTAGTTTATTGAGGAAAAGACATCACCTTTTATAGATCAGAAGGCAAGGTAGAAAAAACCATCACCCGACAGTAAATCACATCACCTATTTACTCAGGTTAATTGGGAATCTCTCTTGGGGAAGTTAATTAGTGCGGGCAAACATTGACTGGGAAAACACCTATTGTTTTGGGCTTAGGAGCTGGGTAAACGTGGCCACTATTTGCGCCAGGGATTTACGCTAAGCTCGGAGATGAATGTTTGCCTAATTATGTTACAGGAGTTAGCGATCTGCTTACTTGGCAGAGTCTTAGGTCAGGTCAAGGAATTGGGTGAATCAAACCCTATAATTTATCCACCCCCCTTAATTTGGGAGCTCGCAGAGCCCACGGGCCAGGGAGCCTTTCTCACCGAAGTGGCCTCTGCCGGGCCGTTCCGGGCCCATTGGGGCACGGGGAAACCACACTTCTATATTAAATAATACAATATTGTATTAAATAATGCAATATTTAGGTCAAAATGAACATTAATTGCTTATTAGCCGGACACTCTTTGAGTTTGGGAGGGAGGTTTGGGGGGTGGGAGAAAGGAAGGAAAAATGTATAAAACCTGTAACTTTTCTTTGTATGGCTTCTGCATTCTTGACAAAGTACACCAGCTTGTAAAGATGTATGCCAAGGGCTCCTTTAATATTGAAAATAAACAAATACGATTTGAAATAACTTTTCTCCTTGATTGCTTGGTTCATAAGTGGCGAGCAAGGTGAGTTAAACAGAACCCACCAACATCTAAAACTTTATTTAAGAGTATTGGAATAAACTTTTGGATATCTACATAATTCATCTAGGTATAATTGGGTATAAGTGTCTAGCAAAGGTAAAGGTTTCCCTTGCTCTAGGGTTCAGTGCTCATCTCTGTTTCAAAGTCGAAGAACCAGCGCTGTCTGCTTCTGCAGACATTTCCGTGGTCATGTGGCAGGCATGACTAAACACCAGAGTGCACGGAACGCTGTTACCTTCCCACCGAAGTGGTCCCTATTCATCTACTTGCAATTTCTTGCTTTCGAACTGCTAGGTTGGCAGGAGCTGGGACAAAGACGGGAGCTCATTCCATCTAGATTTTCCATATCCAAACTTACTGGATAATAAATGTTTGAAAAAGGTGATCTTTTTAGGTGCAAAACAGATGAATACTGAATATCTGAGAATAAATAAAACAGAACAGCAAAAAAAAAGACAAAAATGTTGTGGCACCTTACTCCTGTATTTAATTGTGAGCTTTCATGGACCAAGTCCACTTCATCAGACATAAGAGTAGTGAGGAGGCCTCATGGCATCAATTTATGCACATCAGGTACACAGGCGCACAATAATAGGCCAGCCTAACAGAATAGTAACATTGCATCTTTTTTCAACTGACAAAACCCCCTGCTATTATTTAAACCTGTTGCAAAGCCTATCCCCATTTTGCAAATGGTTGCAAAACAAATTTCTCTTGGAAGCTGATGCATCACCATCTCCAAAAAGACCGATGCAACAAATATTGAACATTGAAGAGTCAATTCAATTTATTAGCACTTCTGCAACACAGAATCTCGCAGCATTTTGAAAGCTAATCTTGGCCTAAGGTTTAGGGGACCTACAGACTGTAAAAAGCAATGAAGCCTTTTAGGCTTTAAATGTTCCACAAACCTCTTGGTTTGTTTTATGGCGAAAAGACCAACCCAGCTCCCTCCCCTTGAGATTATGGCTAATGCACAACAGCTGATGTATCAAAGAGAAACCTGGGTTCAAGTGTGAGGTTGAGCCACCCTGCTAGCTTCTCAGCCTGGGGGTTGCATTGCATTGCATATGACAAACAAGGAAAGCCTTGGCATACACTAGTTGGCAAACCTGGAACAATTGGTGAAATAGAGGTTGAAACTTTGGGTGAGTCTTAAAATTTATTTTATTTTGATACCTAAATGTTTTGCAGCCTCTTTGCAAAGACTTCAGTGCCTTTATTGTGTGCCTGCCTGTCTACTGGCTTCCCTCTTGTAGTCACAATTATATTCACAAGCTTTGCTCATTTGGCTCAGCTTCTGAAGACATATATTTAGATTTGCAACTTGGATGGCTCTTAAGAAAATAACCTTGGAGCCAGAGCCATTTGGTTTAAGATGGTGCATGTTGTCAATATGGGTTCTAGGGTGTTGCTCCTTTCTTAATTAAAGGCAAAGATCTCCCTTGCTTGAAAGCCAGTCGTGTCCAACTCTAGGGCCGTGATGCCGAACCTTGGCACTCCAGATGTTCTTGGACTTCAATTCCCAGAAGCCCTTGTGAATCCACACAAAGGGCTTTACTGCGATTCATCCGGCCCGCGCCGGCCCTGTCGCTCCTGGAAGCGGACGTAAAACGCGCCCGTACGGTTAAGACTCTTCTGGGTTAACCCTTCCTCTGCTTCCAGGAGCGACGAGGGTGGCGTGGGCCGGATGAATCGCAGTAAACCCATGAGGCCTCCTCACTACTCTTATGTCTGATGAAGTGGACTTGGTCCATGAAAGCTCACAGTTAAATACAGGAGTAAGGTGCCACAACATTTTTTTGTCTTTTTTTTTTTGCTGTTCTGTTTTATTTATTCTCAGATATTCAAACCTTTATTATCCAGTAAGTTTGAATATGGAAAATCTAGTTTCTAGACACTTATACCCAATTGGAATTGAAGTCCAAGAACATCTGGATTGCCAAGGTTTGCCAAAACGGCTCAAGGACGTGGTGCTTATCTGTGTCTGCAGACGTTTCTGTGGTCATGTGGCAGGCATGACTCGATGCTGGAGCGCACGGTAAGCTGTTACCTTTTCCGCCCAAGCGGTACCTATTTCTCTACTTTAAATTTCTTGCTTTTGAACTGCTAGGTTAGCAGGAGCTGGGGCAGATGATGGGAGCTCACTCCATCATGCGGCACTTGGGACTCAAACTGCTGGTCTGCCAACCTTCTGGCCATTGTCTTAACCACTAAGCAGAGAAGAAGTTCTTCAAACCGGGGAGCAAAGACAATCGAAAGAAGATGGTTCTGGGGCAGAGACTGGCCTATTTGGGAGCACCGTCACTGCGCACTCATGTGGCTCCAAGCCTGGTGCTTCTGGGCACAGAAGACCTTGAGTTTGGGATATTTCCCCTTATAGGGAGGAATGGATGGAGGGAGTCGGTCTCTTTCAAGGCAGGTGAGAGCGTAGGAGGGAGAAAAGTAGAGGGACTCTATTTAATCAGCCCAGACGCAACAATCTCCTGCTGAAACGGCATTATATTTTGCATTTCACCCTGGATAGGGAGGTGGGGGTTGCAGGGGCTTGGCTCCTCTGCAACTTTAGCATTTAACTGCTGAAATGCAGCTTTCTGCCTCCTCCGACGGCTTAGAACCATGATGGCGAACCTTGGCACTCCAGATGTTCTTGGAGTTCAATTCCCAGAAGCCCAAGCCCCCTGTGAATCCGCACGAATGGGTTTACTGCGATTCACATGGCCTGCGCTGCCCTCGTCGTTCCCGGAAGCGGAAGTAAAACACGCCCTTACGGTTAAGGCTCTTCCTGGTTAACCCTTCCTCCATATGGGTGCGTTTTACTTCCGCTTCCGGGAGCGATGAGGGCAACGCAGGGTGGATGAATCGTAGTGAACCCATTTGTGTGGATTCATAGGGTGCTTGGGCTTCTGGCAATCTGGAACATCTGGAGTGTCAAGGTTCGCCATCACGGGCTTAGAACCTGCAAGCCCTTGTTCCACCTTTTCGTGTTCAGGGAATGAAGAAGCAGACGAGAGAAGTAGTGAAATTCAGCTCTTTATTAGTGGGGTTTGAACACAGTTTGGATGGGGCAAAACCCGGACTTATATACACTATTAACAGTAACAATAATGCAACAAGCCCATTAACTTGTGTGCACATTTTCGATCCACTTATGTGCATAAGAATAGATACATGAGAAAACATACATTCCGCTCCTGTCAGAAAACACAGTTAACATACATAACACACCTGCTAGGAAGTCTTGCCTTTAAAAAAAAAAGCCAGTAATAACAAGCGCATACTTTTTCTGCAGGACGTTTCTTGTTGAACCTCCATGGAGAGGGGAAGGCAATTCCCGAAAAGTCCGTAACCACTGGCTTGGCCCATCGTTTCTGCACCTTTGGTTTCCTGGAGAAGGATTTTCCTGGGTGCGGCATCCCAAGGCCAACTCTTGAGGGCCTTATTTATTCATTGGTCTTTCCGTCAGAAGCCCATCTTCTGTTTGGTCTTCCTGTCTTTTGCAATTTTACTAATGCCACTTTAACTGGGCTTCTAAGTGGACCCGACTTTATGTGCCCAAGTGTGGTCTTTGCACAGGGTTGTGCGCGCAGCGTCTTTTTACCCACTTTCCTCCACTTTTCGACAGGCGTTGGGCGACTCTTCCAGGAAAGTCTCCATCGGCCGAGACGATGCACCGCTTTAGTTCGAAGGAGGCCTGCCAGCTTTTGCATAACAAGTTTGTCGTCATCCTAGGAGACTCGAGTGAGTGCCCCAAACCTCGCAGGGTTCTCAGGTTTGGTCCTGGGGAAGGGATGACTCCATGCGTGGATGGTGTATGGTCCATCATTTGGCTCTGTGAAAGGGTGGAGGTCATACCTGTCAACCTTCCCGGATTGGCCGGGATTTCCTGATTTTCGGCGCCAATTTGCGCCATTTCCCGCCCGCAGCTGCCAAAACCCTGGAATTGGCAGCGGGGGGAAAAGAGGTACTGCACACACCTTCTGCGCAGATCACCTTCTACGCATGCATAGAAGGCTTATGCGTGCGTAGAACCCTTCTACGCTTGCGTAGAACCCTTCTACGCTTGCGTAGAAGGCGATCTGTGCAGAAGTGGATCGTAGAAGCCTACCCATGCGTAGAAGGGTTCTACGCAAGCGTAGAAGGGTTCTATGCAAGCGTAAAAGCCTTCTACGCATGCGTAGAAGGCGATCTGCGCAGAACCATTCCGTGCAGGTCCTGTATTTTCCGGAGCCGCAGTTGACGGGTATAGTGGAGGTAGGGGTGGGGTGGAAGCGCTTTAGCTTTTTAGGAAAAGTTAAAGCTCACCCTTGCTCCAAAGCCAGTTGTATCCGACTCTAGGGTTCAGTGCTCATTTCTGCTTATAGCCAAAGAGGCAGCGCTGTCTGCATCTGCAGATGTTTCCATGGACTTGTGGCAGCCATGCCTAGACTCTGGGTGCACAGAATGCTGTTTACCTTCCCACCAAAGTGGTCCCTATCCATCTACTTGCAATTTCTTGCTTTCAAACTGCCAGGTTGGCAGGCGCTGGGACAGGAGCTCGTGCCGTTGTGCAGCACTCGGGTTCTCGAACTGCTGAGCTGCCGACCTTCCAGTTGTCAAGTTGAAGCTAAAAGTCGCGATAAATTGTTTGAATATTTAAAAAAGTATTAACTAAAGATGACATCGAAAGGATTGGATAACAAAGAAGAGCCCTGGTGGCGCAGTGGTTAAACTGCTGTCCTGCAGCCAAAATGCTGTGAGCTCAATCCCGACATGGGTTCAAGGTTGACTCAGCCTCCTCCATCTTTCCGAGGTCCATAAAATTGAACCCCCAACATGTTGGGGAGCAAAATGCTAATTACTGTAACTTGTGAACTGTTCAGAGAGTGCACTGAGCACTATGGGGTGGTATAGAAGTGTTATTGCTATAATATTACTGGAAGAGATTTAAAAGCAACAAAAAAATGCAAACCTACAAAAAGACAAACCCTTCCATTAAATAAAAACACCCCACCCTCTTAGACACCCAGTCGCTGGGAGAAACCCTGCCTGAGGAAGAAGGTCTTTTCCTGCTTGCAGAAAGACTGGCATCCTGTGGGAACCTTTACAACCACCTTTCAGTTTGGTTTTGTGTCGGTTTTCTCATAATGGGAAAAGGATGCTGAGATTAAGGCAAAATGATTTGCCAGTGGAGGGTCTTCGCCAACCTTCAGCGCCATTTGCTTCATTGTCCCTCCTCTGTCTGAAAGTCACCTGGAGATCATTTAGTCTGGCCCAAAGGCTGCATCTTTGGCCATAGCTTGGCATTGCTTGTATTGTGGCATAGCCACAAGGAGAGAGAGAGAGTTTGTGAGTCCTGCTCTTGTTGTTGTTTTGTCTTGTCTTCTTTTGCAGTCCAGAGGTCCGTGTACAAGGATCTCGTCCGGCTGCTACAGACCGATTCCTTGCTCATCATTTCCCAGATGAAGGCCAAGGTAAGAAATCCTGGTGGTGGATGTGGATTCATGTTCTTTGTTGTGGCATAGCACTGGAGCTCTGCAGGAGGACCCTGAATAGGCTGAGGGTCGGAGTCCCTCAATGTAAGACCAACATGGTCAAGTGGGGGCTGCTGGGGGACAACAACGCACTGTGTGAATGTGGAGAGATGCAGAACCCAATGGCTCATTTACTGGTTTGCAAGTTACTGCCAGAAACATGCACTGCTGAAGACTTAAGTTTGGCCAACAACAAAGCCAACAAGGTGGCTTCATTTTGGCATTCTAGGGTTTGATCGGGACATGAAGGAAGAAGAAGGGCCGCGTGCATTTAAAACGGTCAGAGACACCCTGGTGGCGCAGTGGTTAAAAAGCTGTAGTATTGCAGCCAAAACTACTGAGGTTGTTAGTTTGATCCTGACGGGGCTCAAGGTTGACTCAGCCTCTCCCATCCTTCTGAGGTCAGTAAAATGAGCCCCCAACATTCCGCAGGGCTGGCTTCTCATTTGGGGTTGGGAGCCAGAGAGCTACCACAACAAAATGTGGCAAGTAATCAAAGAGCGTTTCGTGCGCTCTGGTGTCTAGTCATGCCTGCCACATGACCACAGAAATGTCTGCAGAAGCAGACAGCGCTGGCTCTTCGGCTTTGAAACAGAGATGAGCACTAAACACTGGAATTGGATATGACTGGCTTTCGAGCAAGAGAAACTTTTACCTAATCAAAGAGATGGGAATACCAAAACACCTTATGTGTCTCATGAGAAATCTGTACACGAGTCAAGAAGCAACAGGACAGAACATGGAATGATGGAGTGGTTTGGAATTGGAAAAGGAGTAAACCAAGGCTGCATTTTGTCACCCTGCTTATTCAACTTATACACAGAGCACATAATGCGCAATGCAGGGATGGAGGAATCACAATATGGGATTTAAATTGCTGGGAGGAACATCAACAATCTGAGATATGCAGACAATACCACCCTAATGGCAGAAAGTAAAGAAGATTTAAAGAAGCTCTTGATTGGGTCGAAGAAGAGAATGCAAAAGCTGGTTTGAGACTCCATATCAAGAAAACCAAGATAAGGCAACAGGCCCCATCAGTCCCTGGAAAATAGATGGGGAAGAAGTAGAAGCAGTGACAGATTTTACTTTCTTAGGATCCAAGATCACTGCAGATGGAGATTGCAGCCATGAAATAAAAAGATAATTAACTCTGGGGAGACAAGCCATAGAAACCTGGGGAACATAGTGAAAAGCAGAGACATCACATTGCAAACAAAAATTCGCATAGTCAAAGCAATGGTATTCCCGGTGGTAATGTATGGTTGTGAGAGCTGGACCATTAGGAAAGCAGAGCGCAGAAGAAAATATGCCTTTGAGATGTGGTGTTGGAGGAGAGTCCTGAGAGTCCCCTGGACAGCGAGGAGAACAAATAGGTCAATCTTAGAAGGAATCAACCCTGAATGCTCATTAGAAGGTCAAATAGTGAAGATGAAGTTAAAGTACTTTGGACATCAAATGAGAAGAGAGGATTCACTTGAGAAAGCCTTGATGCTGGGAAAGGTGAAGGGCAAAAGAAGAAGGGGGTGGCCAAAGATGAGATGGCGAGATGGTTTTGTAAACGCAATGGGCACAGAGTTGGGTGGGTTGAGGAGGATGGTGGAGGACAGGGGTGTCTGGAGGTCAATGGTCCATAGGGTCGCAAAGGGTCGGAATCGACTGTGTGACTGAAGAGGAAGAACAACAACAACAAGCCAGAGAGCATCCCATTCACCTGGACTTCACATAAGATACGCAAGGTCACAATGGGTTTATGCTTCCTTTAGCACAGGGGTTCCTAAGTGACAACCCGTGGGCTGGATCCGGCCCCTGATACAAATTCATCCAGCCTGTGCCACCCTCGTTCCTGGCATGTTTTTCTTCTGCTACTGGCAGCGACGAGGGCGGCGGGGGTTGGATGAATTGGCATTGGGGGCCAGATCTGGCCCACAGGCTATCATTTTGGCACTCCTGGTTTAAGCAAAAAAAAATGGCAGCCTAAAACCTCATCCTGCTGCAAAACAGTTTGCAAAGGCGCGTTTTACTTCCAGTGGGAGGAACCATGTGATTGGCCTGCGGCCCGAAAAGTTTGGGTACCCCTGCTTTAGCATCTGCTGGTGGATAGTAAAGATGCTAATTCCTTGGATTGTAGTCCTCCGGATCTCTTCACCTGTGAGGGATAGCTGAACAGTAGATGGATCCTAGAGCTAGCCGTAATGCTTTCCCTTTTCCTGGTTGGTGAAGGGAAGGCAAACTCTCCCGATCTCCAAACAAGCAGCCATGTCTCAGTATGTTGACCCATGGCAGAGTATGGGGCTCCAGTATGGAGCACGTCCACACACACAAAACAAGTTGACATTGCTATTAATGAAACCATGCGCATAGTGACATGATGCTTCAACTAGACCCTCTTGTTGGGATTGCTCCACCTAAGATCAGGAGAGAAGTAGCAGCAGATGCCGAGAGAACTAAATAAGAGAAGGACCCTCGACACCCTCCGAACGGAGATGATGAGCCTCAAGTCCATTGGCTGAGATCCAGGAAGAACAAACATTCTTGAGGGTACACAAGTGCAAAACCAAATTAGAAGATGAGGGGAAGCACTCACTGGGCAAGGAACAACATTAGAGGAGGAGATGGCTGAGGGACTCAACCTCCCCAACGTCACTTGGAGGGCCCTGAATAGGCTGAGGATTGGAGTCCCCAACATGCTCGGGTGGGTGGGGTGGGGGGCTGCTGGCGGATAATAACATGCTGTGTGAATGTGGCAAGATACAGAACCCAGATAATTTACTAGTCTGCCGATTACTGCCAGAAACATCTACCAATGAAGATTTAATTTTGGCCAATGGCAAAGCCAAGAAAGTAGCTTCGTTTTGGCAATCCAAAGTTTGATCTGGACAAAAAAGGAAGAAGCAGCAGGTTGGCTAAAGAAAAGGGGATGAAGGAAAAGGAGGAAAAAAGAGGGGAAGTTTGGTGTAGGCAGATTGATTGCACGCGGAGCCAGCAGGAGGGCCAAACACTTCTTTGTTGCAGCATGGTCAATCTGCACATACCCAAATGGCGGAGACGCAGCTCCTTATATATCACACATTGCATTTGAATTTCACCCCAAGGGCGCCCATTGGTTGCGGTAGCAGTGATATTGGGACGTAGTGCATACCTGACTAAGGTTCACCTGTGGCGGGAAGGTTTCCCGCGCTAGTTACTGATTGGGTGATTTGAGCCACATGGGCTGAGCTCCTTCAGCTGCGCTATAGCTGGCAGCTGAGCTGTATGCAGTGGCAGATGCTGCGCTATAGCTGGCAGCTGAGTTGCGTGTGGCGGCAGATTAATTCATGCATGCACAACAGGAAGGCAGAACACGGTGATCTTCCCAGGACTGATCTCAAAGTGGGCGTTAGAGAAATGGAATTACAGAGGAAAGCAGCAAACACTGACTACATAAGACAAGTTGCTACGTAGAAAGCAGGGCTTCTTGTTATTGGGTTACGGTTCGCAAGATACAGTAATTAGCATTTTGCATGCAACATGCTAGGTACTCATTTTACTGACCTCCGAAGGTTGAGTCAACCTTGAGCCCTGGTCAAGATTGAACTCAGATCATGAGCACAATTATGGCTGCAGTAAATAAGCCGTCTTAGTTCACAATATAAACAAACCTGGTCTGTTGTCTTGAAGGGGACTGCGGTGGCTTAGCGATTAAGACGCTGAATTTGACGACTGGAAAGTCGGCAGTTCAGGAGTTCAATTCCTGGATACTGCACAGCAGAGTGAGCTCCCGTCTCTGTCCCTGCTTCTGCCAACCTAGCAGTTCGAAAGTAAGATATTGCAAGTAGATAAATAGGTACCACTTCAGTGGGAAAGGTAACAGTGTTCTGTGCATTCCGCTGTCTAGTCTCTCTGGCTTTAAATTGAGATGAGCATTAAACCGTAGAGTTTGATATGACTAGCTTTCGAGCAAGAGCGACCTAAAATTACCTGTGATCTAAGCCAGCCCTGGGGCTATGCATAAATATAGTAATAATTGCATGTTGTCAAGTCCGTTCTGACTTATGGTGACCAGTCGAGCGCCTGACCCTTTTCAAAGAGGAGTAGGTTGACTCTTAGTTAGCCCTTTGTGTCTCTTACCCCTGCCAGATGCCCTTGACATTGGAGAGCCAGTGGCTTCATCCTGCACCCCGTAGGAAGCCCTATTTGGAAAGGTTGGCGTGGCGGGAGGGGCAAATGGCTGGCCATGATCCACCGTATCCACCTCTGTCCTCCACGCACTTTCTGCAGGGGGAACTCCGCTTCGAAAATGACCGTTTGGTTGAAGGCGGGGTGTGGGACGGCCTACACAATGGGACCCATTACCGGGAGGTGCGCCAGTACCGCACTAACTACCACCTTGTCCGCTTCTACTTCCTGACCCGGGTGTACTCGTCGTACCTGGAAAGCATCCTGAAAGATTTCCAGTCTGGGCTGGCGCCGGATGTCTTGATCCTCAATTCCTGTGTCTGGGATGTCTCAAGGTAAGCCGAGTCAGTGGCTTTCAGAAGGTGCCTAGATGCCTTCATGTCCTCCGAAAGTCCTCTGATGCCACTCGTTGTGGAGAGGCCCGGCCGGAGATTGTGATCCAACAACGTCACACATGGTCCAACCTTCACCAACTGGGGTCTTCTCAGTCCCAAAGGTTACCCAGTGGTGGCTGAGGGCTCTCCCATCTTCCCTCAGATATGGCCTGGCCTCCATGAAGGAATACCGTGCAAACTTAGAGATGGCCTTCAACAGGTTGGATGCCGTCCTCCCATCCTCTTGCCTGGTGATCTGGAACATGACCATGCCGCTGGGCCCCAAGGTCAGGGGGGGCTTTCTTATACCGGAGGTAAGAAAGGGGTCACGGCTTATCCCTCTGGCTTAGTTGAGTGGTTGAGTATTTAATGTTGGCCAACGACAAAGCCAAGAAGGTGGCTTCATTTTGGCAGTGTAAAGCTTGATCTGGACATGAAAGAAGAAGTTGAGCAGTTCCCAGATCTTGGTGAACTTCAGCTGTCCAAAGTTCCAGTCAATGGCCTGAGAGTTGTGGTTGGGACAACACCTGTGGACCCTGAGTTGGCCAACTTTTTGGATGATGACATGGGATTTATTTATTTATTTATTCCTAATCTGTATTTGGATGCTTGAGAAGGATAGCTGTGTTTGTGGAAGTTAACAGATCCCTTGAGTTCAGGTGAGGGAACCACCGGAGTGTGGGTTGGGTTTAGAGCATGGGTTCTCAACCTTTTTAAGCCAAGGGCCGGGTCACGCTCCCCCAGACAGCTTCAGGGGCTGGATGGCCATTTTGCCCTGCCTGCCACACATGGCAATTCTGGGTGTGACGGAGGCAGTGAGGGGCCACACGAAATGATGTGGGCCGCATCTGGCCCCCAGGCCATAGGTTGAGAACCCCTGGTTTAGAGGATGCAGATTGGATAGGACACAGGGCAAAAGGTGGGTAAGGGAGGGAATGAATGCATAAAGTGGTGTTTGCATGTTGTATAATTCCCACAACAAACTGCAGATTCCTTGACTTTTGACACCTCTGTTTCCTTATCTACCTGTATCTGCTAGAGGAGAAGCAGAATAATTGAAGGAAATAACATCTTACCCTTAATCATAGGTTGGACCCCTAAGGTTGCCTCTGCTTGGGCTTTTATACTTCAGTAACTAGGCTGCAGTGGCTGAGGGGTGAAGGTGCTGAGCTTTACGACCGGAAGGTCTCCAGGTCAGCAGTTCGAGACCCGAGTGCTGCATATTAGAATGAGCTCCTCTCGTCAGCCCCAGTTCCTGCCAACCTAGCAGATTGAAAGCAAGAAATTGCAAGTAGATAAATAGGTAGGAAAGATTCCATGCTCTTCGGTGTCTAGTCATGCCTGCTACATGACCACGGGAACGCCTCCAGACTCGGACAGCGCTGGCTTTTTAGCTATAAACGGAGATGAACACCAAACACTAGAGTCAGATACAACTGACTTTTGAACAAGGATAGCATTTACTAACTGGGCAAAACAGAAAGGGCAAACCTTGTAAAGCTCATCCTCTGGGTGTTGTAGCCTTAAAAAGTCACTTTTGATGTGCTAAGACAGAGTTTTATCATGAGCCAGCAACTACGTATCTAGATCAGTGGTGGTCACTCCTGACCAGTTTGCCTGTGCTACTGGTGGCTCACGGTGCAGCTTTGGTGCTCTGGCTTATAGATCAGTGATGGCGAACCTTGGCACCCCAGCTGTTCTTGGACTTCAATTCCCAGAAGCCCAAGTCCCTGTGAATCCACACGAATGGGTTTACTGCACATAGGCAGGGACTTGGGCTTCTGGGAATTGAATTCCGAGAACAGCTGGGGTGCCAAGGTTTGCCACCACGGTTCCATGTTGCCTCTTTGCTATAAATGGGGTCTTATTTTCCCCCATTGTTCCCCGTTCCTTCCCTGCAGCTCCGCCACTTGAGCAAGACCCTCCGCAAAGACATCATCGAGGGCAACTTCTACGGCGCCACGCTGGCCGGCTTACACCTATTTGACGTTGTGGATCTCCACTACCACTTCCGCCACGACTTGGGCAACCGGGTCAAAGACGGCATCCACTGGAACAACGTGGTCCATCGCAGGATCACCAACCTGCTGCTGTCTCACATGGCTGACGCATGGGGTGTTGTGATGCCGGAAAAGCTACCTCACCAGGGTGAGTGCCATGATCCCAGGAGCCCATGCCTCTTCTCAGCATATTAAAAGGGCCTTCGGCTATGTTAGGCCAGAATGGTTAATTCTAGCCCAGTGGTTCCGAACGTGGGGACTACCACGCCCCACGGTGGGACTTCAGTTCCCAGAAGCTATGCCGGTAACGTACAGAGACCTTCTACGTAGGAGCCCTTTGAAGCAGGATTGGGTAAGTTCATGGAGGTTTGGGCCATCTGTGGTGGCGCGTTAGGCTACCTTGTTACGGGCTGTCAGTACCAGAGGTTATGAGTATTTTGCCAACACAGGCTGGCCAGGCCTGATGGGTTCAGGTTCTTTTAGGATCTCAGAGACAATGAGCACTCAGTAGGTGAAGATACAAGGCTTTATTAGGCAGCTCTCTAAGCAGAACATAACAGAGCCAGAGCAGGGAACAAGAACAAGAACATACACAAGCGATATTTACCAAGCAGGGATTCCCTCTGTCACTTCTCTTGCCACTTGGGAGCCGGGTTAGGTGGCAGGGACATTTCTGGCACTTCTGATGTTTGGAGAGCTCCAATATCTGGGGGCTAAGTCCCCCTTCTCTTTTACCCTAGCACGGGGGTGTCAAAACTTTTTGGACTGTGGGCCGGTCACGTGGTTCCTCCCACCGGAAGCAGAAGTAAAATGTGCCTACGCATGTACAAAATGCTGCTGTGAATGTACCCACGGCTGTCGCAAACGTGTTTACGACAGCCGCGGGCAATTTACGGCAGCTTTTTTGCGCATGTGCAGGCATGTTTTACATCGGCTTCTGGGAGTGGTGTGGGCGGCGTGGGCTGGATGATTTGGCGACATGGGCTGGATCCGGCCCATGGGCCATAGTTTGAGGATCCCTGCCCTAGCAGCTAAACTGCAGTCTCATCTTCTTTGGCTCTACCCCTCTTTGCTCAGATGATGTCCAAACTCAACAATGGCCATCTGGCCAGGGCTAATGGGTGTAGCATCTTTCCAGGTGGGACTCGTTACCGGTGATTATCAGCTGGGGACACAGGAAAGGAACACCATGACCTGCCCCATCCCTTCCTTATGTAGTCAGGAAAATAATCATGTCGGCAGATCTGCAGTTTGAGACCCGAGTGCTGCATGACAGAGTGAGCGCCCATCATCTGTCCCAGCACCTGCTAGCCTAGCAGTTCGAAAGCAAGAAATTGCAAGTAGATAAATTGGTTCTGCTTCAGTGGGAAAGGTAGCACCGTCCTCTGCACTTTGGTGTCTAGTCATGCCTGCCACATGACCATGGAAGATGCATTAATGGCTTAGCAAGCAAATTCCACTACTTTAATACATGTTCATAGGATTTTAACCCTTTCAGAGCTTGGATGGGAATGTCACCTCATTCCTCCAGTTGGCAAAGCTCTTCTGTAACGTCCATTTCTGGACGGTTGGCTTTCGGCTGCCGGGAAGCCTGAGATATACCGGAGGGTGTTGCAGCCACGTCCTCCAGTTAGAGTCCCTGTAGGAACTGATCTAGGTTGACCTGTGCTCTCTTCTTTCTCTTGTAATTGTGTTTAAGCACAAAAACAGGCATGCACGTGTAGCTGAGGAGACCCTGAGAACCAGAGGTGGTGGGTGGGTAGCTATGCTCTGCTGGAAAGAAAGGCCATGTTGAATGGGAAGTCATGGCTTGGCAGGTGGGACCACCCTTCGAACGTCCCTGGGGAGGAGTCCTGAACCCTCTCCCTTGTTTTCACAGGCTTTGCAGGCCACTATGAGCCCACGGCGTCTCTTGGCCTCCGACCAGCACCACCTCCATGCCTTCCCCGGAGACTGCCGCCTGAGCCGTATCCTGACTTCTTCCAGGACGATGACTTCTTCTTTGGATTCACCAGCTTTGACGATGCCCGCCTTCCACCCTTTCACCTGGACGGTATGTTCAGAGGCTGTTTCCCACCCATGGTTAGCACACTAAAGGGGATGTTATTCCAGTGGACTTTTGGGCTGGCCCAGAACATTATACTGCCTCTTGTCCTTATTAAAAAAAACACGCGCTTTTTCTGCTTCCTCCCCCCAAGGCTAGAAAAGTGAGGGCTACCTAATGCTCAAAATACACGTTAAAGTAATTTTTAAAATTGCAGTAGAAAAAAAGATAGAAGCTGTTTCTGAACAGCTTGAAAGCAAGAAACTGCACGTAGGTAAACAGGTACCACTTTAGCGGGAAAGGTAATGGCATTTCCTATGCTCCAGAGTCTAGTCATGCCTGCCACATGACATGACCAAGGAAACGTCTGCAGACACAGACAACGCTGGCTCTTTGGCTCTAAACGGAGATAAGCACCATCCCCTAGAGCAGGGGTTCCCAGCTTAAGGCCCATAGGCCAGATCCGGCCCATGGCACCATTTCATGTGGCCTACCCCCACCCCTCCAAGGGCATTCGAGAAACAAAACAGCCACCCGCACCATGCTGGGAGGGCAAAATGGCCATCCAGCCCTCAAAGCTGACAGAGAGAGCGTGACCCGCCCCGGCTTGAAAAGGTTGGGAACCTCTCCTGCCCTAGAGTCAGATACGACTGGCTTTCGAGCAAGGGACACCTTAGCTCAGAACTTGGGAACCTCTGTTCTCTGGACCAGAGCTCCCAGAATCCCTTAGCACACATGGGAATTGTAGTCTAAAGGAGTAACCTCCGCTGTTTCATTTTTCTGCTTCCTCTTTTTGTGATTCTCTCCATAGCCAGGGCGCTCGACACCTTCCGCCATTTTGAGGAGGCTGACCGGGCTCTCTTCCCGCCCTACCCCTCCCATGATCTAGAAGACCCCCCCTCAAGATCCGGCCACCATCACAGAAGAGGCCACTGGTCCACCGAGTCCCAATCTGGCCCTGTCATGCGTCCGCCCTCGTTCCGCGTGAGAAATGCCAGCCCTTACAAGAGAGCCTCCCGCGTCTTCTACAGATGCTGAATCCCTTGGATGGGGGAGAGGAGGCGTTGCGGGGAGGACTGTGTACCACATGGGGTCTTTTGGCCACAATGTGCTCCTTGAGACAAGATGTGACACAAAAGGCTCTGCTCCTTGTGGGCTTGGTGTGGCCGGCTTAAGTAGCCAAAAGATTTGTCACAGGGGTGGGTTGTGTTGGTTGCCTCACACTTGACTTGCGTGTTACTCTGTGTTTATGTGGGATGGAGATCTCATTTACTTCTTGACACATGAGCATGAATGGCAGATGCTTTCACTGCTGTGTGAAGTCTATGCTTCTAGCACATTGTTTATGCCCAGTTCTAAGGTTTAGGCCAGAGGTGCCCATGGTCTTTTTGAAACTAAGTTTGTTTCCCACCCAGGAAAGTTCCTTTTTCACAATGGGCAGCTAGTTTTATTGCCATCTGGGTTGGCTAAAACTCGGGTCTCTTATTCAAGTGAGAAAGACAGACACCTTACCTGTTTGTTTTAAATTCCTTGCCTGGAAGCCATGTGGGAAGGCTGCGCATGAACCGCTGGGTGCCTTTCGAGGCAGGGTGGTTGGTGGGGACGGACATGGACGAGCATCTCTCAGGGCAGTTTTAAGATGCATGCTCGGCAGTCTGGATTTTTAAAAATCCTCCATGCTGGACTTTGGCTCCCCGCCTCGCCAGACCCCAATCCCTCCCTGACCCTGTTGCTGTTTATTTTGTATGTTCTGAAACCCAGATATATATGGGTGGCTGTTTGGGGCCTTCAGAAGGTGTGGAGGGCCTGAGAGGGAAGAGCCATAGAAAACCCTAGACCTAGAGCCGTGATGGTGAACCTTGGCACTCCAGATGTTCTTGGACTTCAATTCCCAGAAGCCCAAGAACCCTGTGAATCCACACAAATGGGTTTACAGCGATTCATCCGGCCCACACCGTGCCACCCTCGTTGCTCCTGGAAGCAGAAGTAAAACGCACCCGTATGGTTAAGGCTCTTCCGGGTTAACCCTTCCTCCGTCTGGGCACGTTTTACTTCCGCTTCCAGGAGCGACGAGGGCGGCTCGGGCCGGATGGATTGCAGTAAACCCATTTGTGTGGATTCACAGGGTACTTGGGCTTCTGGGAATTGAAGACCAAGAACATATGGAGTGCCAAGGTTTGTCATCACGGACCTAGAGGTTTCTCAGGGCATGTGGGGGTGGTGTTGGGGCTGCAGGCTACACCAGTCTCACACTTGATGTGCACGCACACGCCTCGGACCCCTATGTGCGCATTTCTGGATCTATGTTGCACTGACTTCTCTGGCCATCTTTCCTTATGGGGGGTTGCAAGGCTGTACAATGCAGATTGTGTTGAGGGTTCTCGGAATATTCATTGACAAAGAAGACCTCTTGAATATTGGGGGAAATTGTGTGTCTGTTTTTACAATTAAACCTTTCTTGTTCTTTGCAGCGTTTTGTCTTTTTAAAACTTTTGGTTATCCTGCTATGGTCCTAGAGTAGACTCTACTGCCAGTGATTCAACACAGATCGTTAGGTAGTGGTTAACTAACCAGGCAAACCTGAGGACTAATGGCCTTGGGTGCCGAAGTCCACAGGGAATGGTGAGGGTCCCCAAGTGGATTAATTAAATCCCACTTGAATCCCTCTTGATGGAGTGCAGTAGCTTCATCAATATCGGCCTGGGGCCGAGGAGGACTTTGCGTGCCCAAAGGGCTCAGGGTCAGAAAGGGACTTGTGGAACTGGAAGGCAAATGGAAGGCTACTGCATTGTATGGTGGCCAGGACAATCTTCATGGCTGATGGCCATGATGAAGGCCAATGTTTGGAATTGGATATGGCAGTTCGAAGAAGAACCAGAGCCTTCCTGGCCTTTACATCCTCCTGCCTGGAGAGGGCAGTCAAGGTTTTTTTTTTTTTTTTTAGCACCACACGCAATGTTGGATCGGGGCCGTGGAGCGGCCGTGAGGTCCCGGAGGAGACTGGTCGAGTAACGGCACGAGACAAGATGGAGCGAAGACCAGTGTTTTATTGAGGGAAAAGCATCATCATATATAGGAATTCAAGGCAGCGTGTGATAGAATCGTCATCTGACAGAAAATCACATCACATGTTTACCCGGGTTAATTGGGAATCTCTCTTGGGGAAGTTAATTAACTAAGGCAAACACTGGCAGGGGAAGTCCATTGTTCATAGCTTACACAAGAGTAAACATGGCCACTATTTGCGCTAGGGCTTGGGGTAATCTGCAGGTGCGGAATTACCTACTTCCTGTTAGTTAGACATTCAATTTCCTCCTGTTTGGACTGCCTGTCAGGTCAGATATGGGTGAATCAATCTTATGACTATTAATCTGCTCCCCAATTTCTGTCCCCGCGGAGCCCAGAGGCCCGGAGTGTGCTCACGTGACGTAGCCTCTGTCAGGGACAGTTATGCCAATTATGCTCGCGGATCCCGCAACGCAAGGCTTGAGGCTCTGGTAGGAGAGGGTGGGTCCTTTTTCAGAGCACTGGATGTGGTTTGGGTGCAAAGCCCTGCTGGCACATAAGCAGTGAAATGAGTGGTGGGTATGAATGGAGATGATGAGCCTCAAGTTCTCCGACTTGGGATCCAGGAAGAGCTTTATGGCAAGAACAAACATTCTTGAGGGTACGCAAGAGCAAAACCAAATTAGAAGGTGGAGGAAGGAGGTCACTGGGCGAGGAACATCATTTAAAGGAGGAGATGGCTGAGGAACTCAACCTCCCCTTATGCCACTTGGAGGACCCTGAATAGGCTGAGGGTCGGAGTCCCTAAATGTAAGACTAACAGGCTCAAGTGGGGGCTGCTGGCTGACAACAACATGCTGTGTGAATGTGGAGAAGTGCAGAATCCATGGGCTCATTTACTGGTCTGCCGATGAATACCAGAAACATGCACCCATGAGGACTTGAGTTTGGCCATTGTCAAAGCCAAGAAGGGTGCTTCATTTTGGCAGCTTAAGGTCTGGTGGAAGAGAGAAGAACACCCTTTAGCCTGTCAAAAGATATATAGTACAGTTACAGATTATTAACCCTGGCCATTTACTCAACTGGTGGACTCTACCTGGAGATGAGCCAACAGGCTGGGGCCATATTCCCATTAGGGCCCCACACCTGCCCCTCCAGCCAGGTCTTCAAACCTTTCCATGCCACCCTTGTCGCTCCCGGAAGCGGAAGTAAAATGCGCCTGTACGGTTAAGGCTTTTCCAGGTTAACCCTTCCTCTGTACAGGCACGTTTTACTTCCACTTCCGGGAGTGATGAGGCCGGCGTGGGCCGGATGAATTGCATTAAGCCCAAACTTTTAAAGAAACCCGAGGTCTTCTATGCTGAGGAGGACTTCGGCCCTTCCTGCCTTTCCCCAACCCCAGCCTGCTTGTTCTCTTCCTTCTCCCCCAAGGAACGGAATGCCAGACCCTCCCCTCCTTTGGTTCGTCAGAGCAAGAAGAGGAGGTCTCACTATGGGCCATATTACCTGAGGTGTGCTGGGTACCTTGGGAGGGTGGTGGAAGGAAGTGATGGGGTACCTATTGGGGGACACCAGTCGCTGGGACGCAGCGGGATGAGCCCCTGTATTGCTGTGGGCCAGCACACCACTGCCTATTACAACCCTATCCTCCCACCCACTTTCCTGCATTCAGGAGGAGGAACCGTGCGTGAACAGAAGGACAGTTTTTGCTTTCATCCCATGGTGACCCATGTGCAGCTTTTGAGGCATGGCAGATGTCTCACGGGTGGGTTGCTCTTTCCCTCTCTTTAGTGTATGAGAACCAAGACACAGGAAACAGCCATGGGCTGGTTTAACTCAGGTTTATTGCATGGTGGACAGAGGGAACATGAGGTAATGGCGGATGCATAGCTCAATATATACAGTAGTAAAACATTCGAATGTGGCTCCACGATAGCCTATTGGCTATTGTCTGCGTGACGTCATTGTTAGTCACGCCCTTCTTGTCCAGGTGTAGGTAGTGGCGGGAAACTCCGCGCTGTAGCCTTTGATGAGTATGGACCGAGAGAGCTTGGACGCTCGCCGCTGCCCACTGGTGGTCATTAGCTCGCGTCCTCATACAGGGTTTATAGTGATACAGCTGAAGGCTATATTGTTACTGGTAGGAAATGATACATTGTTATCACATGAAGATGGTTACCCTATTAGAACACAACACTCCTCCCCCCTAGGATGAGACGAAGTCTCTCAGCCAAGATGGCTTATTTCGAACACGCTGGGGTCTCGGTGTGGGCTGCCCTGCCCCGGGTTTGCTACCTTCTCTTTGTCCCCTGGCTTCCTGTCCTGTAATTGGAGAGGGAGACTTGTTGGTGCCTTGCCGCGGTTCTGCGGCTTTGTCGGGAGGTGCTTGCTTTATTTGGGAATAACCGGGGGCACTGGGGGCTAACGAAAAACCCCTCTTCTCGCTTGGATGGGTGGGGGAACACTCCCAAAACCCCCCCCCGGCTCGCAAAATCAAAATCAAATTCGGGGGCAGCGGTCGCAAACTCCTCCCCCTCTCCCCCGGGCTCCGATAGGGAGTCGGGACCGCTGCTTCTCTTTGATAGGACTGGTGTATCAAAAGGATATGAGTCGGGACCGCTGCCTCCCCCCCTTGTTTGGGACTGTTGCCCTTCGTTGTCTCCCCCTTGGGATAAACGGATGGGGGAGGACCCTAACGCTGAGGCAATCTCCGAGCCGTCCGTGGCTTGCTCCCTGGGAACCCGGCTCCGGAGCTGATCCGCATGCCGCCTCCACAGTAGGCCAGTGCTCGTTTCCACCCGATATGACACTGGCCCCATCTGTTCTACAACTCTCCCTGGTACCCAGGCTGGCCCGGTGCTGGCGTAGTTCCTGCAATGCACAGGATCGCCGGCGGCGAAACCTTTCAGCACCGCTACCCCTACGTTCTTCCCTTTGTCCTCGACCCTCGTCGGGTCTAACCTGGACAGAATCGTGGTCAGTTTTCTCCGCATCAGCAGCTCTGCCGGCGAGTATCCGGATGCTAAGGGGGTCACCCTATACGCTAATAAAAACTGACATACTTGGTGATTCAGGTCCCCCGAGCCCATGCGCCGCAGCGCATCCTTTGTTGTCCGCACCAGCCGCTCCACTTGGCCATTCGTGGCCGGGTGAAACGGCGCAGATGTTACGTGCCGAATGGCGTTTGCCTCCGTGAATGCCCTGAATTCAGCGGACGTGAAACAACTAGCGTTATCGCTGACCAGAGTGTCGGGTAAACCGAACGTGGAAAAGACTCTCCTTAGCTGGCCAATTGTGGTGGCGGAGGACGTGCTCTTTACCGGAATCACCTCCAGCCACTTAGAGTACGCATCCACTACCAGGAGAAAAACGGTTCCTCGGAACGGGCCAGCGAAATCTACGTGCACTCTGGACCACGGCCCCCTTGCTGCGTCCCATTCCCTATGCGGGAGGCGCGCCGCCTCCGGTCGGGAGCCCTGGCACGCCTCACAAGTGCCGACCATGTGCTCTATGTCTGCGTCCAGCTGGGGCCACCAGAAGTAACTCCGGGCAAGCGCCTTGGAACGGACGATCCCCGGGTGGCTGACGTGCAGCAGTTTGAGCACCCTCGGTCGTAGGGCTGTAGGGACCACCACCCGTTGGCCCCACAAAAGGCACCCCCTCTCTAGGGACAACTCTATTTTTTTCCGAAAAAATGGGTCGAATTCCGTACCTGGGGAGGACGCCGGCCACCCCTTCTGAACCCATGAGCTTACTTTCTCCAGCGTTCTATCCTTGCCTGTCGCCCTGGCAATGTCGGCTGGTACTATTGGGGGTGAATCTAAGACCTCTATTAACAATACCTGGTGGTCTCTCTCTACCCCTGCCTTTTGGTCGCCCGACAGGGGCAAAGGAGACCTTGAGAGTGCGTCTGCATGGCTGATCTCCTTCCCTGGCCGGTATTCCAATTCATGTTGGTATGCGTTGAGAAAGATAGCCCACCGCAGCATCCTCGGGGACAGGATCTGTGGCGTGGGCTTATTTGCAGTGAAAATTCCTAACAGGGGCTTGTGATCGGTCACGATCTTGAACGGGCGACCATACAGGAAATCGTGAAATTTTTTGGTTCCCGCTACTATCGCTAATGCCTCCCTGTCGGTCTGTGCGTAATTCCGCTCTGCTTGGGACAGGGACCTTGAATAAAACGCTATCGGGGCCTCCCTTCCGTCGCCCAACACGTGGCACAGCACCGCCCCCACCCCCACCGGGGATGCGTCACAGACTAAGACCACTGGCCGTTTGGGATCGAAATGAGTTAGGATTGCCTCGGATGTTAGGAGTTGCTTTAACTCTTTAAACGCCCTCTCTTGCTCGTCCCCCCACAGCCAAGTTTCCTCCTTTTTAAGCAACCGATGGAGCGGTTCGGCCACCGACGCCTTCCGTGGAAGGAAGGTATGGTAAAAATTGAGGAGCCCCAGAAATGACTGTAGTTCGGTTTTGGATGTGGGGCGAGGAGCCTTCTTGATGGCGGCTACCTTGGATTTGGATGGCATAATTCCCTCGGGTGTGACCCGGAACCCTAAAAATTCAACCTCTGTTTCGAAAAAAACGCATTTGTCTTTTCTCAGCCGCAGCCCCGCTTTCTCGAACACAGTCAGTACTTTATCCAATCTCTTTGCCAGTTCGGCCTCACTCCCCCCTGTTATCAATACGTCATCAAAGTAACACAACACCCCCTCCAGCCCCTTCAGGAGGCGTTCCACAATCGACTGAAAAAGGCCGGGTGCCGAGTTTACGCCGAACTGTAAACGCGACACCTGGAACGCCCCTTTATGTGTAACTATTGTTTGTGCCGCTGCCGTGGCGGGAGTTACAGGGAGTTGCTGGTAGGCTTGTGCTAAATCGAGCTTAGCGAAACACTTTCCCCCATTCAGCCTGGCCAGAAGGTGGCTGACCACCGGCACCGGGTATGCATTAGGGCGGATCGCCTTGTTAATTGTACACTTATAATCAGCGCAAATGCGCACCTCCCCGTTAGCCTTTAGTGCTGTTACAATTGGGGTTTCCCACTCCGCGGAATCCACAGGCACAAGAATCCCCTGGTCCACCAGCTTGTCCAGTTCCGCCTCTATTTTGTCCTTTAGTGCGAACGGCACCCTGCGTGGTTTGAGTCTTATCGGGCGGACCTCCGGGTCTAGGTCGAAGGCTACAGGGGGTCCCTTGAACTTTCCCAGACCTTTTTTAAAAACGGCGGGGTGCGCGTCGCAGACCGCTTGTATTGGGTCCGCACCCACGGCATGCACCCCCCCTATGAACAAACCCAAAGGCTGAAACCACCTGCCCCGGGTTTGCTACCTTCTCTTTGTCCCCTGGCTTCCTGTCCTGTAATTGGAGAGGGAGACTTGTTAGTGACTTGCCGCGGTTCTGCGGCTTTTTTGGGAGGTGTGTGCTTTATTTGAGAAGAACCGGGGGCACTGGGGGCTAACGAAAAACCCCTCTTCTCGCTTGGATGGGTGGGGGAACACTCCCAAAACCCCGCCCGGCTCGGTAACGCAAAATCAAATTCGGGGGCAGCAGTCGCAAACTCCAACTCCTCCCCCTCTTCCCCGGGATCGGATAGAGCTGGCGTGTCAAAAGGATCTGAGTCGGGACCGCTGCTTCCCCCCCTTGTTTGGGACTGTTGCCCTTCGTTGTCTCCCCCTTGGGCTAAGCGGGTGGAGGAGAACCCTAACGCTGAGGCATTTTCCATGCCGTCCGTGGATTGCTTCCTGGGAACCCGGCTCCTGAGCTGATCTGCATGCCGCCTCCAGAGTAGACCGGTGCTCGTTTCCACCCGATATGACACTGGTCCCGTCTGTTCTACAACTCTCCCTGGTACCCAGGCTGGCCCTGTGCTGGCGTAGTTCCTGCAATGCACAGGATCACCGGCGGCGAAACCTTTCGACACCGCTATCCCTACGTTCTTCCCTTTGTCCTCGACCCTCGTTGGGTCTAACCTGGTCAGAATCGTGGTCAGCTTCCTCCGCATCAGCAGCTCTGCCGGCGAGTATCCGGATGCTAAGGGGGTCACCCTATACGCTAACAAAAACTGACAAACTTGGTGATTCAGGTCCCCCGAGCCCATGCGCCGCAGCGCATCCTTTGTTGTCCGCACCAACCGCTCCACTTGGCCATTCGTGGCCGGGTGAAACGGCGCGGAAGTGACGTGCCGAATGGCGTTTGCCTCCATGAATGCCCTGAACTCAGCGGACGTGAAACAACTGGCGTTATCGCTGACCAGAGTGTCGGGTAAACCGAACGTGGAAAAGACTCTCCTTAGATGGTTAATTGTAGTGGTGGAGGACGTGCTCTTTACCGGCATCACCTCCAGCCATTTGGAGTACGCATCCACTACCAGGAGAAAAAGGGTTCCTCGGAACGGGCCAGCGAAATCTATGTGCACTCTGGACCACGGCCCCCTTGCCGCGTCCCATTCCCTATGCGGGAGGCGAGCCGCCTCTGGTCGGGAGCCCTGGCATGCCTCACAAGTGCCGACCATGTGCTCTATGTCTGTGTCCAGCTGGGGCCACCAGAAGTAACTCCGGGCCAGCGCCTTGGAACGGACGATCCCCGGGTGGCTGACGTGCAACAGTTTGAGTACCCTCGGTCGCAGGGATGTAGGGACTACCACCCGTTGGCCCCACAACAGGCACCCCCTCTCTATGGACAACTCTATTTTCTTCCGAAAAAATGGGTCGAATTCCGTACTTGGGGAGGATGCCGGCCACCCCTTCTGTACCCATGAGCTTACTTTCTCCAGCGTTCTGTCCCTGCCTGTCGCCCTGGCAATGTCGGCTGGTACTATTGGGGGTGAATCTAGGACCTCTATTAACAATACCTGGTGGTCTCTCTCTACCCCTACCTTTTGGTCGCCCGACAAGGGCAGAGGAGACCGTGAGAGTGCGTCTGCATGGCTGATCTCCTTTCCGGGGCGGTATTCCAACTCATGTTGGTATGCGTTGAGGAAGATAGCCCACCTCAGCATTCTCGGGGACAGGATCTGTGGCGTGGGCTTATTTGCAGTGAAAATTCCTAACAGAGGCTTGTGATCGGTCACGATCGTAAACGGGCGACCATACAGAAAATCGTGAAATTTTTTGGTTCCCGCTACTATCGCTAATGCCTCCCTGTCGGTCTGTGCGTAATTCCATTCTGCTTGGGACAGGGACCTTGAATAAAACGCTATCGGGGCCTCCCTTCCGTCGTCCAACACGTGGCAAAGCACCGCCCCCACCCCCACCGGGGACGCGTCACAAACTAAGACCACTGGCCGTTTGGGGTCGAAATGAGTTAGGATTGCCTCGGATGTTAGGAGTTGCTTTAACTCTTTAAAAGCCCTCTCTTGCTCGTCACCCCACAGCCATGTTTCCTCCTTTTTAAGCAACCGATGGAGCGGTTCGGCCACGGACGCCTTCCGTGGAAGGAAGGTATGGTAAAAATTTAGGAGCCCCAGGAATGACTGTAGTTCGGTTTTGGATGTGGGGCGAGGAGCCTGCTTGATGGCGGCTACTTTGGATTTGGACGGCTTAATTCCCTCGGGTGTGACACGGAACCCTAAAAACTCAACCTCTGTTTCGAAAAATACGCATTTGTCTTTTCTCAGTCGCAGCCCCGCTTTCTCGAACACAGTCAGTACTTTATCCAATCTCTTTGCCAGTTCGGCCTCACTCCCCCCTGTTATCAATACGTCATCAAAATAACACAACACTCCCTCCAGCCCCTTCAGGAGGCGTTCCACAATTGACTGAAAAAGGCCGGGTGCCGAGTTCACGCCGAACTGTAAACGCGACACCTGGAACGCCCCTTTATGTGTAACTATAGTTTGTGCCGCTGCCGTGGCGGGAGTTACAGGGAGTTGCTGGTAGGCTTGTGCTAAATCGAGCTTAGCGAAACATTTTCCCCCATTCAGCCTGGCCAGAAGGTGGCTGACCACCGGCACCGGGTATGCATTAGGGCGGATTGCCTTGTTAATTGTACACTTATAATCAGCGCAAATGCGCACCTCCCCGTTAGCTTTTAGTGCGGTAACAATTGGAGTTTCCCACTCCACGGAATCAACAGGAACAAGAATCCCCTGGCCCACCAGTTTGTCCAGTTCCGCCTCTATTTTGTCCTTTAGTGCAAACGGCACCCTGCGTGGTTTGAGTCTTATTGGGCGGACCTCCGGGTCTAGGTCGAAGGCTACAGGGGGTCCCTTGAACTTTCCCAGTCCTTTTTTTAAAAACGGCGGAGTGCACGTCGCACACCGCTTTTATTGGATCCGCACTCACAGCATGCACCCCCCCTATGAACAAACCCAAGGGCTGAAACCACTGAGTCCCGAGGAGGCTACAATTTCCCCCTTTGAGAACAACTAGAGGGAGTTCCGCAGAATGTTTCTTAAAACGGACTCGAAATTTCCCGACCCCCAACACTGGAATGCTGTTCCCCTGCACGTCTCGTAGCGTGGACCTCAACGTTTTAAGTTTGGGCCGCACGTGGGGGTCGATTTTCAAGAACTCTCTCTGGGGAATTATAGAATAGGAGGACCCCGAGTCAATTTCCATCCTAATAGGGGCCCCTTGTACTAGTACCTCGACGAAGTAATGGGATTGTCCCGCGGACACACTGAACACGGGGGCGTCGTCCTCGCTGTCGTCCGAGATGCGGCCCACGCCGTCCTGCTTCCTCGTGGTCCGGGCGCCATCTTTGGACCTCGCTGGACGGTCCGGTCTGGCCGAACGGTCTTGTGAGTGCCTCCGGCCCTCTTTCCGATTTCTGCACGCCTTGGCGATGTGCCCCCGACGGCCGCAGTTGTAACACTCGGCTTTTCTGAATGGGCACTTCGCGCGCTCATGGGCCGCTCCGCAACCATCGCAGCGGCGCCCTCCTTTTCGGACCTTCTGGACCTCCTCGCCGTCGCTGCCTTCCGTAGACGACTTCGAGGTTCGTCGGGTTGCGTGCACCGACTGTCCGGACTTGCCGTGCACCGAATTTTCCGCTTTGCCGGCCCTAGGACGCCACTCACGCCACTGGTGCATTTCGTCTACCCCAGCATTCGTGGATTCCGCGGATTCCGCGGCCTCTACAACCTCTGCCAGCGTGGGTGGCGGCTCCTTGTTCATCAGGCTGCGCTGCACTTCCTTGTCCTTCAGGCCACAGAGAACGCCGTCCCTTAGGGCCATCTCTAGGTTGTCCCATCTGCAGGGGGCGGCGGCTATTCTCATGGCTGTTACGAAGGTCTCAACCGACTCATCCGGCGCTTGGACTCGCCTCCAAAACGCGCTCCGAGCAGGAAACATTGCCCTCGAGGGTCGGAACCGGTCACTCAACAGTTTCATAATGTCCTCGGCTTTGAAGTCACTCATCTTCTTCGGTGCAATAATGCTCACCAGCGTTCGCTTGGTTTCTATCCCGAGCATTCTGGTGAGGATGGCCCTCTTCCTTTCCTCGTCGTCTTTGACTTTGAATTCCACCAGTGCCGCCTGGAAGTCCATCTCAAAGAGCTCCCAGTCTTGCGGTTTGGTAATGTTGAAACCGCTCTGTGCCCTGGCTCCTTGGGGATCCATGATCCCATCCTCGTCGCCAATTTAGTGTATGAGAACCAAGACACAGGAAACAGCCATGGGCTGGTTTAACTCAGGTTTATTGCATGGTGGACAGAGGGAACATGAGGTAATGGCGGATGCATAGCTCAATATATACAGTAGTAAAACATTCGAATGTGGCTCCACGATAGCCTATTGGCTATTGTCTGCGTGACGTCATTGTTAGTCACGCCCTTCTTGTCCAGGTGTAGGTAGTGGCGGGAAACTCCGCGCTGTAACCTTTGATGAGTATGGACCGAGAGAGCTTGGACGCTCGCCGCTGCCCACTGGTGGTCATTAGCTCGCGTCCTCATACAGGGTTTATAGTGATACAGCTGAAGGCTATATTGTTACTGGTAGGAAATGATACATTGTTATCACATGAAGATGGTTACCCTATTAGAACACAACACTCTCAACACGGGGTCTTCCATGGCCAAGTAGGGATTCGAACCCAGGTCTATTCTGACACACTGCTTGCTCTGCTGCCTGATGCGGAGAGAAAGTTTCACAGCCCTTTGCCTTCCTTACATGGTTCCTTCTTTGTCCCCATCAGTTGTCTTGAAGGAGATTCACACCATGGTACCCCTGCTTGGACTCTGCATATCCTTTGACCTTCTGTGGCACATGGGAGATGCTATGTGCCTCGCTAATATGGACTTTGGAATCATTTTAAGCATGACACACAGAACGCTGTTACCTTTCCTGCCAAAGTGGTACCTGTTTATATACTTGCAATTTCTTGCTTTCGAACTGCTATGTTGGCAGGAGCTGGGAGACAACAGGAGCTCACTGCGTCATGCAGCACTCGGGTCTCAAACTCCTGGCCTGTCAACCTTTCAGTTATCAAGTTCAGTGTCTTAACCTGGGAAATGTGTGCAACACAGGAAACAATTGAATTAATTGTTATTGAGCGCAAAGCCAAATGAGGATAAGTTGGTGAAGACCATTCTTTAAGTTTATTGTTTAATTGCCATTGAAGCTAAATTATTGCTGCCTTATCGGGGTGGGTGGGTGGGTGGGGGAACTCCCAAGAAAATTTGATTCATGATTTTGCTTCAATCTCTGTCTTCCCTCCGAAGCAATATACATTATTTCCCTCTTCCTTACTTTAACCACAGTGGGGTGATGCCCCCCTCAGTGGAGGAAATGCCACTGGAAACCATTATATTAGAGCCAATGGCAAAATGAGTGGAAGAGGAACTCTGATTCCCAACAGTCATGGAGGCGGAAGAGGCCGTGCCAGATGGACTGGCGGTGAAGGCTCACCTTATTAATATGCTCAAGGCTGCGGCAGTCCATTGCAGTCCTGGTGTTAAATCCTGCATGTCTCATTTCATACGTGCTGCAGGAGATGGCTCCGAGGTCATCGTGTGTGGGTCACTTCACGGCAAGATGGGATCCACCTTGAACAAATTCACACCAGTGACATTTTCCCCGCTTCAGGAAAAATTGCATTCTCGGATACGAGCCGCCGCCGCTGATGACGATGGCTTTACCCACAGCAACAGTCTTGTGAGGTAGGGACAGATGGGGGAAAAAGTCAGACTTCTTAAGTGAGAGGATCATATCTGGGTGGGGAAGGCATCTCCTTGGTCCCGATCCAATGCTTGCCAGTCATGACACCACCCTGGCTCTCTCCTCCACCGACCTGCAAGCTGACAAGTGTCAGCCCGAAGTCCTCCCAAAATATTATAAGCCACCGTATTGCTCTGCTCGCCACAGGTGAACGGGTTGAACCACGCGACTTCCAGGTCTGCTCCAGTGGTGGCACTTATCATGAGCTTTGTCGTATTGTGAGTGTTAGGTGGATGGCTTCTTCTGCTATGTTGTAAGCTATTTTAGTGCGACCGATGGCAAGAATTCATTTCTCCATTTATAAAACCACCCAAAAGCGATTCAGTTGTTACCGTATTTTTCGGACCATAAGACGCACTTTCCCCCACAAAAAAGTGTGTGTGTGTGAGGAAAGGAGGGTGTGTCTTATAGTCCGAATGCTGTTCAGCAAGGCCGTTGTATAAGGATACAGTAATACCCTGCATTCCTTTAGGGGAAACCAGCCCGCGTCCACTCCTTGCTCACCTTGGAAGGGAAGGGGCGAAGCGATCCCTCCCTTCCCTTCCAAGACAAGCGGGGCTCTAAAAACTGAGTGCGTCTTATGGTCCGAAAAATATGGTACTTATCAGGTTCTCCCCACAACGTGCGAGTAAAAGGCTCTCTTCATCACCACATCGTCCCATGTGGAGGGTGATGTTTCACCAGCAGGGAGTTTCCTGCTCAAGTTGTAGACGTTCCTTGTGAGCAAGGACTCCTCCAAATCTATCTGCGCATCAGGTGGACTTTTGGGAGAAGCAATGTGTCTTAGCAAGACCCCACGATCTCATAGCGGTAGACGTAGATGTGGAAGGGCAGCAGCTTAAACACGAAGGAGAGGCAGATCACCTTGACCCTGCGGAAGCCCATGCTCTCATACAACCGCTGAGCCACATGCTGCACCACGGAGGTGGTCAACACGACTTCCTTGTAACCACGTTCCTGGGCAAAGCAGATGACAGTCCTAGTAAGGGCCTTGGAGAGCCCACGGCCTCGATGCTCCTTCTTCACCGACATGCGCTTTAGCTCCAGTGCTCTACCCCGCAACGAAGGCTCTTCTGGATGGATGGCAGCCACAGTCGCTACCACTTCCTCGCCATTATCTACGACCCAGAAGCAGCCGTCCTTTGGCTCCAAGTAAGACCCCCGGATGTCCAGCATGTCTCCGTCAAGGACCTCTTGGATGTAATCTTTTACCTCGACCTTCATCTTATTCCAGCCCATGGCCAAGAGGGCAGTCAGGATGCCAAGGGAGAACAAGAAGGACGCAGAGGCCACATAGACCAGAAGAAACACAACCAGAAGCAACAGCAGCGTCTGTGAGCGGCCCAGAATGTACCAGAAAACAGCAGAGGTATGCTCACGCATCCCATTAGAGAATATGACGCGGGCCGTCTCATAGTCTTTGTCCTGGTACTTGCGGATGGAGTATTCACCCATGATGGGAGCGCCACGTCCTCTTGCACTGAGAATGAGAGCAGATGAGCAATCAGTCAAACCAGAATACTGACAGTGTTGGTTAAAAAGCCATAACTGAACTTGGGCTGGACGACTCATGTAAGAAAATATCAAATCCTTGCCAAAAGGAATGACATTGTGCTGACCCATCAAAAATCATATCTGGGGAATAGCTTTATTAGGATCAACTGCTAAGCCTGAAGAAGACTTCTAGTGAGACTGAATACTCTTAGGTTTTGCTACTGGTCCTAGCTACAGCCCTTCCACTTTTAAAAGTGCATTTAAACTTTGTACACCCCCCAAAAACAAACAAACAAACCCCTCTTAACCCTCCATTGCCATTATCCTCTGCCTCTTCACTTGGTGTCATAAAAAAGTTAATCATAACCTTTTGCTGCTTTTTCCGCCGCTGCACATTCCTGGCCAAAGCTTCTGACTCCCCTGTGGTTTTGGCACTCCCACAGGTTGAAGGCAGACCTTTCTTGCACGGCTGGCACTCTTACCTGCAACCCCTGGATGCCAACCTAATGGCTACCTCTGGAGAGAGAGAGAGAGAAGACATGGATGGCTCAAAGGAATGGCCGGCACTCCTACCTGCCAGGAGCTGCCTATAGTTTGGGCTTCCCCAAGGAGGACTAGCAACGTAGCATCCTTCCCTCCTCTTCCTCCTCCAACAGCCAACCAGGCAGTTGTAGTCCGGACAAATTGAAGGCAGAAACCAACCAGGAAAAGGAAGCTTAAATGTACCATTTCCTGCTAGGGCAGGGGTGACCAAACTACGGCCCTTGGGCCGGATCTGGCCCCCAGCACCAATTCATCCGGCCCACACCACCCTTGCCACTCCTGGAAGTGGGAGTAAAACGTGTGGATAGCAATTCAACTACAGTAAAACCCCTACTTACAGGGAAAAAGTCCCTTCTGTAGGCTTTTGCTTAAATCGGTTTTTTATGTAACTCGAAGCAAACCCATAGGGAAAATTTTTATTTTTTACGTAACTCAAAGCAAACCCATAGGAAAAATGAAATTTTTATGTAAATTGAAGCAAACCCATAGGGAAAATGAATTTTTACGCAACTCAAAGCAAACCCATAGGAAAAAGAATCTTTATGTAACTTGGAGCAAACCCATAGGAAATCGTGTAAATCAGGATCATGGTTTTAGCACAAAATCATTATGTAAGTTGAATTTTATGTAACTCGAGGCATTTGTTAGTCGGGGTTTTACTGTACTGTAATTTATCAGGCTCATCTCTGGCTGACTCAAGCACAGCTATACACCCACTCATAAAGCAGTATCTGATCCTGTGCATATTTTAGGCAGGATGTAGTTGTGTGTTTGGGTACATGAATACATTCATGTACATGAATACACACTTGGACTTTGCCCCCCCCCTTTGGGGGCAGATTCTGGGCAAAGGGCAACCCCTGCCCCACTCAGAGCTGCTCCTTCTGTGCCCCAGGGCTGTGGAAAAGGTAGGGGCATGCTTTTCTTCCACTTCCAGGAGCAACAAGGGCCGGATGAATTGGTGTCGAGGGCCAGATCCGTCCCACAGTCCATAGTTTGGGCGCCTCTGTTTTAAGTAGAGAAAATGGTAGCCTAAAAATCTATCTCATCCTGTTGCAAAACAGATAGCAAGGTGCGTTTTACTTCCACTTCCGGTGGGAGGAACCAAGCAACTGGCCTGCGGACCCACATGACCAGCCCACGGAACCACGTGGCCGGCCCGTGGCTGAAAAGGTTTGGACAGCCTGTGCAAGGGCAAAGCTCTAAGGCAGCAATTCCCAAACTGAGGTATGCTTATTCCGAGCGGGCGGTGTGTGTGTGCATAATAGCAGAGAAATGCACATCCATCAAAGGAACCTGCAGACTTAAGACACTGAACATGATGACTGGAAGGCCAGCAGTTCAAGCCCCGAGTGCCACATGATGGAGGGAGATCCTTTTGTCTGGAAGACTAGAAGATTTGGGGACATGAACGGAGCCCCATTCGGGCATCCCCTGAGCAGAGTTCCTCCAGCAAAAAATCCTTTCAATCCAACTGTAAATACTGTATAAATATATTTATTAAAAGGAAACCACTGATTTTAATTCCAATATTAGAGTATTTACAGTTATTACTGGTGATATTTTTGAAATGTTAATTACAAACATTTTGCTGATATGACTGGCACAATTTGGGATAAGCAAGGGAAAAAAGATTGGAACTCACTGCTCTAAGTTGCTGCAAGTCAACCTGTAAGCACAGAATTAGCTAAAATTAATTATTTAACCGTATCCCCTTTACAAAACAAATATGCAATTAAAATAAGGCTATAAGCAAAGCCATCTTGGAATGATGCAATTCATTCTAGTTGGAGAGTTGTTTTTCAAACTAGTCTACTGAGAACACACACAAGGTTCTTATTTAAAGTAAGCAGACATGTACACCACTGAACATGTTAGAAAATATGTGACAAGGGGACAGAGTGAATATAGAGTATGTCATTGCATATGCAAGTTTGAATATGTTACATCAAGATAAGAACATGGAATGGCTACCACCCATCAGCACCATCTGGGTTGAAGAACGTGCGCATGACTTGTGAAGATGATAAAAGCTTCATTGAAATTGGCAATAAGGGTTCTCGGATCATTCTGGAACCGATGAACCACGTGTGTGCATGTTATATGTTTGTGATGTAATACCATGTTATGCCATGATTGACTTTCTTGATAAAAGTCTATTTTTTATTTCATAATCTCTCTGGCTGTTTCATTTATATTTAAGTAAACTTATAAGTTGATCACCTTTTTGAGGGTTTTGAGGTGACAAACCTAAGAGAGGAAACCATCTCCCTTGTCAGCAACAGAGACAGATGTGTCATCAGGAAGTCATGTCATCTCCTCTCAAGAAAAGAAGGACCCCTTTTATTGTTTTATGAAATGTACATTTCTTCTTCTTCGCTTCTTTTACCCCATCGAGTGTTGAGGGAGATGCAAGGTTCTTGTTCTGGCACTTCCAGTGGCCTTTGGCGGTGTTATTTGGTGTACTTGTTCTCCTATGTATGCGATGACGAACCTTGGCACTCCAGATGTTCTTGGACTACAATTCCCAGAAGCCCCCCCCCATGAATACACATGGATGGGTTTACTGCGATTCATCCGGCCCACGCCACCCTTGTTGCTCCTGGCAGCGGAAGTAAAATGCGCCCGTACGGAGAAAGGATTAACCTGGAAGAGTCTTAACCATGCAGGCACGTTTGACTTCTGCTTCCAGGAGCGACGAGGGCGGCGTGGTCCATATGAATCGCAGTAAACCCATTCGTGTGGCTTCACGGGGGCTTCTGGGAATTGGAGTCCAAGAACAGCTGGAGTGCCAAGGCTCACCATCACGATCCTATGTGAAATGGCCAATCTGTCTTGACCATGTGAGTCTTTTTATACTAAAACTCTTCACCCTGGCTCCCCACCTCCAGGAGGTATCAGAATACAAACCCCACCATCCCCTACCCCATTAGCTGTGACAGCCTGGATTTGATAAGTTTGGTTTTTTTTTTTAAAGGAAATAATTTTAAAAAGGGACAAATGAGGAAGACAGAACAATTCCAAACTCTTACTTCAGAGTAAGTTCACAAATAATCAAATAAGCAAGTGGACAGTTTGATTATGCAGTGTTCACACAAGAAAGCAATAAATCGTTTCCTACTGTTTCTTATACTTATATACAGAGAGAAATCAGTAAAATAATCTTAATATGTAATGAAGAAACAAACCTGCCTCTCTCTGCAGAGTTTGATGAAAAGGCATCTCTCCTTGAAGAGGATGCTGCCATTCAAAAAGCAATGCTCCTCAATGTGGCTTTCAACTTCTCAAGGAGCTATCAATAGGATTTACATTTCTATACCGCCCCATAACACTTAGTGCATTCTCTGGGCGGTCCACAAGTGAATTAGCATTTTGCCCCCATTAACATGCTGGGTACTCGATTTACCGACTTCAGAAGGATGAAAGAGGCCGAGTCAACCGTGCGCTCTGGTCAGGATTGAACTCATAACATTCTGGCTGCAATACAGCAGTTTAACCACTGTGCTCGTCACTAATGACCATTCATCCCTTTGGAAATTACTAGGAGTCTGCCACACAATTATTGCCCAGAGGCAAAAGAGACTTGTCATAGTTCCTACAATGAAAAAAGAAATTCTCACAAGCTTTATCTAAGGCAGTCATTTTTGAAATGCGATATCCTCTCCAGCCACAATAAGTCATGAAGGAATGTGCGGTTTTCCTTTTGGTCATCTTCAAAGAACCTCAGATATGTCATAAGCAAACCTCAGGTATGTCAGAATCTGTCAAACAGTTCCTTGGGCATCCTTCACAAGTCTAACCCACATGGTCCATCTCAATTTTTAACCTCTTGAAAATTTCCTTGACCAGTTCAGTGGAACTCCATCTCAAGCAGAACATCAGGGAAAGTTCTAGCATATGTAGATGATTCAGGGTTAAAGCACATATATACAGTACGTATAGTGCAAAAAAACAGACAACTGTTAAAAGAGTTTTTGTGAGCATGTTAAACAATATAAAAGGTTTGAAAGCAAGCGGACTACCAGTGTGGTGTTTAGTCTTGGATGGAAAGCAAAGAACGACAGGTCAAATCCATTCAACTAAGCAAGGTTAGGGCCTCCTTCGAGGTTGGGGAAGGTAAGCCCATTCATCTGGATTCACAGGGACTTGTGCCTCTGGGAATTAAAGTCCAAGAATAGTTGGAGTGTCAAGGTTCGCCATCACAGGCTCAGTTTATGCATTTGGAAGAGGGGGATAAAGGGTGGCCAAGACCTTGAGGCGTCTGAAGACGCTGTTGAGGATGTTGAGCACTGGCTCCGTCGTGGATATTGAGCCCCGGGCTCCATCATGGATGTTGAGCGCCATTGTGGACATTGAGCCCTGGGCTCCGTCAAAGATGTTAAGCCCGGGCTCTGGCTGCACTAATGTCCAATTGCAGTGCCGAGAGAGGACAATGTGTTTACTGGATTGTTCATTGTTTTTATTGTTTGAATTTAATTATTAGGATTTATTGTGCTTTTGATATTTTGTGATGTTCTGCGATGCCATGTTAGCCGCACTGAGGCGCTCGGCGAGTAGTGCTGCATACAAGTGGGAACAAATATGTGCATAATTTTTGAAGAGGTGCTTGGTTCAGAGAGGCTGCATCAGCTAGCCCTCAACTACCTGGAGGTCTTTCTCCTTGAAGGTAAATTGCCACAAATTGCTGACAGGCCGACTGCCTGGCACTTGTAATGCGGGATGAATGGCTCGGATGTACTTGCTTCTTCTCTCGTTTCCAGATGTGAAGCCTGCAGATTCAGCAAATTTTATCGGTAGGCCAGAAGAGATTACTGTAGGTCTTAGACAAGGACAATGTGGCCCTCATTTCTGCAATGTTCAGATTCAAGATCTCACTCCAGACGCTGGGTGATCGTGCGGTGCAACTGAACAGGAAGGTTACTGTCTACACCTTCTTGTGCTTTTTTGTCTTGGAACGCCTGAACACCATCAAATAGCAAATTAACACTGTTTAGTTAGGAAGTACGGAAAGTTGAACTTGATGACCGGAAAGTCGGCAGGTCAGCAGTTTGAGACTTAAGTGCTTCATGATGGAATGAGCTCCCGTCCCTGTCCCAGCTCCTGCCAACCTAGCAGTTCAAAAGCAAGAAATTGCAAGTAGACAAATAGGGATCAGTTCGGTAGGAAGGTAAACAGTGTTCCATGCACTCCGGTGTTTAGTCATGGCTTCCACATGTCCACGGAAACATCAGCAGACACAGACAGCACTGGCTCTTTGGCTATAAGCAGAGATGAGCACTGAACCCTACAGTTGGATACGACTGGCTTTCAAGCAAGGGTGACCTTTTTTGTTGTCGTCGTTCAGTCACACAGTAGATTCTGACCCTTCACGACCCCATGGACGACCGCCCTCCAGGCACCTCTGTCCTCCACCATCCTCCTCAACCCACCCAGCTCTGTTCCCATTGCATCTACAAAACCATCTAGCCATCTCATCTTTGGCCACCTCTTCTTCGTTTGCCCTCCACCTTTCCCAGCATCAAGGCTTTCTCAAGCGAGTCCTCTTTTTTACCTTTACTGAAAGTTGAGCATCCAACTGAATGGCCATTACAGTTTTTACATAGCAGTTGCCTCATCAACAGGACAAATACAGGAGCGCACTGTTGAGCTATGTCTAACAGACTCCTTCCCATTAAAAAGCAACCTACCAACCACTGTCATGCTAAGGCAGCCAGTCTGTCCTCCAGCCCATCTTTTGGAATAAAGTGTGTGCGTCAATGAGACACTGGGATCTCATAGCTGTACATGTAGACGTAAAACTGCAGTAGTTTACATAAGATGGAGGGAGAGAACACCTTGACTAAGCGAAAGCCCATGCCCTCGTACAACCGTTGAGCTGCATACTGCACCACTGTGGTGCCCAACATGACTTCCTTGTACCCACGTTCCTTAGCAAAGTGGATGACGGTCCTGGTGAGTGTCTTGGAAATCCCACGGCCTCGGTGATCCTTCTTCACAGACATGCGCTTTAGCTCTAGTGCTCTGCCCCGCAACCAGGGCTCTTCTGGATATATGACAGCCACAGTTCCTACCACTTCCTTGCCATTATCTACGACCCAGAAGCAGCAGTCCTTTTGCTCCAGGTAGGTCCCCCGGATGTCCAGCATGTCTCCATCAAGGGCCCCTTGGACATAATTGAACCAGATGGCTCTTGACCGATTCCAGCCCACAACCAAGAGGGCAGATACAACTCCGAGGGAGAAGAGGAGAGATGCAGAAGCCACATAAGCCAGCAGGAACACACCCAGGAGCAGCAGATGCGTCTGGGGACAGCTCAGAACATGCCGAACTCCAACAGAGGCAAATTCATGGATCCCATCAGAGAATATGGTCCGTACTGCCTCATGGTCTTGGTCTTCATATTTGCGGATGTGGTAGTCAACCATAATGAGTGTCTCCCCTCCTTGTTGTCCTGGGAAATGGGAAACAATTAACCGAAGCAGAACATTTTTTGTGTTGGGTCTTAATTATTCCCATGAAATCTTGCCCATCATCCTGAAAGAGAATGAGAAATGGTTGTTTGACAGGGAAGGAGACTTTCAACAGTACATGCAGGCAATTCCCCTCTGTTAGGTTTATCTGTAAAACTAGTGAATTGTTCTGGTGAAGGAGAAAGGTAATACTGTATCTACCTGTGGGATTTATCCAACCACTGAAACAAGGAAATACAACTTCAGTGAGGTTGGGGCCACGTTTCTGCCACCCAAGATACAGCAGTGGCCACACAGACCACAAAAATCACTAAAAAACATGACAAAAGTCATCTTCCCATCTTGAATACTCAGTACTGTATTTGAATGTGGTAATGTTGTGGGACTGCAGTGGCTCAAGTGGCTAAGACGCTGACTGGGAGGTGGAAGGTCGAAGGTCAGCGGTTCGATTCCCGAATACTGCAGGACGGAATGAGCTCCTGTCTTTGTCCCAGCTCCTGCCAACCTAGCAGTTCAAAAGCAAGAAATTGCAAGTAGATAAATAGGGACCACTTTGGTGGGAAGGTAACAGCGCTCCGTGCACTCCGGTGTCTAGTCATGCCTGCCACATGACCACGGAAACGTCTGCAGAAGCAGACAGTGCTGGCTCTTCGGCTTTGAAACAGAGATGAGCACTGAACCCTAGAGTTGGATATGACTGGCTTTCAAGCAAGGGAAACCTTTACCTTTAAATGTTGTGGCACTTTAAAGAATAACTGCTGTTTTTTAATGTTAGCTTTCGTTGATCAAGTCCACTTCATCTGAATTTTTTTTCTTTGCAATTGCAATGATGTTGTGCCATTCCTTGGCAGTTCAAGACCCGAGTACTGCACGATAGAGTGAGCTCCCATCTCTGCCCCTGCTCCTGCCAACCTAGCAGTTTGAAAGCAAAAAATTGCATGTAGATAAATAGGGACCACTTCGGTGGGAAAGTAAACAGCATTCTGTGCACTCCAGCATCGAGGCATGCCTGCCACATGTCCACGGAAATGTCTGCAAACGCAGACAGCACTGGCTCTTTGGCTATAAATAGAGATGAGCACTGAATCCGAGAGTTGGATACGACTGGCTTTCAAGGAAGGGCAGCCTTTACCTTTAGTATTTTATTCATCTGGATCTGTGTCGGTCTCTTGGGTCCACTGCTGATTAAGAAATAGCTTTTCAGGTGAAGAGAAAGGACATTTCTTTGAATTGTTGCTTTATCACATAATTTTGGAAGTGTGAAAGTAGATAGCATCCGTATGGACAGGTGTGTGTCACGATGCTCAGCTGTGTCCCTCCTGTGGCTATCCGGGGTTGGAAGGTTTGATATGGCACGGATGGTAAAACCTTAAGGAAAAGCCCACCACTCCTTCTTGTCTTTTCCCAATCACTTTACTCAAACAAGTCCCACTCTGAAGTTCGGGCAGGAGTAGCTATTCTTTCACTGTGAATCACCAACACGGAGGAGCTGGATCTGGGTTCGCAAGAAGTCTGTTTCCAAAGGAACAGAAGCAAAGTCTCAGGTGGTTGAGGACTACAACAGATTACCTGCCAGACCTTCTAAATGTCCATGCTAGAGATACAACCCCACAGGTCACAGACAACCATTCTTCAATTTATTCTCTTGCATGTACCCACAGAGTGAAGTCAGAAAGGCACTAAAAAGCACTGCAAACAACAAAGCCAGTGGAAAGGATGGTATACCAGTTGAACTCTTCAAAGCCCTAGAAGATGATGGAATTAAAGCATTGCATTCAATGTACCAGGAGATTTGGAGAACAAAACAATGGCCACAGGAGTGGAAAAGATCAGTATACGTCCCAATCCCCAAAAAGGGCAATGCCGAGGAATGCCCAAATTACCGAACAATTGCGCTCATCCCACACGCCAGCAAGGTGATGCTCAAGATAATGCAGGATAGACTTCAGCAACATGTGGAGAGAGAACTACCAGAGGTGCAGGCCGGTTTCAAAAGAGGCAGGGGGACTAGAGACCACATTGCCAACATACGTTGGATCATGGAGAAGACAAAGGAATATCAGAAACAAGTTGACTTCTGTTTTATTGACTACACCAAGGCTTTTGACTGTGTGGACCACAACAAAATGTGGTAAGTACTTAAAGAGATGGGAGTACCAGAACACCTCATATGCCTCATGAGAAATCTGTACATGAACCAAGAAGCAACAGTTAGGACAGAACATGGAATGACAGAGTGGTTTGGAATAGGAAAAGGAGTAAGACAAGGCTGCATTTTATCACCCTGCTTATTCAATCTATACACAGAGCACATAATGCGCAATGCAGGGATGGAGGAATCACACGTTGGGATCAAAATTGCTGGGAGGAACATCAACAATTTGAGATATGCAGATGATACCACCCTAATGGAATAAAGTGAGGAAGACCTAAAGAAGCTCCTGAATAGGTTGAAAGAAGAGAGTGCAAAAGCTGGCCTGAGACTCAACATCAAGAAAACCAAGATAATGGCAACAGGCCACATCAGTCCCTGGAAAATACATGGGGAAGAAGTGGAAGCAGTGACAGACTTTACCTTCTTAGGATCTAAGATCACTGAAGATGGGGATTGCAGCCATGAAATAAAAAGGCGACTGATTCTTGGGAAACAAGCTATGAGAAACCTGGGGAACATAGTGAAAAGTAGAGACATCACCTTAAAAAGAAAAATTTGTATAGTCAAAGCAATGGTATTCCCGGTGGTAATGTATGGTTGTGAGAGTTGGACCATTAGGAAAGCGGAGCGCAGAATAGATGCCTTTGAAATGTGGTGTTGGAGGAGAGTTTTGAGAGTCCCCTGGACAGCGAGGAGAACAAACAAGTCAATCTTAGAAGAAATCAACCCTGACTGCTCCTTAGAAGGTCAAATAGTGAAGATGAAGCTTAAATACTTTGGACGTCAAATTAGGAGGATTCACTTGAGAAGGCCTTGATGCTGGGAAAGGTGGAGGGCGAAAGAAGGGGGCGTCCAAAGATGAGATGGCTGGATGGTGTGGTAGATGCAATGGGCACAGAGCTGGGCGGGCTGAGGAGGGTGGTGGAGGACAGGGGTGCCTGGAGAGCGGTGGTCCATAGGGTCGCAAAGGGTTGGAATCGACTGTGCGACTGAACAACAACAACAATGTACCCACAAACACCCCTTGCCCCTACCTGCCACTGTAAAAAGTTCAGTCCAAACACCTAGGCAGGTTGTGCCAAGCAATTGTAGCAGGGGTCCCAAACCTTTTGGGCAGTGGGCCAGTCACATGGTTCGGGGTTGACCAAACCACAGCCCAGGGGCTGGATCTGGACCCCGGGCCGTAGTTTGGACACCCCTGAACTGTAGGGTTGGAGAGATGAAATACCCACAGCAAGAGCTTTTGCATTAGTTTATTCTGCAGAATAAAGCAGTTCACAAGGGCTAATGCCCGGCAAATGACTTGGATTTCTGCCTCAAGCATTGTAAATGATGTTAACCTGTGACAGTGCAAAGTACGAGCATTGATTACCCATGAAAGGAGTACAGAGCATGCAGTTGGTGCCCTGATATCTTAACTCCTTCAGTTGCTGGACTATTTATGACATACATCTGCAGATAAAGAAAGAGATCAGACGCTGCTGACAAGTTAGGCTTCTGCACTCTTTCCGCTTTCTGCTGCTATTTCAGCACATTCTTTACAGGGTGCAGAATGTGGCTTTACTCAGATAAAGTTTGCATTGTTTTTAAATCTCTAGCATGTACAAGGAAATGAGGAAATGGCTGCCAGCCTCCCTGGTTTTTCTCTCACCACCATGCACACAGATAGCCAGCTCTCCTGCGCATTTGGAGCCACCCACAGGTTGTTCTCCTCTTCCAGTTATAGACACAGATAAGTGTGGCAAGTTAACCCGCAGAGAAAAAAACATCTCCCAACCCTAAGCAAAGCAGTTCAGTGACACAATCAGAAAGTGGAATCTTCTTTTGTCATTTCTTTCATTGTTTTATAAATTGCATGTTAAGGGGGGGGGGGGATCTTACCTAGTAACTGTTTCAGGTCACATAAAGAGAAATAAAAATTAAAAATTGTTTCAGCTAATCATTCAAAGTTAAAATGAACAGGAAAGCTGGTTTGGATGCAATAACTCCCTCGCTTTAGCTCAGGGGTGCCCAAACTACAGCCCGGGGCCCGGATCTGGCCCCAACACCAATTCATCTGGCCCATGAAACCCTCGTTGCTCCCGGAAGTGGAAGCAAAACATGCATGTATGGGCACATTTTATTCTGCTTCCAGGAGTGACAAGGGCTTGGTGGGCTGGATGGATTAATTGGCATCGGGGCTGGATCTGGCCCCCGGGCCATAGTGACCAGCCGCCTGAACCATGTTAATGCATGTGGTTAAACTACTGCACTACAGCCAGAACACTGTGAGTTCGATCCTGACTGGGGATCAAGGTTGACTCACCCTTCCATCCTTCCAAGGTCAGTAAAATGAGGACCCAGCATAATGGGGACAAAATGCTAATTACCTAGTGAGCCACCCAGAGAGTGCTCTAAGGCAGGGATGCACAAACTACAGCCCATGGGCTAGATCTGGCCCACTAGGGCAGGGGTGCACAAACTATGGCCCGTGGCCCATATCTGGCCCACAAGCCATAGGTTGGGCATCCCTGGTTTAAGCAGAGAAAATGGCAGCCTGAAAAATCTATCTCATCCTGTTGCAAAACAGATTGCAAGGCACATTTTACTTCAACCTTCGGCGGTAGGCACCGCATGACCGGCCCATGGCCCAAAAATATTTGGGCATCACGCACTAGTGGTTAGTATGCTATTGCTGGCATTCAAAAATCAGTTTCCAGATGTGGCTTTCAACCTTTCAATGAACTACCAATGTGACTGTCTCAAATGACCCCTTAAAGATTATTAGGAACACCTGCCTCGGGTTAGAATTCACATTTGGGCAGACACAACACACCATACCTGTCAAGTTTTGGATTTGGAAATAAGGCAAATTTCCCGGCAAATACGGGATACTTGACAGCTATGCTTATCCTGTGCTGCCCTCCAATGGCGGCAATAGGGCATTGCAGTCTGATTAATAAGGGACGACGGCAGGAAAGAGGGTAAAATAAGGGGTTTTCCCGGCCAATAAGGGATACTTGACAGCTATGCTTATCCTGTGCTGCCCTCCAATGGCGGCAATAGGGCATTGCAGTCTAATTAATAAGGGATGACGGCAGGAAAGAGGGTAAAATAAGGGGTTTTCCCGGCCAATAAGGGATACTTGACAGCTATGCTTATCCTGTGTTGCCCTCCAATGGCGGCAATAGGGCATTGCAGTCTAATTAATAAGGGATGACGGCAGGAAAGAGGGTAAAATAAGGGTTTTCCCCGGCCAATAAGGGATACTTGACAGCTATGCTTATCCTGTGTTGCCCTCCAATGGCGGCAATAGGGCATTGCAGTCTAATTAATAAGGGATGATGGCAGGAAAGAGGGTAAAATAAGGGGTTTTCCCGGCCAATAAGGGATACTTGACAGCTATGCTTATCCTGTGCTGCCCTCCAATGGCGGCAATAGGGCATTGCAGTCTAATTAATAAGGGATGACGGCAGGAAAGAGGGTAAAATAAGGGGTTTTCCTGGCCAATAAGGGATACTTGACAGCTATGCTTATCCTGTGCTGCCCTCCAATGGCGGCAAAAGGGCATTGCAGTCTAATTAATAAGGGATGACGGCAGGAAAGAGGGTAAAATAAGGGGTTTTCCCGGCCAATAAGGGATACTTGACAGCTATGCTTATCCTGTGCTGCCCTCCAATGGCGGCAATAGGGCATTGCAGTCTAATTAATAAGGGATGACGGCAGGAAAGAGGGTAAAATAAGGGGTTTCCCCGGCCAATACGGGATACTTGACAGCTATGCTTATCCTGTGCTGCCCTCCAATGGCGGCAATAGGGCATTGCAGTCTAATTAATAAGGGATGACGGCAGAAAAGAGGGTAAAATAAGGGGTTTTCCCGGCCAATACAGGATACTTGACAGCTATGCTTATCCTGTGCTGCCCTCCAATGGCGGCAATAGGGCATTGCAGTCTAATTAATAAGGGATGACGGCAGGAAAGAGGGTAAAATAAGGGGTTTTCCCGGCCAATACGGGATACTTGACAGCTATGCTTATCCTGTGCTGCCCTCCAATGGCGGCAATAGGGCATTGCAGTCTAATTAATAAGGGATGACGGCAGGAAAGAGGGTAAAATAAGGGGTTTTCCCGGCCAATAAGGGATACTTGACAGCTATGCTTATCCTGTGTTGCCCTCCAATGGCGGCAATAGGGCATTGCAGTCTAATTAATAAGGGATGACGGCAGGAAAGAGGGTAAAATAAGGGGTTTTCCCGGCCAATAAGGGATACTTGACAGCTATGCTTATCCTGTGTTGCCCTCCAATGGCGGCAATAGGGCATTGCAGTCTAATTAATAAGGGATGATGGCAGGAAAGAGGGTAAAATAAGGGGTTTTCCCGGCCAATAAGGGATACTTGACAGCTATGCTTATCCTGTGCTGCCCTCCAATGGCGGCAATAGGGCATTGCAGTCTAATTAATAAGGGATGACGGCAGGAAAGAGGGTAAAATAAGGGGTTTTCCTGGCCAATAAGGGATACTTGACAGCTATGCTTATCCTGTGCTGCCCTCCAATGGCGGCAAAAGGGCATTGCAGTCTAATTAATAAGGGATGACGGCAGGAAAGAGGGTAAAATAAGGGGTTTTCCCGGCCAATAAGGGATACTTGACAGCTATGCTTATCCTGTGCTGCCCTCCAATGGCGGCAATAGGGCATTGCAGTCTAATTAATAAGGGATGACGGCAGGAAAGAGGGTAAAATAAGGGGTTTCCCCGGCCAATACGGGATACTTGACAGCTATGCTTATCCTGTGCTGCCCTCCAATGGCGGCAATAGGGCATTGCAGTCTAATTAATAAGGGATGACGGCAGAAAAGAGGGTAAAATAAGGGGTTTTCCCGGCCAATACAGGATACTTGACAGCTATGCTTATCCTGTGCTGCCCTCCAATGGCGGCAATAGGGCATTGCAGTCTAATTAATAAGGGATGACGGCAGGAAAGAGGGTAAAATAAGGGGTTTTCCCGGCCAATACGGGATACTTGACAGCTATGCTTATCCTGTGTTGCCCTCCAATGGCGGCAATAGGGCATTGCAGTCTAATTAATAAGGGATGACGGCAGGAAAGAGGGTAAAATAAGGGGTTTTCCCGGCCAATACGGGATACTTGACAGCTATGCTTATCCTGTGCTGCCCTCCAATGGCGGCAATAGGGCATTGCAGTCTAATTAATAAGGGATAACGGCAGGAAAGAGGGTAAAATAAGGGGTTTTCCCGGCCAATAAGGGATACTCGACAGCTATGCTTATCCTGTGCTGCCCTCCAATGGTGGCAATAGGGCATTGCAGTCTAATTAATAAGGGATGACAGAGGGAAAGAGGGTAAAATAAGGAATTTTCCTGGCCAATAAGGGATACTTGGCAGCTATGCAACACTCTTGTTTAGGAGTTCTAATGTGCATGAGTTCTAATTTGTTTGTCAGCTTTCGATAGCCTTTGAAAACTCCAATATCCCCTCCAGCCACAATAGGTGTTGGAGGACTGTGCGATTTCCTTTCGGTCATCTTCCAAGAATCACAGATACATCAGGAAAGTGTTTGATGGCCTTCAGAAGCCCATCCTAAATAGTCCCCCCTATAAATAGTCCAAATTTTTTTTAAAACTTAAAAAGTTACAATAGACATTTCTAACATACTGTATGTTGATGATCCAGGCTAACACATGTACAGTACAGTATACTGTAGTTATTTCTCCTTATGTGACCTGTAACAGTTGCTAGGTAGGACTTGTCTTGTAAAAAACGTACTGACAGTTGAATGAAGGTCGAAGGGAGTAAACTAGTAAAGGAAAAGCCTGAACAAATGTTGGGTGAAGGGATTTAGAAACAGATGTTTTGTCAGTAAGTTGTGACCAGTTTCCCTGTAAAGCTGCCTGTTCAATACCTAGACCTGACCAGATGACTGCATATTTGTTAGTACAAAGTTCAGGATAAAATGGTCTGTGAACCTGAGCAAAGATAAGCAAAGTTCACACTCTCTTGGAACTGTATTATCAGGTAAGGTAAAGGCCACCCTTGTTCTAAAGCCAGTCGTATCCAACTCTAGGGGTCAGTGCTTATCTCTGTTTCATAGCTGAAGAGCCAGCACTGTCTGCTTCTGCAGACATTTCCGTGGTTATGCGGCAGGCACGACTAGACAGCAGAGCGCACGGAACGCTGTTTACCTTCCCACCGAAGTGGTCCCTATTCATCTACTTGCATCAAACTGTTAGGTTGGCAGGAGCTGGGACAAAGACGGGAGCTCATTCCGTCCTGCAGTATTCGGGTATCGAACTGCTGACCTCCCGCTTCCAGGCAGCGTCTTAGCCACTTGAGCCACTGCAATCCCTGTATTATCAGGTAGGAACCAACTAATGCAGGAGTTCTCAACCTTTTTAAGCCAGGTGCGGGGTCATGCTCCCTCAGACAGCTTTGGGGGCCAGACGGCTATTTTGCCCTTCCTCCACCACATGGCACTTCCTGGTGTGGTGGAGGTGTGGGGGCACATGAAATGGCGCCATGGGCAGCAGGTTGAGAATTCCTGAACTAATGTGTAGAAAGAAACTCGAGTGAATAGTTGGTTCTCTTATCAGAGATGTTTCTAACATACGCAGATGATACACACATATATTTACTTGCATTGTAAAAAAATGAGGGACTGTTAAGACAGACTTGCTGCATAGCATACTGAACATTACAAAAACACTGAAAGCAAGCGAACAATCAGTGTGGTGGTTAGTGTCATACGAGAAGCAAGGACAGACAGGTCAAACCCATTCACCTCCACAAGATTAGAGTCTCCTCTAAGGTAGGGGAAGATGATAGGCCTAGGCTTATACAGGTACATTTGGAAGAGGTGCTTGGTTAGCTAGCCCTGGACTACCTAGAGGTTCTTCCCCACAAAGGTAAATTGAAACATATCTGCTGGCAGGCCGGCTAACTGGTACTTCCAGATGTGAACCTTACAGATTCAGCAAGTTAGGTCTTAGACGTGGCCCCATCCCTGCAATGTCCAGATCCAAGGAGATCCCAATCCAGGCACTGGTTGACCCCACAGTGCAATTGAACAGGAAGTCCTCTGTTCACATCTGCCTGTGCTTTGTCTTGGGACGCCAGGACACGATCGGATTGCCAGTTGAAACTACTTTAATCACTCAGTACTGAAGCTGGGAATCCAAATAAATGGCCATTACAATATCATAGTAGCTGCCTCATTACCTGGAGGCACGGGTGGGGAATTAAGACACATACCGGAGCACTGTTCTCAAGGTAAGGTAGCCATACTGTCTTCCAGCTGACCTCTTGGAGTCAATGAGAACCTAGGATCTCATAGGTATAGAAGTAGATATAGAAATTCAATAGCTTACATAAGATGGAGGGAGACCAAATCCTGACCCGGCGGAAACCTAAGCTCTCATACAACCTTTGAGCAACATAGTGCACCACTGTGGTGCTCAACATGACTTCCTTGTAGCCACAATCCTGGGCAAAGCGGATGACGGTCCTGGTGAGTGCCTTGGAAATCCCACGGCCTCGGTGCTCCTTCTTCACAGCCATGCGCTTTAGCTGTAGCGCTCTGCCCCGCACCAAAGGCTCTTCTGGTTGTATGACAGCCACAGTTCCTACCACTTCCTTGCCATTATGTACGACCCAGAAGCAGCAGTCTTTTTGCTCCAGGTAAGTCCCCCGGATGTCCAGCATGTCTCCATCAAGGGCCCCTTGGACATAATTGAACCAAATGGCTCTTGACCGATTCCAGCCCACAACCAAGAGGGCAGATACAACTCCGAGGGAGAAGAGGAGAGATGCAGAAGCCACATAAGCCAGCAGGAACACACCCAGGAGCAGCAGATGCGTCTGGGGACAGCTCAGAACATGCCGGACCCCAGCAGGAGCAAATTCATGGATCACATTTGATACTATGGTGCGTGCTGCATCATAGTCTTTATCTTCGTATTTGCGGATGTGGTAGTCACCCATGATGAGACTGTACCCCTTTCTCTTGTCCTGGGAAATGGAACAGGTCATAATTTTTGTGTTGATTCTAAGGCGGGGAATGGAAACCAAGCCCTATGAGGAAAGACTGGAGGAATTCGGCATGTTTAGCCTTGAGGAAAGAAGGCTGAGGGGAGATATGATATGATAGCAATTTTCAAATACTGTAACTGAAAAGAATCGACAGAAAGTGGCCTTGATCTGCTCATCTCAGAATGTAGGACACATTAGTATGGGCTCAAATTATAGGAACCAGGATTTCAGTTGAATATCAGGATAAACCTCTTAACAGTTAGAGCAGTACGACAATGAAACAAATTACCCAGGGTGGTGGTGAATGCTCCATCAACGAGTACAACAATATTGTTCTTTATCAGTCTCAGCCTGTTGAGGGCTACATCAGATTCCCTGCCAGGCTTTCTAAATTTCCATGCTGGAGATACAATCCCACAGGTCACAGACAAGCACTTAAACTCTCTTGCATGTACCCACAAACACCACTTGCCCTACCTGTTGTTGCAAAAATCCCAGTCCAAACACTTCAGCAGGTTGTGCCAATCAGCTGCAGGGTGGAAGAGATGAAATACACGCAGCTAGGGCTTCTGCATTAGTATGTGCTGTGAATGAACCCGCTCACAAGGGTTAATGCTTGGCAAGTGACATAGATTTCAAGCACTGTAGAAAAAAATATGTTTCATACAGCAGGTGTGGCTAGGTATATCTGCTAGTAATTTATTATCCAGCTCCCTGCAAAGATGCCTGCTAAGTTGACTTCATATCTGATCGTTAAACCAGTATAAAGTTCAGGAGAGAAAAAAGATATTGAACCTGGCAGAATATCAGTTCACTTGAACAAAGTTAATTCACTCCAGGAACTTATTGTGGGGCAGGAAACAATTAATAATTAGAAAGAATGGAAAGTATTTTGTTAACAAGAACAGTGGGCATTCGATCTCTAAGCAGAGTATCAGAGAGACCGCGTCACCCTAAGAACATCTGTCCGTCCAATCAGAGCGGACCGGAGGGGATCTCTAACTGTACCATCTCCAAGAGGGGCTCGTCTCTCTAGCACACGAAGGAGGGCCTTCTCTGTGTCCGCACCGGCCCTATGGAACCTCCTGCCAACAGAGTTACGGCTGCCGACGGAATTGCTGCCCTTTAGGAAAGAACAGAAAACCTGGCTGGCAGGGCAGGTGTGGGGCACCGATGGAAGGGTGACCCCCCCCCCCCACACACACACACACACATACACACACCTGCTGGCTCATATAATCAAGATTATCTCTTTTAATGGATGGGGTGGGTGGGTAAATTATTTTAAATTTTTAATGGGATTTTTAATGGGGGGTTTAAGGGTTTTTAATTGTCTGTTGCTGTTGTTGTTGATTGTTGTTAGCTGCCCAGAGTCATTGCCGAGTTGGGCGGCAATAGAAATTTGAGGAAATAAATAATAAATAAATACCATATGCATTTCCAGGAAATGACACAACTAATACAGACCAGCAAGTGGAGGACACAAGAGCGAACTGCTACTAAGGTGAAGGAAGGACCACTCAAGAGAAGTCGGAGCTCTAAAACAAATGGCTTTAAGAACATGTCCACCAAGGTGAAGGAGTGGGACAGCCCACTGTAAGGACTTTCTCCCACTCCTCTTCCCTGTCAGAAAAATGCTGGACTACAACTCTCATCATCACTCAACATGGGAGTTGTAGTCTGATATGAACAGGTTGCAGAAGGCTGCTGGAATGAGCACTAACTATTTCTGGAGTCCAGGGCAGAGGAATGTAATCGTTCCTTCTCCACAGCAGAAATCACGTCTTGAAGCACACCCACATACACACAACCCAGAGATGGAAGGATTTCCCCAAAGATAAATGCTGCATTTATTTGGTGGACAAAATGAAGGCTGTTTAGAGATTTAAGTTCCAGCAAAACTTATTGCCCAGAAACAAGGACATTTTGAACTGTATTAAGGTGATAATACACTTCTGCAGGTTCAACCTGATACTGAAATGCAATAGGTTGCACTCTGGCAAAACAAGTAGAGGTTTCTGCTTGAGGTGCACATGATGGAAATGTCACTGAACATCCTAGATGGAAACAAGAAGACCCATGGCAAGAACAGCAATGAACAGTACAAGTACAAGCTTGCGAATTCCTGGACCGTTCACTTGTCATGTGTATCAGGAACTGTTCTCTCATGAAACAAGTTAAGAGTGGACTGCCCACCAAAGGAAAGTGGGAAGCCCTAAACTACTGCCAAGTGCTCCTTTATCTGCAAACGAGGACATCATTCTGTAAGCCACATTGGCTTCTGATTCAGCATTCCTGCCACCTTGCACATACGCTGAAGGAGAAAAGGAACCTTTAGAAAATATCATTCTGGCTTCCTTCTTTACTACAGCTCCTTACCACCTGTGGATGCTCACTGTAACAACCGGAAGGTTAGTCCTCACTCCTTGAGACACACTCCTTATTCAGCACCAAAATAAACCATTTTCATCTTTTGATTCCATGGAAGCTGCTGCATCTAATATCCAAAGGACAAATGCACGGATAGTTGTAATCCAATCCGTCACCAATGAACAATCCCCCAATTTTCCTCCATTAGTCCTCAGAGGGAATATCATACCGATACTTGGAAATAGTGCAGCTAGCCAACCTGCCATAGACGGTAGGCAGGATGTAATGGCGATACACTTGGAAACCAACACCCTCGTACATGGCACGGGCCTCGTGTTGCACCATGAGGATGTTGAGTACCACTGACTTGTAACTGTGTTCTTTGGCAAAAGAGATCACTGTTTTACACAAGGCCTTAGCAATGCCAAGGCCTCTATAGTCCTTCCGGACAGACATGCGCTTCAACATGAGCTCTTCCTGGTGCTCCTCAGAGGGCCTGGCACCCACAATGGCCACTACGCAATCGTCCACCTCGGCCACCCAGAAACAAGAGTGCTTGTCACTCAGATACGTGGCTTCGATGTCCAGGAGGTCCTCCTTCAAGCAGTGCTCAATGTACATAGTCCAGATGTAGCCCAGGAGTTGGCGGCCCACAGCCAAAAGCAGAGTGATGGCAAGGATGGGCAGAAGTAATGATTTGGAACTGGTGAGGAGCAAGCAGAAGGTACATGCCAAAACCAGGATCAGCCAGGGCTGCTTCAGCATGTGTACACACAAGGTGGGCATGTACTCGCTCATCCCAGTGGCAAACAAGTCCCGCACTGTCTCATAGTCATCGGGACGATACTCACGTATGCGGTAAGTCACCATGATGCACCAGTTAGAGGTGGGCAAAGAGTAGGAGCAGCAAGCAGGAGTACCACCACAGGGAAAATGTGCGTTGGTGGAAGAATACTAAAGCCATGAGACAAAGAAACAAAAAAAGGGTGTCACCAGAGGAGGAGAAGAAACTGGTGCAATCAATGTACAGTATCTAAGAAACAGAGTAACACAAATACAGTCCTGGATGTGCAAAGCTTTAAACCAGGGGTGGCCAAACTAAGACCCATGGGCCGGACCTGGCCCACAGCACCAAATCATGTGGCCCACACCGGAAGTAAAACACATCCGTGCATGCGTAAATACTGCCATAAATGCACCCGTGGCTATCGTAAAAGAGTTTTAAGGTGGGAAGAACCATGTGATTGGCGCCAGCGTGAAAAGTTTGCCCACCCCTGCTTTATACATGCTGCATGCCAGGGTAGGAAGATCAAGGGCTAATCTGAAAAAGTGGACTTTCCCTGTAGATGACAGTCTGTGTGAATGTGGAGAAGAACAAACTATCTCCCATATGATACAACGCACATGATGCCCTCAATGTGCACTGAGGAGGACCTTATATTGGCAAGAGGAAATGTTGCTGATGTGGCCCAATATTGGGCAGATGTCACCTAGCCCTTTTAATCCAATTTTGTTTAAAAGTAAAGGTAAAGGTTTCCCTTGCTCTAAAGATAGTTGTATCCGACTCTAAGCTGCAGTGCTCATCTCTGTTTCAAAGCCAAAGAGCCAGTGCTGTCTGCTGCTGCAGACGTTTCCGTGGTCATGTGGCAGGCATGACTAGACACTGAAGTGCACGGAACGCTGTTACCTTCCCACTGAAGTGGTCCCTATTTATCTACTTGCAATTTCTTGCTTTCGAACTGCTAGGTTGGCAGGAGCTGGGACAATGACGGGAGCTCATTCTGTCCTGCAGTACTCGGGAATCGAACTGCTGACCTTCTGCCTCACAGTCAGCATCTTAGGCACTTGAGCCACTGTAGTCCCTTAATTTGTTTTAGACGTGTTAATTTTAGCTTTCTATGTTGTTCTATGCTCGTGGTGTGTCTGGCATGAAATAAAGAAAGTCCTAGATGTCAAACAGATAGAATGGGAGTACAATCAAGAATTTAACATAGGAAGAAAATGATACTACTGTATTTTTCTCACTGTCGGAAGCAAGAAAATCACAAATTCTGTTTGGTGTTGGCAGTGGTCAGAGATGAGTGACCACTGGGAGTCTTACAATTCACTTCCCACTTGGTCTGCAATTTTTTGAGACAGCACTTTCAGAACGACACGCGGCATTCCCAATTGGAGGCAGGTTCTCATGACAAAGCGGCTTCATTTTGCTACAGCGGCTAGTTACTTTTTTATGTCAAACAGTAAACAAAAAATATTGTGACACCTTAAAGACTAACTGCTGCATTTTAATGTTAGCTTTTGTGGATCAAGTCCACTCCGTCAGTCATGGCAGGCTTTTGGGAGAGAGAAAGGATAAAGGTCACCCTTGCTTGAAAGCCTGACTCTTAGGGACGGGTTCTAATCTCCATTTACGGCCAAAGAGCCAGTGCTTTCTGTGTCTGCAGACATTTCTGTGGTCATGTGGCAGGCATGAATAGATGGCGGAGCACTCGGAGTGCTGTTACCTTTCCCACTGAAAGGGAACCCATTTCTTCTTCTTCTGCCGTATCCGTATCTGTATCTTGGCGATCAGCCATGAAGACTGTCCTGAGCATATAATGCAGTGGCCTTCCGCATTGCAGCATGACACACGTTCCACTGATCCATTTCTGTGAGTCACTTTCTGGTCCTGAGCCCTTTTGGCACGCAAAGCCCTCCTCAGCCCCCAGGCCATGATGGATGAAGCTGCTTGCCCTCCATCCAGATGCATTCCAGTGGGATTTAATGCACTTTTGGGACCATCCCTGTGGACTTCGCCACCCAAAGCCACTAGTCCTCAGGGTTGTCTGGTGAGTTAACCGCCGCCTGACTATCGGCAATGAGTCGCTGGCAGTGAAGTCTACTCTATTACCATAGCAGGATCACCTGGCCAGACAGGCATAACCTGGACAGACTATTATTATTATTATTATTATTATTATTATTATTATTATTATTATTATTATTATTATTATTATTATTATTATTATTAAATTGAAAGAGTCATGGTGCAATATGGAGGCCATCTCAATCCCTGGCCAGACAGATGGTGCCTATTAATCTACTTGCAATGTCTTACTTTCGAGCTGCTAGGTTGGCAGGAGCTGGGACAGAGGGTGGGAGCTCACTCCATCATGCAGCACTCGGGTCTCGAACTGCTGACCTTATAGGCAACATATTATCTTGGTTAAAAGAAAGCAACCCCCACCTTTTTTTTAAACACAGCCTTTGCCCCACCCCCATAAGGCCTCAGTTTGCCCCCCACCCCCGCCTGCCTCAAGGTCAGCCCCTCCATACCTGTTCTTCCTCAGTCCTTCTTCTCCCTCACCAGCGCCTCGAAATACCTTAGGCAACCAAAAATAGCCCTCGGTGACGTCACTTCCGGAAGACCACCCCTCCCAACGCCTCGTTTCTGCCACCACGTGACTTCCGGCTTCCGAGGTGAGGGCTGCCCTCATCCGCCCCTCAGGGTCGAGGAGGGCTACGGCGCATGCGCAGAAGCCGCCGTCTCCAGGGCGAAAAGGGGCGGAGACAGCGCGCAACGGAGGCGTGGCTTGCGACGCGCTGGGGCGGGGCTTCTCCTCGAAGGGGGAGGGGCTTCGGGTTTGACTTACTTCTTCAGCTGCTGGCGCTGCTCTTGTTTTACTGCAGTGGCTCAAGTGGTTGAGACACTGAACTCGCTAGCTGGAAGGTCAGCAGTTCGATCCCCGAGTACTGCAGGACGGAATGAGCTCCCGTCCTCTGTCCCAGCTCCTGCCAACCTAGCAGTATCGAAAGCAAGAAATTGCAAGTAGATACATAGGGACCCCTTCGGTGGGAAAGGTAATAGCGTTCGTGCGCTCCTCCGGTGTCTAGTCATGCCTGCCACATGACCACGGAAACGTCTGCGGAAGTAGACAGCGCTGGCACTTCGGCTTTGAAACAGAGATGAGCACTGAACCCTAGAGTCAGATACGACTGGCTTTCGAGCAATGGAAACCTTTATCTTTACTAGTAAGGCACTTCGAGCGAAACACGCCTTAATATCCAGGGCTCCTCCGACTTGGCACCTTCTTTACATGTTGAACTAGCCTCCTCCCCATAGTCTCAGTGGCTGAGGGATGATGGGAATTGTAGTTCAGCAGAGGACTAGGCCCATTGCTTGGAGGGATTTACTTGCAAATATACCTATGCAAGTAGACTGCAGTGGTTCAAGTGGTTAAAATGCTGCACTTGACGACTGGAAGGTCGGAGTTCAATTCCCGGGTACTGCATGACTGAGTGAGCTCCCGTCTCTGCCCTAGTTCCTGCCAACCTAGCAGTTCGAAAGCAAGAAATTGCAAGTAGATAAATAGGGACCACTTTGGTAGGTAGGTAAACAGCACTCCGGTGTCTAATCATGCCTGCCACATGACCACAGAAACATCTGCAGAAGCAGAAAGCACTGGCTTTTTGGTTATAAACAGATGAGCACTGATCCCTAGAGTTGGATACGACTGACTTTCGAGCAAGGGCGACCTTTACCTTTAGACCTATGGGAAGTCGTCAAGACATACGGCCGTAATGTCACTTGTGAGGATCCAGTAAACCTCTCGTTTCCTTCCTGACACCTTCATCACCACCATCAACACGGTCGTGATAACAATAACAGGAAATACATATATTTATTTATCGTATGATGAACTTCAGTTGTTTACATTAATGCTGATATATACAGTGAGCGCAAATTGACCATCTCAAGTTCCTAACTAGTCTCACATCTCGGTTTGAAAGCCATTGAAGGGCTTCATCTGTGGCACTATGCAGATCCTCCAATGTGCCTCTAAACATGCGTATAGGGACACTTAAATATAACGTGTTCCATAGTTTGGTCTTCTTCTCCACAGTCACACTGGGGAGAGGACTTCCATCCCCATGTGAATAGAGTGGCTCCACATTTACCACAATTGGTCTTCATAGAAAGACATGAGGCGCTATTCTTGCTTTCTCTCTCTCTGCCGGGCAGCCACAAAAAAAGCTGCAATCGTAAATAGTGTTGCCGAAAAATGAGCAAATTGTAGGTCATGTGGCTGTGGGTACCAAAAGGAATTACATGCACCAAAAGTAGGAGGGAGAGAAAGGCTTTATTATTCTATTCTATGTATACTGGCTCCTCTTGCAGCAAGAGGGCCATATGTGTGTGTGGGGTGTGTGTGTGTGTGTGTGTGTAGGTGAAGCCCTTATACAGTATATACAGATGAAGAACTGTTAAAATTACACCACACTCTATGCCCATGATAGCAAACTGTGGCACTCCAGGTCTTCTTGGACTCAATTCCCAGATGCCTAAGTCTCTGTGAATTTACACGAATGGGTTTACTGTGTGTGTTCTTGGACTTCAATTCCCAGAAGCCCAAGTCTTTGTGAATCCACATGAATGGGTTTACTGCGCGTATGCGCAGTAAACCCATTCATGTGGATTCACAGAGACTTCGGCTTCTGGGAGTTGAAGTCTAAGAACACCTGGAGTTCCAAGATTAACCACCACAGCTCTATTCTTATGTGCTATTTAATTTAATTTAATAGATTTATATACTGCCCTATCCAATGGACTCCTCTGGGTGGTGTACACAAGTTAAAACCATTGGATTTGTACTGGTGTTACTGGTTGAAATATGTCAGTAAGCAGCATCCCGGAATGAAAAGACACGCACATACCGAAGGGAAAACAAGAATGAGAAGTGGTAAAAGTTATTTTTTAAAATTATTGCAGAAAGTTTTTAAAAAGGTCCAATAAAGTACAAAAAAGTAACATTTCCAAATTCAAGGAAGAACAAGTTAGAGGTTAAATAACAAAACATGTATTTGGTAACAATCTGTCTGATGCCACTCGGCTAGCAAGGGCATTTCAATGCCAGCATTTTCATTTTTACATATTCCCATAAACCCAAGTGCCCCCACATCCCCATTTGTCCCCTAACACAGTGTACCCTAACCTTTGGTTTTTGGACTTTCCCCCAGAAACCTAAGTCAATTAATTCTCCAAAGCACTGATCATCCAATGGACTGACTTAGGCTTCTGGGAATTGAAGTCCAAAACCCAAAGGTTGGGAAACACTGCATGTTCTAGTCGGGGTGGGGGGCAGCCTATGAGAGCAAGAACCCCATGCCATTGGTCTGTATGGGGATAGCCATGATAATACAACCCCAGCACAGCGCATATATTCAGGAGAACGATACAGGAAACTAGTTAAATCCTGGAAATAATATCCATTTTGGAAAACACAATCTGCCTTCACACTTAAGGTCCCTATTTGTTGGTCGTGGCTGCTATTTTGGATTCTCCTTTCTCCTCCACACCATTGCGTTTGCTCTCCTCCTTCTGGGATGCTTAATGGGGAAAAAAATGCACAGGATTGGGAAAGGATCTGAGTTTCTTCCTAGGCAAGAGGAGCTCTGGAGACTAGCCTTCCTTCCCTGTTTTAGCCAGTATTACAGCCTTGCTTTTTCCTTGCTGGTTTTAAATATTCCCTGCACCTTCCCCAACTGGTCCTCTTTCGATGTGCTCAGTTGGCAGCTGGCTGGAGGACTGTATTCCAAACATCTGGAAGAGACCAAGGTGGGGGAAGCAGCAGCTTTACAAAGAGAGGTTTGATTTATTTTGCAAGCCAGATTTTCTGGCCTGGGCACATGTTGAGCTGGAATGAGTTTAGACTCTGTTCCCCAGATGTTTCTGGACTGCTGTTCCTCTCATACCACTCGCTGTAGTGGGTAGGGCCATGTGAAGTGATGAGCCAAAAACACATGGAAGATCAGAATTCTCTGGGCAGTATATTCCTTTACCTGGATGTGGCTTTCCCAGCTCTGTTCTGCACTTAGGGCACAAGCCACATGAGATGCCACTTCCATTGGATGCCATGCCAATTTTAAAGGTATAAATCCTTCCAGGATCTGAGCCTAGGGCTCCAGTGATGGTGAACCTTGGCACTCCAGATGTTCTTGGACTTCAATTCCCAGAAGCCCAAGTCAGCACTCGTGCTGATCAGGGCTTCTGGGAATTTAAGTTCAAGAACACCTGGAGTGCCAAGGTTTGCCATCACTGGCTAGGCCATTGGTAATGGGATTTAGGCTGACACCATTGGGTCAAAACAATATCTCATCCCTGATACATCTCTGAAAATCAGCCTTTGGTTATTTGACATATATGCTAAATATTGCCCACTGGAGAACAAAGCAAAAAAGATTAGCCTGGATATCTGGATGGGTGGTGTTATTTCTGACCACAACTTAGTGCGCCTGCAGGGCTCACCTGGAACCCATTTGCGAGACCAGAGTTCAACTCCAGAATATATGAAGTTATAAACTCGAGTGTTTCTGTGCATACAAACTGAGCACTTTCTTTTTGCCATTGACTAAATACAATCTACATGCAGGGAAGGCTAAATAGGAAAAAAATAAATCTCAAAGTATAACTTTTAATCCCTACCCTGGGTAACACAAAAAGTGCCTCCCCAAAAACTGTGTTATTTTTGAAACACAACCGGGTGTACCCTTGGTGTTGCCAACTAACCTTGTGTTGCCGACTAACCTTTCTCATACTAGGTCGGGTGAAGGGAAGTGCAGAATGAACTCACCAAAAGGTGCCTTCATTTGGGCAGTTTCAGATCTGGCCTAGACATGGAGGAGGAGGAAGAATCCCAGCCCCAGAGTATTCTTTGGGATTTCAGTGCTGTTTTGGACACCTTCACAACCTGTGTATCATAAAAAGCAACATATTTTTGTAGATGCCAATCATCGAACCAGCTAAATGCAGGAGGAAAACCATTCCTGGCTTTCCACAGGTACCAAAATGCAGAGGGATCCACCCAAGCCACCTGGGCAAATTGTGGGAATTGCATTTCCTCGACACCTGACTGGGTAGAAGAGGAAGCAAAGAAGAAGAAGAAGGATTCCAAAACAGCACATCTGCCCATCCCTACGAGAAACTCAAAGCTTCTTAGATAAGAACAAGGAAGGCTCCATCGGTTGTCCACTTGGTTCTGCAGAGGTCCAGGCAAAAAGTCAAACGGTCTCTCCCTCACTGGGACCGTCTTCTCTGGGACTGCAGTTTGCGCAGGCGCAGCTGTCGCAGGCGCAAGGCCAGGTCCTTGGGGACCTTTCCCCCTTTGGCCAGGATTTCCTTGAGCCGCTGTTTTGGTGTCTTTGTCAAGTGGAAATTGCAGGTGGTGGGGTGGTCCTCGTAAGAAACCCGGCAGCTCCGGGTGACGGGGTGGTAGCCCTCGGCTTTGGCCGTGACTTCGTACTCGCCAGGGTTCAGCAGGCGCCAATAGTCCCCATCGAAAGCTACCGGGCAACAAAAGAAAAGAGGCATTCAGGTTTGTCTGGCCATTGGAGAGAATGTCTTGGGACTCCACACCATACAAGGCATATGTGGCATTTCCTTCACCACCTGAAGCGATAGAAGGAGGAGGAGGAGGAAGACCTCATCATCATCCTCCTCCTTCAAGGAGGAGGAGGTCTTTCTCAACCTGAGATGGATTGTAACCCACCCCATTCCCTACCAGTGCAGCTAATGGAGCAGGGGATGATGGGGTTTGTATTCTGAAGGGTTTTGGTATAAAAAAGACTGATGTATTCAATACAGGCTGGCCATTTCACACATGAGAACAAAAGCAGCACACAGCTGTACATGACACATGACTTGCCAGGACAGAATCACAACATTTGGGAGGAGAGAATTTGGTCCTCTTTCGTCCCAATCTTGTAATCTGATGGCCAAGTTTTCCATACGTAAGCGCCACTGACTTGAACAAAACAGTCTATGACACACAAAAACGTGACGACATGGTCCAAGAATGGAGCTTGCCACTCACAAATTTACCTATGGTACGAACATTAATGGCAGAGCTGATGTGTCCCTTGGATAAAGGAATGCCTAGTCTAGCATTCTGCCTTTGCAGTGGGCATTAAATTACTCCAGGGAGCTTTCCAGCACAGCCAGTAGGAAGGGTGATGGGAATTGTGGTCCCACAGCCTCTGAAGGGCAGCTCTTGACTAAGGTTACATAGGCTGGCTCTTCTCCATCAATCAGTAAGGTAAAAGTAAAAGTTGCCCTTGCTCGAAAGCCAGTCGTATCTGACTCTAGGGTTCAGTGCTCATCTCTGTTTACAGCCAAAGAGTCAGCACTGTCTGCGTCTGCAGATGTTGACGTGGACATGTGGCAGGCATAACTAGACTCTGGAGTGCATGGAATGCTGTTTACCTTCCCACTGAAGTGGTACCTATTTATCTACTTGCAATTTTTTCCTTTCGAATTGCTAGATCGGCACAGAGACGGGAGCTCATTCCATCGTGCAGTACTCAGGTCTCGAACTGCTGACCAGCCAGCTTTCCAGTCAGCATCTTAACCACTTGAGCCACCGTAACCCTCCATCAATCAGTACAGAACATTTAATAATGGAGGTTGCAGGTGCTCCAAGTAGAAGATTCTCAGTAGATCCCCCAACATGTCGTATTGGATATTCATATACTGTACCGCTGGAGGCAAGGTGAACGTTCACCCATTTTGGATCTCCCCATACCTGTCCTAATGTCATGGTTGATGCCGTCCACCGCAATTATGGCGTCAGCAATGCCTTCTTCTGTGTCTTTGTCTCGGATGATACCCTTGATGCCTCGGCGGGTCTGTAACGACAGGTTGGGTTAGTGCAGAGCCCCCCAAACATTTTGGGCTGTGGGCTGGTCACGTGGTTCAATGGGCCGATCACGTGGTTCCTCCCACTGGAAGCAGAAGTAAAATGCGCATTGCAATCTGCTTTCCAACAAATATGTTTTGCAAAAGGATGACAGAGATTTTAGGCTGCCATTTTCTCTGCTTAAACCAGGAGTGGCCAAACTATGGCCTGTGGGCCGGATCCGGCCCCGATGCCAATTCATCAGACCCACGTCATCCTTTCACTCCCGGAAGCGGAAGTGAAACGTGCCCGTATGGGCGTGTTTTACTTCCGCTTCCAGGGTAGTGTGGGCTGGATAAATTGGTGTCAGGGCCAGCTCCGGCCCACGAGCCATAGTTTGGGCACCCCTGGGCTAGTGCATCCATCAAAAGGCCCCTGCCTTTAGGAACGAGATGACTGGAAAATATTCACACAGCCTGGGAAGTGAGAGAAGACCGTCCCAAGGAACAGCAGTACCACTGGGTCCCTTTGGAGTCCCTAGTGGCCTACAGATGCCTTTGGACTACAATTCCCATCAGCCCTACCTAGCTTGTAATTCATTATAATGCATTTGGGAGCACACGAGCTGGTCACTGGTAAGGCTTGTCCCCATTGGTCACGTGGCTGGCCTGACTAGACACTGGAGTGCACAAAATGCCGTTACCTTTCCCGCCGAAGGGGTACCTACTTATCTACTTGCAATTTCTTGCTTTCAAACTGCTATGTTGGCAGGAGCTGGGGCAGATGACAGAAGTCACTCAGTCATGCAGCACTCGGGTCTCGAACTGCTGACCTGCCGACCTTCGGTATTTTAACCCCTAGGCACCAAGAAAATCTGCCATTTGGGCTCCCAATAGGCTTTGCTCCTCTGTATGACCCATATTTTACCTGCACACACTTCCTTTATACAACAAACTAATGCTGAGGGTGGCTTCCAATCTTCATTAAACAATAAGCATAAGAGAAATTAAGTTTAACCCTACAATCGTTAAAAACGAAGACCGTGAAAGTCAAATAAGTGCTCCGTGAAATGTAACAGGGCAGGTGAAAGGTGACCTCCTACCTGTTCCATGTAGAGCAGCAAAGATTCCTTGTTGTTCTCCCACTCCTGGGGCAACTCAGACTCGTGCGGGAATTTGTCGCAAGACAATTCGATGGTGATCTCAAAGCAGTTGGTATGCAGGTAGCTGAAGTCATTCATACCTGCGGAGAGGTAAGAGAAGGACACCGGTAGCCACTGGCGACGGAGAATTTAAGTGGGATACAGACCCTTCTGTACACAATATCGGAAGAGGAGAGAAAAAATTGCAATTTTTTAAAAAAGCTTTTCTCTCGCTCTACAACTTGGAGTGTTATTTTTCCTTTCAGTCTTCTCAGCCACCAGAGCAAAGTAAAATCGAAGCAAAGCAATCACACTTATATACAGGTGAAACTTGGAAAATTAGAATATGGTGCAAATGTTCATTCAGTCCAGTAATGCAACTTAAAAGGTGAAACAAATATATGAGATAGACTCATTGCATGCAAAGCGAGAGAGTTCAAGCCTTACTTTGTTATAATATTAATGCTTATGGCTGACAGCCTATGAAAACCCCAACCCCCCAATCTCATGTACCCCATAATCATCACATAATCTCATGTACGCTGTACGCCATGATCATCACAATTATAACGACTGAAGGCATGACATCTCTCGCTTTGCATGGAGTGAGTCTATCTCATATATATTTTTCACCTTTTAAGTGAAATGAATGAACATTTGGACGATATTCTAATTTTCCGAGTTTCACCTCTCCATAGTGCTTTAGTGCACTCTCTGGGCAGTTCACAAGTTAATTAGCATTTTGCCCCGTCATGCTGGATACTCATTCTACTGACCTCAGAAGGATGAAAGGCTGAGTCAGCCTTGAGCCCTGGTCAGGATCGAACTCACAACCTTTTGGTTGCAGGACAGCAGTTTAACCACTGCGCTACCAGGGCTCCTCAGAGCTGTGAATTGGCGACGTTGGCAACAGCAGGATGAGGAGTATGGGAATTGTAGTGTAAACCCATCTAGAGGACAAGAGCCTGAGAAAGATTGGCATAATAGATAGGGCCACATCTGTTTCAAATTCCTGAGACTTTGACAGTTAATAAGAAAGAGGTGGACTTTGGGAGACATCTGGCAGGGGTTCCCAACCATTTTGCGCCACGGGCTAGGCTATGCCCCTGGACAGCTGAGCGAGCCAGTCATGTGGTTCCTCCTGCCATAAACACTGCTATAAAATATGTCCGCAGCTGTCATAAATGCGTTCACGACAGCCGTAGGTGCATTCACGGCAACTTTTACGGCAGGCACGTTTACACATGCGTGGGCAGGGCATTATTACGGCTGTCATAAATGCACCCACTTCCACTTCTGGTAGTGGCGAGCCACATGAAATGGTGTTGTGGGCTGGGTCTGGCTCATGGGCTGTAGGTTGGCCACCCTTGCTCTAGGGATTTCTAAAGAGAATTCTACCAGAAATTCAAAACTCTACAACAAAATGTGTGTCAAAGAAAACAAAACGAGAGAAAGAGACTAAATCAGTATCCACCTGCTTCTCCTTAGAGCCTGGGAAAGTAACTTTTTGGATGACAATTCCCAGAATTCTCCTTCCAGTGAGGGGATTATGGGACCTGTATTCCAAAAGAGCATTTCAACTTCCATCCTCAGCCTCGGTGCTAAGCATCGGTGAGAAGGGTAAGGTTTGGAAATGTCAAACGAGGGACTCCTTAGTTGGCTTACTTCCTGCTACAGTGTGCCAGTTGGCCCCGTTGATGATGTTCCCCTGCCGGATGAAGTCATCGTAGTGGCAGAGGCGCCGGTCCTCTTCCACCATGGCCAAGTTGGAGGTGGCGTAGACAGTGGCGAGCCAGCGGAAGACAGCATCGTCGGCAGTGGGCGTGAGCTCCTGGGCCTTCCAGTAGGTGCGCGTCATGTCGAAGGGATACGTCACCACCAGCTCTCCTCCATGAAGGTTGGCGCTCAGCATGAAAGGGTAGCGTTGCATCCAGTCAATCACTGCCCGGGTTTCAGGGGCGACCTGTCATAGTCCGAAAGGAAGAGGAAGGGAGAAGTCCATCTTACTCCAGAGTGGCTGCAAAATGGACCTCCTCACGAAAGGAAGTGTTGCCACCCAATATCACCGAGGGAAGTCACCAGGGTCAGGGCGAAGCTCCTTCATTTTGTGACATCCTTGGGACCACAAAATGGTTATGGCTGAACCACTTTGCCTCTTGAGCCATTGCCCTGCTTCCGTGATGACAAACCTTGGCACTCCAGATGTTCTTGGACTTCAATTCCCAGAAGCTCAACCACCCTGTGAATCCACACGAATGGGTTTACTGCAATTCATCCGGCCCGTGATGCCCTTGTCGCTCCCGGAAGTGGAAGTAAAATGCATCCGTACGGAGGAAGGGTTAACCCATTCGTGTGGATTCACAGGGGGCTTGGGCTTCTGGGAATTGAAGTCCAAGAATATCTGGAGTGCCAAGGTTCGCCATCTCGGCCCTACTTCTTCTTTTAGGAGCTTACATTCATACTAGACATTTTGCAGTCATTTCCCCAGTCCCCTTTTTTTGTTGTTCAGTCGCATAGTCAAATCCGACCCTTTGCGACCCCATGGACCATCGCGCACCAGGCACCCCTATCCTCTACCATCCTCCTCAACCCACCCAGTTTTGTGCCCACCATGTCAACAATACCATCTAGCCATCTCATTCTTTGTCATCCCCTTCTTCTTTTGCCCTCCACCTTTCCCAACATCAAGGCTTTCTCAAGTGAATCCTCTCTTCTCATTTGATGTCCAAAGTACTTTAGCTTCATCTTTACTATTTGACCTTCCAATGAGCAGTCGGGGTTGATTTCTTTTAAGACTGACCTATTCATTCTTCTTGCTGTCCAGGGGACTCTCAAAACTCTCCTCCAACACCACATCTCAAAGATGTCTATTCTTCGTGCTCAGCTTTCTTCATGGTCCAGCTCTCACAACCATACATTACTACTGGGAATACCATTGCCTTGACTATGCGGACTAAGATTACACTATCAACCATTTGAAGCCTGATTTGAGCAAGCCTTAAGTGTGTGATTCCTGCCTTCGAAACCGAGAGGCAGCGATAACATGGTAAGAAAATTGATTTCCACATCATTCAGCATTGAAATACCTTGGTTTGACTCTTGATATGAAGCTCTCTTTTAAGCAACACTGACTGAATACCATAGCTATAGTTAGTTCAAGGAACACCACCATCAGGAAACACACAAATTATAAATGGGGAACTCGATCATCTATGCTGCTTACATCAGCTTTGGCCTTGAGCATCTCCGCAACAGAGTATGCTGCTCCAGTATGGAGTGCATCAACACATGCAAAACAAGTTGATATCACTGTGAATGAAGCCATGCATAGAGTGACAGTTTATTCCTGCATCATTGGGTAGAGTCCTCAATCTGGTAGCAACCACCATTTCCCTGGAATTTTTTTGGCAGAAAAGAGATACAAAGATGGGGCTCACCGTAGCATTGGGGAAAGTGTAGTACTCTGGGATGGGAATGTAGTGGTTGGGGAACTTGTCAGGCACCATCTCGTTGTCCTCCGCGTCCCAGAGGGCGGTGTTGAGGTCAGCAAAGTTGTGGTTGAGGTCGTAGCCTTCGTATGTCCACCGGCCCATCACCCAGCCGGACAGCTCGGAGCCCTGGGTGAGGAAGAGGAGGAAGAGTCTGATCCTCACATGGACCATCCAACCCCATGCGTGCCATCTTCCCCCTGTGGCATTTGTTCCTCCTCCGCCCGCAGCAATGGTCGGTTCCCACTCTCAGAGTTTCTAGGAAGGGGGAAGAGGCAGATCTCCTCGGACTGGACTTTTAAGCAGCTCTCTTGATGACTATGCATATTTTGATCTGGAATAGCCCAGTGTTTCCCAACCTTTGGTTTTTGGACTTCAATTCCCACAAGCCTCAGTCAATTCCCCAAAGCACTGATCAGCCAATGGACTGACGGAGGCTTCTGGGAACTGAAGTCCACCAGTGTTCCACGGAACATAGTTGGAGAAATGCTGCACTAGCCAATGAATAAGTGGATAATTGGACTATGCCACCCCTGGATGCCATCAATTGTTATTGTGTGTATATTTCTGGTATTAATTATTGTACACTGCCCAGTGGGAAATATCCCAGACGGGCGGTATAGAAACCTAATAAACAAACAAAGATGCACACAGACAATTATCGTCAGCCAACAGGGATACAAACTGAAGGGAACGCCTGCTTCTGACCATTAAGGAATACTATTCATTTGATTAAATGAATTTAATTTAATAGACCAAATTTTACTCCCAATTCTCCGATATGGGAGTTGCCACATTTCTGCGGAATGTCTTTTCATGGTCATTAAAAGATGCATCTGGAGTTTCAAAAGAAGGAGCGGAGGGAGAAATGCTCAATATGTGGCAGCCCCTTTTCTGACGAGTTGGGGAAAGAAAGCCTAACCTAGGAGTGGAATTTGCAGCCTACTCTCCTGGCTTGTTCGAAAGCCCTGCCTCTGGGATTTCACTTTTAATTACTTTGATCATGGCGATTTTATGGATTTATTGTCTGCATGCAGGCAATATTTTAATCTGAACACAGATATGTTTTGCAACGGCATGCAAAGTCCAACTATTTCCATATCAGGGGATTGACGCCCAGTTGATAGGAAGATGGAGCAGGATCAACTGGAGAAAGCTGTTCTTCTCTCTTCACTATCTTGGGTAGGGTTGGCCAAGGTCAAGGTTGACCACAGCCAGGTAGAGAGAGCTTCATTGCAAATATGTATGTTTTCCCAGGAAAACACACATATTTGCCAGCAGAGAACTACTATAGAAGGCTCTGATGAATGTGAGCTTGTCTTGGCTGATGAGCTTCATCGCGGTTGTTAAGAGTTGAAATATTCAAGAAGGCCAACACAAATTTTCAAGAACTTGGTGTCTTTGGATGTTAGCCTCTCCTTAATGTGAGTTTGAACAGGACTCTGTGTAAGCTCAGAACTCTGTTTACTGCTACTAGGAGGCCCCTATGTATGGACAAATATTTTTTCTTGTTATGGTTCATTCCCATAGGGTTCGGAATCTATTTCATAATCTGGCTTCTTTCTAATTTCCCCCCTCCCCTAAAACCTAGCTTCCTTCTTTCCTTCCCTTTCCATTTGATTTCATTGGTAAGGTCCCTTTCTTCCCATTGGAAGAGTTTAACCTGGTTTATTGGTGTGCTTATTGGGAATATGGGTGGACAGAGTTGACTCTAAACCGACTCTTGGCTTGCTGATCAGCTGCAGAATTAAGTTGTCAAGCATTCTACCTTGCAGGGCTGGTGTTCATCAACGAGGAAACAAATGACTGAGATTGCTAACTCTAAGTAGCATAGCTGGAGGACAACTGCATGGGAATTTGGGACTTAGAGTACCTAGCCCCCCCCCCGACTCGAAAGTACTTACAGGGTCATAGTGTATTGAGATGAGAAATTATTAAATTATATCTCAATGTCTCCATGAATAGGACGGTTTCTTCCCCAAACCAGTGGGCCGTCACTGTGTTTAAGGGCTCAGGACCTTCTGTTTTCCCTTCTTATTAAAGCCAGAAGGAACAGGAAGCAAAATTCCACTCAAAAGCAAGCCTAGTTTAACATCCTCTATCAGAGCAGCAGTTTGAGACCCAGGTGCTGCATGACGGAGTGAGCTCCCGTCGACTGTCCCAGCACCTGCCAAGGTAGCAGTTCGAAAGCAAGAAATTGCAAGTAGGTAAATAGGTACCACTTTGGCGGGAAAGGTAACAGCGTTCTGTGGGCCCCAGCATCTAGTCCTGCCGGCCACATGACCATGGAAACATCTCCATTTACAGTGGTACTCCGGATAACGACACATTCAGATAGCATCAAAACTGCATAACGACACGTTCATCATGCACCACGTGATGCACCGCATGACGACGGAAAAATTCCAAAAAAATGTCATTATACGGGCATTTGGTAGCGATGCACCGGATAACGACTTTTTTGTGTGTGATTTTTTTTTGTTGTTATCCGGGGCATCTCCCATAGGGATCACATAATGTCAAAAACCGGATAACAACACAACTTATGGAACCAAGTTTTGTCGTTATCCGGGGTTCCACTGTATGTCTTTTGTTATAAACAGAGATGAGCACCAGCCCCTAGAGACGGATACAGCTGGCTTTCAAGCAAGGGAGGCCATGACCTTAATTTATCAGATGTGTTTGCTTGCCACATGGATGGAGTTTAGAAGATGAAAGGCCAAGTGTCTGAATTATCTTGAAGTTTACAGCAACCAGAGGAGTTGCTTTTTGGACTACAGTGCCCAGAATCCCCCCCTCGACTCAGCCACTGGCCTTGTGTGCGTATATGGAATGGTTGTGGTGGTCAATACCGGCAGTGCATAACTAAACTCTTGTCAGCAGAAACTGGCGGAGAACAATCTGGAAACAACTAGATGCATAGCAGGGGCCATTGTAGGTTTTCAAGCCTGGTTCGTGCCGGTTGTTGGGAATTGTAGTCCAAAACTCAACATGCTTAAGACCTCCTCATCATACCTGTCAACCCGCGGCTCCGGAAAAACGGGACTTGCGCACATCGCTTGTGCGCAGGTCGCGTTCCACGCGTGCGTGGAAAGGTTTTACCCCTTCCGCGCATGCGCGGAAGCGCTACGCCGCTTGCGCAGCCCTTACGCAAGCGACGTAGTGCTCCGGCGCATGTGTGGGAGGGGTAAAACCCTTCCGTGCATGCGCAGAAAGCTTTTCCCCCGCTGCCAAATTACGGGTTTTTGGCAGTGGGGGCCGGGTTATGACGTCAATCGATGTCAATTTACGGGGCAATCCCGGCCAAATCGGGAAGGTTGACAGGTATGCTCCTCATTTGTCCCGTCCCCCCTCCGCCATGCTTTTGTTGAACTCACCAGCTTGTAGGCCGTCTCATATCCGTCGGGATTCATGGAGGGGAGCAGGTGGATCCGGGTCTCGGTCACCAGCCGCACGACGCGTGGATTGCCCTGCTTGAACTGGTAGCAGAGGTATTCCATCAGGTTCAGCACCAGCTCCCGTCCCAATGCCTCGTTCCCATGCATGCCGGCCACATAGCGGAATTCAGGCTCTCCTGGAATGGTTGGAGATGGAGAGGACTAAGACGGGCTTAATCTTGAAGGACCTCTTCCTCCCCATCTTTCCAAGAAGGAGAGGTACAAAGCTCAGGCTTTTCCTGCTCATATGGTGGTTATCCGGTGGCACTCAAAGACCCAGAAGTGGCTAAACTGAACCTATTGTAACTTGGCCACATCATGAGAAGACACAGCTCTCTGGAAAAGGCAGTAAGGCGAGGAAAAGTGGGAGGCAGTAGGAAAAGAGGGAAGCCAAACGTGAGATGGATTGATTCCCTAAAGGAAACCACAAGCTTGAGTTTGCAGGTGTTGAGCAGGGCTGCTAAGGATTGGATGTTTTGCTCATCACCATAAGTCAGAAGGGATTTCATGGCACAAAACATCAGCAAGATGGAGTCCCAGATTACCTCCAGGCAACAATGTTTGAGAGAGGAAGGCTCAACTGTAAGGGGAAATCATTCTTCACAGATTTAGTGACACACTGTTTGTCATTAGTGGAGTGACTAGAAGGGATAAAATCAGGAATGAGATTATAAGGAGAATAAGTGAAATAAAACCAATCGTCAGCTACATACAGAGAGAACAATTAAAGAGATTTGCCCATTTAGAGAGAATTTCTTAGAATTCCATGCCGCACAAGGCATATATGTAAGGAGGAAAAGGACGAAGAAGAAGAAGACGACGATGACCAACATCAGGAGAAATTGGGTTATATAGTGGTTAGGGTATCAGGAGGAGTCTTGGGAAATCCATGTTCTAGACCCCGCTTAGGCACAACACTTTCTGGCTGCCCTTGGGAGAGATACCCTCCCTCTCCGTCTGTCCTACTGTGCAGGGTTCTTGAAAGGCCAGATGGAGGATGAGAACTGCGGACTCTACTTTGCACCCAGCAGAGGAATGGTGGGATGGAAATATTAATAACTGAAATAAATTAAATATGCATTTATAGTCATGTTTTGGTGGTGTTTTTTTTTTACGGAGCAAATGCAGTGGGGAAAGAACACTAAAAACAGATTTGTCTCCACTGTAACAGGACCGCAGTGCACATGCCAAGGAGGAATGAAATTATCGGTGTATCTGCCAAGTTCATTCCTCAACAAAAGGGCGGATTGCAACTAGGCCTCCCGAACGGGTATATTTTCCAGGCTGAGTCAGCATCGCCTTCACTAGGTTTTCAGGGCCAGCCAGGCAGTTTAAGTTAAAACTGTATTTCCTTGAATAGGAGAAAAAGCATCTTCTTCAGCTCAGAAGGTATCATGCAAAACACCCCAAATCCTCCTTTTTGGACCGACTTTGAAACCACTGTGTTTTATTGCTATGACTTTCTATTGGAACCTGCCTTTCTGCTTGCGGGATAGCAGCAAATGGTGTCATGGGCCGGGTTTACCTGATTGGGCGGCATATAAATTTGAATATTAAATAAATAAATAGCAGCTTCAACACCATACCTGTCAAATTTTGGATTTGGAAATAAGGGAAATTTCCTGGCAAATAAGGGATACTTGACAGCTATGCTTATCCTGTGCTGCCCTCCAATGGCGGCAATAGGGTATTGCAGTCTAATTAATACGGGATGACAGCAGGGAAGAGGGTAAAATAAGGGGTTTTCCCGGCCAATATGGGATACTTGACAGCTATGCTCAAGACCAGGGGTGCCCAAACTTTTCACGCCTGTTGAGTCCGACGCTTAAGAAGTATTCTGACCAGCAGGATCGGGTCAAACAAACTGATTTATTATTCAGCTCATAGTATCGGACTAGGGAACATGTACAAGGTGACCAGCTTATATACAGTGAGAATGGCAGTTACACAGGTTGATACATTTCGGCGGGTTTCCGGAGAGGAGGGAAAGTTTGTATTGACGAATCAGCTATTTTGACGGACATTTGAAAATAGCGCTGTTCTGTCCAAATGTTTATTGCTTTGCAATCGTCATAAAGTCTTTGCTGTAAAAGTGCACCCTTTTCTGTAAGGTGCCTCTTTCATATGTTATCAATGTACGCTGATTGGTTTAACAGGTTTCCCGCGTTAGCAAAAGCCCGGGCAAATGTATCACTGTAACTGCCGTTCTGTCTGCATATAAGTCGCTACCTCGTCCCTGTTTCCCAGTCCAAACTGAGCTATAATAAATGACTTGTTGGTTAACCCCCCGAACTGCTGCCGCGTTGCAATTAATACTCAGACTCAACAGGTGCCTTTGTAAAAAGGTGCGCGATTCCGCCGTAGACTTTATGGCGCTCATAGGGGTTATAACAAATAACGCTTGGACACAACAGGGCCGCAGGCCGCTCACGTGGTTCAGTGGGCAGGTCATGTGGTCCCTCCCACCGGAAGCAGAAGTAAAATGCGCCGTGCAATCTGTTTTGCAACAGGATGGGATAGATTTTAGGCTGCCACTTTCTCTGCTTAAATCAGGAGTGCCCATTTGACGCCAACTTATCTGGCCTGTGCTGCCCTCTTCGCTCCCGGAAGCGGAAGTAAAACATGCCCGGAGGGCTGCGTTTTACTTCCACTTCTGGGAGCGGTGCAGGTGGTGTGGGCCTGATGAGTTGGTGTCAGGGGCCGGATACAGCCTGTGGGCCATAGTTTGGACACCCCTGCTCAAGACAGTTCAGTGCATTGGGGAAAAACCATCACAATGAGAGCAGAACTTGGAAACATGACATTTAAGGCTTCAGAAGGCAAAGATAGGTAGAAGTTAGTATGGGAGGCCATACATTGGACACCTTAATCCCAAACTTCACCAAAGCTGGAGAGGGTTGAAAGGAGGATCAACAGAAGACCCTCTCCAATTTTGGTGTGTCTACGTGACTTAGGGGCTGAGTTATTCCCCCTCTCTATCACTCATTGAATTTTCCCCAAATCAGCTGGTGGTGGCTTACGACTTTTGCACAGTACAGTATTTCCTCCAAACAACCTACAAACTGACCCCTAAACTTGCAGAAGTGACTTTAGCTGGACTCTCTATATTAGCATTGGGTGGTGTAAAAATGAAACAAACAAATAAACAAAACAACAAATACATACTCTTGTTGGCATCGCTCCACCTAAGATAAAGAGAGAAGTAGTAGCCGATGTGTAAGCATTCAACCGGCTAGCCCCCTCCGCCTCAAACCTCTCCATGTTCCCCTTGGGACCCCTGGACACTTAGTCCTCCCAACTTGGAACTCTGAGACTCTGAGCAACCAGCAGTTAAAAGCTGGTCCTGCGAAACCCTTGCAGCAACCCGAGATTTCCACTTAGTTAAAGTGATCCCAGACAATGACAATGGAGAGCATAGCTGTCAAGTATCCCTTATTGGCGGGGGAAACCCCTTATTTTACCCTCTTTCCCACCGCCACCCCTTATTAATTCGACTGCAATGCCCTATTGCCGCCATTGGAGGGCAGCACAGGATAAGCATAGCTGTCAAGTATCCCTTATTTGCCGGGAAATTTCCCTTATTTCCAAATCCAAAACTTGACAGGTATGATGGAGAGAACAAAAGTATTTGTGGTAGCATGTGGCATCTTCTTGGCTTGTGCCAGGCTAAACTCTATATGTCTCATCCCCTTTCAATAATCACACGTTGTATTGAAGAAATTATTGTTCATTTTTCTTAAAGCATAGTAGAGAAGATAAAGTTCATCCATTGATTTTTTTTCAGGATATAGAAAAATCCGCAAAAAAGAGAATTCTAATCAAAAAGATACGGGAACAGAGAGAGAGAGAACTAACTATCTGTTCCATGTGTCTACAAGAGGGGGTCTCAACCTATGGCCCGGGGGCTGGATGTGGCCCATGACACCATTTCATGTGGGCCTCCCAGAAGTGCCGTGTGCAGCAGGCAGAGCAAAACAACCGTCCAGCCCTCAAAGCTGTCTGAGGGAGCATGACCGTGCAGCCCTCAGCTTGGAAAGGTTGAGAACCCCTGGTTTATAATACAGATCACAGCTTCTGGTTCAGCTAATTAGCATACCATTGTCCGTTCTCATAACATCTCCCTCTTGGTTCACAGAGGCAGGATGTTGACATAAGAACATAAGAACAGCCTTGCTGGAAGAGGCCACAGGAGCCCACCATCCAGTCCAGCCTCCTGTCTCACACAGTGGCTCACCATTTCCTTCAGGGCATCATTCCCAAGGAGATGCCTTCACCTGCTCAGGATTCCCTGGAAATAGCATTGAGAGATATCCTGCCTATCTCTCCAACCCCGAGGTTGTCCTTAAGTATCCATAATTATAGCCATTGATACCCTTGTCCTCCATGACATAACTCAGGCGTTCCATCCCTTGTCGGTAGGAAGAAACGCAGGCTTTGAGACCTTGGCAAAGGTCTCTCCCAGTCTTCGACCTGCACCTTCTTGATCAGCCTGGCAGTGTGAGAACAAACCTTGGCATTTCTGCACCTCTCTAAACAACACACCAGTTTCTAACCCTGATGTTATGTATGTACAATGTTGCTTTAAGAAATGTATGAATGTAACCTGACCACAATTACAATGTAGCACAGCTGCGAGCGTTCAACTCACATGGCTCTCATTCCTCAAATCACCGGCAACCGCGGGAACTCTCCCGCACTATCAAACAACTACAGAAGATGGGCGTGACTTAGACGACGTCACGCCGGTAGCAGCCAATGAGCTACTGTGCAGCAAGATTCAAATGTATTGTACTACTGTATATAATGTGAGGTACCTCCGCCATTACCACATGTTCATCCTGATCATCAATGAATAAACCTGTGTTAGTCCTTCCTGCGACTCCTTCTTTGTCTTCTGTGCAAGACACTAAATTGGCGACGAAGGTGGGATCGATGGCGAATCCCAAGGTCAAGCCGTACCAGTTCGATGTCAGCGAGCCCGAACAATGGGAGCTCTACGAGTGCCAGTTTCGGCACGCGATGGAAGCCGCGGGTGTCGCCGCCGCCGCGAAAATGCGCTCCCACTTCCTGGCCCAGGTGGGGCCGGCCACGCTGCGTATCCTGATGACCCTGGTGGCCCCCTGGAAGGTGGACGAAGTGCCCTTCGACCGCATCCTGGAGAGGTTGGGCGAGCATTTCCAGCCGCCCGTCTCGATCTTCCCAGCCCGGGTCGCGTTGCACAGGCGAGACCAGCGACCGGGCGAATCCGTGTCCGCCTACGCGGCGGCCCTCAGGCTTGCAGCGGTGCACTGCCAGTGGGACGACCTGGACCAGGCCCTCCGAGACCGCATGTTGTGTGGTCTGAGGGACGAGGAGCTCCAGAGGAAGCTGATGACCTGCGACTACCGCCTCACATTCAACGAGGTACTGCGGGAGGCCCAAGCGGCCGAGGCGGCCAGGAGCGGGGTCAGAGTGTTCAAGTCCCGAGGGGCCACGTCCGAAAGGGCCAAGTCACCAGTACAGGCGGCCCGGCGGACGTCAGCGAAGACGGCCTGGCGGGCCCCCAAGCCACCCGCCGGCACACCCACGTCATCCGAGGAGTTGTCCACGACGGCGGACCCCTGCTCCAGCGAGGACGACGACGTCCAGAGGATCAAGAAGCGAGGAGAGAAGCGGCAGACCCGCGAATGGCAGGACCGCCGCTGCAACGGTTGTGGGGCGTCCCACGACCGCACGAGGTGTCCCTTCCGAAAGGCCGAGTGTCACAACTGTGGCAGAAAAGGACACATCGCCCGAGTATGCAGGCGCGGACGAGTCGAGGACAAGGGCAGCTCCAGCCATCCCCAGACGCACCAACGGAAGGCGGCCGGCACCAGGAAGGTCTCAGCCAACTACAGCGAGGAAGGCGTGAACCGCGTGGGCCTGGAGCACCGGCGGTTTTTCATAGAGGTACTGTTGCAGGGGGTCCCAGTGAGGATGGAGATAGACTCGGGGTCATCTTATTCCATCCTGTCCCAAAAAGAGTTTATGCGTATTCCGCCAGAGAAGTGGCCCAAACTGCGGGGCATGAAATCTCACCTACGGGACGTGCAAGGAAATGGGATCTCAGTGTTGGGGGTGGGGAACTTCAAGGTGAAGTTCAAGAACTACTCCGAGAAATTGCCCCTAGTGGTCCTCAAGGGGGGGAGGTGCTGCCTTTTGGGAACACAGTGGTTTGCTCCCCTGGGAATCGAACTGTCCGGCATTAACGCCATCGAGACTGACCCAATGCGGGATGTGTGCAACGCACACCCGGACATTTTCAAGAAGGGGCTCGGAAAATACAAGGGCCCCCCGGTTTCCTTTGAGCTGGACCCAGAAATCCGGCCCATCCGCCTCAAGCCAAGGAGAGTGCCCTTCGCCCTCAAGGACAAGATCGAGGCGGAACTGGACAAATTGATGGGGCAGGGGATTTTGGTTCCAGTTGACTCGGCGGAGTGGGAAACGCCGATTGTTACAGCCCTCAAGTCAAACGGGGAGGTCAGGATTTGTGCGGACTATAAATGTACGATAAATAAGGCCATTCGGCCAAATGCATACCCGGTGCCCGTGGTCAGCCATTTGCTGGCCACGTTACATGGGGGGGAGGTGTTTTGCCAAGCTAGATCTGGCCCAGGCATATCAGCAGCTCTCTGTAACCCCGGCTGCCGCCGCCGCGCAAACGATCGTGACGCACAAGGGGGCGTTTAAGGTAACGCGCCTTCAGTTTGGCGTGAATTCAGCCCCCGGAATTTTCCAGTCCCTCGTGGAACGCCTTTTAAAGGGGCTTCCAGGCGTCCTCCCATACTTCGACGACGTGTTGATAACAGCGGGGAGCGAATTAGAGTTAGCAAAGAGGCTAGATGGGGTCCTCTCAGTGTTCGAGAGGGCAGGACTTCGATTGAGGAGGGAGAAATGTGTATTCTTTGCGAGGGAGGTTGAGTTTCTAGGTTTTAAGGTAACCCCGGACGGAATCAAACCCTCTGAGTCCAAGGTTGCGGCCGTGAGAAACGCCCCTCGCCCCACCGCGAAACCGGAGCTGCAGTCATTTCTAGGGCTCCTAAATTTCTATCATTCCTTCCTGCCCCGGAAGGCATCGGTTGCGGAGCCACTGCACGCGTTACTTAAAAAGGACGCGGCTTGGCGGTGGGGGGACAGGCAGGAGAAAGCGTTCAAGGAGCTTAAGTCACTCCTATCCTCGGATGCTGTCCTGACCCACTTCGATCCGAAAAAAACAGTGGTTTTAGTCTGTGATGCGTCCCCAGTGGGGGTGGGGGCGGTTCTGTGCCACGTGTTGGAGAGCGGGAGGGAAGCCCCGGTGGCGTACTACTCAAGGTCCCTCTCGAAGGCCGAGCGCAATTATGCGCAAACAGATAGGGAGGCCCTGGCCATAATCGCGGGAACGAAGAAGTTCCACGATTTCCTATACGGCCGCGAGTTTATGGTAGTGACGGATCACAAGCCGCTTCTGGGGATCTTCACTACCGGCAAACCCACCCCGCAAATTCTATCCCCCAGGATGCTGCGTTGGGCCATTTTCCTCAACGCCTACCAGTATGAGCTGGTCTATCGCCCAGGGAAGGAGATCTCCCATGCGGACGCACTGTCCCGATCCCCTCTCCCTAGTTTAGGGGACCCCACATGCGAGGTAGAGCAGGACCACCAAGTCCTGCTGATCGAGTCTCTCGACTCACCCCCCATCGTCCCGGCCGACCTCGCCAAGGCCACGGTGGCCGACAAGAGACTGGCCCTAGTTAGTTCCTGGGTTAGGAAAGGGTGGCCCACTACTCCCCCCGAGGAACATTTCAAGCCATTTTTCAGGCGCAGAGTGGAACTTTCCCTGGAAAGGGGCTGTCTACTCTGGGGCCAACGGGTAGTCATCCCAGAGAAGCTGAGGGCTAAGGTACTGAAGCTACTGCATACCAGTCACCCCGGGATCGTGCGCTCCAAGGCTCTGGCCAGGAGTTTCTTTTGGTGGCCCCAGATAGACGGGGATATAGAACATTTGGTGGGCACGTGTGAGAGCTGCCAGAGCTCTCGGCCCGAGGAGTCCCGGTTGCCCCATAGGGAATGGGACACGGCCTGCGGGCCATGGTCCCGGATTCATGTCGACTTCGCTGGCCCCTTCCGCGGGTCCATGTTTCTGCTGGTAGTCGACTCCTACTCCAAGTGGTTGGAGGTAATCCCCATGAACAGCACTTCCTCTGCGGCAACCATTAAACAGTTGCGCAAGCTTTTTGCCTGTTTCGGCCTGCCAGACGTCCTCGTTAGCGATAACGCTAGTACCTTCACGTCTGCAGAGTTCAAGACTTTTATTGAGAGAAACGCCATCAGGCACATTACCGCTGCCCCGTTTCACCCCGCCACAAACGGTCAGGTAGAGCGCCAAGTGCGCACTACGAAAGACGCACTGCGGCGCATGGGTCCCGGTGAGTTGAACCTGCATCTGTGTCAGTTCCTCATCTGCTACAGGACAACCCCCCTAGCTTCAGGTTTTTCCCCAGCCGAACTCCTCATGAGGAGGCGTCCGGTAACACTTTTTGACCGGATGGATCCGTCCAGGGTGGAGGATGAAGGGAGAAATATAGATATAGGGGGAGAGAGCTCCAAAAGTTTCTCGGTAGGGGACCCGGTTCACTGCAGGAACTACACGGCCTCGGGGCCAGCGTGGGTACCTGGGACGATTGTTGAGCAAACGGGGCCGGTATCCTACAGGGTCGAGACTAGCTCAGGTCTACTCTGGAGAAGGCACGCCGACCAGCTCAGAAGGCGAGTCACCGGTGAGGGGGAATCAGCATTAGGGTCCTCCCCCACCCGCGTTACCCAAGGGGGAGACACGGCGGCACCCGCAGATACAAATGCATATCCTCGGTTCTCAGCCGCAGAGGAGGATACCTTAGAGGAGAGGGATGAAGTTGATTATGAGTTGCAGTACCAGGGGGGTGTCGCGGAGTGGTCCCCCACCCGTCCTAGCGAGAAGAGGGGTTTCAGTTCAGCCCCTGGTACTTCCAGTCCCCCCAGCCCTTTTGTTTTAGAATATACCATAGCTCCAGCCCCCCGGAGACAAACACCCCCAAGACAGGCAACAGGGGGAAGTCCGCCCACCACAGTCTCCAGAACTCCCGGGCAGGTAACGGGGGGTGGCGAGGCCACGAGTGCCTCTTCGTCGGTCCCGAGATTCGTACTGGGGGGAACCCCAAGCTCCTTGAACAGTAGGCAGGGGTTCACTTCCCAACTGTTCATTCCATTCCTGTCCCCCAATGCAAGGTTACCGCAGACTCCACACCGAGCCACTAATGAGTCCCCCCTTTCCGTTGCAGGACAGGACTCCGTGGAACCAGGAGCCTCCGGCTCCCCTGTGTTAAGTCAAGCGACCGCACGCCCCAGGCGCACGTGCGGCAAGCCACAATGGTTGAGGGACTTCGTCCCATCCTAGGGGGGAGGGATGTTATGTATGTACAATGTTGCTTTAAGAAATGTATGAATGTAACCTGACCACAATTACAATGTAGCACAGCTGCGAGCATTCAACTCACATGGCTCTCATTCCTCAAATCGCCGGCAGCCGCGGGAACTCTCCCGCACTATCAAACAACTACAGAAGATGGGCGTGACTTGGACGACGTCACGCCGGTAGCAGCCAATGAGCTACCGTGCAGCAAGATTCAAATGTATTGTACTACTGTATATAATGTGAGGTACCTCCACCATTACCACATGTTCATCCTGATCATCAATGAATAAATCTGTGTTAGTCCTTCCTGCGACTCCTTCTTTGTCTTCCGTGCAAGACACTAAACCTAAGAAACTCCAATTCGAATAACCTGTAAACCCATGGTACTACGTTGCCATGACAGGACGCTGAGAGACTGAAGCAAGAGAAGGACCCTTGAGCTCCTCTGAACAAATCCAGGAAGCGCTTTAGGGCAAGAACAAACATTCTTGAGGGTGCGCAAGAGCAAAATCAAATTAGAAGGTGGAGGAAGGAGCTCATTGCACAAGGAAGGACATTAAAGGAGGATATGGGTGAGGAACATGACCTCCCCGATGTCGCTTGGAGGACCCTGAATAGGCTGAGGGTTGGAGTCCCTAAATGCAAGACCAGCTTGTTGGCACACATGGTGTGAGTGTGGATTGATACAGAATCCATTGGCTCCTTTACTGGTCTGCTGTTGACTGCCAGAGGCATGCACCGATACCGACTTAGGTCTGGCCACGACAAAGCCAAGAAAGTGGCTTCATTTTGGCAGTCCAAGGTTTGAGCGGGGCATGAACGAACAAACAGACAAGCTCACAAACAACTCACCTACTTCATGCTGTCCAGGGTTGTCCGAAATCTCCATGACATACATTTTGAGACCACGGTAACTCTTCCCGATGCTGTACACTCGAGTGATGTTGGGGCAGGCATCATTCACCTTCTTCATCAGCTGCAAGAGGGTGCATTTCACATTTATTTACTTATTTCATTTACTTGCTTAATTATATACGCCGCCTTTCTCCCCAGAGGGAAGATCAAGTTCTGCCTTTCCACCATTCTTAGTGTCTATCCTGAGTTCAAGAGGAGTGAGCCTGATTTAGCAAAGCTTTCTTTGAAAGCAAGCATTTCTCTGAGCCAGAAAAGGGGAACATCCCATACTCACAAGGTCAGAGCCCCAAAACTTTATGATAAAACCACAGGACTTTGTTGCACCCTCTCAGGCGCCTCTGTTTCCTACGATTTTAGCTGCAATCTTCACAATATTTGGGACACAAATGGATTTTACCTAAGGACAGTACATATATTGTTGCAAAGCAGTAATGCAAAGTAATGGAGGAGGATTTTTGCTCATGGATGGGTCATTAAAGGTCAAGGATTTCCTTGCTCCAAAGCCAGTTGTGTTTGACGCTAGGGGACACAACTGGTTCCTGTTTACAGCCCAAGAAGAGCCAGCGCTGTCGGCATCTGCAGGCATGTAGCAGGCATGACGAGATGTTACCTTTCCTGCTGAAACAGTATCTATTTATCTACTTGCAATTTCTTGCTATCGAACTGCTAGTTTGGCAGAGGCACGGACAGACGACAGGGGTTCGCTCCATCACACAGCACTCGGGTCTCGAACTGCTGACCTGCCTTACCTTCCAGTCATCATGTTCTGCATCTTAACCACTAAGCCACTGCAGGCTCTTGGATGGGTCATTAGGAGCTATTAAGTTTGCAAAAGACCTGCTCCTCTTTGGTCACCAGTCCAGACACCTACATTTCTGGATGCCCCGTGGTGTGGGTGACTTAGGGACTGGCAGCCTCGCCCCTCCCTTAGTCCAGGAAGTTACAGGATAATCCCCTCCAGGCTCATCTCATTTCCAGAGCAAAGGGATGAGAGAAAGGGTTAAGAAGACCCTCTGACGGGATCATGCTTTCAGCCTTGTCTTTCCCAAGCAGCGAAGGAAGCCTACCTTCCTCATGTCTTTGTAGTCGTGGTGCCTGAAGTCCAGTTTATCTTTGGTCACAGGTACTTCATCCCAAAAATAGATGTTGTTTGGGTCTGGAAAGTAGGGGAACATAAGAACATAAGAACATAAGAACAGCCTTGCTGGAACAGGCCACAGCCCATCCAGTCCAGCATTCTGTCTCACACAGTGGCTCACCATTTCCTTCAGGGTATTCCCAAGCAGAAGAAAGTCTAGCCTAGGCAGTCTCATTTTACCGACATCAGAAGGGATGGAAGAGGCTGAGTCCACTTTGATCCCTGGTCAGGATCGAACTCAAAAACCTTTGGTTGCAGTACAATTTAAGTGCTGTGTGCCACCAGAACAAGCAGGGCATGAGGAAGGGTGCTTTGTGCCCTGGTCCTACTCTCCAGCCCAGATCAAGCGTCACCCACCCACCCGGCACCCCGCTCCACTCCTGGGACCCACCAGGCAGGGCGCAGCCCAGGACCTCCATCCGCAAGCAGATGGTCCCGTTCTCAAACCAGGTTTGAGGATTGATGCGTAGGTAGCGAGCCACTACGGGTTCAGGGAGCAAGTTGAGGACTGGCGTCTCGGGGTCCTTGTTCCCAGGAAATACCTGGAAAATGTGACAGAGAGAGAGAAGAAGAAGAAGAAGAAAAAAATGCTGAGCAACCAGAGAATCAGATCCAGTGACTCCCAGTGTGGTGAAGTGGCTGGAGAGCTGGATTGGGGCCTGAAAGATCTGGGTTCAATTCACCACTGAAGGATGTAGCTAAAACTGAGAAAGGATTGAGTTTGATCCCATTAAGAAAAGTGGGTACGCTTGGAGCAATATCCCTTAAAGTGATCCTTCTATAAGGTAAAAGTCTCCCTTCCTTGAAAGCTTGTCATATCCGAGTCTAAGGGGAGATGCTCATCTCCATTTACAGCCAAAGACTAGATGCTGGATAACCCTGTTACCTTTCCCATCAAAATGGTACCTATTTATCTACTTGCAAATTCTTGCTTTCGAACTGCCAGGTCAGCAGGAGGTGGGGCAGACGACAGGAGTTCACTCCGTCATGCAGCACCCAGGTCTCGAACTGCTGACCTGCCGACCTTCTAGTAATCACATTCAGTGTCTTAACCACTGAGCCACTGCAGTCCCCTAGCTCAGGGGTCCCCAACCTTTGTTTTTTGGACTTCAGTTCCCAGAAGCCTCAGTCAGTACATTGGCTGATCAGTGCTTTGGGGAATTGACTTAGGCTTCTGGGAAGTGAAGTACAAACACCAAAGGTTGGGGGCTCCTGCCCTAGATGACAAGTGGCTGCTTCTAAACTGACTGGCAATGTGCTGATTAGTGATGTGGTTAAAAGGAGCACTGATGGGATTTCAAAAAGCAGCTCATTAGAGCCAGTTAGTCTGCGCTGGTGTGCAGCAGGTACAGACGCTGGGGGGAAATTGGACCAACCAGCCATAAAAATGCCCCAAAGATTGGACTAAAATTATGTGTAAACAGGCTCTGATCCAGAGAAACAGGAACTTGGAGATCAACAAGAAGTGGCCTTGTGCAAGGGCAAACGCTTGATCGTTCTTGCAAAATGGGGTCTACTCAGGACAGCTTTGCAGGACTTCAAGGAAAGAGAGGCATTCTCCCCCCCACATCCCGCCCTGCTCGATCATTTTATGATCATTTTATCTGGATTGAACCGGGGATTTTCCATGGGCACAGCAGTGACTCTCTTCCTGAGAAGCTCAGCGGTGCTTTCTCGGTTTCCATTCCCAACCCCAAAAGGATCACCCAAAGCTTTTAGCATCACCCAGTTCCTTGTTTGTGACATCTACTGCCTCGCTGGGCAATGTTCTCTTATTCTGAAGTATCCCAGCTAAGCCTACACCCTTAAATGAAAATGCATCCATCTCACACTTTGCTGTTTTAATGACCCCTTTTTTCCCCAATCTGCCAGCCCCAACTCAATGGCCTGGATTTTCACAAAGCAAGAAGCAAGTTGTTATATATATACAGTAGAACCTCAGATAAAGTCTAAACTCCATTCCACAAGTTTGGACTTTATCTGATTTTGGACTTTATCCGAATCAAATGGGCGATGCATCGGATAACACCCAAAAATGGACTTTATCCGAGGTTCCTATACCAAATACCTTGGATAACGTCCATTTTTTAGCAGTTTTGAACTTGATGCGATGCATTACGTGTGCATGAATACCGTGACTTTATCCAAATCGGACTTTATCCAAATCGGACTTTATCCGAATCGGACTTTATCCAAGGTACCACTGTATATATATTGTTAAACTGCAGCCTAAGCAAGCCTTTGGCATGCCTTGGCTCATCCCCTACAAACAGTTTTCCGCATAAGCCAGGACTGGGGACGATTCCAGTTTACCGGGACCAGTGGGATTCCCATTCGGCTCCTTCAGGCAGTCAAACTGGGTACAGGAATCCCACATTTTGAGCAGGATATGACTAGGGTTGGCCCGTGGAGACTTTGCTCCAGGCACCAGAATTTAAAGGGTGCTGAAATCTAGAGTGTTAGGAAAATAAAGTCTCTGGCAGTGCATACTATATTAGGAAAATAAACAGTAACACTTCTCAGCCTCATGTATGTTCAGTTTGCTCTGGATGCATAAGTGTTCCCTCTCTTTCCCTTTGGAAGAACACCAATTTTTCCTTTTATTTACAAGGTGAGTTTGTGCCTATGCCTTCAGGCAAAGTGGGTGGGAAATGGCCACTGTTGTCACCTTAAGGTCCTGATATAGAAGGGCAAGAGTGTTGAGTTTACAGCAGGAAATCCCAACATGCCAGTCTGGTCAGGTTATCCTGCTATGGTAAAAGGTTTCCCTCACTCGAAAGCCAGTCGTATCCGACTCTAGGGTTCAGTGCTCATCTCTGTTTCAAAGCTGAAGAGCCAGTGCTGTCTGCTTCTGAAGACATTTCTGTGGTCATGAGGCAGGCATGACTAGACACCGGAGGAGCACACGGAACACTGTTTACCTTCCCACCGAAGTGGTTCCTATTTATCTACCTGCAATTTCTTGCTTTTGAACTGCTAGGTTGGCAGGAGCTGGGACAAAGACGGGAGCTCATTCCGTCCTGCAGTACTTGGGGAATCGAACTGCTGACTTCCCACCTCCCAGTCAGCATCTTAGCCACTCGAGCTGCTGCAGTAATAGAGTAGACCATATTGCCATTGACTCAACGCCCATCATCAGGCAGCAGCCTGACAACCCTGAGGACTAAAGGCCTTCCATAGGGAAGGGTGATGGTCCCCAAGTGGATTGACTCCCACTTGAATCCATCTTGATGCAGGCCAGCAGCTTCATCCATACTGCCTTTTTGTGTCAAAATGGCTTGTGGCCAGAAAGTGACTCACAGAATTGGACCCATGGTATGGGTGTCATGCTGCAGTGTGGGAGGCAAGTGAAAGGCCACTGCATTATCTAGATCTCAGGACAATCTTCATAGCTGATTGCCATGAGGAGAGCCAAATAATCAAAATCGGATATGGCGCAAGAAGAAGAAATCCCATCATGCTTTGTGTTTCTTTTGCATATTAACATGGAGATAGGAAGGGCCAGCATTTAACAAACACTGTCATTGCCTATTGTTGAATCTAAGCAGCCATCCAGCAGACTAAACGCTTCTTCCCTGCAAAAGTAACTGCTTTCCACTGGGTACCTATGCTGAGCTCTCTGTGTAGGTAGTAGTGAAGTGTGTCTGAGTGGTTCTGTTGTTCAGCCTAGTAGTTCATTCTATTTCTGACTCAAAATGTGTTAGTCTCAGAAAGTCAGCAACTCAGTAAGGTCTCTTGCTTAGTTCTCTCGGCACCCGCTGCTACTTCTCTCCTTATCTTAGGTGGAGTGTTACCAAAGAGGGCATCTTTTCTCAATGGGTGTAGGTTTGAGGCATCCTGACACTATACATAAGAACATAAGAACAGCCTTGCTGGAAGAGGCCACAGGAGCCCATCATCCAGTCCACCATTCTGTCTCACACAGTGGCTCACCATTTCCTTCAGGGTATTCTTCCCAAGCAGATGCCTTCACCTGCTTAGGATTCCCTGGAAATGGCATTGAGAGATATCCTGCCTATCTCTCCAACCCGGAGGTTGACCTTAGGTATCCATTATAATTATAGCCAATGATACCCTTGTCCTCCATGAACTTGTCTAATCCTTTTTTGAAGCTGTCAAGACTGACAGCTGTCACCACTTCTTCTGGCAGGGAGTTCCATAGACCAGGGATCCTCTGGGTGAAAATGCAACACTATGCAACACTATGATCTATTGGTAAGACTTGGTTATTTGAGGTGGGCAAACAAGAGGAGGAAATGGAAGAAGGAAAAACTAGTTTGGAGCCGATGATGATGGTTATTCAGCTTCCTCACTAAACCCAGCAGTGTTTATGTTTCTTTCTGTCTGGGAGGGAGTGGTGTCAATTGGCAAATGTGCCCAGGGCAGGTGGGTTGGCACCCTTCTACTAGCAGATTAAGCTGGCAGGTTGGCATCTTCTCAGCAGCACATTTTTGCACCGTCTAAATCATACCTGTCAAGTTTTGGATTTGGAAATAAGGGAAATTTCCCAGCCAATAAGGGATACTTGACAGCTATGCTTATCCTGTGCTGCCCTCCAATGGCAGCAATAGGGCATTGCAGTCTAATTAATAAGGGATGACGGCGGGAAAGAGGGTAAAATAAGGGGTTTTCCTGGCCAATAAGGGATACTTGACAGCTATGGTCTAAATTGAGATACTCAAGCCCCAGTATCCTTGTCCTTGCTGCAGTTCTGTATCTTGCCTGGCAAAGATGCCATGTTCTCAAGAACTTGCACATTTGTCCGGGCCTTTGCACAATTTCTCTGTTGACCTATGAAGGTATTGCCCCAACGTGGCACGTGGCATTGGCTTTTGGCCCACCCAAATATTGCAGCTTCTGCTTCTGGCTAAACAAGGCAGGCAGGCTTTATCAGCAAGCTTAGGGGTTTTTTGGGGGACTTAAAACCCCACCCCTACTAGCCTCAGCTTTTAAGGATGTCCTTGTCCAACCTTGCCTGCCAATTCAGGAAGGAGGCTTAGTGCGAGGCAGAAATCCTAAGAGCCACTTGGCTGGCGGGCAGAGAAGACATTGATTACTCTTTTGCTTGGCTTGGCACAACCGTAGGGTGCAAACCTCTGCCCTGCTCCTACCTGGTTGCCAAGATCCAGCTCTGTTGAACTGCGCTTGTTCTTACGAAGGGAAGAACAGCCTCTGGTGATAGACAGAGAAGGGGTACTGAAGGAAGGAGTGCAACAATGGAGGATGCAAACCACTCAGAAATTTGCTGACCTGAGGAAGGACAGCAGAATTTGGGCAGAGGGAAGATTAGAAGAATTTCAATGGAATTGTTTCAAATATTTCTGCCAAAGAAATATGTGAGCATTTTCTAAGGATCCCAACATTAACAATGTTCGTCTAGCAAAGGAGGCAGAGAATCACATGAGTTCCTCTCCCTGTCTCTGGGAGAAAACAAAAATTCATGAAGGACTCACTCATTGATAGAGTATGACCTTCACACTGGCACTGCTGTCTTGCCCTTCCCTTGATGCCAACTCACACTTGCTTCTCCAGATAATCATGGCTTGCCTGCTATGCCACGCAAGCCTCCTGCCCGGATCCCAGCCCGTACTCACCACCTCCTGGCTCCCATTCATGCCAGGCCGCCACTGGTGTGTGTCATTGCTGAACTGGATTTTGTACGAGGTCACCCAGTCGTACCTGGTGGAAGAGAAGAAGTCTTAACACTGTGGGGTGCACAGGAGCAAACTGATTGTGTGTGTATGGGGGGAAGGCTAAGTCCCCCACATCGGTGGGGGATATGTTCCGAGACTGACTGCAGATCCTTGAAACCGTGGATAAGTGTGAACCAATTATTTTATGTTGCAGGCAGTGGCCTCTAGTGGACAGCTTTGGTACTGCACCATAAAAAAAGCATATCCAGTGGTACCTGAAGTTACGAACGCCTCAAGTAACGTAATTTTTGAGTTACAAAAGGAAATCCATTGAAAATAATGCCTCGCGCTATGAATTTAAATCGTGAAAAATTCATAACTCGAAATGCAGTTTCCCACAGGAATGCATTGGCAACCAATTAATCCGTTCTGGAGATCAGAAAAAAGGTTTCCAGTGCATGCCTATGGGAAACTGCATTTCGAGTTACAATTTTTTCATAATACAAGATGTCCTGAGGTGCTGAGGAATGCATTAATTTTGTAACTCGAGGTACCACTGTATATTATGCATTTCAGGATTTTTTCATTGATTTTGAGGTACACAGAAAAAGCCTTCTTGAAGATTGTGGTATTTTTGAACTACAATTGGGTGTACCCTGGTAGCAGCAACCTTGTGTTGCTGGTGAATCTTTCTCACACTAGGTCAGGCGAAAGGAGCTGCAGAATGAATTCACCAAAAGGTAGCTTCATTTTGACAGTTTCATGTCTGCTCTAGACATGGAATAATAATGATAATTGATTTTTAATACCCATAGAAAAGTGAAACTGCTGCAGTGGATCAGTGGTTAAGAAGCCCACCTTGTTCACTGGAAGGTTGGCAAATCGGCGGTTTGAGACCTGGATACTGCATGATGGACTGAGTGCCCGTCTCTCTCCCAGCTCCTGCCAACCTAGCAGTTTGAAAGCAAGAAATTGCAAGTAGATAAATAGGGACCACTTCAGTGGGAAAATATCTTGGGGACATGAAAGGAGCCTCTTTCAGGCATCCCATGAGCGGAGTTTCTCTAGCAAAAATCCTTTCAACCCAAAATAATTTCTGACACGATAATATTATCATAGAGAAACCATGAATACTGAACCCGTGGATACGGGGAGCAATCTGTATCTGCAAGAGGGGGGAAAACATAGCATGTGGAAGAGAATTTCTGGCAATGCAATTTCTGTATTGCATTTTTGTGCTTGTTTTAGTTATAGTGATTGTACTGATTATATTGTATTATTTATATTTTTTGTATTATGGTGTATTTACTTTGTACATTGGTGATTTATGTCGTGATTATTGTGAGCCACCCTGAGTATACTGAATGGGCGGCATACAAATGGAATAAATCAAATCAAATCAATCAAAGAATCCAGGATAAAGGGACACTCCAGCTGCCTCAGGTGAAGAATGCAAGGAGACTTCATCCTGTTCCTGTATGAAAACACAGGTGTTGAGGAATCATCCTCCGACAGACTGAAGGATGCCCATCCGACACTCCCATCTTAGGGATGCAAGTAGGGCTACTTTATATAGAGTTCTCTAGCATCTGAAGCTGCCTTTGGAGTGACCAGGGTGGGTGCGGAAAGCCATATTATGCCAGCAATATGAAGCAGGAGATGCAAGACAGAGCAAGGCAAAGAACATGCAAGGCTAAGAATGTGGCAATGAAGATACCAAAGCAGAACATCCTTGTATCAGCAGCTTCAGGGCCTCATTAGATGAGATGTTGATTTCTTATCTAGGTAAAGGTAAAGGTAGAGGTAGAGGTAGAGGTAGAAGTAGAGGTACAGGTAGAGGTAGAGGTAAAGGTAGAGGTAAAGGTTGTGGTAGAGGTAGAGGTAAAGGTAAAGGTAAAGGTAAAGGTAGAGGTAAAGGTAGTGGTAGTGGTAGAGGTAAAGGTAGTGGTAGAGGTAAAGGTAGAGGTAGAGGTAAAGGTAAAGGTAGTGGTAGAGGTAGAGGTAGAGGTAAAGGTAAAGGTAAAGATAAAGGTAGAGGTAAAGGTAGTGGTAGAGGTAAAGGTAGTGGTAGAGGTAGAGGTAAAGGTAGAGGTAGAGGTAAAGGTAAAGCTCTCCCTTGGAAAGTCAATTGTTTTAGAACAGGCCTAGATATTAGCTAAGCTCAAGTCAGTTAACCAGTTGGCCATCCTATTCTTGACCAACATTCTTGACCAGCTGGAGTTTCTGAACCCATTTCTGAAATGAGTCTGCAGAGAACACACATAGATAAAACCCAGGGTAGGGTAGGTAAAGGTAAAGGTCGCCCTTGCTCCAAAGCCAGTCGTATCTGACTCTAGGGTTCAGTGCTCATCTCTGTTTAGAGCCAAAGAGCCAGCGCTGTCTGCTTTTGCAGACGTTTCCATGGACATGTGGCAGGCATGTCTAGACACTGGAGTGCATGGAACGCTGTTTACCTTCCCACTGAAGCGGTCCCTATTTATCTACTTGTGATTCTTGCTTTCAAACTGCTAGGTTGGCACGGGCTGGGACAGAGACGGGAGTTCACTCTATCGCGCAGCACTTGGGTCTCAAACTGCTGACCTGCTGACCTTCCAGTCATCAAGTTCAGCAACTTAACCACTTGAGCCACTGCAGTCCCTTCCATATCCATTTAAAAAGCAAAGGTTGTGCGCCCTCTGATCCTAAGCTTGACTTGGTCCACATGCAGTAAATTGGCTTGCTTTTTGTTTTGGCAGACAGCAAGGCTTTCCTGGCGTCACTGCTATTTTAGGCACATAGAGCTGGAAGATTTGCGTGTCTGAAAGGACAACATTTCAGGGGCAATTAAAATGCCCCCTTGCTCATGTCTCCCAGGGGTCTCCTCCGCACTTACGTCCAAATAGAGTTCAAGCCCTGCGTGATGACGCCGGTGAACCGTGTCAGCCTCCGAGCATCAAACTCTAGCCACTGGTTTTTGTCTTTGTGCCCAGCGCACCAACCACCGTCATAGAAGTCTCCGTCATGGATGCCGGACTGGGGTGGAAGAAAGACGAGTCAGTGGAAGAGACAAGCCCCCAAAGCCCTGGGTGGAAGGAGGAGGACTGGGATGCCGGGAGGGTCCTTAAGTCATTCAACATGACAGTTGTTGAAGCATCAACAGATCCACTTTTGGACTACAGATCTCAGAATAATGGCTGCCAGCTGGGGATTTTGGGAGCCCCCCCCCCCTTACTTGAAAGCCAGCTGTTGCCAACTCTAGGGTGCAGTGCTCATCTCCGTTTATAGCCAAAGAGCCAGAGACGTCTGCAGACATTTCCCTGGTCATGTGGCAGGCATGACTAGATGCTGGAGTGCATGGAACACGGTTTACCTTCCCACCAAAGTGGCACCTGTTTATCTAGATGCAATTTGTTGCTTTTGAACGGCTAGGTTGCAGTTTGAGCTTTGCTTAGAATGAGATCCTTTAAAGGTTGTCTAAAACCTGGTTTCCTTGCATAATAACTCTAAACTCTTTGAATCAGTGGAACTGAACAGAAAATTTACCTTAAAATCTCCCTCCATCAGTTATGACATCATTACTTCTTCAGGCTAAACGCAGTTTGAAAGCAAGAAATTGCAAGTAGATAAACAGGTACCGTTTTGGCGCGAATGGTAACAATGTTCTGTGTGCCCTGATGTCTAGTCATGCCTTCCATATGACCATGGAAATGTCTACAAATGCAGACAGTGGCTTTAATAAGTGTCCCCCCCCATCTAATTGTTCTCTGCAGGACAATGACAATAAAGATCTATCTATCTATCTATCTATCTATCTATCTATCTATCTATCTATCTATCTATCTATCTATCTATCTATCTATCTATCTAAATGGAGATTCTGAAGGCTAAACTCAGGAAACAGGATTCTGGTCAATATTTGGGGTTTATTCTAGAAGAGGGCAGCTATCTTTTTGGCTAGTGATCCAATAGCCTCCATACTTAAGTAAGAACAGTAGACCTTATTGTTTCAGAAAACCCATGCAGGGATAGTGTCGGAGGAAGATCCATAAACATGGTGACAGAAACCCCTAACGCTGATTTCTCTGTGTGCAGAGAAGTGGTGAAAGAAGAACTCTCAACAAAACCGTCCACTTGTCAAGATCAGAGGCACAACGAGATCTCCCCACAACGGCTACGCTGGACGGCCAACGAGCATTTCCCCCAAGGTCTACTTCACCTGTATGTTGAGGCGTCCACGGTGGGCCCCAAGACCATAGCGCTGGATGCTGGATGCTCGGAGCCGGGAGTCTGGCACCTTCAGGGACTCCAGTCCCAGTGGGGGACATTCTGGGTTGGAAAGGGTAAAGGAGGAGGGTGAGAAGGACCCCAAAGCCATAGCATTTAAATCAGAATTTAAAAAATAGCACATTGAACATTCCAGCGTTTAAACCTTCAAGTAAACATTTTGGGGTTAATTTGATCACTGCAAAAACCACAACCATACTGGCAAATAATAAATAAATAAATAAATAAATTTAACAGACAATTAACTGCTAAATCATTGGTTTTTTCTCCATAGATTCACCCAGACGGTGCGTGTGCGCGCGTGTGTGTGTTAGATTTTATTATTGAAATAAAAGGAGGGGACCACCTTCCCTCACTTTCTTCTCTCCTTCTTCCGTCAGACTCTGTCTTTCTTTCTGCCCTTCCTTTGTTCTTCCTTCCCTTCCCTGTCTAGAAGCCCAAACTCAGCACATGCACAGCCATTTGGAAAGTCACATGAAGGCCACGTGAGAAGAGTCTGGCGTTCCTCTCTGTATCTTCATGGGACTCCCATCTTCCAACATAGGGAGGAGGAGAAAGATGCTCCCATCCTGAGTGAAGGAGATCCAGTAGAGACGGAGGATGTTTGTGCTGGTGTGTTCAATTGTACTAGGACGTCAAAACCACACCACTGTTTCCTCGCATGACTCTTGGATGAGTCAGTGGATCAGCAGGAGAAATCCCAGCCAGAAAAGGGACAAGATGTCTCACCACACTTTTTGGGAAGAAGCCGGCTGGAGACGTGTTTTCTCCGGATCCTAATCCTTTCCCACAGCAGCAGATGAGAGCAATAGTATGCTGAACAAGCAATTTTAGGGAGTAAAATTGCCAACTTTATGCATGCATGCGCATGTGCGTGTATGTGTAGCAAGGAAGTTCAGGCTTCTCTGCCTTTAAAAGCTGCAGAATCAATTCTTTCTTCTTTAAGTGCCGTAACCGAATCTGAATTTTGGTGAAGATTGTCCTGGGAACAATGTAATGCTGTGGCCTTCCGTTTGCCTTCCATATCACAGTGTGACACCTGTACCACAGGTCCAGTTCCGCGAGTCACTTTCTGGTCCTGAGACCTTTGGGTACACAAAGTCCTACTCAGCCCCAGGCCAGGATGGATGAAGCTGCTTCTTTCCATCAAAATGGATCCAAGTGGGATTTAATCCATTTAGGGACCATCACCCTTCCCTGTAGACTTGACCACCTAGGCTGTTAGTCCCCAGGGTGGTAAGGTTAGTTAAGTGCTGCATGAAGCATTAATGCATTAAGATCAGCATTGAGTCGCTGGCAGTAGGGGCTACTCTAATATGACAGCAGGATCACCTGGCCAGACTGTGCAGAACCAATGGAAATGGGCAAACCCTGTGCCAGGAAAGGTGCCATCTAACGTGCCACTTAGAAAAGCAGAAGACTTGTTTAAAAGGTCAATGGTCCAAGTCTGCAGTTGCCTTACTTTGGACGATCCCAAAACTGACTGGACTGTGGAAATTGAAACAGAATATTGATGGCAGAGGAAGAATCTGGATTTGGAAATACGTACCGGAAAATAGGAGGGAGGGAGGCTGTTTATAGAGGCTTAGGATGAATGGAAGGGGCTTAAGTGACTGGCATTATATTGGATATACAATATATAATGCTGTCTTGAGGAAAGTTGGCAGATAGGCAGTGTCATTTCATCCCAATAGCCTCCTAAAGTGTCCCTTGTCTTAGTCACAAATGTAAATATATAAACATTTGTACATACTCTGTGCATGCCGCTAGTCCTCAGCATTCTGAAGTTAGGTATCTGCATCAACCAATTCCCAATGAATGGACAGTTATCCATTTTTTAAAAATACAAAGCTTCTCCTTTGCTTCCTCTTTTACCCCTTTGGGTGTTGAGGGAGATGCAAAGTTCTTGTTCTGGCACTTCTAGAGACCTCCACCAGTGTCATGTTGTGTTCTTGTAACACAACATGACACCAGTTGTGTTCTCTCCACCTTCCTCTGGGTCTGCCGTGTGGTCTTTGTCTTTCTCCTCTTTCCACGTATGCCTTGTGAGATATGGAATCCCAAGACATTCTCTCCAAATAGGAAGACTACTTTATTTGTTGTCGCTGTATGTAGTGCAAGATCCGCTCTATTCCAATTTCCCCCCTTATAATCTCATTCCTGATTTCATCCCGTCTAGTCACCCCAGTAACCTTTTCAGACATCTCATTTCTGTGGTGACCAACTTTCCTTTAGTTGTAAAGTGTACATGTTTGGCAGGTGGGAATGAATGGGCTTTTGTATGAGGCGTTTCTTCGATATTGCCGTTCTGTATAGTTGTCTGGAATCCAGTCGCATGCAGGGGGTCCTCTTTCAAAGCCTAATGGGGCTATGCATTTCTGCCCTGCTTTCCTGGCGGGATTTTGGTCCTGCAAAGGGATCCTTTCTCTCTCTTTGCACGCTGCATAGGTACACATTTCACTCAGCCGTCCCGCCTACGTTTCATTTGGCAACAGCGCCAAGCCAAACACGAATTGCTCCATTAAACCTCAAAAGCCCGAGGAAAAATAGCAGCGCCAGCTTTCCAAGAATAACCTGAGGAAGCTCAAACTTGCTTCTGGGATTTTGGAAAGCTGAAGCCCCTTTTATGTAAAAAGCTACAAATCAGGGCACTGTGAAGGCCGCGTGTCTTTTCTTGTGGTGTGGGGTTTTTGCATTCAAGGACCCAGAGAGCCACTAGTTTCCCCCCTTCTTTCCCCGAATCTTTGTGATTTCCCCATCATAAGTAAAGTTTCCTGTATGCTTTGCACATACCTGTCAAGTATCCCGTATTGGCTGGGATTTCCCGTATTTTAGCGCTCGTCCCTCCCCTTTCCTGCCGTCGTCCTGTATTTTGAATGGCGGGGAAAGGGGTTATTGCATATGCACGCCCATTGCAAAGGAGTTCTGCGCATGCACAAAAGGGTTCTGCGCATGCGTGAGTGGGTTACTGAGCATGCATGCCCGCGCATGCGCAGTAATTTCCCGTATTTTCCAAAGCTGCGCTTGATGGGTATGGCTTTGCAGTGGCTTTCTGATCCACAAGTTTTGAATTTGATTATCTGTTTAAAGCTTTTCTAATGTTGTTGGAGGATATTGTTTCTTTTAGTTTTTAATATTATTTGTTTTTATTAATGTATACTGCCTTTTGGGTTCCCTCAAGGAGAAAGGTGGGGCATGACTTTTAACCAACCAACCAACCAACCAACCAACCAACCAACCAACCAACCAAACAAACAAACAAACAAACAAAAAACAACAACAAAAACACACACACAAAAAACAAAACATTATGTGTAGGAAGAGGTATAGCTCTTCCTCAGACTATAGCATAAAACAAGCTAAAATATTATACAAATATTGTACTATATGTTAAAAAACAAATTAAACACTGAGCAAAATTCAAAACAATATAAAAAACATTAAAAGCATTCTAAATACTCAAAGTTTATAAATGGATTGTTCCCCTATGTAGCAGAAGAAAAGCCAATTTGAATTTAAAGTGAACAAAAGAATAAAAAGTTCCCTTGCCCCCCTCCTCATGCCTTTGTGTAGGTGCCAAGAAGCAGGTGAAAGAACTGAGTTGGTGCGCGAAAGACAAGGTAAGGCCAGGTCTGCATTACTGTGAATTTTGTGTAATTGGCTGGCTGTCTCAGGTCTGGTCTATAAAAGCCTTTGTTTGTTTATATCCTTTCCACTCTTGTTGGAAGAGGAGCCCGTATGCATGCATACAATAATAAAGCCATTCTCTCTCTCCTACTTTTGGTGCAAGTGTTTCTTTCTTCTTCTTTTTTTTTGAAACCCCAACCATCCAAAAATAATAGTGTTTTGCCACCTATATCCCCACTTCTTACTTAAAAACCTGCCTGAAAAGGAAGGCCTTTGCCTGACAATGGAAAGAGAAGGAGGGGCACCGGCCTGGTTTCTTGGAGCAGCCTGGGAGCCACCACCCAGAAGGCCCCGTCTCGTGTCCTTACCAAACTAGGGGAAGTGATGGTACCAAGGCAAGGGGCTCCCCAGAAGACCGTAAAAGCCAAGAAGGCTCCTGTAACCTGGACCCCAGCCTTATGGGGGCTTTATATTGCAGCTCATTCATTGGACTCAGAAACCTCATCATCACCATCAGGAGAGGAAACGGGATGCAGCAATAATGAGAAGAATAACAAGGGCAGTCATTGTTCTGAAGCCAGCAGCATGGCACATCGGTTCTCCCCTCTGGCTGACATTGGCTTGGCCCATTCCAGCCGGCAGAATTTGGAACTCAAAAGTTTAGTTCAGGGGAGGCTGGACGGATGGGCCGGTTTGTTTTGGCAAGGAATGCACAGCTCTTATGAAATGAGACACTTTGCGTCGCTGGAAAGAGCAACTGGGGATCAGACTAGCTCTGAGGAACCCAAGAGCCGGTGGGGGGATACAGCGATTTGGGGTGTTGGATTTGGGATGTGGAAGTTACAGGCTTAGGTCTCCCCTCAGGCTAGGGAAGTCGCTGGGTGAGCTGGGCCCAGTCAGTCTTTCTCAGAGTGGCCTACCTTAGAGGGCTGTTGTGGCAATCAAGCAGGAAGGGTAGAGCAAGGGATGTTTTGTGAAACTCACCGGAGGAAATGTGGGATACATTTATATTATCTGGAATAGTAGCCATGTCAGAGCTGGCAAGTATCCCGTATTGGCCGGGAAAACCCCTTATTTTACCCTCTTTCCCACCGTCATCCCTTATTAATTAGACTGCAATGCCCTATTGCCGCCATTGGAGGGCAGCACAGGATAAGCATAGCTGCCAAGTATACCGTATTGGCCGGGAAAACCCCTTATTTTACCCTCTTCCCTGCCATCATCCTGTATTAATTAGGCTGCAATGCTCTATTGCTGCCATTGGAGGGCAGCACAGGATAAGCATAGCTGTCAAGTATCCCTTATTGGCCAGGAAAACCCCTTATTTTACCCTCTTCCCTGCCATCATCCTGTATTAATTAGACTGCAATGCCCTATTGCCACCATTGGAGGGCAGCAAAGGATAAGCATAGCTGTCAAGTATCCCGTATTTGCCGGGAAATTTCCCTTATTTCCAAAGCCAAAACTTGACAGGTATGAGCCATGTTAGTCTGTGTTTCAAGCGTAACAGAGAATAAACAAAACAAAAATAAAAACACTGTAGCACTTTGAAGACTAACTGTTATATTTTAATGTTAGCTTTCATGGATCAAGTCCACTTCATCAGAAGTGGACTTGATCCATGAAAGCTAACATTAACATTTAACAGTCTTCAAAGTGCTACAGCGTTTTTGTTTATTCTCTGATATCATCATCATCCTCACCATCATCATCATCATCATCATCATCAGTATTACATACAGCAGAGTTCCGCAGCAACCTCATAAATAAGTGTTCTCTTATTAGCTCTTTCTCTTTTTCCCTTCTTCACAGCCAAGCTAAAACTCCCAGACAAAATCGCCCTGAGATAATATTGTACTTTGTAGTTACACAGGATTCCTCTGAGGTCAAAGCATTTGCTGTGTGGTTTCTGGCCCTGAGTGTTGTGAGAATCCCAAGGGACGCTTGAATTTCTTTATATTCATTTCATTACATCATAGTTTTAGTCATACCTGTCAACCGTGGCTCCGGAAAATACAGGACCTGCGCAAACGGTTCTGCGCAGGTCGCCTTCTACGCATGTGTAGAACGGGACTACGCAAACGTAAAACCCTTCTACGCATGCGTAGAAGGCTACACCGCTTGCGTAGAAGGCGACCTGCGCAGAAGGGCTGTGCAGTACCTCCTTTCCCGCACTGCCAAATTCCGGGGTTTCGGCAGCGCGGGGCAGGAAATGGCGCAAATTGACGCTGAAAACCATGATATCCCGGCCAATCCGGGAAGGTTGACAGGTATGGTTTTAGTACACTCTTAAGGTTGAGAAAGGCACACTTATGTCATTTGCATTCCAGACAGGAATGCATCATGAGGCATTTTGGTTGCTAAGCAGAATTGTCAGGCAGTTAGATACCTACCAGGATTTCTCAAGCATGCGCATTAGCATTTGAACAGAGGTGAACCCAAGGTAACAATGGGTCATCATTCAATTCAAAGGAGGGGAGATGCTCCACTCAGTCCTCAACAGGAAGAAGACATTTTCACCTGTCAGCTACGCTTTGACATTCACACTTTCAACCATCCTCCCAAGAAGAGAGGGGAAAGGTAAAACTCTCATGCAGTATCATGGGACACCTGAACACCTGTGAGAGGAGTTACATCATTAGTTACATCATGTGTCTGGGAAAACACTTGTTAGACACAACATCCCCACATATCTCACATTCTAGAGGGAGGTGTGAGTTAGCCCAAATTAGATTAAAAAACCCATTAATTTAGGGACCGATATAGAGAGATTGGGGAATTTATTTCAGATAAGCGAGAGCCTACACCAGTCTCGACATCAAGATGATTCTCTAGGAAGACATGTGGGCCTTCTGGCTCTAAATCTTTGCCAAAACGAGCTGGGCAAACAGACTAAGGTTTTGACAGAACAATGACTTCTTAGAAAATTTAGTTTTTTGTTATTTTGATTAGATGTCTTAAGTTTAGGATAGATAGAGGGGTCCTACCTATGGACATGATAGAATATTTAGGGATTAAAAGTCTAGTTAGATTCATTGATTTGCATTTGGACTGTTATATGGATGAAAATACTTCTTCAAATAAACTTCTGAAAAGACACCGACAGCGGAGTTTCGTCTTTGAAGCCAGGAGGGAGTATTTGTTGGCGGAGCGGATCGAGATAAGAGGCAGTGGCACACCTGTCAACCGCGGCTCCGGACAATCTGGGACCTGCGCACAATGGTTCCGCACAAGTTGCGTTCTACGCATGCGTAGAAGGCTTTTACGCTTGTGTAGAACCCTTTTACACTTGCGTAGCCTTCTATAGGATCCCAGGGTTCTACGCAAGCATAAAAGGGTTCTATGCAAGCGTAAAAGCCTTCTACGCATGTGTAGAATGCGACTTGCGCAGAAGGGATGCGCAGTACCTCTTCCCCCCCCCCGGGGTTTTTGCAGCTGCGGGCGGGAAATGGCGCAAACCGGCGCCAAAAATCGGGAAACCCCGGCCAATCCGGGAAGGTTGACAGGTATGGGCAGTGGCAAAGGGAAAGGCTACATCTGTGCATAGGCATAACCTTAGAAGTGGAACTCTTCTCAAAGAGGACATTCACTTTGGGGAGGTAAGGTTGCCACAGTGATCCGAAAGGGAGGAACACCTGCTTCTATCCTCGGCCTGGGAATATTATCTGGTCCCAGTCTTTGAAGGTGAAAATATCTTCAGGGGCCAGTTTCCCAGGGCAAGCTCTGTCTTTGTTGAATGGGAAGGTGGCAGTTTTAAAAGGACTGTGTTTCAGCCGAGCTACTACATTTCTCTGCTTCAAAAAGAAGCATCGCCATCCTTCCACCTGTGAGGAAGACTGAGGGTTAGTGGGCCATCAGAACCCAAAGGGAGTGCCCGTGTCATGAGCACACACCCCCCCCCCCCTTTCAGGACACTGAGAACCTAAATGCAGTGGTTATTTCTCTTTAGTTGTAGATGTGAAATTGAGGCTCTATAGGGGTATGACACACCTATCCCATGCAGCCTCCCCCAGGTCGGAGTCCTTCAGAGATGTTGTCTGGGGATGCTGGGAAGTGTATTCCCACTCATTGGGAGGGTTCCTGGTAAGAGAAAACCAGGCTTAGTGGAATTGGTGTGAGATTCAGACTTGAACTGGGAGGTCTCCAGTTTTTGAGGGATCAAGTATCCATCCATCCATTGCTCTCTCTTTCTCATCCATCCATCCATCCATCCATCCATCCATCCATCCATTCATCCATCCATCCATCCATCTACAGATTATTTTGTGAAATAAATAGAGCTCTACTGTATCTACTGGCTGGCTGGCTGACCGACCTACCTACCTATTGACCACCATCTTTGTTGTTGTTCAGTGGCACAGACCTTCGCGACCCCATGGGCCATCGCACACCAGGCACCCCTATCCTCCACCATCCTCCTCAGCCTGTCCTACCTTTGTGTCCATTGCGTCAACAATGCCAGCCAGCCATCTCATTCTCTGCCACCTCCTCCTTCTTTTGCCCTCGACCTTTCCCAGCATCAAGGCTTTCTCAAGTGAATCCTACCTGAGGCCTTTTTTGCAGCGATTTCCTGGGCGGAAGCCTTGCTCTTCTTCTTTGTCTTCAGGACTTTTTTCTTCACTACTTTGACTCGTGGAGATTTTGACAAAGCTGGAAGAAAGAGGGGGAACACACACACACACACACACACACACACACACACACACACACACACACACACACACACACACACACACACACACTGGGTCATCTCCATTCTTTCTCTGGGTCAGCAGTTCAAGACCCGAGTGTTGCACAATGGAGTATGTCCCAAGTTTGGTGCTAGTCCAAAGTCCAGTTTTTTTGTTTGGGTTGCACTCATTTCCAACATTGCCTTATAGTACATTGTTTTGACAATGAACAAAAGACCCCATAATCATGAAGCAGGAACCAGAATGTGCAAAAACATTCCCACACGCTGCAATGTGCTCCACTGTCGAATTAGCACACAATGCTTCTGGCCGCACAAGAGACCACAGCAACCAGTGTGCCATTAGAATCACTAAGGGCGGCTCATGACCGATCAAGCGGTGTGTATTATAGCACTGCAGTCTTCACATGGAACAGGATGGAAAGAACCAGAAGCATTGGTAAAAAAGAGAAAGAGAGAAAGCTGTTGAATGCTTGGTACCCTGACACTTGTAATTCAGTTGCATGTAATTCAAAGCAAAGGATCCCTTCCTGCACATGGGGGTGACACCCACAAAGTGTACAATATGTACTGCAACTCCACCCACCCAGAGACACATTGCCTTTATCTCATGTTTAGATTAGACAGGCAGGCAGATGCCATCCCTGCCACCTCCTTTGGAAAAAAAATTAAAAGAGATGATTGGTTTTGCAGTTCCCCTAAATTGGTGCATAAGAAACATCTTGGCTTGCTGCCCAGCAGACCTCTCAAATATTTGTGCCCTTCTGAAATTCTTGGACAATGCGCAAGTCCTCTGTGGCTTTTCTTCTGCACTGGACTTTTTCGACTAAGAGATTTTCAAGCACACCAACCTCTGAGTTAGTAGCCAGGAATGACTACTGCTCTCCCCCATCCCTAGCTAGTTTTTATCTGTTTTATTTGTTTTTATATGTTTTTACCCACTGATGTGAACCGCCCGGAGTCGGCTTTGGCTGAGTGGGCGGTATAGAAATTTGACAATAAATAAATAAATAAATAAAATAAATAAATCCCCCCCCAACCACCCCCAGAAAAACCACATTGACCCCCTTTACCCCACAGGTGATGCTCTGGTGCCGAGATGGGTACCTTTCTTGCCCGTTGGTTTCTCCGTGGAGACGGTGGTCCTACTCCTGGCGCTTGGTGTGGCTGATCTCTCCTTGCCATCGGGAGTGGCTGTGGTCTTTCGGCTGGCAGGTGCCCAGGTGGGCTGTGGGCTGGCCGCGCCCCTTACCTGTGGGGTCCTGGAGAGGGAAGGAGAGGTGAGCGCCAGCTTGGGCATTGCTGTCGTCTTTGCAGGGCTGGGAGCTGTGGCTTTAGGGGTGCCAGGCTTCTTCTCGGGGTGACCATGTGGGGTGGCTGTGTGTGGGGCCCCTTCCCCAAGAGTGGACCAGGATGCCTGAGCCAGGACAAGGATGACCACTGAGAGCACCCGCATTTTGCAAAAGAGAGGCAGGCACAGAGATAGATAGATAGATAGATAGATAGATAGATAGATAGATAGATAGATAGATAGATAGATAGATAGATAGATAGATAGATAGAGAGAGAGAGAGAGAGAGAGAGAGAGAGAGCTCCTTGCAACTTCAGCCCCAGCCTCTGGCTCTTGGCTTGAGTCTCTCTCCTTCTCCTTTCCCTGCTGGGACGTTTGGCCCCTTCTCGCCTTTATAACACTCCCTCCCCTCTTGCATTCCCAGGCATTTCCATCCATGTACCGCATTGTCAGGAATAGCTGGGACCCTGGGAAAAAAACCACATCCCTGGCTCTTTCTCACTTGTTCCAACCATCCAAAGTCTGGCAAGGCGATTCCTTTTTCTCTCTCGTTAAAGATCACAAGGAATCTTGGAACATCTGGAACAAAATCCATTTTATTTGCTTTCTTTAGGGTCGATTTGGGTTTTTAAATTTCAATTTATTATTTCGTTGGTATCTTCTTTTTTTAATTGTTAATTTCTAAATCAATTTTACCATAAGTAGCAAATAATAACAATAAAAAAGAAATATTTGACATACAGTACTAAAACAATGAAACTACAAAAAAATGACAGAACAGAAAGAATAAACAAAACAATCAAAGTACGTTACAAATACAAAACAATTCAGAACCTACATAATAATACGCTTATCTTACTTCTTATTAACCTAACTAGGGACTGCAGTGGCTCAAGTAGTTAAGATGCTGACTGGGAAGCAGAAGGTCAGCAGTTCAATTCCCAAGTACTGCAGAACGGAATGAGCTCCCGTCTTTCTCCCAGCTCCTGCCAACCTAGCAGTTTGAAAGCAAGAAATTGCAAGTAGATAAATAGGGACCACTTCGGTGGGAAGGTAACAGCGTTCCGTGTGCTCCAGTGTCTAGTCATGCCTGCCATATGACCACGGAAACGTCTGCAGAAGTGGACAGCGCTGGCTCTTCGGCTTAGAAACAGAGATGAGCACTGCACCCTAGAGTTGGATACGACTGGCCTTCGAGCAAGGGAAACCTTTACCTTTACCTATTAACCTAACTTCATTTTAATCTCCATTCATCATTCATCAATAAATCACTATTTATACTTAAATATATATGTCTTATGCAATGTATTAATTACTTATAGGTATCAAGAAGTTTAAATCTTTTATCCCCAACTTTCTAATCTTAACCTATAAAACCAAGGGTTAACCGTTGGAACTGGCTATAGGTTGCTATGCCTCGCCCTACTTGCCTGCACTCACCCTTCCTGCACACGGCCGACCTGGGTCCGCAGGTCAACGAAGGATTGAGAAAACCGGCAGTGGGGCAACAGCCCCACAAATGCGAAGAAAGGGAAACAACTTCACTTCCCAACATTCCTTGCGCCGCGCCGTGCCAGAGCCAATCAGGCTGAGAGGCTCTCGCATGGTGCAGTGTTCGGAAACGCGCCGCAGCCAATCAAAAGAAAACCATTTTAAAAAAATGCAGCACAAACACAAAGCACCAACCCATAACTACAAGCCCCAGCGTCCTGCGCGCCATGAGCACGCAGAACGCTGAGGAAGCCGGCACCCAAAAAATGAAAAAAAAACCACCGGGAGAGCAAGTCCGCCAAGCCGCGGGAACCAAAGCCCCCCTCCCCAACGGCGCCTGAAGCTCCTAATCGGAGTTTCCCCTTTAATATCACTGGGGGGGTTGTGCTCCCCCTCTCTACTGGCTCCCCTGGGGTTGAGAGGGTTGGGGGGACCAAAGGAGCCTGTCTCCCCAACCCTCCTGACCCCAGGGGACCTGGCAGAGAGGGGATTCCCCTCCCCCCCCACACACACACCATATTAAAGAGAAGAAACCAAGCGGTTACTTCTCTTTAAAAACGGAGTTGGGGGGGGGGGAATCCCCCTCTCCGATGGCTCTCCTGGGCGTGGAAGGGTTGGGGAGACAAACCCCTTTTCTCAACCCAACCCTCCCAAACCCAAGGAAGCCAGCGGAGAGGGGATCCCAACCCCCCACTGATATTAAAGGGGAATCCCCAATTGAGATTTCCCTTTTAATATCAGAGGGTAGCCTGGATTCGATCCCCTCTCCTGGGTCCAATAAGTCTGAAAGGTTTGGGGGGACAAAAGGAGCCTGCCTCCCCAAGCCTTCCAGAGCCAGGGGAGATGGCAGAGAGGGGATTTCCACCACCCCCCCCCGTAGGACACCAAAAAACACAAAAACAAACAATCAAAAACATTCAAAAATACACAAAAACAAACAAAAATAACACCAAAAAAGTAAACAACAACAAACATTTCCAAACACACCCAGCACCCAGCCAAACACCACAAAATCCAACCACCACCACCACCCCAAATAAAGAAAAACAGCCAACTCACCACCACACGACCTCATACCACAACGACTGGAAAAAGAAATGAATAACGAAAGAGACTACTTACTGGAAGAAGCTCCACCCAGAGGCCACGAGAGAAAAAACAGTCAAAATACAAGATAACCCCTACCAGCAGCACTTGCTGCCCACAATAATAAAAAAAATTCAAAAAGACACAATAGCCCCACACAAAAGGCCCCAAGAGTTTTTCGAAAAAGTATATCATCCTTTATTCTTTTTTTCATCCACAAAACCAAAACACCAAACAAAACTCATCACAGTTTATAACAGGCCATCAAAAAAAAATTGTATAAATAAATTTTTAAAAAATTTCAATTATAGACTAACCTCTTCTTTACAAACATTAACAACAACAACAACAAAAACTTTCCAACACCATTTAAAATAGCCCGGCAATGCCGGGCAACCTTTGCTAGTAATATATAAGATGAGCTCAAAAAACAAATTAATTCCCCGGTGCTATATACAAGGCCCTGGAGACTGTGTTTTCCCGTAAATACAAAATTCACTTCCAAAAACTCATGTGGTCTGGTACTAGTCCGCCACCTTTTCCTTTAATCAATGTATGCTCCAAAAATAACTTTCAAATATCCTGTAATTTATTTTCCTTTACTATTCCCTTCCTCGGATTCAATTCCCACATGAGCTTATTGTTTAACGCATTTTCCCACATCCCTTTATACCAATCCTCCATTTTTAAGACAACATCACTCTTCCAATTGCGTGCTATGCACTGCCTTGCTGTTGTCGACATAATGGATAACAAATCTTTTTATGCATATCTATATTCAAGTTATCTACCACAGTCAACAAGGCGCTACCCACCCCCAGTTTAAGATCCACACCCATTATTTCTGCTATCTCTTTTTGCCCAGCATCTTCTTGAGCTTACCTTAAAAGAAGCAGGTTGCAGAATGAGCTGCCGACACCAAGGAACTGTTGTTAAACTTTGGAACTGGTGTTAAACCTTGATGTGCCTCAGGACCTGTTGTGGCTTCTGCTGCAGAAGGCGAACATGGCAAATTCTTCACATACTCAGATCCCCCAAATGTTTCCATACTGTGCTATGAATCATTATAGAGAAAGCTCATGTTTCCAAATTATGCATCAACTAAGCAAGAGAGGACCCTCGACATCCTCTGAACGGAGAGGAGCCTCAGGGCTGAAGGCTCAGCTCCAGAGAGAGCTTTATGGCAAGAACAAACATTCTTGAGGGTACGCAAGAGCAAAACCAAATTAGAAGATGGAGGAAGGAGCTCGCTGGACAAGGAATAGCATTAAAGGGGGATATGGCTGAGGAACTCAACCTCCCCAACATCACTTGGAGGACCATGAACAGGCTGAGGGTCGGAGTTCCTCAATGCAAGACCAATGTGCTCAAGTGGGGGCTGCTGGCGGACAACAATATGCATTGTGACTTTGGAGAGGTACAGAAACCAGATCATCTGCTGGTCTGCCAATTACTACCGAAAACATGTACTAATGAGGATTTAACTTTGGCCAATGACAAAGCCAAGAAGGTGGCTTCATTTTGGCAGTTTAAAGTGTGACCTGGACATGAAAGAAGTTGTTCTCCAGGTCCCTGGGAAGCATCTTTTTTGTACGCAATGAATCTTTTCCTTTCTTGTCCCATGTATTTCTTCTCCTGTTCCAGCTGTTTCATTAATGCCTTTGGTTATTCTTTTGCTCCCCACAGAGATTTTGCCATTGGCCTCCTTCAACCTTGCAGTTGCTCCACCCAGCCGAGAGGCAGTTGTTTTGGAGACAACTATTTCCTAGGCCCGTGATGGCGAACCTTGGCACTCCAGATGTTCTTGGACTTCAATTCCCAGAAGCCCCTGTGAATCCACATGAATAGGTTTACTGTGATTCATCCAGCCCATGCTGCCCTTGTCGCTCCCATAAGCGGAAGTAAAATGTGCCCGTACGGTGGAAGGCAGCAGGAAAAGAGGAAGAACAAATGTGAGATGGATTGACTCCTTAAAGCAGTGGTTTCCAACCTACGGCCCGTGGGCTGGACCCGGCCCGTGATGCCATTCCATCCAGCCCGTCACCACCTCCACAGCACCTGGAAGTAGAAGACAACACATTTATGTCAGCCTTAAAATGAACCTGTGCATGTGTAAACACACACATGGCTGTCGTAAACACGGAAATGGGGGGCATGGTCTGGCCCACTCGGTTGTCCAGGGGGCATGGTCAGGCCCGTGGTGTAAAAAGGTTGGCCACCTTTGATGTTTGCAGTTATATACACAACACAACCCCTGCCCTAAAGGAAACTACCTGTCTTGTGTTTGTAGGTGTTGAGCAGGACCGTTGAGGACAGAGCAGTTTGGAGATCACTCATCCATAGTAAGTCAGAGACGACTTGATGGTGCATAATAACAACAACAACACATGCCCACGCCTGCCGTCTGCAGTGACAGCCTTGGTCAATAGGTGACACATTTCCTCAACTACTTTATAGACTTGTAACCACTAGAATGTAAAGCCAGTCCAAGAGGCAAAACTGTGTGGTTAAGTCTCCATCCTGATGTGATGACTGTGGAACAGGTGTGTTATAGGGGTGCCAGAAACCAAACCTTCACTCAGTTTATCCTCAGGTAGGGATATCATATCAGAAAGGCCCTGCAACCAATACCTTCTTAAACTGGGACTACCCCCTCCCATGTGTTCAAAACAGAACTTAAACATGAGTTCTTCTTCATCATCATCATAATCTAGGTTTTGAGCTTGTAGGGTTTTAATGGTACAATGTGTTCAATTGACTTCTAGCATTATAATTTTTGTCTGGGTTTATCTGGACTGGCTTTTTTGTTTTGCTGCAAGGGCGCTCTCAAGTCTCACTTTGGGGGAGGAAGACTGAGGATATTAAGTCGGATAAATAAACACAAATGAAATGGAGATTTTTGGGCAGATGTGTGGAAGCGAGAGGGATTATTCCTGTTCCCTTCCAAGCAGATAACACAAAAGGGCATCTGGAATTCATTAGCTACTGAGCCTTCCTGTTTCCTTGCCCTCCCTTTGCAATGCAAAATAACATTCTTATGCAACTCAGAATATTTAGGTTTCTTCTTTTCCTCCTCTTCTAGAGTTGCCATAATTCTCTCCCACAAAACCGGGACAGAAGTATATTTGATAAAAAAAGGGCAGGTTATCTACAAAATTGTTGTTGTTCAGTTGCACAGTCGCTTCCGACCCTTTGCGACCCCATGGACCATTTTCCTCCAGGCACCTCTGTCCTCCACCATCCTTCTCAGCCCTCCCAGCTCTGTGCCCATTGTGTCTACAATACCACCTAGCCATCTCATCTTTGGATGCCCCCTTCTTCTCTTGCCCTCTACCTTTCCCAGCATCAAAGCCTTCTCAAGTGAGTCCTCCCTTCTCATTTGATGTCCAAAGAACTTTAGCTTCATCTTCACTATTTGTCCCTCCAATGAACAGTCAGGATTGATTTCTTCTAGGATCAACCTACAGTATTTGTTCTCCGCGCTGTCCAGGGGACTCTCAAAACTCTCCTCCAACACCACATCTCAAAGGCGTCTATTCTTCTGCGCTCCGCTTTCCTAATGGTCCAACTCTCACAACCATAAATTACCCCCAGGAGTACCATTGCTTTGGCTATGCAAATTTTGGTTTTAAAGGTGATGTCTCTACTTTTGACTATGTTCCTCAGGTTTCTCATGGCTTGTCTCTCCAGAATCAGTCGTCTTTTTATTTCATGGCTACAGTCGTCATCTGCAGTGATCTTAGATCCTAACAAAGTCAAATCTGTCACTGCTTCTACTTCTTCCCCATCTATTTTCCAGGGACTGATCGGGCCTGTTGCCATTATCTTGGTTTTCTTGATATTGAGTCTCAAGCCAGCTTTTGCACTCTCTTCCTTCAAACCGATCAAGAGATTCTTTAGGTCTTCCTCACTTTCTGCCATTAGGGTGGTATCGTCTGCATATCTCAAATTGTTGATGTTCCTCACAGCAATTTTGATCCCATATTGTGATTCCTCCATCCCTGCATTGCGCATTATGTGTTCTGTGCATACCTGTCAACCCGCGGCTCCGGAAAAATGGGACCTGCGCACATCGCTTGTGTGCAGGTCGCTTTCCACGCAAGTGGCGTAGCGCTTCCACACATGCGTTTTCCCCCACTGCCAAATTACGGGTTTTTGGCATCAATCGACGTCAAATTACGGGGTTTTCCCGGCCAAATCGGGATGGTTGACAGGTATGGTTCTGTGTATAGATTGAATAACTAGGGTGACAAAATGCAGCCTTGTCTTACTCCTTTTCCTATTCCAGACCACTCTGTCATTCCATGTTCTGTCCTAACTGTTGCTTCTTGGTTCATGTACAGATTTCTCATGAGACATATGAGGTGTTCTGGTACTCCCATCTCTTTAAGTACTTGCCACATTTTGTTGTGGTCCACACAGTCAAAAGCTTTGGTGTAGTCCATGAAACAGAAGTAAACTTGTTTCTGATATTCCTTTGTCTTCTCCATGATCCAACGTATGTTTGCAATGTGGTCTCTAGTCCCCCTGCCTCTTCTGAACCCAGCCTGCACCTCTGTAGTTCTCTCTCTACGTGCTGCTGAAGTCTATCCTCTATTATCTTGAGCATCACCTTGCTGGCATGTGGGATGAGCGCAATTGTTCGGTAATTTGAGCATTCTTTGGCATTGCCTTTTTTGGGGATTGGAACGTTCACTGATCTTTTCCAATCTTGTGGCCACTGTTAATTCCTACTGTAAGATAATCTGTTGTACTTCTGAGAAGTCATGTTGTGGTCAACTCTTAACGTCTTCAGTTCCAGGAAACACACTCATCACACTTATCAGGCAGTGGTGTGAGGCGAGGACATTAAGATTTGTCTCCAGGTATACTCCAACTCCAATGTGGTAGGAAATCGCTCGTTTTATGGTCAGAGTTTGAATTTATTTCAATGGTGTGTTATAATAAACCATCAGCAAATTTTAAAAATCCGGGACTTTAGCATGATTTGTATTGACAATTATTCCGACCTTGAATCCGGGACAATCCCAGTTTTCCAGGACAAATGGCAACCCTATTCTCTTCCTCGTTCCTGCATCACAAGGACTCCAGAATTTGCTTTTCTACTGGAATGGATGACTGCAAAGATATTCAGATTTTGAATGGCATAGTGAAATCACCGCTAAAAAGAAGCTCTTTAAGAAAAGACAACCCAGTAATCCAGATCTGTTGCTAGAACTGAGGGAGAACCTGAAAATGAACACATTTTCCAAGCACCCCATCAATTGCAAGCTGCTGTGTTGACACTTTACGGCTTGTTTCGAAGGTTTTCCATGTAAACGGACACAACAAATTATTTCCCCAAATGACAACTGAGAAAAGCCTCTGGAAAAAGAACAGCAAACATGGGCAATGTTTGTCTGCTTCTCCTTGACATCTCCTGGCTGGTGCAAATCACAAGAGAGTTAAACAAGAGGCATCGCCTCTTACCAGTAGACTCGAGTCCAGCCGCTTTAGTAATGCCAACACAGGTTGGCAGGGGCTTCCCAGAGCCTTTGGCGGAAACCTTTCCTAATGGGGACCCCATCTGGGGGTGGGTGTGTGTCTTGGGAAAATGTCTATTGAGGAAGAATTTGACCTCTGTTCTTTTCACAAAACTCAAGAAAGACCCCAGAGCAGTGTTTTCCCAAACTTGTGGGTTTTGGACTTCAGTTCCTAGAAGGCTAATTCAATTCCAGATCAGCCAATGGACTGACTTAGGCTTCTGGGAAATGAAGTTCCCCTGTGGGGCCTGGGCCCCACATTGAGAGCCACTGCCCTAGACTCCCTGAAAAAGACAATCATGCTGAAAAAAAGAAGAAGGCAGCAGGAAAAGAGGATGACTGGGCATGAGATGGAATGACTCAGTAAAGGAAACCACAGCCTTGAATTCCTGAGACCTGTTAATAATAATCCGACTGGCTTTCGAGCAAGGGAAACCTTTACCTTTACCTTTACTTGAATGCCATTGATTCATAGGGTCATCGTAGGGCAGAAGCATCTTTCAAGATTCCACTCCAGAAGGTTTTTCGAGATAAACTGACTATGAAAATAAACCAAGACGCCGATGTCTCGAACCAGGTCAGTCCTCTAGCTTAGTCTTGTCGTCACGGAATAGGAATGACTAGGCAGGGCGGATCATATAGCTGCTCTGTATCAATTTTGTCAGCCCCTGAACAAAAAAAAAATGATTAAATATGTTTGCCAGATCAAAAATGACTACTTCTTATTTACTTATTTATTTTTAGAAGAACATGTGGCAGGTGGAAGAACATGTGGCAGGTTTTGCCCCAGGCAGCTCTGAGGGAGCCTGGAAAAAAACAACCCCGATGTGTGTGTGTTTTGCAATGTCCATTTTATTCTCTCCTCCCCCACATCTTTTCTGGCCATTTTTGGGCTCCGTAAGATGCTGAACTTGACGACTGGAAGGCCAGCAGCTCAGCTGTTTGAGACCCAAGTGCTGCATGATGGAGCGAGCTCCTGCATCTGTCCCAGCTCCTGCTAACCTAGCAGTTTGAAAGCAAGAAGTTGCAAGTAGACAAATAGGTACCACTTCAGTGGTAACAGCATTCCGGGTACTCCAGCAACTAGTCATGCTTGCTGTATGGCCATGGAAACATCTGCAGATGCTGGTTCTTTGGCCACTGAACCCTTGACTGGCTTTCAAGCAAGACCAACCTTTACCTTTATGACCCATGAATGAGTGATGAGGGCACAGAACCGGTCCATCCACCCATCCAGGTTGCCCACTATCTACGGATTCCAGTCCGGTGTTCTTGCTCACCCTTGTTTGGAGACGCCAGGAACAGAACTCAGTGATTCTGCGTGCTCTCCTTCCAAGCCATGTCCTTGCGCTGCATTTGTGGACAGTTCTGACAGAAACCAGATGCTGTGAGGGAGGTGGAGGGCGGCTAGTAGTGTGGGGAAAAGCCTCCTCTGGGGCAGAAAGAGTCTTCCAAAAGGAGAAACTTTGTTTAGGCTCTTAGAAGAGGTGGGATTTTCTGGGATCTTAAGGTGAACAGCTGTGCTATGGCAGAAACATTGCTTTGGTGGAATTGGATCCCACATCATAGATTCACAGAATAATGGGGATAGAAGGCGCCTGGGAGAGCATCAAATCCAACTCCTTGCTTGATGCAGGAATCTGCATCAAAGCAGATCTGACAGAATGCTGTCTAGATTTCTCTTCAATGTCTCCAGTGTGGGATTGGCCTCCAAATATATGATTTGAAGAAGAAGACAACGACAACAACGACCCACATCGGGAGAACTTGGGTTATATATTAGTGGTTAAAGTGCCAGGTGGTGTATTGGGCAATCGATGTTCTAGACCCCACTCAGACACAAAACTTGTGAATGGAAGAAGAAGGAGGAGGAGGAGGAGGAAGCTCTAATGCCAAGTGAAACCAAACATAGTTCAGAGCTGTGCATATATCTATATCTATATATCTATCTGTCTGTCTATCTATCTATCTATCTATATCTATATCTATCTATATCTGTCTATCTATCTGTCTATCTATATCTATATCTATCTATCTATGTCTATCTATCTGTCTGTCTATCTGTCTATCTATCTATCTATCTATATCTATCTATCTATCTATCTATCTCTATCTATCTATCTATCTATCTATCTCTATCTATCTCTATCTATCTATATATATATATATATATCTTGCAAATATATATATCTTCTTCCTCCTCTTCCTCCTCCTCTTCTTCTTCCATTCACAAGTTTTGTGTCTGAGTGGGGTCTAGAACATCGATTGCCCAATACTCCACCTGACACTTTAACTATATATATATAGTTAAAGTGCCAGGTGGAGTATTGGGCAATCAATGTTCTAGACCCCATATATATATATATGTGTGTATATATATATATATATATATATATATATATATATATATATATATATATATATATATATATATATATATATATATATATATATATATATATATATATATATATATATATATATATATATATATATATATATATATATATATATATATATGTATATGTATATATGTATATGTATATGTATATGTATATATATATATATATATATGTATATATATATATATAAAAGAACATAAGAACATAAGAACAGCCTTGCTGGAACAGGCCACAGCCCATCCAGTCCAGCATTCTGTCTCACACAGTGGCTCCCCATTTCCTTCAGGGTATTCTTCCCAAGGAGATGCCTTCACCTGCTTAGGATTCCCTGGAAATGGCATTGAGAGATATCCTGCCTATCTCTCCAACACGGAGGTTGTCCTTAGGTAGCCATAATTATAGCCATTGATAGACTTGTCCTCCATGAACTTGTCTAATCCTTTCTTAAAGCTGTCAAGACTGACAGCTGTCACCACTTCTTCTGGCAGGGAGTTCCATAGACCAGTAATCCTCTGGGTGAAAAAGTACTTTCTCTTATTTGTTTGAGAACTAGTACCCAAAAGTTTCATGGAGTGTCCCCTAGTTCTAGTGTTGTGCGATAGGGAAAACAGTTTTTCCTTATCTACTTTGTCCACACCGTGCATGATTTTATAAACTTCAATCAGGTCACCTCTTAGACGTCGTCGTTCAAGAGTGAAAAGGCCCAACCGTTGCAGTCTCAGATGGTAAGGAAGGTGTCCCAGTCCCCTCATCATCCTTCTGGTTGCCCTCCTCTGCCCTTTCTCCAACTCCATACTATCCTTCTGGAGGGATGGCGACCAGAACTGTACACAGTATTCCAGATGGGGCCTCACCATAGATTTATAAAGAGGCAAAATGACACTTGCTGACTTATTTTCTATACCCTTCCTAAGGATCCCTAGCATTGAGTTTGCTTTTTTCACTGCTGAGGCACACTGGGTTGACACCTTCATTGCGCTCTCGTCCACCAGGACACCAAGGTCCCTTTCCTGGTTTGTCGCAGAGAGTTCAGACCCCATCAGTTTATAAATGTAATTGGGGTTTTTTGCCCCAACATGCATCACTCTGCACTTACTAATGTTGAAACTCATTTGCCACTGTTTTGCCCACTCCCCGAGTGTCAAGAGATCCCTCTGGAGCTCTTCACAATCTCTCATAGTTTTCACTACCCTGTATAATTTAGTGTCGTCAGCAAATTTGGCTACCTTGCTTTTTACTCCTATATATATATGCGCGCCTGCGAGTAAGTGGCACTCAGTTCAGTGAGATGTAACATCTGAGTAAATATATGCAGACTTGTATTTTTAGTTACGCCTTATGATGTTGTTCACTCTGAAAGGGTTTAATCATTTGCTTGTCCAGCTGGGAAAGGTCAAATGTACAAACCTCTGGAGTTTGGGAAGGAAGCACATATCCAGGAACATGAGGAACACCTGAGCTTTATATTGTAGCTGACAGATAAAAACCATCTTCCTTATCAGAAGACAGAAGGGTTAGCATGGGGGTGCCCAAACTTTTCAGGCCACGGGCCGGTCACGTGGTTCAGGGGGCAGGTCACTATGGCCTGTGGGCTGGATCCGGCCCCTAACACCTGTTCATCCAGCCCGCAAAGCCCTCGTTGCTCCCGGAAGTGGAAGTAAAATGCGCCCATACGGGCGCATTTTACTTCCGCTTCCGGGAGCAACGAAGGCTTTGTGGGCCAGATGAATTGGCATCGGGGGCCTGATCCGGCCTATGGGCCATAGTTTGGGTACCCCTGGGTTAGCAGTACAAGAAAGTGGCTCCATTTTGGCAGTCCAGGGTTTGGTCGGGACAGGAAAAAAGAAAGAACTTTTAAAATTAAAACAGAGGCGGGGAAGGGTGAGAACGAGAAGGGAATAAACACTAAATTGTGCTGCCTTTGAGTCAGAAGGAAAGTTTTGCAATTCTTTTTGCTATTTGACAATTCCAACAGTCTTCAAAAAGAAGAAACAACAAATCCTTATGTTTTAGGAAAGGGAGAGGGAGATTTCGTGAACTCACTGGCTACTCCACCGAGCTTAAGGATTTGAAAGAAGAAATGGCAACCACAGAATCATTGAATAACCGGGCAGAAAGGGGACCGTGAGACCATCAAATTCAACCCCCAATAAAAGTCCTGCCTTGCCTTTTCTGCGCTGATAAGTAAACTTCAGTTCTTTCAGGGAGATTTCCCCTCTCAGTTTGCTAGGGACTCATTTTATTGACCTCAGAAGGATGGGAGGCTGAGTCAACCTTGATCCCCATCAGGATTGAACTCACAATGTTTTGGCTGCAAGACAGCAGCTTAACCCCTGCACCACCAGGGCTCTATAATGACAGGTTGATTACCTGTAACTGTTCTTCTGTGTGATCCCCTGTAAATCCACACAAATGGGTTTACTGCACTTAGGCGCAGTAAACCCATTGGTATGGATTTACAGCGACCACGAAGAAGAACTTGACAGAGCATAGGGGCAGAAATAGCCCATAATTAGAACATTGTTGTATTTAACAAGGATATAGCATTAGCAATTACACTTATATACCCTGCCCCATATTAAGCACTTAGTGCACTCTCTGGGCGTTTCACAAGTTAATTAGCATTTTGCCCCCAACATGCTGAATACTCATTTTACCAACCTTGGAAGGATGGAAGGGTGAGTCAACCTTGAGCTCTGGTCAGGATCGAACTCACAGCCTTTTGGTTGCAGTAAGTAAAGGTAAAGGTAAAGGTTTCCCTTGCTTGAAAACCAGTCATATCCGACTCTAGGGTTCAGTGCATATTTCTGTTTCAAAGCCGAAGAGCCAGCGTTGTCTGCTTCTGCAGACATTTCCGTGGTCATGTGGCAGGCATGACTAGACATTGGAACGCATGGAATGCAGTTTACCTTCCCACCGAAGTGGTTCCTATTTATCTACTTGCAATTTCTTGCTTTCGAACTGCTAGGTTGGCAGGAGCTGGGACAAAGACGGGAGCTCATTCCGTCCTGCAGTAGTCGGGAATCGAACTGCTGACCTCCAGCCTTCCAGTCAGCGTCTTAGCCACTTGAGCCACTGTGCCACCAAAGTATCTTGGGAAGAAGAGTACTGTAGTTGGGTGAGTGGGTGCTTGGGGCGGGGTGGGGTGGGGGACATTAGCAATTGTGATAATCGTTTTGAGTGTGCTTTCTGATGAATTTGAGCCAATAGCAAATGCTGTAGATCTTTGTTGTGCCGGGATGTGTAGGAATCGGGGCCGCTAGGACGGCCATTAGGTCCCGGAGGAGACTGATCAAGGAACGATACGAGGCAATATGGAGCGAGATCAGATCAGTGGTTTATTGAGGAAAAGACATCATCATTTATAGATCAGAAGGCAAGGCAGGAAAAACCGTCATCTGACAGAAAATCACATCACCCATCTACCCGGGTTAATGGGAAACCTCTCTTGGGGAAGTTAATTAACGTGGGCAAACACTGACAGGGGAAAACTATTGTCTGGGGCTTAGACCAGGGTAAATATGGCCACTATTTGCACCAGGGATTACCCTAAACTCGGAGATGAGTGATTGCCTAATATGTAACAGAAGTTAGTGATCTGCTTACTCGGCAGAGCCGCTGGTCAGGTCAGAAGTGGGTGAATCAAACCCTATCATTAATCCACCCCCCTTAATTTCTGTGCCCGCAGAGCCCACGGGCCAGGAGCCTTCTCGACTGAAAGTGGCCTCTGCGAGGGCCGTTCCATGCCAATTGGGCATGGGGAATCCGCATCTCCCCTTTTCCTTTTACTTAGGAACCTGACCGGCAACTCTGCGCAAGAGGGGCATCAGCTGATGAGCGGGAATGACGCTTCGGGGTTTCCTCCAGGAGAGGCACTTAGATATCAGTGAGGGAATACATTGCGCGAAGCAGCATACTGCTATGCCTAGTATAATCACCCCCACAATCACTTTGAGCGCCGTCTGAAGCCATCCCCACGGAATCCATGACCACAACGAATTCCACAACGAACTCAGCCAAGTCCCCCATGCAGAACCCTCTCTGATGCCCTCGACTAGGGTGTGGAGGTCCGTGAGCTGACTCTGTAACTTGCGGGAGTTATCAGTGAGATTAAAGCAACACATACCATGAAAAGATTCGCAACCCAGATGATGTAACAATAAGAGATAGTCTATAGCCGCTCGATTGTCGAGAATGGCATGGCGAAGCTCTGCCTGCTCCTGGTTGAGCAGCGCTATCGCAGAGGAGGTATGGTTAATGGCTTTAGCTAATCCGCAAGCCGGTCGACCAATTCTCTGAGCGTTGCCGACGGCTAAGCCTGGCACGCCAAGTATGCTGACTGCCAATGAAACATATTCGGCTGGACTCATTACTCTAAAGCTGCTCTCACATGAGCTGTCTAACTGGGTGGTTCGAGCGTGCCGTATGGGGGCTGAGACATTTGTAACATTTGTGCTTGGGGTGACCATATCCTTGGTGGGGAGCAACAGTGTCAAACGACTGATACAACATATAGCATCTGATACATTTGCAGGAATGTAGTTCCAAGTGTACTGATTACATGTAAAGAACCAACCAGATGGTAGGGTAACATGAGCATACATTGAACCAAGTGTCTGTGGGTGATTACAAGTCCAGTTGCCGCTGCCGACTTCGAGGCAGCGACGACGAGATCGGCCGACTGAAGCGCAGCCGGACATTCGAGCACAAGTAGAGTTCAGGCTGACCGCCACTCGAGGAGTGTGGAGAGTGGCTGCGTCAGCCGGCAAAGTCATGGTGAGCCGCATTTCCCAGCGGGCATATTCTGAGGAAGCCGCTGGGATGTACGGGCTGAAAATCCGTTTCACGAGCCAGTCCCCATCCCTGGGGTGCGCGCCTGGAGTGTGGCACACTGGGATGAGGCAGGTGCTCAAGATTGAGGCAGAACCAATGTCCTGCTTCAGGCAAAAATCGGACTGGTTGACGAGACCCGCCAACCTTTCCCATATGTTGTAATGCATCCTGGCAGAGAGGTCTCCGCCTGGCATAAAATCGTTGGCCTTCAATGAGGCGGCCTGAACGCCTCCCCCCGCAAGTAGGGAGAGGGTCAGGATGATGGTGACTGCCACGGAGTTGGCATGAATCTGGGCAAAAACTGCAGCCATGAGGTTCTCCGGTGTCAGCTCTCTCTCCTCGCGCTGGATGGCGTCCTGGGCCTCATGGCAGAGAACCTTGACCATCCCCCAGGTGATCTTCGGTGCTGCTGTCCGCAGGCGCCGCATCTCCCACCGGGTCCTCTCGGTCAGAGTGAGGTCCTCCATCTCCGGGATCGGACTCGGGTCGGTCTGGGTCCATGCCATGTGGTTCCAAGTGAGGTTTAACACACCGAGCTGGAATCCAAACGACACCTGTAGGAGACATAACTGCAGCATACCCTCTTCCCCAGGTTACGAGTGGTGCCGGGCCCCTCCAGGAAGGGTCCGGTGGCACCCGGTATCGGACCATCGGTCGCGGGAGAGCTTCCGAACGGCGGAAGTGCTTCTCCTGCGGTGTGCAATCCGAAAAAACATTAAGGTGATTGTATGTGAACAATACCTTATTCAGACAATGCTGTGCCTGACCCTGTGACTTGGGGAGGGCTGGTGGCTCCCCCCTTTCTGTTTGTTTGTCAATATAGGACTTGAGCGTCCCCTGCGGATTGTAAGGAACGCCAAAAGTATGCTTGATGTCCCAGGTGGCCATGAAGGCGGCCAGCTGCCTGGAGCTGTAGGACGGGGCGTTATCGGTTTTCACGTGCCGTGGCTTGCCCATTGCCGCGATGCAGGAAAGGAGGTGCTGCTCCACGTGGGAAGCAGTCTCCCCTTTCTGCGCCGTTGCCCAAACGAATTGTGAAAAAGTATCTATGCAAACGTGCATGTACCGCCATCTGCCAAACTGCGGAACATGCATGACATCCATCTGCCACACCTGGTTAGGCTCTGTCCCTCGTGGGTTGACCCCCCACGAGGGCCCCCCCGGTGCCCCTGCACAATGCTGGCAAGAGCAAACAATGCCTTGGGCTTGAGAAAGTGGCAGATTGAACTGTCTGGCGAGCGCTTTGGCATTTTGGTGAAAGAATGCATGGCTCTGAATTGGAGTAGTGAAAACACCTAACACTGAACGTTGCTGAATTTCCTTTGCCGCCGCATCCGCTCTGCTATTGCCCGCGGAAATCGGACCCGGTAGGTCTTGATGACTTCGGATGTGGGCAATATAGAGCGGCTCCGTGCGGTTTCGCAAATGAAACTGAGCAGTGAGGAACAGACTAAGCAAATTCTTGTCTATCGCGGGAGTAATGTATGCTCCCGGTAGACTGTGAAGCAAATTCCTGACATACTGACTGTCAGTAATGATGTTTAGGCGCTCTTTGGCGAAGGTGCGCAAGGCAAGGTTCACCGCTGCCAACTCTGCCCGCTGTGCGGACTTCTGTGGAAGAGTTAACAGCGTGCGCCAAGCCTGGCCCTCCTGCCAAGTCAAGACACCATATGTGCGACCTCCATCAGTAAAAACTGTCTTGGCCCCCTGAAGTGGAACCAGCGAGATCAATTCATACAAGGTGATTGTCTGCGTTTGAAGTGAGACAAGTCTGGGGTCCTTTGGCAAGTGGTATGCCAAGCATCCGGTGAATCCCTCCAAGGCAATTGGAAGCGAGTCACCGAGCTGCATCAATTGCTGAATCTGTTCTTTGGTAAACGGGACCACGATTTTGGCTAAGTCGTGCCCCGAAATGTCCCTAGCTCTCAGCCTTCCGCGGTAAACCACCGCGGAGACCAATTCTTGGGGAGGAACGATGTTTCGGGAAGAGGTGTTTGGCAAGTACACCCATTCCACGATACTCGCCCCTTTCTCGGAGTCCACTCCTAGAGCCCCGGTGAACATGGATCCTGCCCGTACGATGTACAAGTTCAGGATCAGAGCATATGGCCCCTGAGCAATCCTGTCCACCCACCTTTGGCTGAGAATTTGGTTGACTTTCTCGAGAGCCAAGCGTGCTTCTCGAGGAATTTGGATCCGGTCTGCCGGCTGCTTGCCTAATGTGAGCAGCGAGAAGAGCGGTTTTAAAAGATCCGTATCCAATCGGAAATACGGTCTGGCCCAATTAATGTTCCCTAAAACCTGCTGCAATTCTACCAGGGTGACTGAGTCCTTCAAGTTGATTTGGGGCAAAACTGGTGCTGCGAAGGAGCGGAGAAGCCGATGACCCAAGTATGAGAAGGGCTCGGTTCTCTGCACTTTCTCTGGGGCAATGAGTAACCCTTTCTCCCCCAGGCTGGCCTGGAGGTCTGAAAACATTTCGCTGCCGAGTTGCGGCACCGCGACCAAGATATCATCCATGAAATGACAAACTAAGGCTTTGGGGTAAAGGTTTCGAAACTTTGCCAGTGCGTTGTGAACATAAATTTGACACAGGGTGGGCGAATTGAACATGCCCTGTGGCAAAAATTTCCACGCGTAACGCTGCGTGGGCTCACTGTGGTTCACAACTGGCACCGTAAAGGCGAACCTTTCCCTGTCCCTAGGGTCTAAGGGAATCGTGTAAAAACAATCCTTGAGATCTACAACTAGGATCTCCCACCCCTCGGGAATCATATTAGGATTTGGGATGCCGCATTGAAGCAGACCCATTGGCTGTATGCACTTATTGATCTCTCTGAGATCGTGGAGGAGTCGCCACTTCCCAGACTTCTTTTTGATGACAAAAACAGGCGAATTCCAAGGACTAGTGGACTGCTCTATGTGTCCTGTGTCTAGCTGCTCTTTAACCAGCTGCTTGAGGGCGACTAATTTCTCTCCCACTACCGGCCATTGTTCCACCCAGACCGGCGTATTGGTGAGCCATTTAAGTGGCAACGCCATTACCCGAAGGTAAGGGTAGCACCGTATTGCTGCAAGATGTCTCGCCCCCAAAGGTTGATGTGCACGTCGAGAATGTGCGGCCGAATTACCGCTGTGCCGTCAGCCTTTGGAATCGCGACTGTCACCCACTCCCGGCTCCTAAACGCTTCTTGGATGCCGCCTACCCCCCACACATCGGAGACCGGCTCAATGGCCCACTCCCGTGGCCACTGGCTTCTGCTGATCACACTCACATCAGCTCCGGTATCTAATAACCCTGAAAATGATCTTTTATTCAGAAATACCTCAATAACTGGGTGCTGTTTCCACTCAATGTTGGTCTCCACTGTCGCTAAGACCTGGTATCCTTGTACTGCCTCACTGGCGCTCGAGCGGTCCTCTGACCGGGACTCTGAGCTGTCCCTGAGCCTTCCCTGGCTATCTGCTGGCGAGTGACAAGGAACCATAATCAGTTGCGCTAATGTGTCTCCTTTGCGAATTGTCTGGGGTAAGTGCGTCCAAAGCTGAACTTGGAGAATGCCTGAAAAATTGGAGTCAATGACTCCTGGAATTACAAGAATTCCGCGTGCTCCTGCTACACTGCGAGGCAAAACTAAACCTATAAAGCCCTTGGGCAGTGGACCCATGTACTGGGAATCCACGAGATAGACCGTGCCTGGCAGGTCGCATGTAACGTCTGCCTGGCAAGTCAATTCTAGCCCTGTACTTCCTTTGGGGCTGGCCTATGCCTTCGCAATGCCAGGAATGTGATCGGAATCTAGTCTAGCTCTGGCGAGCTCTGAGCGAGGGAAGCCTCTGTTTGGACTGGGGCCAGAGACGTGCCCGCGTTCCAGTTTCCCGAACTCGGACAGTATCTGGACCAATGGTAGCCTTTCTTACTCTTCGGACACAGGGTGTTTGGAGCCTTGGAACGGCCGGAATTTTGTCCACCTCCCTTGGATCGGCACTCCCTAGCGAAGTGACCGATCTTGCCACAATTGTGACATGCCCCTTGATTTTTATTCTTAGGTCTTCTACCCCCTTGCACCGCTGCTGCTAGCAAGCCCATTTTATAGGATTCTGTGCCAACGTCGGCGCAAGCTCTAATCATGTCCGTGAGAGTCAAGTTGGGACGATTGCCCAGTGACTGCAAGATTTTACGGCAGTCTTAATTGGCATTATCTTTGGCCAACTTCATCATGAGCTCTTGTTGGGCTTGCTCATTATCGATCTGCCTACTGATCGCCTCCTCTAAGCGATTGATGAAGTCCATGTAGGGCTCCTGGGCTCCCTGTTTGACTGCGGTGTAATTCTTGGCTGCTTTGCCAGTTGCTGGGACCTTGAGAAAAGCCTTGAAGGCAGCCTCGGCTGACATCTGAAGAGTGGCTAGTGGCAAGTTGGTCTGCGCACCGATGGATTCGAAGGCACCTGAACCATATAACTGGTCAGGAAGTACTGCGCCTCCCATCCTGGCAGCCCTTGTTTGAGCCTCGAGGCGGTACTCGCTGTCCCATAGCAAATACTGGCTGGGGTTGAGCATCATCCGCATGACGGACTTCCAGTCGTGCGGGATGAACATGGTATTCTCGCACACTTGCTGAAGCGTGCCCCTAGTGAACCGACTCTGGAGTCCTGTCTCTGAAATGGCCTTCCGTATAGCCATGAGAAGCTTATACGGGACTGGTGAATGAACTACCTTCTGGGCCCCTGTGAGGGCATCCAATTCCAAGCGAATTGGACAAATCTGACTAAGCTCAGCTAGTTCTTCTGCTGGCAAATCCCCCTTCTTGATCTCTTCCTCTATTGTGCGCTGAAGGGCACTCTTGGTCTGGGAGCCTGTAGCTGTCAGAGAAGCGCCTGCGCTCCTCATTCCATGCATTCCGCCGGTGACGTCTGCAGCTGTCACCGAGGGAAAGCTCCCTACACTACTCTGCTTAAACTGCAATGACGGATAGAGCGCCGTGGGCGCCGATGGTTCGGCTGGTGCTGGGGGTTCTTTGGCCTCTACCCGGACTGGTTCTATCTCCGCTAAGAGCTTCCTACATTTACTCCATGTGCGAATTACGCCCTCAGGAGCTTTCGGGGGTTGCTGAATGCAGTCTCCTATCTGATCCCAAAGCTGAAGGGTTAACGTACCTACTTCTGGGTAAAGCAGGCAGTGTTCCCTTAGGTACACCAAAAGTCTCGGTAGCTCTCCGCTGTGAAAACGTAACTGAAATACCCTGGCCAGGATTTTGAACTCCTCTTCATGAGTTCTTTGGCTAGCGGACGGACGCTGTCGCTGAGGACAGGTCCCCATATTACCTGCGGGGGTTCTCCGAAGATTCCTCCTCGGGACGAGTCGACGCGTCTTTTGGGCCAGGTAATAGGTTTTGGCGACGATTCTTTGGGTAGAGCTCGGAGCATGGTCTCCTACCACGGGCCCTCGGTGGCCTCTGCGCTGTCAGGGGTTCACAACTGACCCTGAGCGGAACGCGTTTTTCCGTAACCTGCAAGCCGCCGCGAAAGTTGGGAGCAAGCTGTAGGATGCCTCTTCTGTAATGCCTCGCTGCTGGGCCGTCTTCCCGACCGGCCGGTTTACCGGCCGGGCTGCCGCGCTGTCCTCCGGGATGATCGGACGCGGTTCAAGCGCAGAACCGGACCGAGTTGCCCGCTTACTCTCGAGTAGACCGCTCGGGGATCGCTTACTCTTGAGTAAATCACGTCGGGGTCACCAGGTGTAGGAATCGGGGCCGCTAGGACGGCTGTTAGGTCCCGGAGGAGACTGATCAAGGAACGATACGAGGCAATATGGAGCGAGATCAGATCAGTGGTTTATTGAGGAAAAGACATCATCATTTATAGATCAGAAGGCAAGGCAGGAAAAACCGTCATCTGACAGAAAATCACATCACCCATCTACCCGGGTTAATGGGAAACCTCTCTTGGGGAAGTTAATTAACGTGGGCAAACACTGACAGGGGAAAACTATTGTCTGGGGCTTAGACCAGGGTAAATATGGCCACTATTTGCACCAGGGATTACCCTAAACTCGGAGATGAGTGATTGCCTAATATGTAACAGAAGTTAGCGATCTGCTTACTCGGCAGAGCCGCTGGTCAGGTCAGAAGTGGGTGAATCAAACCCTATCATTAATCCACCCCCCTTAATTTCTGTGCCCGCAGAGCCCACGGGCCAGGAGCCTTCTCGACTGAAAGTGGTCTCTGCGAGGGCCGTTCCATGCCAATTGGGCATGGGGAATCCGCAGGGATGAACAGCACTGCATGATTCTCCATAGTATACCTTGTTTTTGTCATGTTCAAGATGCAACTGGATGATAACTACTGGCATTGGATTAAACTGGATTAAACGAAGTTTGGCTTGAGCAAGAGGAAGGACAAGGTATGAGAATCAAAGGTTTTGAAATCTAAAGTAGTGGAGCTGCAGAATTCGCTCCCGGCTCCTTGTTTACCCCTCCATCCTCTTGCCTTTTCTGACTACTCCACTGATGCTGAATGTTGACCTCTCTCCCCACACTTCGTCCTTCAGCCTCAGACCATCGTCAGTAATTAAGAGACTCCTCTAGTCTCTTTGCTGAAGGTCCAGTTCTTTGCCACCACGGCACCACAAGTGTGTCACGGAGGCATCCGGGGTTGCGCGATCCTCTCCAAAGCTAACACACTAGCAGCGATCTCAATGACCGCAGGGCCTCCTGCCCAAACAAGCTGCCATTCTTTGGACAGTCCCATTCAGGGGCCCTCAGGAACTTGGCCTTTTGGCTTGGGAAAATAGGAAACACTCCAGCATTTAAAGTCAGAGTTTTGCAGTGAACTGATTCCAATCCCACAGGGAGCTCTGAAACCATACTTGGGTTTTTGTCACACTAACAGTGCATCTGTGTTCTTAGCAAGTGGTGGGGAAAGTTCCTTTTTAATGATTTTTTTTTTACCCCTAACACCCAGAAACTAACCCTCAACACCCTCTGAACGGATATGAGCCTCAGGTCCGTTGGCTCAGATTCAGGAAGTGCTTTATGGCAAGAATAAACACTCTTGAGGGTATGCAAGGAGGATATGGCTGAGGAACATACCTGTCAAGCGCAGCTCCGGAGATTACGGGACCTGCGCAGAACATTTCTGCGCAGCTCACTTCTACACATGCGTAGAAGGCTTTTACGCATGTGTAGAACAGACCTGCGCAGAACGTTTCTGCGCAGCTCACTTCTACATATGCGTAGAAGGCTTTTACGCATGCGTAGAACGGACCTGCGCAGAACTGTTCTGCGCAGCTCACTTTTACGCATGCGTAGAAGGCTTCTATGCATCCCCTTCTGCACAGAAGCCTTCTATGCATGCGTAGAACGGTTCTACGCATGCGTAGAAGAGTTCTACGCATGCACAGAAAGGACCTGCGCAGAAGGGATGCACAGTAACTCCTTCCCCCCCGCTGCCAAATTACGGGGTAGCGGCAGCTCCGGGCGGGAAATGGCAAATCCTGGCCAATCCGGGATACTTGACAGGCACGCTGAGGAACCAAGTGGGATTTAATCCATTTGAGGACCATCACCCTTCCCTGTGGATTTTGCCACCCAAGGCCATTAGTCTGCAGGGTAATCAGGTTAGTGAACCACCGCCTGAGTTGAATCGCTGGCAGTATGGTCTACTCCAGGCATACCCAAACTACTATGGCCCATGGGCCAGATCCAGCCCCTGATGCCAATTCATCCGGCCCGAGCACCCTCGTTGCTTCTGGAAGTGGAAGTAAAACGTGTTCATATGGGTGTGTTTTACTTCCACTTCCAGGAGCGACGAGGGCAGCGTGGACTGGATGAATTGGCATTGAGGGCTGGATCTGGCCCATGGGCCATAGTTTGGGCACCCCTGGGTTAAACAGAGAAAATGGCAGCTTAAAATCTATCTCATCCTGTTACAACAACCATCATCATCATCATCATCATCATCAACAACAACAACAAGAAGAAGAAGAAGAGAGAAGACCAGAACATGCAAAGCCTTAATACATGCATATAGGTCAGTGGCAAGAAGACAGGAAACTTTCCAATTGGATACTTAGGAACAAACAACATGAAACAACTCCCTTTAGTTTAGGCTAGTATTTCTGTCTCTATGGTTATTAGTCTATTTGTTTAGTTTATTTGTTACGAAGATTTTAACAATATGTTTCATGTAAAGTTTTAAAATGATATGTTGGGTCTTTTTAGACAGGGTCATGTGCAATTGGATTGTGAGCCGCCCAGAGTTGCTTTGGTGATTGGGCGGCTATACAAATCTAAACAAACAAACAAATAAAATGCTAACATCCACTGCATGCTAGGGCTGCACTACAATACTCAACAATCAGAACTAACACAAAGGGCAGAAGGATGTGAATGTGTGTGTGTGTGTGTGTGGGGAGGGTGGTTATTTATCTGTGATGCAATCGCTTTGGTTTATGATGTCAGAGGGCTAACAGGCCACCACTAAGGCCCTGTGCAAGAGATATTAGTTAGGGAAGGGGGGGCTTCATGGTACCCATCCAGCTGGCCACCCAGCCATCACTCTGTGCCAAAGTGTAACTCATGCCAATGGCCCTGGAGGTTTGGAGTCTGAGCCCCCTAGTCTAGTGGGACCCTTTCACCTCTGATAAGTGATGCTAGATGTCTTTTTGGTCGATTCCACCTGCCCTGGATGACTGGATGAGCCTCAGTAGACAAACATTCCTCCTCTAAGAGTGGTCTAGGGAAAGATCTGTGATGGTTCCCATTTGAGCAGGCTCGACTAAACACGGCAAAAACGAAGGAGAAGAAAAGGGGGATGAAGAACACGGGGCGAGGCTGGCACAGCGGTGCTGAAGGTAAGGAAACCACAGCATGCTGGGGACTCATTTAACTGACCTTGGAAGGATGGAAGTCTGAGTCAACCAAGATCCCTGGTTCTTCTTCTTCTTTCGTGTCCAGACCCTGGTCTGCCAAAACAGAGCCACTTTTTTTGCTTTGGCATTGCCCAGATGCAAGTCCTCATCGGTACATGTCTCTGGCAGCCATCGGCACACCAGCAAATGGGCTGGACTCTGTCTCTCCACAGAGTGCTGTTGTCCACTTGAGCATGTTGGTCTTGCATTTAGGGACTTCAACCCTCAGTCTATTCAGGGCCCTCCAGGTTTTGTAGGGAAGATTGAGATGTTCAGCTATATCCACCTTTAAGGATGTTCCTTTCCCAGTGGGCTCCTTCCTCCACCTTCTAATTTGGTTTTCCTCTTGCGTACCCTCAAGAATGTTTGTTCTTGCCATAAAGCTCTTCCTGGATCTGAGCCGGCGGACTTGAGGGTCTCGAGGGTCCTTCTCTTGCTTACTTCTCTCCTGATCTTAGGTGGAGTGATACCAAGAAGGGTCCTGGTCAGGATCGAACTCACAACTGTCTGGCTGCAGTAGAGCAGTTTAACTCCTGTGCCACCAGGGCTCTATAAAAATAGGTTGCATATCTATAACTGTTCACACAAATGGATTCACAGGAGACCATGAAGAAGAACTTGATAGGGTGTGTAGGGGCAGAAATAGACATTGTAGATAGCCCATTAGAACATTGTTATATTTAACAGGGATATAGCAATGTCCGTATTATACCACTCCATAGTGCTTAGTAAACTCTGGGTGGTTCACAAGTTAATTAGCATTTTGGGTACTCATTTTACTGATCTCGAAAGGGTGGAAGGCTGAATCAAACTTGAGTCCTTGTCAGGATCAAACTCACAACCTTTTGTTTCCAGTACAGCAGTTTAAACACTGCGCCACTGCAGTGAGTGCATGCCTAGAAGGTATCTTTCTCTTGAAGCTTTTGGACCAAAGATCTGGTCTGGAAACTTTATGAATAACACTGACATTGCCCAGGGTAGCTGCATAGTTAGACAGACCGGGTATCGATTGAAATAACAAATGAATCTGGCTGGAAATTTGGCCTGCCCTTTAGCTTCCCTTGTCTTGCGATTGCAAACAAAGCTTGTGTCCCTTGGATATCAACACAGGCTTCTGTCGGAGTCCCAGCTCTGGAACATGTGCAGACTTCAGCGGCAAAGACCTGTCCGGCTGCAATGTGTGGCTTGCCTTTCGGTGGCCGCCATAGGCTTCTCTGGGTCTTCATGCACCCTTTCCTGTTTCTTCCTTAGGGACAGCCTTACGTCTTGGGAGAAGGATCGCTCTGTCCTGATGAGGTCCTCCGCGGCAGACGCCTTTGAAGTTTTTGAACAACTCCTGGATGTCGTGGTGTGTCTGGGGGCTCTTTACTACCTTTCTTACACTTCTGTCATCCTCTTCTTCCTCTTCCTTCTCCTGCCCCTGGCCTTCATCTTTGAAGACGTGGAGGGTCCACGGGCGGAGACACCGCTTTCCGAAGACGCCGACTCCATCCAGGAGTGAATTTGAGTAAACTTTGCCTTCCTCCCGGGATGTGTTCCTGAATCTGAGATTGGAACGCTCCCACATCCGCAAGCGGCCAACGTCAATGGTGCGTTCACAAAATATGCAAACTTTAGTGTTCTACAGAGCTCTGTAGGTAAAGATAAAGGTCGCCCTTGACCGAAAGCCAGTCACATCTGACTCTAGACTTCGGTGTTCATCTCCATTTGTAGCCATAGAGCCAATGCTGTCTAAGTCTGCAGACATTTTCATGGTCATGTGGCAGGCATGACTAGACACAAGAGTGCACTGAACGGTGTTTACCTTCCCACCCAAGTTATCTACTTGCAATTTCTTGCTTTCGAACTGCTGGGTTGGCAGGAGCTGGGACAAAGACGGAAGCTCACTCCGTCAGGTCTCGAACTGCTGAGCTGCCAAATTTTCAGTCTTCAAGTTCAGTGTCGTGACCACTAAGCCACCGCAGTCCCTTTTATGGGACTCTTTACGAGGTGAGAACTTGGGGAGAGGAAAATAGACATGGTGAGCGACAAGAAACTTCAGAGTCTCCAGAAAAATCCCATTTTTGACCAGCCAATCACAAACTCTTCTTCTGGTTTCCTTTCCTGCCTCTCTTACAATTTCATCTCCTTGCTCTCCTTTCTTTAGCTTCCTTTCAGACTCTGGGTGAGGCAGAGTGGGAGAAAAGACACATTTTTTTAATTATATACTTTTTTCTCCTTATGATTTTCTCATGAACAGAAGATGGCGAGAGAGTTTCATGCTTTCCCGGTGTAGCCCAGGAAAAAAAAAAAATCTCTTTCCAACCACCACTTGTCCAATATCTTGGTGAAGGTAAAGGTCTCCCTTGCTCAAAAGCCAGTCGTATCTGACTCTAGGAGCCAGTCCTCATCTCCATTTACAGCCAAAGAGCCAGTGCTGTCTGCATCTGCAGACGTTTCCATGGTCATGTTGCAGGCATAACTAGATACCAGAGTTCATGGAACGCTGTTTGCCTTCCCACTGAAACGATACTTATTTATCTACTTGCAATTTCTTGCTTTCGAACTGCTAGGTTGGCAGGAGCTGGGGGACAGATGATGGGAGCTCAGTCTGTCGTGCAGCACTCAGGTCTTGACCTGCCGACCTGCCGACCTTCCAGTCATCAAGTTCATCATCTTAACCACTAAGCCACTGCAGCCTACCGCAAATAAACCACATCAGAAATAAAAGCAATAGTTTTATAGGACGCACTAGCAGAGGTTGCCCGGCGTTGCCGGGCTGTTTTAAATTGTGTTGGAAGGTTAAATTGTGTTAATGTTTTTTAAAAATTGCTTAGTCTGTAATTTTAATTTTTTAAATGTTTATTTATGCAATTTTTTTTGGCTTGGCTGTTATTAACTGTGATCTGTTTTTTTGGGTTTTTTTGAGGATTAATAAAAGAACAAAGTATGATATAATTTTTTCAAATTGTTTTATGTAAGCAAATAATATTTTAGTTTTTTGAATTTTTTTAATTAGTTGTACCATAGTTAATAATTTTAATAATGTAAAAGTAAATGTTTTTTACATTCAATGTTTTAAAAATGTGTTTAGATGTTTTGAGTTTAAATTTGAGGTAAAACTCAGCACAGGATTTTTAAAAGTTTCTATTGTATTTTATTGACATATGTTTGTGATTTGTGTTAAAGTGTGTTTTAGTGTAATTTTTTTGACTTGTTTTTATTGGTGTGACCTTTTGTGTAAAATTGTGAATTTGTGTTATGTTTTTGGTTTGTTTTTATTTGGAGCTGTTGTGTGTTTTTGAATTGTTTTTACTATTGTGGCGAGTAGGTGGTGCTGGTAGGGGTTATTGCATTTTGACTGTTTTTTCTCTCCTGGCCTCTGGGTGGAGCTTCTTCTGGTAAGTAGTCTCTTTCTTTATTCATTTCTTTTCCAGTCCTGGTGAAGGTAGGACATCTTTTGGTAAGTTTGCTTGTTTTCTTTCTTTTGTGTGTGTGTGTGTGTGTGTGGGCAGGGGTGTGTGTGTTGGAATTTGTATTTTTTGTCTGTTTGTTTTGTTTTTGATTGTGTCTTTGTTTACTTCGTATTGTTTTTGGTGTTTTTGTTTTTGTGTATTTTTGGATGTGTTTGACTGTTTTTAGTAATTTTTTAAAAATTATTTATTTGGTGGTGGGGAGAGGGGCATGGTCATTGGGGGTTAAGAAGGGTGGGTTAGGTGGTGGGGAGGGGGGCATGGTCATTGGGGGTTAGGAAGGGTGGGCTAGGTGGTGGGGAGGGGGTCGTGGTCATTGGGGGTTAGGAAGGGTGGGCTAGGTGGTGGGGAGGGGGGCATGGTCATTGGGGATTAGGAAGGGTGGGCTAGGTGGTGGGGAGAGGGGCATGGTTGTTGGGGGGTTAGGAAGGGTGGGCTAGGTGGTGGGGAGGGGGGCATGGTCATTGGGGATTAGGAAGGGTGGGCTAGGTGGTGGGGAGAGGGGCATGGTCGTGGGGGTTTAGGAAGGGTGGGCTAGGTGGTGGGGAGGGGGGCATGGTCATTGGGGGTTAGGAAGGGTGGGCTAGGTGGTGGGGAGAGGGGCTTGGTCGTTGGGGGTTAGGAAGGGTGGGTTAGGTGGTGGGGAGGGGGCATGGTCGTTGGGGGTTAGGAAGGGTGGGTTAGGTGGTGGGGAGGGGGCATGGTCGTTGGGGTTAGGAAGGGTGGGATAGGTGGTGGGGAGGGGGGCATGGTCGGGGGTTAGGAAGGGTGGGCTGGGTGGTGGGGAGGGGGGCATGGTCGTTGGGGGTTAGGAAGGGTGGGCTAGGTGGTGGGGAGAGGGGCATGGTCATTGGGGGATAGGAAGGGTGGCCTAGGTGGTGGGGAGAGGGGCATGGTCGTTGGGGGTTAGGAAGGGTGGGCTAGGTGGTGGGGAGGGGGGCATGGTCATTGGGGGTTAGGAAGGGTGGGCTAGGTGGTGGGGAGGGGGGCATGGTCGTTGGGGGTTAGGAAGGGTGGGCTAGGTGGTGGGGAGGGGGGCGTGGTCGTTGGGGGTTAGGAAGGGTGGGCTGGGTGGTGGGGAGGGGGGCATGGTCATTGGGGGTTAGGAAGGGTGGGCTAGGTGGTGGGGAGGGGGGCATGGTCATTGGGGGTTAGGAAGGGTGGGTTAGGTGGTGGGGAGGGGGCATGGTTGTTGGGGGTTAGGAAGGGTGGGCTGGGTGGTAGGGAGGGGGCCTTTATTGTGTTATAGTGCTTTGTTTGTGTGGAGTCGTGAAAGTAGATCGGGGTTTTCCCTTTAATATCAGTGGGTGGGGGGTTGCGACCCCCCTCTCTGCTGGCTCCCCTGGGTTTGGGAGGTTTGGGGGGACAAAAGGGGTATGTCCCCCCAACTCTTCTGGACCCAGGAGACCAGGGAGAGGGGATCGATTCCCCCCCTCCTTAAAACAACTCCGTTTTTAAAGAGAAGAAAAGACGGGGTTGTTTTAAGGAGGGGGGGGATCGATCCCCTCTCCCTGGTCTCCTGGGTCCAGAAGGGTTTGGGCAACATACCCCTTTTGTTCCCACAAACCTCCCAACCCTAGGGTAGCCAGCGGAGAGGGGGATCGCAACCCCTCCACCTACTGATATTAAAGGGGAAACTCCAGTTGGGACCTTCAGGCGCCGTTGGTGAGGGAAAGAAAGGCGGCTGGTGTGTGCTTGGCTGTGAGGCGGTGAGTTGTTTTTCTTTTTAATTTTTCGGGCGCCGGTTTCCTCAGCGTTCTGCGCGCTCATGGCGCGCAGGACGCTGGGGCTTGTAGTTATGGGTTGGTGCTTTGTGTTTGTGCTGCGTTTTTTTAAAATGCTTTTCTTTTGATTGGCTGCGGCGCGTTTCCGAACGCTGCGCCGTGCGAGAGCCTCTCAGTCTGATTGGCTCTGGCGCGGCACAGCGCAAGGAATGTTGGGAAGTGAAGTTGTTTCCCTTTCTTTGCGTTTGTGGGGCTGTTGCCCCACTGCCGGTTTTCTCAATCCTTCGTTGACCTGCGTACCCAGATCGGCCGTGTGCACGAAGGGTGAGTGCAGGCAAGTAGGGCGAGGCATAGCAACCTATAGCTAGTTCCAACGGTTAACCCTTGGATTTACAGGTTAAGATAACAGCTGAAGATCAATGCATTTTGTGAATTTTTCATGAATTTGTAGCCCGTTTCATGAGATAGCTCCCTGTAAATCTGGTCTGTCTGTTGTCTATCAGATTTGTCGGGCATATGCAGGTGGGGTCCAAAGGATTTTGCAAAACAGCAGTCTTCCGCCACATTCGCATCAAAGCGCCTATGGCAGGGGTTCGCAGCCTATGGCCCGTGGGCCATACCCGGCTTGCAGCACCATTTCATGAGGCCCCCTGCCCACTGCCACCACTGCTGCCAAAAATGCACTGCCTATGCTCCACAGAAACAGCGAAAGCAGCCTAAAACATGCCATAAATACACTTGCAGCTGTTGTAAATGCATTTACGATAGCTGCAGACACGTTTTACAGCAGGCAGCATTTACGGTGGGGAAAGCAAGTGTCCGGCCCACTCAGCTGTCTGAGGGAGCATGGTCTGGTCCATGGCTGGAAAAGGTTGTGAACCCCTGGCCCATGGAAATACAACCAAGTTATGCTGTAGGTGAGTCAGAAAATCCCACAAACACATTTCCCCCGCACTGGCAGCTATTTTTTTTTTAAAAACCAACCCTTGTTAAAGCATTGCCATTGTTCTGCTTAATGGGAAGGCCACTTTTGAATGTGAAGGTAGGAGTTCAACGGTAAACAGACTGCCAGAAAAACAGCCTGTGATACTTCAATAAACACATTGGCCCTCTGAAAAGTGGTGCTTTGCAGCAGCTGTAATTGACGAGAACATGATAATCTTAGTGCCACTGAGTAAATTAACACTTGTAATAGGACAGGAAACCAATATCTGTTCAGACTGAAAAGAGCAGAATTCACCTCATCCTTCAGGATGTAGAAGAATGCATGATGAGCCTTCCTGGCCCTTAAGGTCTTCTGTAGAGGAAGCCCATTCGGTCTCATTGCCTCATTGGTACTTTGGATGGGGACACATTGGTCATCCAGGTATGCCTTGACCTGAGCCTTTGGGAACCCCCTTTGCTTTGCAGCCTGTGTGTCAGATGAGTCTGCTCTTAAAATGCTCAGGAGTAGGGTTGCCATAGGTCCCGGAAAACCGGGATTGTCCCGGATTCAAGGTCGGAAATACTGTCCCGGCCAGTTCAATAAAAATCATGTTGAAGTCCTGGATTTTAAAAACTTACTGATTGTGTATTATACCACACCATTAAAATAAATCTGAACTCTTGCCATCAAATGAGTGATTTCCTGCTACAATGGAGTTTGAGTATACGAAAAAACTCTGTTCCACGGGGCTCTTCGCTATACGGTTTTTTTTGTTATATGGATTGCTATGGGCGATGCACCATATAATGAAAAAAATGTTCGTTATACGGTGCACCACAAATAGCGCACAAATGCTTCGTTGCATGAGTTTTTCGTTATACGAAGCATTCATTATACCACTGTGCCTGGAGATAAATCTTAACTACCTCACCTTACACCACTGCCCAAAAGTGTGACCAGTGTGTTTCCTGGAACTGAGGACATTAAGAGTTGACCATGACATGACTTCTCAGAAGTACAACAGATCATCTTACAATAAGAATTAACTGTTGTAAACAAATTCATTTATGTATTGCTATATTTAATATGAAAGTTTTTTTTATAGCTGTCATTATATTATGTTTGTTTTTTAAAAAAGGCTATTTTGTAGATAGCCCACCCATGTTTGTCAAGTATTGTATACTTCTGCCCTGGTTTTGTGGGAGAGAATTATGGCAACTCTACCCAGGAGCGGAGCCATACAGGAAAGCTGGCTACACATTTCCCACTTTCTGAATGACTTGATGATAGTGATTGACTGGTGGATCCACAGCTGTGGTTGGATCTTATGGAGATGATTCTCAGTGGTTGTGTTTATGATGTCACTGCACGCCTCAGTGGGAATGGATTGCTGAGAAGGACAACATTAGGGAAGCTACACTGGCAGAAGGATCCTTGGGTAAAGAGGTCCCAGTGAAGAAGTGGCCTCATGTGGATGTAAAGGTTATCATCTGGACTGCCAGGAATGATGCTCTGAAAATACAGATGTATGGTTAAAATCTGCCCAGACTGGGAGGTGAGTCACTGGTACTCAATCCCCTGCTTTGTCTGAGTCCTGATCTGAATTTAACTTGGGGCCAAACTAGATGATTTAGCTAGCATTGTCTTTCAGCAGCAGAAAATATACCTGTTTTTCTCCTACCATTAAAAACAAGAGCTTTCCTTACCTCCTCATCCTGCAAACTGGTTTTCTCTTGTTTTGTGATTGGACGTTGGGGAGTAAAGAAGGGCTTCATTAGCAAGTCTAATTGCTGAGATAAAGAGCTTTGAAGAAATTGTGTGTCTTTAGCAGTGGTGATGGACTGCGGTGGCTTAGTGGTTAAGACTCTGAACTTGACAACTGGAAGGTCAGCAGGTCAGCAGTTCAAAACCTGAGTGCTGTATGACGGAGCGAGCTCCCATCATCTGTCCATACCTGTCAACCCACGGCTCCGGAAAAACGGGACCTGCACACATCGCTTGTGCGCAGGTTGCTTTCCACGCATGCGTGGAAGGGTTTTACCCCTTCCACGCATGCACGGAAGCACTACGCCGCTTGCGCAGCCCCTACGCAAGCGGCATAGCGCTTCCGCGCATGCGTGGAAGGGGTAAAACCCTTCCACGCATGCGCGGAAAGCGCTATGCCATAGGGGCTGCGCAAGCGGTGTAATGCTTCCACACATGCGCGGAAAGCGTTTTCCCCCGCTGCCAAATTACAGGGTTTTGGCAGCACGGGGCGGGTTATAACGTCAATCGACGTCAAATTACTGGGTTTTCCCGGCCAAATCGGGATGGTTGACAGGTATGCATCTGTCCCAGCTCCTGCCAAACTAGCAGCTCAAAAGCAAGGAATTGCAAGTAGATAAATAGGTACCACTACCTTGTGTGGTAACACAAGGAAAATAACACATCTGACGGATTAGAGTTTTGCAAAGTTCAAACTGCTATTTGTTTGAATTACAAGACCCAGCATCCAGGCTGGCTGGAAGATTCTAGAAGCTGAAGTCCAAACCATCAAGTTATGAAATCTCTAAGCCGAAAGGACCACCCAGTCCAATTTCTTTATTTCCACACCAGCTAGCCATGCAGGGGACGTGTAACGCCGTTGGCCATAATGGTTTGTGTATGTTGGGAACGATAATAAGAAACGAACTCTTCCAGGGCTGACTCATGTGCAGCCCCCAAAGGGTCCTGGACTCAGATCATTTCAAGGTTCTTGGGTGCTCAGGCTAAACTTTAAACTGTCGAAATGAAGGCACCCTTTGGGTTTTGTCATTGGCCAACGATAAATCCTCATCCGTACCTAACCAGCTTTTCAGGTTAAGCAGCAGCACTTCAGAGTTTTCTGGAAAGACACTGGAAAGTCAATTGTTTTAGAACAGGCCTAGATATTAGCTAAACTCAAGTCAGTTAACCAGTTGGCCATCCTATTCTTGACCAACATTCTTGACCAGCTGGAGTTTCTGAACCCATTTCTGAAATGAGTCTGCAGAGAACACACATAGATAAAACCCAGGGTAGGTTAGGTAAAGGTAAAGGTCGCCCTTGCTCCAAAGCCAGTCGTATCTGACTCTAGGGTTCAGTGCTCATCTCTGTTTACAGCCAAAGAGCCAGCGCTGTCTGCTTTTGCAGACGTTTCCATGGACATGTGGCAGGCATGCCTAGACACTGGAGTGCATGGAACGCTGTTTACCTTCCCACCGAAGTGGTCCCTATTTATCTACTTGCAATTTCTTGCTTTCGAACTGCTAGGTTGGCAGGAGCTCGGACCGAGAAGGGAGCTCATTCCGTCATGCAGCACTTGAGTCTCAAACTGCTGACCTGTTGCCTTCTAGTCAGCGTCTTAACCCCTTGAGCCACTGCAGTCCCTAGGCCAGGTTAGCAGGGTGTTAACAAGCTCCGAAGTGTCAGCGAGAGGCACGCCCCACCGTTCTTGCTGTCAATGTCCTCCTGCAGGTCTCTCCACGATGCTCCTGGGGCCAATTCCGAAACCCCACCCTGCCCAGGGGGCTGGGGACGCCTTCCTCCAACCTCACATCCCACCCAGATTTGAGCGGTTCTTGAACGTCCTTTTGATCCTCGCCGCTCTTCACTTCCTAATCCAAACTGCAATCTGTTTCTCCTGCCTCTTCCTCGTCCTTCCTGCCAGCTTTGCCATCTCCAATGCGATATCTGGGTAAGTGAGAAGCAAAGGAAGAGGGAAATGCCAGACCATATGAAAATGCACCATCTCTTTATGGATGAAGAGAACACGGGCAAGGCAAATGATAGATTAGACCAGTGATGACGAACCTTGGCACTCCACATGTTCTTGGACTTCGATTCCCGGAAGCCCAAGCCCCCATGAATCCGCACAAATGGGTTTACTTGTGATTCATCCAGCCCACACCGCCCTCATCACTCCTAGAAGTGGAAGTGACACGTGCCTGGACGGAGGAAGGGTTAACCCGGAAGAGCCTTAACCGTACGGGCGTGTTTTACTTCCGCTTCCAGGAGCGACAAAGGGCAGCACGGGCTGGATGAATCGCAGCAAACCCATTTGTGCAGATTCATGGGGGCTTGGGCTTCTGGGAATTGAAGTCCAAGAACATCTGGAGTGCCAAGGTTCACCATCATGGGATTAGACAGTAGAGGGGCCACGAAACAAGATACAGGTATATAAGTCCTTTTGCTTTATCTTTCTGTGCCAGGAAGACAAGGAAGTGAAATATGGGTCTCCTGATCATTATAAATTTCAGGAAGTGTTGAGGAGCTCATATTTTACACTTCTGCAGAAGCTGGCTACAAAACAATGTTTTATTTGGGGCAATCCTGAAACCAAGAAGCTACTTGCCTTTTACTGTGTCTATCCTGTCCAAAACCTGCCATTGTAACAATCTCAGTTTTCTTTTAAATTTCTTTTTAAAAGAAGCATGTCACATGGTGGTATGGCTAAGACAGTGATGGCAAACCTTGGCACGCCAGATGTTCTTGGACTTTAATTCTCAGAAGTCCAAGTCTCTGTGAATCCACACAAATGGATTTGCTGCGTGTGTTCTTGGACTTCAATTCCCAGAAGCCCAAGTCTCTTTGAATCCACACAAATGGGTTTACTGCGTGTACACACAGTAAACCCATTTGCGTGGATTCACAGAGACTTGGGCTTCTGGGAATTGAAGTCCAAGAACATCTGGAGTGCCAAGGTTCGCCGTAAGGTGGCTAAGAAAACAGGTTCCCTATAGCCAAGGAGTAAATAGACAAATTATTCCCACTTTTTCAGAGAATATAACCTGATGAACAAACTAGATTAGTTTAGTGACTCCTTCAATATTATTGTTTTAAATTGGCAAAAGCTTCTGTGCTTGTTCCATCAGCTGTAATTCTTGATGCAGACTAGTTTTTGTTTTGTGTCTCTTATTTATTTATTTATTTTATTTAAAATACTGATATGCTGCCTTTCAGGGCAAAGACCTTTCAGGATAACAGTCTGGGGGGAAACTAGTTAAAATCACAAAACGTTTGTTCAAAACGTAGACGACTTCATTCTTCCACCGTACGAGCACTGTAGACTAGGGCTGTTGAGTTCCTCAGCTATATCCTCTAATGTTATTCTTTCTGAGGGGATAAATGACCCCAAAGTTAATTGCTTGGCTCATATATATATATTTTGTATCTTGCATGCCCGCCTTTCTTGTTTCTCCTCTCCATAGGGCGAACACCGTCATGGATCCACCCTTGGATAGAAACCTGCAGGTGGAACCCCATGTGGACCAAGGGGCAGCAGAGAGGACGGTGAGGGCCCAGCAGACGGTGTTCCTCCCGTACATCCAGGGAATTCAGGACCTGATGGTCTCCATGGCTGCTGTTTACTTCTTGATCCGTGCTGGACTCCTCTTCTGCAACCTCCTTTTCATCCTGCCCTTGGTCTTTTTCCTGAAGGAAACCAACAGCTCTTGAGAAGGAGGAACCAAGAAGCAACCAGGAATAAAAGGAAGAGTTTGGAAAGCCAAGTGATGGGTAGATGGGTAGATTCCTTCTTTGGCTCAGCATGTTATGGGCAGGCGGCTGGATTTTAGCTTAGAAACTACAGACACACTGACTTTTCTAGCCCTAGGATGGTTGGAGTAGAACAGCAACACATTTAGCAAGTGACTCAAACTAGTTAGGTACGGCAACAGCTGTAGGGAAAATGGATATACTGGGTGTTTTCTCTCTATGCTAAGGGTTCCCAACCTACAGCCCATGGGCCAGACCTGTCCTGCAGCACTGCTTCATTTGGCCCAGCACCACCGTACCCACACCCACAAATTGAAGCGGACACATTACGCGTGCACAGGCATGTCTTATGTCAGCCGTAAAACGAGGCCGCACATGCATAAACACGCCCACAAATGTCATAAACGCAAAAGTTGCTTTTGATGTAGGCAGATTGATTGCACACGGAGCCAGGAGGCGGGCCAAACTTCTTTATTGTATGGTCAATCTGTACATAGCGAGATGGTGGAGACGCAGCTCCTTAAATATCATACAATACATTTGAATTTCGCCCCAAGGACGCCCATTGGTTACGGTAGCAATGATGTCAGTGGGACGTACTGCATACCTGCCTAAGGTTCACCTAACCTGACTAAGGTTCACCTGTGGCGGGAAGGTTTCTCACACTAGTTGCTGATTGGGTGATTGGAGTCGCATGGGCTGAGTTTCCTCAGCTGCGCGATAGCTGGCAGCTGAGCTGCGTGTAGTGGCAGATGCTGTGCTATAGCTGGCAGCTGAGTTGCGTGCAGTGGCAGAACATATATTTGCATACACAACACGGCTGCATTTACAACAGCTGTAAATGCACCTGCTTCTGCTTCCAGGGGTGTGGTCCGGCCCACTCAGTGGAAAAACATTGGGAACCTCTGCTCTATGCCTTTCCACAGATACAGGTACCCTCAGTTTACTACTCCACAACTGTCTCCCTTTCACAACAATTCAAGATTTGACTAACAATGCCCTTTCTCTGTGTCCAGAACTCACTCCTATGCATACCTGTCAACCATCCCGATTTGGCCGGGAAAACCCCGTAATTTGACGTCGATTGACGTCATAACCCACCCCGCGCTGCCAAAACCCCGTAATTTGGCAGCGGGGGAAAACACTTTCCGCGCATGCGTGGAAGTGCTACGCTGCTTGCACAGCCCCTACGCAAGCGGCATAGCGCTTCCGCACCGCTTGCGTAGCGGCTGCGCAAGTGGCGTAGCGCTTCCACGCATGCGTGGAAGGGGTAAAACCCTTCCACACATGCGTGGAAAGTGACCTGCGCACAAGTGATGTGCGCAGGTCCTGTTTTTCCGGAGCCACGGGTTGACAGGTATGCTCCTATGACCACTATGATTGGCACTATATGCCAACCACGGCAATCACAAGGGCAAAGGTAGAAGGGAGGAGACCACAGAGATTAGAGAGACAATGTGAGGAAAAAGAGAAGAAGACAACCAAGATTTGGCTTCTAAGGCATGAAAACTAAACAGGAAATCAAGCCCTTATTTTAACATTGAGCATAGTGAGAAAATAGGGTTTGGATTAGGTTGTGAATGTGACAGTCAGCAGTGTATCAGGGGCTTTTACTTTTTTGGTGCAGGGAGGATTGCTCTGCTTTGGTCTATTTCCAGTGTCGTGTGGTTGCTGGGAACAAATCAAAATGAGCTTCCCTCTTTTAATTTGCCAGCATGGTGAAGAGAACCCCTTCAAATGAAACAACCCCTCCATTTTGTGGAAGGGCAGGGGAAGTGATTTTTTTCCTTTTTGTAAAGAGTGTGTTAGAGTAGCAAATATACGCTGCCTCACTTTTAAAACAGCATCCAGTGCCTGCCACATGACCATGGAAACATCTGCAGCTCTTTAGCTGTAAATGCTCTCATCTCTCCTCTTAGCCAAAGAGCTTAGAGCTGTCAGTCTGTAACTCTTCCAGGGCTTTTTGGTGACTTTGTTCCTCAGTTCCTTTGGTTTGATCAAGTGTCAGAAAGGTTAGCTGGCAAATAAGGTTGCCATTGCCCAGGGTAGGTAGCCTTGATTGTGATTTTTTTAAAAAATGTAAAATGTACCCACAACGTTCAAGGAGGTGTTTCTGTGTGCAACTCACCTGCTGGTCTGTCAACCACTACCAGAAACATGTACCAATCTTGATTTAATTTTGGCCAACAGCAAAGCCAAGAGGGTGGCTCCATTTTGGCAATTTAAACTTTCACCTGGTCATGAAAGAAGAACTCTCTCTGCCACCATCAGGACATCAGGAGACAGAGGGGCCATTCAGACCTGGCGGCAGACGTCTTCACAAACCTATTGCTTGCAGTCAGAGATACAGGTTGGATATGAGATTCAGTGTCTGGCATGCATGAAGCAGCACTGAATGGTGTGAGGAGGAGAGAAGGACGTAGGACCAAACTGCCATACATTCTGTTCAGTCAGGGCTTGTGATCACCAAAACATCTTATGTTCATATAAACATGCAGTTGGATACAAAGGGAGTGAAAGCCAGGATTTTCAGACTCATGCACCTGAATCCTTGAACCTTGATGGATGAATTGCTCCATTGTCATTTTCCTTTCCTTTAAATTTTTTTACACTTGAAGCTTTCCCCTTGTAGGAACCACGGTTTCTTTCGAAAATAGCTTGGAGCTTAAATACATCAGGTTATTAATTCTGAGCTTCTAGCCACAGGTTACTTCACACTGCTGTGCACTGGCTCAGGATCATGGGATAATAAAACTGTAGAACCGGAGAGTTGGAAGGTGACTCCAAAGATCACCTTCTAGTCCAACCTGCGGGCAAAGCAAGAAACCTGCAGCTAACACACCTCCAACAAATCTCTGTTTAAACACCACCAGTAAAGGATTCTTCATCACCTTTCCAGGTTGCTCAGAAACAAAACATTAGATTCCAGGTTTTGACACGGGAGTCATCTTTACCTATAAGAAAGTGGATGCATTGTGCATGTCTGGCATGCATGTCCACACCCGTCCCTACTATCCCATACCAAGCCGCCTACACTTAGCTAAACACCCTGTGAGCATTGCTGCAAGGGTCCACCAGCCGCGAGTGGGGCAACCACCCCACGAACGCAACCAGAAAAAAGAACTACAAGGCCCAGCATCCTCTGCTCCACGCCACCCCTCAGCCAATCAGGCTGAAGGGCGCGAGCGTGGAGAACGTTGCGAAAAAACCCGGTGCGCACGTTAAAAAATAAAACCGCCGATGTGCTGACTAACCAACCACTTCCCTGCGGCCCCAGCGATGAAGGCCGACGCTGGCCACACCGCGACTCCGATGGGGTTGCGGGGAGGAGGGGGACACCCTCTTCTCCCTGTGGCCCCAGCAATGAAGGCCAGCAACGGCCATGCCGCAACTTTGGTGGGGTAGTGGGGAGAAGAGGGGGAGACCATCTTCTCCATGCACGACTGCCGCTTCCCACAGGGAGATGAAGGCCGAGAATGGCGCTCCGTTGTCTTCGCCTCCCGGAGGGAAGCAAGCCACTTCCACATTCTGCCTTTGTCTGTCGGAGAAGGGGCTTGCTTACTCCGACAGACAAGGGCCGAGTGCAGAGCACCACTCTCCCCCCCCCCCCCCCGTCTCCCACATACACACAGGGAACCCCTGCCTTGTCGGGCAGTTATTATCTGTGTGTTGGTGGTTGGGGTGGTTTTTTTGGGGGGGAGGGGGGTGCACCCCCCAAAAACCCACCCCAACCACCCACTCACAGATAATAACTGCCCAGCAGGGCCGGGCAAAAAAATGCTAGTTCATGTTAAATAAAGAGAAGTAGCAGCGGATGCCGAGAGCAACAGAATGACCCTCGACACCTTCTGAATGGATATGAGCCTCATGTCTGCTGGCTCAGATCCAGGAAGAGCTTTATGGCAAGAACAAACCTCCATGAGGGTATGTAAGAGGAAAATCAAATTAGAAGATGGAGGAAGGAGCTCACTGGACAAGGAATAACATTAAAGGAGGAGATGACAGAGGAACTCAACCTCCCCTACATGTCACTTGGAGGGTCCTGAATAGGCTGAAGGTCAGAGTGACTAAATGCAAGACCAACATGTTCAAGTGGGGGCTGTTGGCAGACAACAACATACGGTGTGAATGTGGAGAGATACAGAATCCGGCTCATTTGCTGCTCTGCTGATGACTGCCAGAAACATGCACCAATGAGGACTTAAGTTTGGCCAACGACAAAGCCAAGAAAGTGGCTTCATTTTGGCAGTCAAGGGTTTGATCGGGGCACGAAAGAAAAATAAGAATGAAGAGAACTACATTTAATCTCCAAAAATATATATTTTGAAAGCATCATTAAAAATGTGATTGTAAAAACATTCTTCAGATGCATCAGTTGACTTATTATGATCATTTTAATGCTGCTGCATTGAAATCTAACGCATCCTTTCTGAGCCTTGTCTGTTCAATCAAACGGTTCTAACTATCAGGAAGTTCATCCTAATGTTTAGTCAAAATCTTGCTTTTCCTGTAATTTGACTACTTGGTCATAAACCTGTTCCATCCTCCTTGTGGTAGCCCTCCCACTATTGGAAGGTGGTTCTCGTATCACCGCTCAGTCTTCTATTTTCTACGCTAATAAATCCATCTCGCTCAACTGTTTGGCATAAGGCATTGTTTTTGCAGACCCTACACCAGTGATGGCCAACCTTGGCACCCCAGATGTTCTTGAACTTCAATTCCCAGAAGCCCTGATCAGCAGGAGTAATTGATGTCCAAGAACACCTGGAATGCCAAGATTGGACATCACTGCCCTACATCATCTTGGCCAGCCTCCTCTGTGTCTTGGGGTGGTCACTGTGTGCTTCAACAAACCAAGAACATAGTCTGAACATGCTAAGGATATTCCATGCCCTATTAGAGCACCGATGGCAAACCTTGGCACTCCAGGTGTTCTTGGACTTCAATTCTCAGAAGCCCTGATCAGCAGGGGTGTTGACTTGGGCTTCTGGGTATTGAAGTCCAAGAACACCTGGAGAGCCAAGGTTCACCATCGCTGCCTTAGAGCTTTCTTGTTTCCCTGTATCCACTGGGAAAGTATCTGAGCTATTGAATTCCAGTCCAAGCATTCCAGTTCAGGATTCTCCTGAGGCTATGAGAGATATCTACATTAACTCTAGAAGTGCTGGGTCTCTTGCTCAGCCAAAAGCAATCATCACAACATTCAACCTGTGGCAAAGAGAACCAGTGCTTTTGGGTGGATGGAAGAGTATAACAAAGATGCTGTTGGAACACAGTGCTGAGGAGTTCAATACGATCTAGGTGCATAATTCCAAGCCACCCAGAGAGGGTTTTGCTTTTGTTTTGGAAGCATGTTGAAAGATGGTGGGGAAGTGGAGGAAGTGGACCCTAGAATGGACAATATTATGTTTGAGGGCAGCCACCACACCTGGACAAAATCAGCTTGGCCAACCTTTGATTGCCGACCGAGGGTCAGTTCACATTGTTAGGTTCATGGTGGAGTCATTGTTCCTAGGGCAAATGAACTATGAACTAAATGAACTAGGGCTCCCTCAAATTAGGTCAGGTTTCAGAGATCCTGTTTAGAGGTGCCACAACAGCTCTACCCTCTTTCCTGAGATTTCAAGATCCAGGGATGGGTGGGTGGAAGCTTTGTAATGCCACAGAGGTGGCATGAGTCAGGATGCCAGGAACCAGATCTGCTTCTAGGCCAGTTGCGCCGGAATTAGGACTACATACAGTACTTTATTTCAAAACTTGGATGGGCAGGGCCAGCCAGAATTTTTGCTACCAGTTCTGGCGAATTGGTGCGAACCTGCTGATGCACCCCACTGGCTGGTTTGTATTTTTCCCCTTTCACACAGCCCAATATTATAAAATTCACATCTCTTGACTTTGCCATTCAAAATGACCTCATCCATTCTCTCTCCCCACGTGCCTCACCCTGACCCTTTTAGGGTCACATCATGCAAAACAAGCCTGTCATGGGATCCTTTACTGAGGGGTTTCTCAACCCTGATGATCAGGGCTTCTGGGAATTGAAGCTCAAGAACCGCTGGGATGCCAAGGTTCGCCATCACTGCTCTAGGTGATCTTGGACTTCAATTCCCAGAAGCCTAAGTCAGCACACCTGTTGATCAGGGCTTCTAGGAATTGAAGTCCAAGAACATGTGGAGAGCCAAAGGTTGAGGAACCGTGCTCTACTCTGTTGAGGGCTGGAAAGCCCTGGTCACTTGGCTGCTGACCTCAAAGGTGGGCGGTGCCTTTGCTCCCCACTTCACAATGGGAGCCCTTGGGATGGGATGGCAAAGACAGAGCCATCTGCCCCCAGTGATACCACCTTAATCCAGGAGGAATGGCTCAACATGCCAGAACTGCCCCCAGTCTACAGGTGAGCTCTAGATTGTCTTCCTCTAGAGCCAGAAAGCCAGCAGGTTGATGGCTAGACTTCTGAGTGTGATATTTGGTCCTCAACACTGTTTACTAGGAGTTCTCAACATTTTAAAGCTGGGTCATGCTCCCTCAGACAGCTTCAGAGGCCGGATGGCCATTTTGCCCTTCCTCCACCACATGGCACTTCCTGGTGTGGTGGAGGCAATGCGCCCCCCACCCCATGAAATGGTGCTGCAGGCTGCATCCAACCAATGGGCCATAGGTTGAGAATCCCTGCTGTATACTTGTTGGATTGGGGCCGTGAAGCGGCCCTTAGGGTCCCGGAGGAGACTGGTCAAGGAATGACACGAGACAAGATGGAGCGAAGACCAGTGATTTATTGAGGGAAAAGCATCATCATATATAGGAATTCAAGGCAGCATGTGATAGAATCGTCATCTGACAGAAAATCACATCACCCATTTACCCGGGTTAATTGGGAACTTCTCTTGGGGAAGTTAATTAACTAAGGCAAATACTGACAGGGGAAATCCATTGTTCCTGGCTTGTTCAAGAGTAAACATGGCCACTATTTGCACTAAGGCTTGGGCTCATCTGCAGGTGAGTAATTGCCTAATGTCTAACGGGAGTTAGTGATTTAGCTTCCCTCAGCAGAGCTGTCGGTCAGGTCAGATGTGGGTGAATCAATCCTATGACTATTAATCCGCTCCCCAATTTCTGTACTCACAGAGGTCAGTGACCAGGGGTCTGCCTCGCCCAGTGTGACCACTGTGAGGGGCAGTTATGCCAATCGTGCTCACGGATCCCGCAATACTTTCCAACCTGGAGGTCCCATTTCCCAGCATTGTCTCTTGTATCACTGGCCTTAAGAATCAGAAAAATTCAGCAGAGGTTGAACATTGTCACATTCTCTGCTAACACAAAATAGCTTGAGTGTTCTGGCGGTTGTCTTCTCTGACAGTGTCACCACTGCTGACCAGCAGCTGCTTTGAAGAAGGTGGACCTTTAAGTCTGGTGTCTCAAAAGAGACCATGTTGCCATGGGTGACGTTGCTAGAAGTCCCGGGCTCATGATGGAGTCTGGCTTCCTACTGGCATTGCTCTCCACCTCTTTGACACAGTCACACCCCTTTACCTCATTAGTGTGTGTATCCAAGAAGTGAAGTTACTTTTAGGTAAAGGTCACCCTTGCTTGAAAGCCAGTCGTATCCGACTCTAGGGTTCAGTGCTCATATCTGTTTATAACCAAAGAGCCAGCATTTTCTGTGTCTGCAGACATTTTTGTGGTCATATGGCAGGCTTGACATCACAGGAGTGCATGGAACATTGTTTATCTTCCCACCAAAATAGTAGCTATTTAGCTACTTGCAATTTCAACTGCTAGGTTGACAGGAGCTGGGATAGAGGAGCTCATTCCATCCTGCAGTACTTGGAGTCCCGAAATGCTGACCTGCCAACCTGCCAGTTGTCAAGTTCAGAGTCTTAACCTCTAGGCCACCGCAGCATTTAGCTCCCTAAAAATAGAAAATGCTACTAGCTTCTGGTCTCTCCACAGCTGAACTTCTTGTCAACCCAACGCTCATAAGACAGCGCACGAGCCCGGGAAGCATTTGGTCTACCTCTTATGTCATCATGCATCCTTCAAAATGACTAAAAAGTAGGGTTACTCTGCTGAAGTCTTATCATTTTTGTTTATTAAGCTACATTTATGATGTAATGTGGTTGCAAAAAGGAAATAACCAGAGGAAACTTTTTATTCGTAACTAGCTACTTCTAAGTCTTGCAGGTGGTATGTGTTTATGTTTATGTTTATTCAATTTATATCCCGCTCTATTCAACACATGGCCGACTCAGGGCAGCTAACAACATATAAATGACCCCAGGGCAACCCAAGGGGTTTACATATAAGATACTAGATACAATGTTCAAAATACAATAATAAATACAATGTTTCAAGTAAATACAATAACACAAATTACAATATAAAGCAAAACAATCCACAAAATGCAAAATATCAGCACCACATCAAAATAGAAAACAATTCAACCGAAACCACCCACAAAAAAACCCTGCCTCCAGAGTCTTATGAAGGGGAGGACAGGGCCCTGGAACGCCGGCCGGTGGCGTGGCTGGAAGGCCTCTTCGCCCCCACCGGGGCCGGGAGCGCTGCGGCGGTATATTGGACTTTCATGCAAATTGCATTCACATTTCATTTGTCAAGTTGGGGGGGGGGGAGTACTGCATGACGGAATGAGTGCCTGTCTCTGTCCTAGCTCCTGCCAACCTAGCAGTTCGAAAGCAAGAAATTGCAAGTAGATTGATAGGGACCACTTCGGTGGGAAAAGATCTTGAGGACATGAAAGGAGCCTCATTTGGGTGTCCCCTGAGTAGAGTTTCTTCCGCAAAAATCCTTTCAACCCAGAATAATTTCTGACATGAAATTATTATAATTTCACAAACAGCTTTCCATAATCTTCCTGAGTGGCCTCCTGTATGTGCGTTGAAAATTAGCAGATATTTCTAGACTTAAAGTGAGTAAAGCTCATGGGAAAGATATTATCCCTCGAGAAATGCTTAAAGTTAATATGAGCTGGTGGGACCCAGTTCTAGCAGTTCTATTCACACTCATTGACCAGTTTGCAGGTATTCCAGAGGACTGGGGACTTGCCGTTGACAAGAAGGGAAATAGATCAGATCTATAGACCAATCAGGACATTCCACTGAAGACCATGGTATAGTCTTACAACATCTTGTGGACAAATATTCATCTATGCCTAAGGGGACACTATATGCAGCCTTCATTGTTTTTAAGTCTATTTTTGATATGATCCCACAGACAGGCTCTGGCAGGAATTGGAGGCAACGAACATTGATAGGCGCCTGTTGATTTTGACCCACAGCCTTTATGTAAAAACGTCACTGAAAGTAAAATACAACAGGGCAGGCCATCTTACTAAGGCCAGTTCAGCATATGCCAGGGTCAAGGAAGGCTGTGTGTTAGCTACCAACTTGTTTAACATTTACTGCATAAAAATCCTCTGATTAGGAGTTTATCTGGAGCAAACTTTCATCTACCTAACCTAGCCAGTAGACCTGTCAATCTTACTCTATGCTGATGACGTAGCGCTTCTCTCTGTACCTTGTGTTGGCTTATGGCGGTTGCTAAGAGCCTTGGGTAATTGTTGTAACACTGAAAAGCTAGTAATTAACTGTAATAAATCTAAAGTTCTTATATTTACTAGAAAACAGGTGGCACATCATTATGAAATAAATGAACAACCAATTGAACAAGTAAAATCCTGTAAGTATTCAAGAGTGATCTTTCATGCACAAGCTCTTGGAAAATCCCAACATCTAATGCAGGGGTTCTCAACCTATGGCCCATGGGCCGAGCCTGGCCCGTGGCACCATTTTAGGTAGCCCTCTGCCTCTACCACACCTGGAAGTGGAAGCAAATGTGTTTACGTGAGCCGTAAATGCACCTGCAGTTGTCATAAACATTGTTACGTGAGCCGTAAATGCAGCCATGGCTGTCATAAATGTGGAAGCACATTTACTTCCACTTCCAAGGGGCATGGTCTGTCCCGCTCAGCTGTCTGGGTGTGTGTGGTCAGGCCCACGGTGTAAAAAGGTTGGGAACCCCTGATCTAATGCCATTGCAAATGCTCAGAGAAGCATCAAGTCACTTACAGTATCTACTTTTTCTTTGTTAAAAGAGTTTTACAGGTTTTTAATGCAAAGGTGTTGGCGCAAATGCTGTACGGTGCGCAATGGTGTGCATGTATGAATTTTGCTTCAATGGAATCCACTCAGACAAAATTCTTGAGAACTGTTCTTGGTTTCTGTTATGTATGCATGTACAATGTTTCTTTAAATATATGAATGTAACCAGTCCACAATCACAATGTATCTCAGCTGTTAAGGAACGCGAGCAAGCCGCCCATAGAGGGCAGCTGCGAGGGTTCAGTCTCACATGGTCCACATTCCCCAAATCACGAACAGCCGCGGGAGATTCCCCGCATGACAAAGAGCTACAGAAAACAACTACAAGATGAGAGGCGTGACCTGGGCGAGGCCACGCCGGTAGCAGCCAATGAGCTACCGTGCAACAAGATTCAAATGCATTATGTTACTGTATATAATGAGATGTACCTCCGCCATTACCACATGTTCATACTGACCATCAATGAATAAACCTGTGTTAGTCCTTCCTGCGACTCCTTCTTTGTCTCCCGTGCAAGACACTAAATTGGCGACGAAGGTGGGATCGATGGCGAATCCCAAAGTCAAGCCGTACCAGTTCGATGTCAGCGAACCCGAGCAGTGGGAGCTCTACGAGTGCCAGTTTCGGCACACGATGGAAGCCGCCGGCGTCGACGACGACGCGAAAATGCGCTCACACTTCCTGTCCCAGGTGGGACCAGCCGTGATGCGGATCTTGATGACCCTCGTGGCCCCCCGGAAGGTGGACGAAGTGCCCATCAACCGCATCTTGGAGAAGCTTCGTGAGCATTTCCAACCACCGGTCTCAATCTTCCCAGCCCGGGTCGCGTTCCACCGGCGAGACCAGCGCCCAGGCGAATCCGTGTCCGCGTACGCGGCGGCCCTCCAGCTGGCAGCGGTGCACTGCCAATGGGACGACCTGGACCAGGCCCTCCGAGACCGCATGTTGTGCGGTTTGAAGGACGAGGAGCTGCAGAGGCGCCTGATGACCCGCGACCACCGCCTCACGTTCAACGAGGTACTGCGGGAGGCCCAAGCAGCCGAGGAGGCCAGGAGCGGGGTCAGGCTGTTTAAGTCCCGAGGGACCGCGGCCGAGAGGGCCAAGTCACCAGTGCAAGCGGCCCGGCGGACACCAGCAAAGACGGCCTAGCGGGCCCCCAAGCCGCCCGCCGGCTCACCAGCGACGTCCGAGGAGTCGTCCACAACGGCAGACCCCTGTTCCAGTGAGGACGACGACGTCCAGTGGATAAGGAAACGCGGGGAGAAGAGTGAGACCCGCGACAGGCAAGACCGCCGTTGCGACGGTTGTGGGGCACCCCTCGACCACGCGAGGTGCCCGTTTCGTAAGGCCGAGTGCCACAACTGCGGCCGGAAGGGGCACATCGCCAGAGTCTGCAGGCGCGGACAGACCGAGGACAAGAGCGACCCAAGTCACCCCCGGGGACACCAGCGGAAGGCGACCGGCACCAGGAAGGGCTCAACCTGCTTTGGTGCGCCCCCTCCTGAAGAGGATGTCCCTCGACCCAGCTGTCCTTAACAACTATAGGCCAGTTTCCAACCTGCCCTTTTTGGGTAAGGTTTTGGAGAAGGCGGTGGCGTGCCAGCTGCAGAGTGTCCTGGAGGAAGCGGATTATCTAGACCCCTTTCAATCAGGATTCAGGCCCGGATATGGAACGGAGACGGCATTGGTCGCACTGATGGATGATCTCTGGCGGGAGCGGGACGGGGGTTGTCCATCCGTCCTTGCTCTTCTTGACCTCTCAGCGGCTTTCGATACCGTCGACCACGGTATCCTTCTGGAACGGCTCGAAGGACTGGGGATCCAGGGCACTGTGTTGTCCTGGTTTTCCTCATTTCTGGAGGGCCGTACCCAGTCGGTATGGTTAGAGAGTGAGAGGTCCAGCCCTAGGCCCCTTAAGTATGGGGTGCCTCAGGGCTCTGTGCTCTCTCCTCTCTTATTTAACATCTATATGAAGCCACTGGATGAGATCATTCGTTCCCACGGGGTGCGGTACCATCAGTACGCGGATGATACTCAGCTGTACATCTCGGCCCGTGGGGACCCCAGTGATGCTGTCGAAATCCTATCCGGATGCCTGGAGGCCATTGGGGTCTGGATGGGGGCCAATGGGCTTCGGCTGAATCCCAGCAAGACAGAGTGGCTGTGGATAAGGGGCCCCGTGTTATCCAGGGAGCTACCACCTTTGGTACTGGATGGGGCTGTTTTGCCCCGACAGACCCAGTGCGCAACTTGGGAGTTCTTCTGGACTCGCGGCTGCTGCTGGAAGAACAAGTGGCGGCTGTGGCCAGGAGGGCTTTTGCCCAACTTCGGGTGATTCGCCAATTGCGCACACTCCTGGACCGGGGCTCCTTGCTTATGGTCACCCATGCTCTGGTTACTTCCCGACTAGACTACTGTAATGCGCTCTACATGGGGCTGCCCTTGACGACCATTCGGAGGCTGCAGCTGGTCCAGAATGCGGCGGCCCGGGTGGTAATGGGGTGTGGGCGATATGCCCATGCCTCTCCACTACTCCGGGAGCTGCACTGGTTACCAGTTTGTCTCCGGGTGCAATTTAAGGTGCTGGTTTTGACCTTTAAAGCCCTATATGGCAGGGGGCCAGGATACCTTAGAGACCGCATCGTCCCAAGAGTGCCTGCCCGTCCGACTAGAGCGGACCGGAGGGGCTCTCTAATGGTGCCATCAGTTAGGGGTGCACATCTGTCTAGCACCCGAAGGAGGGCCTTCTCCGTGTCCGCACCAACTCTCTGGAACCTCCTGCCAATAGACCTAAGACTCCAAAGTGAATTGCTGCCCTTCAGGAAAGGAGTAAAGACCTGGCTGGCAGGGCAGGTGTGGGGCCCGAATGGGACTATGGTGCCCGCCTGCTGGCTTGTATAAGAACTCTCTCTTCTTCCTTTTTATAGTGGATGGGATGGGTGGGTGGGATATAGGGGTTTTTAAAGGGGGTGGGTTGGGGGTTTTTTATAATGTTTTTATGTATCTTGTGCATTGTTGTGATGCCGCCCTGAGTCAGGTCTACCTGAGCGGGCGGCATATACAAATTTGACTAATAAATAAATAAATAAATAAATAAACCGGCTTCGACGAGGAAGGCGTCAACCGCGTGGGGCTGGAGCACCGACGGTTTTTCGTTGAGGTACAGTTACAGGGGCTCCCAGTGAGAATGGAGATAGACTCGGGGTCGTCCTATTCTATCCTATCCCAGAGAGAGTATATGCGCATTCCCCCAGAGGCGCGGCCCAAACTGCGGGCCTTAAGGTCAAACTTGTGGGACGTGCAGGGAAATGGGATCCCAGTGTTGGCGGTGGGAAAGTTCGAAGTAAAATTCAAGAACTATTCCGAGAGACTGCCCCTAGTCGTTCTCAAGGGGGGGAAATGCTGCCTTCTGGGAACACAGTGGTTTGCTCCCCTGGGAATCGAACTGTCCGGCATTAACGCCATCGAGACTGACCCAATGCGGGATGTGTGCAATGCCCACCCGGACGTTTTCAAAAAAGGGCTCGGGACATACAGGGCCCCCCCCCCAGTCTCCTTTGAACTGGACCCAGAGATCCGGCCCATCCGCCTCAAGCCAAGGAGAGTGCCATTCGCCCTAAAGGACAAGATCGAGGCGGAACTGGACAAACTGGTGGAGCAGGGGATTTTGGTTCCAGTTGACTCGGCGGAATGGGAAACGCCGATTGTTACGGCCCTTAAATCAAACGGGGAGGTCAGGATTTGTGCGGATTATAAGTGTACGATCAATAAGGCCATTCGGCCAAATGGATATCCGGTACCTGTGGTCAGCCATCTACTGGCCACGTTACATGGGGGGAGGTGTTTCGCCAAGCTAGACTTAGCGCAGGCATATCAGCAGCTCTCGGTAACCCCAGCTGCTGCCGCCGCACAGACGATTGTAACCCACAAGGGGGCCTTTAAGGTGACGCGCCTCCAGTTTGGTGTGAATTCGGCCCCTGGGATTTTCCAAGCCCTCGTGGAATGCCTATTAAAGGGGCTCCCAGGTGTCCTCCCCTACTTCGACGATGTCCTGATAACAGCGGGGAGCGAGGCAGAGCTAGCTAGGAGGTTAGATGGGGTCCTCTCAGTTTTCGAAAAAGCGGGGCTCCGCCTACGAAAAGACAAATGCGTGTTTTTCGCAAGAGAGGTCGAGTTCCTCGGGTTTAAGGTAACCCCAGAGGGAATTCGCCCCTCAGAGTCCAAGGTTGCGGCCGTAAAGAATGCCCCTCGCCCCACCGCAAAGCCGGAGTTGCAGTCTTTCCTAGGGCTCCTCAATTTTTATCACTCATTCCTGCCAAGGAAGGCATCGGTCGCGGAGCCACTGCACGCCCTACTAAAAAAGGACGCAGCTTGGCGGTGGGGGGACAGACAGGAGAAAGCATTTAGAGAGCTAAAGTCACTCCTTTCCTCGAATGCTGTCCTGACTCATTTCGATCCAAGGAAGCCAGTGGTTCTAGTATGTGATGCGTCCCCGGTGGGGGTGGGGGTGGTCCTGTGCCACGTGCTAGAGAGCGGGCGGGAGGCCCCAGTGGCGTACTATTCAAGGTCCCTTTCAAAGGCTGAGCGCAATTACGCGCAAACGGATAGGGAAGCCCTGGCCATAATCGCGGGAACGAAAAAGTTCCATGACTTTTTGTATGGCCGCGAGTTTACGGTGGTGACTGATCACAAGCCACTTCTGGGGATCTTCACTACCGGCAAACCGACCCCCCAAATTTTATCCCCCAGGATGCTGCGTTGGGCTATATTCCTCAACGCTTACCAGTACGAGCTAATTTACCACCCAGGGAAGGAGATCTCCCATGCAGATGCACTGTCCCGATCCCCCCTCCCTAGCCTAGGAGACCCCACATGCGAGGTGGAGCAGGACCACCAAGTCCTGCTGATCGAGGCCCTCGACTCACCCCCCATTGTTCCGGCCGACCTCGCCAAGGCGACGGTGGCCGACAAGACCCTAGCCCAAGTCAGCTCCTGGGTTAGAAAAGGGTGGCCCACTACTTCCCCAGGTGAGGAATTCCAGCCGTTTTGCAGACGCAGAGTGGAGCTCTCCCTGGAAAGGGGCTGCTTACTCTGGGGACAGCGGGTAGTCATCCCCGAAAAGTTGAGGGCGAGGGTGCTAAAGCTACTGCACACCAGTCACCCAGGGATTGTGCGCTCCAAGGCCCTAGCCAGGAGTTTCGTTTGGTGGCCCAAGATAGACGCGGATATAGAACGGTTAGTGGGCACGTGCGAGAGCTGCCAGAGCTCTCGGCCCGAGGAATCCAGGCTACCCCACAGGGAATGGGACACGGCCCGCGGGCCATGGTCCAGGATTCATGTCGACTTCGCGGGGCCTTTCCGCGGGGCCACGTTCCTACTGGTAGTCGACTCCTACTCCAAGTGGTTGGAGGTAATCCCTACGCGCAGCACCTCCTCCGCGGCAACCATTAGGCAGTTGCGCAAGCTTTTTGCCTGCTTCGGCCTGCCAGACGTTCTTGTGAGCGACAACGCGAGTACTTTCACATCTGCGGAGTTCAAAATGTTCATGGAAAGAAACGCAATCAGGCACATCACAGCTGCCCCGTTCCACCCCGCCACAAACGGTCAGGTAGAGCGCCAAGTGCGCACTACAAAAGACGCACTGCGGCGCATGGGTCCCGGTGAGTTGAACCTGCACCTGTGCCAGTTCCTCATCTGCTACAGGACAACCCCCTTAGCCTCAGGTTTTTCCCCAGCCGAACTCCTCATGAGGAGGCGTCCGGTAACACTTTTTGACCAGATGGATCCGTCCAGGGTGGAGGATGAAGGGAGGAATATAAGCATGGGGGGAGGGAGCTCCAAAAGTTTTGCGATAGGGGACCCGGTTCACTGCAGACACTACGCGGCCTCGGGACCAGCGTGGGTACCGGGCACAATTGTGGAGCAAACGGGGCCGGTATCCTACAGGGTCGAAACCAGTTCAGGTCTACTTTGGAGAAGGCACGCCAACCAACTCAGAAGGCGAGTCACAGGGGAGGGGGCATTAGCGTTAGGGTCCTCCCCCACCCGCATTACCCAAGGGGGAGACACGGCGGAACCCGTGGATACAAACGCGTATCCTGGGTTCCCATCCACAGAGGAGGATACTTTGAAAGAGAGGGATCAGTTTGGTGATGATTATGATTTTCCGTACCAGGGGGAGTTAGCAGAGTGGTCCCCCACCCGTCCTAGCGAGAAGAGGGGTTTCAGTTCAGCCCCTGGTACCTCCAGCCCCCCCAGTTCTTGCATCCTAGAGTACACCATAGCTCCGGCCCCTAAAAGACAGGCAGCCGGCGGGAGCTCACCCGCCCCCGCCGCAATCTCCCGAACCCCCGAACAGGCAGCAGGAGGTGGCGTGACCGCAAGGGCATCCTCGTCGGTCCCGAGGTTCATGCTGGGAGGGTCCCCGGGCTCCTCAGGCAATAGACAGGGGTTCACTTCCCAGCTGTTCATTCCATTCCCGTCCCCCAAGGCAAGGGCATCGCAAGCTCCCCACAGAACCACTAACGAGTCTCCATTTTCCGTTGCAGGACGAGACTCCGCGGAGCCAGGAGTCACAGGCTCCCCTGTATTAGGTCAGGCAGCCGCACGCCTTAGGCGCACTTGCGGCAAGCCACAATGGTTGAGGGACTTCGTCCCATCCTAGGGGGGAGGGATGTTATGTATGCATGTACAGTGTTTCTTTAAATATATGAATGTAACCAGTCCACAATCACAATGTATCTCAGCTGTTAAGGAACGCGAGCAAGCCGCCCATAGAGGGCAGCTGCGAGCGTTCAGTCTCACATGGTCCACATTCCCCAAATCACGAACAGCCGCGGGAGATTCCCCGCATGACAAAGAGCTACAGAAAACAACTACAAGATGAGAGGCGTGACCTGGGCGAGGCCACGCCGGTAGCAGCCAATGAGCTACCGTGCAACAAGATTCAAATGCATTATGTTACTGTATATAATAAGATGTACCTCCGCCATTACCACATGTTCATACTGACCATCAATGAATAAACCTGTGTTAGTCCTTCCTGCGACTCCTTCTTTGTCTCCCGTGCAAGACACTAAAGTTTCCCAAGCTGTGTGTCAAATGTACTTCTGTGACTAGAAATAGGTCAAATGTTGATTGAGTCTAGACCAGTGCTTTCCCAACCTTTGGTCTTTGGACTTCAATTCCCAGAAGCCTAAGTCAATTTCCCAAAAGCACTGATCAAACAATGTACTGACTTAGGCTTCTAGGAATTGAAGTCCCCCCACCCCCCTGTGGCATACCTGTCAACTCGCGGCTCTGGAAAAAAACAGGACCTGCGCAGATCGCTTGTGCGCAGTTCGCTTTCCATGCATGCGTGGAAGCGCTATGCCACTTGCGCAGCCCCTACGCAAGCGGCGTAGCGCTTCCATGCATGCGTGGAAGGGTTTTACACTTGTGTAGAACCCTTCCACGCATGCGTGGAAGCGCTCCGCCGCTTGCGTAGGGGCTGTGCAAGCAGCAGAGTGCTTCCACACATGCGTGGAAAGTGTTTTCCCCCGCTGCCAAATTACGGGGTTTTGGCAGCGCGGGGCGGGTTATGATGTCAATCGGCGTCAAATTCTGTGGTAATCCCGGCCAAATCGGGATGGTTGACAGGTATGCCCTGTGGGGTGTGTGCCTCACATTGAGAACCACTGGTCTAAACTTAAAGCATGGATATTCAAATTAAATTTCTGGCTAAAAGTGGTTTTTACCCCCCATTGGATTTGGCTCCCCTGGTTTTAACTGATGGGCTCTTGTCCAGGTGGAAAAGGACACTCAATGAAAAAGTATCTAAATTGGGTTTTCTCCCATCATGCTATATGGCAATGGGTTACACAAAAGCAAGGCAGGAGCTTCACTAGCGCATTAAAGAGAATGAGCTGCAACATCATCTCAGTGCAACTACTGCCTATTCTGGATTTAGAAATATCATTGGTCAGACTTTTTTTTTAACTTGCAAGCCACCTGGACATTTTAATCATTCCAAGATATCAGAAAACTTTTACTTTTGCTAAGTTTAATGTATTACCCTGTATATCGCTTATGCCCTTTTGCGGTGGAGTGGTAGAGACAGTAGGACATGTACTGCTGCTGTACTGTTCCTTTTATAGTGGTCTTTGTAATATCTTTATATATCCCCAATTCTACAATGTTTTCCTGGAAGAAATGACAAGTACTACATATGTTAACTGTTGGCAGACCAACACCTGGCCTGTGGTAACAACAAAAGTGGCCAGGTTTAGTGCAGCAACGTTAGTTTGTAGGTGTGAGATGGTATCATGAAATTGTATAATGATTATGTTTTTTTAAAATGTGTACTTTTAAACTTGTAATTTAGGAGTTAATTGTACCAAATGTATACTCATCTTGTATTTAATAGTGTTTTAAAAAAATGTTTATTTAAAAATACTATTATTACATAAGTCTGTTTTTAAAATTTCTTTTTAAAACTGATCGTTGATTGTAATAAAGATACAATAATCCTTCACCAAATATCAGAGCTGGGCAGGATGGAGTCAACGGTTGTAATTGCCGAGACCCTTGTAACCAACCTAAACACATGGTCTTAATGGCTGAATTATACATTACAGATGACCTGTCCCCAAATCATGTTTCTAATACTCTGATGTGACATCACCTCTAATGACCATTGTCTGTAATGACCATTGTGTGTAATGTATAATTTGACCCTAATAGGCCCACCTCCTTCCTCAGTCTGTTGACCTCCCAATGTGTTGGACTTCATCACTCAATCCTCCCCACCCAACATGGATTCATGCATATTAAACAGCTGGATCAGTCCGTTCGCCACTTGATCAGCCAACTAAGACTTCTTTGTGATAAGATCCGGATGAAATACCCATTTAATTAAGTAGTTAAATGTGTTATTGTGATTTCAGCAGTTATTCCGTTAACGATGTCTTAAGGAGCGGGCTCGTATCACCCCGTGTTTGTGTGTTACTGTACCTGTACAGTAAGTTAGAGGCTTCCATTGGGAACCATAGAAGTTTGCCTCCAGTGGCCCAAACAATTAATTAAGGGAAATGAATTTATCCAGCACTCATAGAAGTGACATTTCGCATTTGAACTTTTAGCTGTCCTTTACCCTGAAGGAGGAGGGAGGAAAATACTTAGGGAGTTATGCCCAAAGAGTACCCAGAGCAAGGCCCATGTCCTTGGCATACCAATGGGGAGAAGGGTGTCCTCTCCTTGAAAGATAGCAATCTTATCTTTAAATGCCATCAATCTGAAGTCATTAGATTCCCATGGGACCAGGTGCTTTACCAGCACCCGAATGATATAAAAAGGGTCCCCAAATGCTAGTTAGCAGTTCGAGAATCCCAGGATAGCGGGAACTTTCAAAACTCATCATGGAATACGGCTGCATTCCTTTCTGAAGAGGCATCACGACGGAGAAATGAAACTTAGACTCCATTGTGATGCCACTTCTAAAGAAATACAGTAAACCCCGACTTACATATGCCTCGAGTTACATAAAATTTGACTTACATAATGATTTTGTGCTAACACCATGTCCCGATGTACACAATTTCCTATGGGTTTGCTTCGAGTTACATAAAGATTCTTTTCCCCATGGGTTTGCTTCGTGTTGCGTAAACATTCATTTCCCTATGAGTTTGCTTTGATTTACTCAAAATTTTCATTTTTCCTATGGGTTTGCTTCGAGTTACATAAAAATATAATTTTTCCTATGGGTTTGCTTTGAGTTACATAAAAAAACGATTTAAGCAAAAGCCTATGGAAGGGACTTTTTTTTGTAAGTAGGGGTTTTACTGTAGAAGAAATTGGGATAGCAGACTTAGTGGATTTTCCAGACATCGACATTTGAGGAAAATAGCTAGATCTCCAGTACTTAGGAAACCTTTTGTATATAGACTTTTGAAATGTTTTTAAATAAACACAGAGACAACACCAGTCTCTTTCCCAAGAGCTTTGGAGTTATTTAATTGAAGAGATCCTGGGCCAAGCAGTTTGGCATTTTTCTTTATATCCTGCTTAACCCATCTTTTTACCACGCTACACAGAAACCTTCCATGGCTTGTTGTTTTGGAGAAGTGATGCCAGGAGGGATTGGAGCTGAACCGGCTTAGGTGTAGCATCCAAAGCTATGGGGCTGTAAGTTTAGAGCTGTGGAAGTCGAATTTAGCCAGTGGTGGGCATAAGCAGGTACGCACCAGTTCGCCAGGACCGTTAGCAGAAATTCTGGCTGGCCCTGCCCATGCAAGTATTGGAATAAAGTAGTCTTAATTCGGGTGCAACGCAGGGCTTTCCTCTTGGCCATGCCCACCATACCACGCCCACAGTGTGGTAGTAAATTTTTTTGGAGCCCACCACTGAATTTAGTCCCCAGCCTAAGGGAAAAGAGTTCCAGAAGATTCAGTTGAACTGCTTCGGTCCCGTCCCGTCCCCCCTACCCCAGTTGAGGCTAGATCGTGATATTCTTAACTTGAGTGGTGGCTCTGTGGAACCCAGAGCCAAGGGGAGGGGAAGCCAGATGCACCAGATTCACCAATGGTTCTTGTCCAATTCCTTGCAGAGGAAGTGCCACGGAGTTGCTGATGATGGTGAAGCCCGCGTCCTGGGAGCAGCAGAGCCTTGTAGGAGACGCTAGCAATGTGCCTTAGTACTTTCTTCATCCTGGTCCCAACCTTCTTCTACTTGCTCAGGACAAACGACAAAATCCACGCATGGGTGGTGGCCAGTTGTCAGTATTTTGACCCTCTGGTCTTTCCGTTCTCCGATGCGCTGCGCTTAGGCTCCAGCCTTGTCATCAGAACCTTCTACTTCCTTCTCTCCGTTGTGCTTGCCTTTCTGCTCACTGGGATTTCCTGGGGGTTGCAGATGCTTATCGAAGGAAGGATCAAAACTATGTGGGCCTCATGAAGGGCAAAAACCAGGAGGACTTGGTACTCCTGCTGTGGAATCGTATCTCATGTAACTCAGTAAACTCATCCGGCTCTTTCAAGCACACGCATGTAGCTTCTATTGTGATATTAAGCTAGGCAAAGGTGGTCTAGAGCAGTGATGGCAAACCTTTTAGAGACCGAGTGCCCAAACTGCGGGGTGGGGTGAACTCTGTGCTTAGGGGAATGGAGGAAGCACTCCCATTGAGCTGCTGGGCAGAGGGGTGGGGTGAATTATGTGCTGGGGAGGGAGGAAGTGCTCCCATTGGGCTGCTGGGCAGAAGGTTGGGGCAAACTTTGTGCTGGGAGAAGGAGGAAGTGCTGCCATTGGTCTGCTGAGCAGAGGGGCGGGCCGAACTCTGTGCGTCACGGTGCGCATGCCAACAGAAAGGCCTGGTAGTGTGCCATAGGTTTGAGACCACTGGCTCCCAAACGTTGACTATAGCTCCCAATGATGAAAGCTTCGGGAAGTTTTAGTCCAACATCTTGAGCCCCACCGGTTTAGATAAAATAAGATCTAAACTATATATCACAAATAATCCACCATGACATTGCAATCATGTTTATTTGTTAACCTGTTCAAACATCTGTTTATGCCTATTAGGGGCATAAACAGATGAGCAGTGAACAGAGATGAGCACTGAACCCTAGAGTCAGATACAACTGGCTTTCGAGCAAGGGGTGACCTTTACCTTTACCTTATTAGGGGCTTCTGTAGTGATTTACAATAGATTAAACTGATTAAAAACAGACTCAAGCATTCTTTACAAGCAGGTCCAATGTATTCTGTGCAAGTCAATTAAAAATCCACACCTCATCCTACAGAACAAATGCTTTCCAAAACAAGATAATTTTATCTGAGAGTAAATAAAACAGAACAGCCTTTTTTTAAAAAAAAAGTAAAGTAATAAAAAAGTTGTGGCAACTTAAAGACTAACTCCTGTATTTAAATGTGAGCTTTCGTGGACCAAAAGTGGACTTGGTCCACGAAAGCTCACATTTAAACACAGGAGTTAGTCTTTAAGGTGCCACAACATTTTCTGTCTTTTTTTTTGGCTGTTCTATTTTATTTACTCTCAGATATGCTTGCACAGACTAACGCGGCTACCACTTCAAACATTTCAAGAATTTCTCAGACAGCATCATGGGGTGTGTAGTCAAAACAACAACAACATAAACCTGGCTGGTGGGGCAGGTGTGGTGCACTGATGGAGGTGTGACTCCCGCTTTCTGGCTTGTATAAAACATAATCAAGATCCTCCCTCTTTTACAGACGGGGTGGCTGGGATTTTAATGGGGATGGTTTTAAATGATTTTATTGTGGCTTTTTGTATATGTTTTTTATGTTTTTATTTGTGAGCCGCCTGGAGTCGCTTCGACAAGGGGGCGGTGATACAAATGTGAACAATAAACAAACAAACAAACAAATGACAACGACGACGACGACAACAACAACAGAACACCTCTAGGAGAGAGTAGTGACTCTTGGCGAGGACTGGTCAACACTTATATTCATTTATTCTCGGTGCATTGACGCACACACTCTTTTCCTCCAGCTGTTGAAACCTTGTTCACACAACAGCAATCCACACCTAAATGACCCATGTTGACAGACTCCCACTCCCCTGATTATCACAAAATCACTGCACTCTGTTTGTTGTCTGCTGTTGCTGCTGTTCTGGAGATGAACGCTGTGGGTTCATCCCTTGGTAACAGTGTTTTGCCTCCAGACATGGATGTGTGGGGTAAGAATGGATGTCACAGGAAAGTCCAGCTCTTTTTGTCCAGTATGATGGGTTTCTAATTGCTGGTGCCAGGCGAGCCAAAGGGTCAAGTGACAGGTTTGAGTGGTGGTGTAACTTGTAGGGATGGCCATGGCCCAACTGGCTTGGTTTGTGACATCACCAGTCAAGCAACAGAGCGCTGCTCCCTGGACAGCCAGTCCCCTTTCGCTGGGAAGTGGCATGAGAGACACACCTGCCTGCCCAATGTACGGGCTGAGAATCCACGCCAAAAGGCAGCCAGCGGGGTAACATCCAATGCTGAGCTCCCTGTAGGAAGGAGGTATGTGGGCTTTGCGCATGCACTTCCTTACAACCAGGGTGGATAGGGTAGACCTTCTTAGAAGTCTCAGGTAAAGGTAAAGGTCTCCCTTGCTTGAAAGCCAGTTGTATCCGACTTTAGGGAGCTTAATCCTCATCTCCAAAGAAACAGCACTCTCTGTGTCTACAGATATTTCTGTGGTCATGTAGCAGGCAGGACTAGACACCGTAGTGCACGGAATACTGTTACCTTTCCCACTGAAGCGGTACCTATTCATCTATTTGCAATTTTTTTTGCTTTTGAACTGCTAAGTTGGCAGGAGCTGGGACAGATGACGGGAGCTTACTCCTTCATGCAGCACTCAGGTCTCGAACTGTTGACCTGCCAACTTTCCAGCTGTCAGGTTCAGCATCTTAACCATTAAGCCACCACACTCCCATTAGAGGTCTTAAGGATTGTTAAATGTGGCTTTCTAGGTATCGTTGGATTGCAATTCCCACCAGCCTTTAGCCAGCACTACCAATGGTGACAGATCATGGGAGTTGTAGTCAACAGCATTTCAAGAGTCACAAGCCATCCATCCATCTCTTTTTGCCTACAGAGGTGTCATTTTAAGGATTTCCATTCTTCCCTCCCCCCTTCCCATTCCCTTCTTGTGGGAACACTTTGCTCCACCCTAATTAGCAGTCAACATAGCTTGATATGGGGCAAACATTAGCCGTATACACAGAAAACCTTGGATGTTCCTAATCTCCCATGTCATCACCTGAATCAAATAACAGGGCGGATATTCTAAAGGAACAAACCAGTATATACCCAGAGCTTATGGACAAGGAATATGGTACCTTCTAGACCAGTGTTTCCCAACCTTTGGTTTTTGGACTTCAGTTCCCAGAAGCCTAAGTCAATTCCCCCAAAGCACTGGTCAGCCAATGGACTGACTTAGATTCTTGGGAATTGAAGTCCAAAAACCAAAGGTTGAGAAACACTGACTCTAGATGTTGACAGACTACAATTCCTTCTTATACCTTTGGCATTGTTGGGTTGAGTTGATTGGAATTGCAATCTAACAATAACTGGAAGGCCACTGTCTTTTTTTCTGTCTGAAATGGGGCATAGCATTCGCCGCTCACACAGCGCATGTCTCTGCCATGATGTACCATGCTTCCTATTCCTACAGCTCAAACCAGATTTGCACCCATCCAACCCTGGGTGTATTTACAAATAGTTTGTCTGAGTGTTAGATTTGTAATCATTCTTGTCCCCATGCTTCAGAGGAGCTGTTTGCCTTCTTAAGAAAGTGGTCTAGACTAGATAATAACTTTCCCCTTTCAGTTGTTCCCAGTTGGCTGCTATTTTCTGAAGGTTTCTCTAAAAATACTTGCCATTTTAATTCACGCCAAAGCTGCATTTATTCCATTAAATATAGCTACGTCTCACCACTCCCCCCCCCCCAAATTTGAAAAGCAGAGACAGGTATCTTAAATGTTGAAAAATCTAGTTTGGAGATGGGAGAAGTGGGTTCATGACTCCCCATCTAGTGCTATGCATAGTTGGCTATTGGAACAAACAAGATGACCTGATTTCCTTTGCTTGGCTGATCCAAACACCAGTTCGTGTCCTTCCTCAGACAGTTGACTACTAAATTTACATACTTTGAAATGCATGCAAAACATGCATTTACCAGAATAAAGCCTTTTGATGGGATTGTTTTACACTCAACAAAATCCAAATACTGCTGGTAGACTCCAAAGGTTCTAAGGCCAAATCCCACGGCTCCATAAACCATGCCAAAGGGGCACCAACCCTTTCTGATCCGACAAAACATCTTTTTCAGAGGGCAAAAGCAACATGTCGTAGCAATTAGCAATCACAATTACACTTATATAGCACTTAGTGCACTCTCTGGGCAGTTCACAGCGTAATTAGCATTTTGCTCCAAACATTCTGGGAACTCATTTTTCTGACCTTGGAAGGATGGAATTCTGAGTCAACCATGACCCCCTTCAGGATCGAGCTCACAACCTTTTGGGTGAAGTACAGCAGTTTAACCACTGTGCCACCAGGGCTCTTCAAATGTCAGGGATGGGCTTGCTTCAAAAGAGACATTCCTCCACTGTAGGTTTCCGGTTGTATATCTGTCACCTGTTACTTTGTTGTGGTTGCAATATGGGATGTCCCAGCAGCTGCAAAAACAGATACAGGTGCACACATCCCATAGTCAGAGCCGTAGCCAGGGGAGAAAATCCTGAACTAACAGCCCACCCCCCCAATCCCACCCTGGGATGCCAATGTTATATATGTGAGTAGCCAATATATGAGTGGGGGAAGCACACTCTATACCCCTAACAACCATCCTTATGATGTCCAGAGACTTGGGTCTCTGTGCCAACATGTCTATGCAAAGTAAACCCATACAGTGTTAGAAAGTGGCGGCGGCAATGGATCTCTAGCTGTCGCTAGCAAAACCTTCCTTCTGGTTGGCTCAAGAGAGCATGGAATCATAAAACTGAAGGGTTGGAAGGGACCCCAAGGATACTAACTCCACTGTTCAAGCATACCTAACAGGTGTCCATCCTACCTCTGTTTGGAAAACCCCAGTGAAGGGGAGGGCAGTGGTGGGCATCAGCAGGTTCGCATCAGTTCGCCAGAACCGGTAGCAGAAATTCTGGTTGGCCCTGCCCATCCAAGTTTTGAAATAAAGTAATGTAGTCATAATTCAGGTGCAACGCAGGGCTTTCCCCCTGGCCACACCCACCATACCATGCCCACAGTGTGGTAGTACATTTTTTTGGAGCCCACCCCTGCATTTATTCATCATCTGGCTTCTCTTCCATGCAACAGCCCTCCACATGTTGGAAGGTGGCTGCCCTGTCCATTTTCTCCAGGACCTCCAGGATGAACATATCCTGCTCCCTCACGGGGCTTTGCTCACAGAACTGGCACCCTTTGGGCTATCTTGCTCTGGGTGTGGTCTAGGTCATCAATATCCTTCTTTAGCTGTGGCACCTAGAACCTGAGGTAGAATTTTAGGTTGAAAGTTGGACCTGAAAAGCAGGATAGCATGGTCCAGATTGGGGGGAGGAGGGACGGGACACCGAAAGGACAAACTTGCCAGAGAAGCATTATGGTTGCCTGTGTTATTTCTTTACATCTTTTATGGTGCCTAGTTAACATGATGGCAAAAGTGATGATGTGTCTGTGGTTCCCACCCAGGGGCATCACCATGGCTCACCAGAAACTGCCGGAAGAAGAAGATCACTTGCCACCATTGCTGATGACAACAGCGTCCTGCTGTCAACTGCTGAGGGCATGTCATGAAGATGGTCTCCTGGAGAGCTTCCTGAGTGGCATCAAGATGGTCCTGAGCCTCATCCTCTTCCTAGGAGTCTGTGCCTTCACGGCCTACGTGGCTTTGCTCACGTTGGCCCTCTTGTTTGCCTCTGTCCAGGTTCTCTTCCACACCCTCCTCCCCTCGGCTCTCCTTATCTTCCAGTTCTTGCTTTCGGCATTGCTTCTCCTCTTCTGCCTACAGTGGATGAGTGAGATGCTGGCGCGGCAGTTCCGCCTCCGTGACCCGGTTGTGTGATCTCTCACTAAATACAAACCACCACCACCATGGATTTCGGACTCTGCTGTGGTTCTTCTCCTCCCCAGGGGATGGTGGCACTGTATGTGGTCTGCAGAGACTAAATGAGTGGTTCTTGAGCTTTGGACTCCAGCTATTTCTGAACTGGGACTCCAAAAAGCCTAAGCCAAAATGGCCAATAGTCAGCAGGGTAGCCACATGTCCTCCTTTAAGGAGAATTGTTCTCCTTTTGAAGATTTATTTTCCTTTTTTAGATTATCCATGCCCTCTATTCTGGTGACATGTAAGTGGCCACCCTACTCCCCCTTAGGCAGTTGACTATATGACAAAGACTGTGAGATTTGCACCACTTATAAAATGGGTGAATCCGAAATATATATTTACTGACCCCATGATGTAAAGGTTGATTCAAATTGGCCCAGCCCATTTTGCTTCCAAAATAAGGCATTTCCTCCCCTCTTCTGATTTCACAACCTAGAATTATTTGAATGGGCTTTTCTCCGATTGGTGAGATGTGGTACATTCTTGTAATGACCAGGTTGTGTATCTGTAGGTGGTGTTTCAGTTGGGGTGTGATGTTCAGGACTGGGTGAACACACCTTGCCTTCTTTCCTTTCCCCAGCCTGTTCCTAAAGTTTAACTTTTTAAAAAATATTGCATATATGAGATTAGCGTCAGATCACTCTATCACAGTGGTGGCGAACCTATGGCATATGTGCCATAGGAGGCACTCAAAGCCCTCTCTTTTGGTGTGTACGCCATCGCCCCAGCACAGAGTTCACTCTGTTTGGGCACTTGGTCTCTAAAAGGTTCACCATCCCTGCTTTGTCACATTATCATTGGGTCAATGTTATTAATAAAATTATTGACAGAGGAGAGAACAGGGCTGATACATGATTGGCATCACATCCAGTATGACCTGTGGCCTCCCAAACCAATCTGCAGCCCTTCTGTGAGCACTGACCAATGGTGAGGAGCTAGGGGAGTTAAAACCCAAGCTATCTGGTTAAATAATTTTAATCTTAAGGAAACCTGAGAGCGGCTCATCATCATCATCATCATCATCATCAAGTTCTTGTCTCACATTAGCCAGCAGGACTAAGTGCTGCTTCCTGGTTGCTAGTGAAGAAATAGCCAAAGTGGTAATGAAAGCAAAATAGCCACTCTTCTTTGACCAAGGGGTGCCCACACTTTTTGGGCCATGGGCCAGTCACATGGTTCAGCGGGACAGTCATGTGGTTCCTCTCACCGGAAGCGGAAGTAAAACGTGCCTTGCAATCTGTTTTGCAACAGGATGAGATAGATTTCAAGCTGCCATTTTAAACCAAGGGTGCCCAAACTATGGTCCATGGGCCAGATCTGGCCTCTGATGCCAATTCATCCAGCCCATGCCACCCTTGTCACTCCCGGAATCGGAAGTAAAACATGCCCATACAGGCACATTTTACTTCCGTTTCCTGGAGCGATGAGGATGGCGCGGGCTGGATGAACAGGTGTCAGGGGCTGGCCCTGGCCCATGGGCCGTAGTTTAGTCAACCCTTGGGGACCCAACCTAATTTATGACATCAGCACTGAGTGATGGGGTCATCAGCTTGCTGACCTGCTAAGATAATGGACCTGGCAGAGACCACCATCACAATCTGCTCAACTGTCCAGAGCTGGGACGGCTCCACATATGGGTAGACTTGGGTGAGGGAATGAAGACCGGCCATATGCTGGGACCAGATGCCTACATGTAGAAATGGCACATTTCGAAAGCAGCTGGTGAGTTTAAGGTTTCACTGGTCCCAAGTTGTTCCCAAAGAGCTTGATCAAGATGTAAAACTGACAACCCAACTGGGCCAACAGAAAGCTGTATGCACTATGTTGTGATGGGGACGCATTGGGATGTGCCTGAGCTGTTGTGACATCCCAAATCCATCCAGTATGCAGGCTCACCTAGACTTGGTTGGTTAATGTATTTCTAAGATGTCTTTCAGCCACAAAAGTTTTCGAATGACTAAGAAACAAGTGCTAATTAGAAGCAGCAAATAAGGGAACAACAAATGACGCTGCTTCAAATAACAGATCACAGGGAAAATTAACGGATATACAAGACAAAAGGCCATAAAGAAATCACAGATGCTGCTTTTGCATGCCATTAAGTTGAGTCCAACTTGCAAAAACACTCTCAAGGTTTTCTAGCTATAAAGTATTCAGAGTTGTCTGGACAGGTTATCCTGCCATGGTAATAGAGTAAACCATACTGCCAGCGACTCAACATCGAGTGTCAGGCGGCGGTTAACTAACCTGGCCACTCTGAAGACTAACGGCCTTGGCAAAGTCGATAGGGAAGGGTGATGGTCCCCAAGTGGATTAAATCCCACTTGAATCCATCTTAATGGAGGTCAGCAGCTTCATCCATCCTGGCCAGGGGCTGAGGAGGACTTTGCGTGCCATAATGGCTCAGGACCAGAAAGGGACTCACAGAACTGGATCAGTGGTACGGGTGACATGCTGCGATGCGGAAGGCAGATGTAAGGCCACGGCATTATATTCTCACAAAGTCTTCATGGCTGATCACCATGATGATCGCCAATATTCGGAATCAGATATGGCACAAGAAGAAGAAGAAGAAAGTATTCAGAAGCAGTTTACTAGTCCCTAAAAATGAAGGTGGGACCGCAGTGGCTTAGTGGTTAAGATGCTGAGTTTGAAGAATGGAAGGTTGGCAGGTCAGCAGTTCGAGACCTGAGTGCTGCACAATGGAGTGAGCTCCTGTTGTATGTCCCAGCTCCTGCCAACCTAGCAGTTTGAAAGCAAGAGTAGATAAATAGGCACTGCTTTTGGCAAGAAAAGGTAACAGCATTCCATGGGCTCCCATGTCTAAATCATGCCTGCCACATGAACACGGAAACATCCGCAGATGCAGACAGTGCTGGCTCTCTCGCTGTAAACGGACATGTCCGGCGAAGGGATACCTTTACCTAAAGATGGAAGTATCTACTGTATTTTGAAAGAAAACTTAAACGGCCTGGGCAAATTAGTAAGTCTTCAACTGGTGCAGAAAACGGTGTCAGAATTGACCCCAGGAGAAGTCCCCTAAAGAAGGTTGTCTCAAAGAAGAGGTGTCACCACCAGGAAGGTGGGAACGTCACTAGTTGTAGGATCAGTGAATCCACACTGGGTTTCAACCTGAACAGTGCAAGAGCTATGCACACTTTTGAATCTTTGGGAGATTAAAGCGCATAATGCGTTCCATGGGTGTTGTGTATGCAAGAACACTGTTGCTTTAAGTAAATGAATGTAACCAGCCCCATATTACAATGTATCACAGCTGCTAAAGGAACGCGAGCGAGCCGCCCATCAAGGGCGGGTGCGAGCGTTCATACTCACATGGTTCAATCCCCAAATCACGGACAGCCGCGGGAAACTTCTCCGCATGAAGAACTACAGAAGAGGGGGGGGCGTGCCTCAAGACGACGCCCCCAACGGCGGCAGCCAATGAGCCACCGTGTAACCAGATTCAAATGTGTTTCATTGTTTCATTACTGTATATAATGTGATGTATCTCCGCCATTACCACATGTTCGTTCTGATCATCAACCAATAAACCTGTGTTAGTCCTTATTGCGACTCCTTCTTTGTCTTCCGTGCAAGACACTAAATTGGCGACGAAGGTGGGATATGGCGAATCCCAGAGTCAAGACGTACCATTTCGACGTCAGCGAGCCTGACCAGTGGGAGCTCTACGAGTGCCAGTTTCGGCACGCGATGGAAGCAGCCGGCGTCGACGACGACGCGCTGATCCGCTCCCATTTCCTGGCCCAGGTGGGACCGGCCACGCTGCGCATCCTCATGAACTTGGTGGCGCCAAAGAAGGTCGAAGCCGTGCCGATCGACCAACTCCTGGAGCTGCTGAGGGCACACTTCCAGCCCCCAGTCTCGATTTTTCCGGCCCGGGTCGCGTTCCACCGGCGAGACCAGCGTCCAGGCGAGTCCGTGTCCGACTACGCAGCGGCCCTCAGGCTGGCGGCTGTGCACTGCAAGTGGGACGATTTGAACCAGGCCCTACGAGACCGCCTGCTGTGCGGCCTGCGGGACGAGGAGCTGCAACGGAAGCTCATGACCCGCGACGAGCACCTTTCGTTCAATGAGGTGTTGCGAGAGGCGCAAGCGGCTGAGGCGGCCAGGAGCGGGGTCAAGGTGTTCAAGGCCCGCAGCACAGCGTCCGAGCGGGCCAAGTCCCCCGTTCAAGCGGCACGGCGGACCCCAGCGAAGGCAGCCTGGCGGGCACCTAGGTCGCCCGCCGGCACTCCAGAGGCCTCCGACGACTCGTCCGTAACGGCGGACTCCTACACCAGCGAGGACGACGGCGTCCAGAGAGTAAGGAAGCGCGGGGAGCGGCGGCAAGACCGAGAGCGGCAGGACCGCCGCTGCGACGGCTGTGGCGCGGCCCACGACCGCACGAGGTGTCCCTTCCGCAAGGCCGAGTGCCACAATTGCGGTCGAAAGGGGCACATCGCCCGAGTTTGCAGGCGCGGGCGACCCGAGAGCAAAGGCAGTTCCAGCCACCCCCAGCACCACCAGCGGAAGGCGGCCGGTTCCAGGAAGGTGTCCACCATTCGCGGCGAGGACGGCGTGCACCGCGTGGCCCTGAAGCACCGGCGATTCTACGTGGAGGTACAGTTGCAGGGGTGCCCGGTGAAAATGGAGATAGACTCAGGGTCGTCATACTCCATACTGTCCCAGAGGGAGTACTTGCGCATCCCCCCAGAGGCGCGGCCCAAGTTGCGGGCCATGCGGTCCCATCTGCGGGACGTACAGGGAAACGGGATCCCAGTGTTGGGGGTGGGGAAATTCAAGGTGAAGTTCAAGAATTTCTCCGAAAGGCTGCCCCTAGTGGTCCTCAAGGGGGGGAAGTGTTGCCTCCTAGGGACGCAGTGGTTTGCTCCCCTGGGGATAGAACTGTCCGGCATCCATGCCATAGAGACTGACCCAATGCAGGACGTTTGCAATGCGCACCCGGACGTTTTTAAAAAGGGGCTCGGGACTTACAGGGGGCCCCCAGTTTCATTCGAGTTGGACCCAGAAATCCGGCCCATCCGCCTTAAGCCGAGGAGGGTGCCTTTCGCACTCAAGGACAAGATCGAGGCGGAACTGGACAAATTGGTGGGGCAGGGGATTTTGGTTCCAGTTGATTCGGCAGAGTGGGAGACGCCGATTGTTACGGCCCTTAAATCAAACGGGGAGGTCAGGATTTGTGCGGACTATAAATGTACGATCAACAAGGCCATTCGGCCAAATGCATACCCAGTGCCCGTAGTCAGCCACCTGCTGGCCACACTCCATGGGGGGAGGTGTTTCGCCAAGTTAGACCTAGCCCAGGCCTATCAGCAGCTTTCAGTGACCCCAGCCGCTGCCGCTGCGCAGACCATAGTAACGCATAAGGGGGCATTTAAGGTAACGCGCCTTCAGTTCGGCGTGAACTCGGCCCCCGGGATCTTCCAATCCCTCGTGGAACGCCTGTTAAAGGGGCTTCCAGGAGTTCTACCATACTTCGACGATGTGCTGATAACAGCGGGGAGCGAGGTAGAACTAGCCAAAAGACTAGATGGGGTCCTCTCAGTTTTCGAGAAAGCGGGGCTTCGACTAAGGAAGGACAAGTGTGTGTTTTTTGCGAGGGAGGTTGAGTTCCTAGGTTTCAAAGTAACCCCAGAGGGGATCAGACCCTCAGAGTCCAAGGTTGCAGCCGTACAGAATGCCCCTCGCCCCACCGCAAAACCGGAGCTGCAGTCGTTTCTGGGGCTCCTTAACTTCTATCACTCGTTCCTGCCTAGGAAGGCATCGGTTGCGGAGCCACTGCACGCCTTGTTAAAAAAGGACGCGGTTTGGCGGTGGGGGGACAAACAAGAGAGAGCCTTCCGAGAACTAAAATCACTCCTCTCCTCAGATGCGGTCCTGACACATTTTGACCCTAGGAAGCCAGTGGTTCTGGTATGTGATGCGTCCCCGGTGGGGGTGGGGGCGGTCCTGTGCCACGTGTTAGAGAGCGGGCGGGAGGCCCCGGTGGCTTACTACTCCAGGTCCCTTTCGAAGGCTGAGCGCAATTACGCGCAGACAGACAGGGAGGCACTGGCCATAATCGCAGGGACCAAAAAGTTTCATGATTTTCTATACGGCCGCGAGTTTACGGTAGTGACTGATCACAAGCCGCTTCTGGGGATCTTCACTACCGGCAAACCTACCCCCCAAATTCTCTCCCCCAGGATGTTGCGTTGGGCCATATTCCTCAACGCCTACCAATACGAGTTAGTCTACCGCCCAGGGAAGGAGATCTCCCACGCAGACGCCCTGTCCCGATCTCCCCTCCCTACCTTGGGGGATTCCGCATGCGAGGTAGAGCAGGACCACCAGGTCATGCTAATCGAGTCCCTCGACTCACCCCCAATTGTCCCGGCCGACCTCGCCAAAGCCACGGCGGCCGACAAGATCCTAGCCCAGGTCAGCTCATGGGTGAAAAAGGGGTGGCCCACTACTCCCCCAGAGGAACCGTTCAAACCGTTCTGTAGGCGCAGGGTGGAACTTTCCCTGGAAAGGGGCTGTCTACTCTGGGGCCAGCGGGTGATCATCCCAGAGAAATTAAGGGCAAGGGTACTGAAGTTACTACACACCAGTCACCCGGGGATCGTGCGGTCCAAAGCCCTAGCCAGAAGTTTCTTTTGGTGGCCACAGATAGACGCTGACATAGAGCGTCTAGTGGGCACGTGCGAGAGCTGCCAGAGCTCCCGGCCCGAGGAGTCCCGACTACCCCATAGAGAGTGGGACACAGCCCGCGGGCCGTGGTCTCGTATCCATGTCGACTTCGCGGGGCCTTTCCGCGGGGCCACGTTCCTACTGGTTGTCGACTCCTACTCCAAGTGGTTGGAGGTAATCCCCGTGAGCAGCACCTCCTCCGCGACAACCATAAAGCAGTTGCGCAAACTCTTTGCTTGTTTCGGCCTGCCAGACGTCCTCGTGAGCGACAACGCAAGTTGCTTCACGTCGACCGAGTTCCAAACCTTCATGGAGAGGAACGCAATCAGACACATTACTGCTGCCCCATTCCACCCCGCCACAAACGGTCAGGTAGAGCGCCAAGTGCGCACTACGAAAGACGCACTGCGGCGCATGGGTCCCGGCGACCTGAACCTACACCTGTGCCAGTTCCTAATTACCTACAGGACCACCCCCCTAGCTTCAGGGTTCTCCCCGGCCGAGCTGCTTATGAAGAGGCGCCCGGCAACGCTGTTTGACCGGATGGATCCGTCCAGGGTGGAGGATGAGGGGAGAAATATAAATTTAGGGGGGGGGAGCTCCAAGAACTTTTCCACAGGGGACCCGGTTCATTGCAGGAACTACGCGGCCTCGGGGCCAGCGTGGGTGCCGGGGACAATCATCGAGCAAACGGGGCCAGTCTCCTACAGGGTCGAGATGAACTCAGGGCTAACATGGAGACGGCACGCCGATCAGCTCCGAAGGCGAGTCACTAGTGAGGGGGAATCAGCGTTAGGGTCCTCCCCCACCCGCATTACCCAAGGGGGAGACACGGAGGCGCACAAGGGCGAAGTTAAAGAGAGGAATCAGTTTGCCCCCGACTATGACCAGGATCAAGAGTTTGACTATAATTTTCCGTACCAGGGGGAGTTAGCGGAGTGGTCCCCCACCCGTCCTAGCGAGAAGAGGGGTTTCAGTTCAGCCCCTGGTACCTCCAGGCCTCGCAGCACGAGCTTGCTAGAGTACACCATAGCCCCGGCCCCCAAGAGACAAGCACCACAGAGACAGGCAGCCAGCGGAATCTCGCCAGCCGCAAATCCCCAGACCCCCAAACAGGCAGTGGGAGACAGCGGGGCCACAAGGGTCTCATCGTCAGTCCCGAGTTTCGTACTAGGGGGGTCCCCGGGTCCTACAGGCGGTAGGCAAGGGTTCACTTCCCAACTGTTCATTCCGTTCCCGTCCCCACAGGCAAGGTCACCGCAGCTTCACCACAGAACCACTAACGAGTCCCCACCTTACATTGCAGGACAAGACCGCGCGGGACCAGGAGCCACGGGCTCCCCTGTGTTAGGGCAAGCTGACACGCGCCCCAGACGCACGTGCGGGAAGCCACAATGGTTAAGGGACTTCGTCCCATCCTAGGGGGGAGGGATGTTGTGTATGCAAGAACACTGTTGCTTTAAGTAAATGAATGTAACCAGCCCCATATTACAATGTATCACAGCTGCTAAAGGAACGCGAGCGAGCCGCCCATCAAGGGCGGGTGCGAGCGTTCATACTCACATGGTTCAATCCCCAAATCACGGACAGCCGCGGGAAACTTCTCCGCATGAAGAACTACAGAAGAGGGGGGGGCGTGCCTCAAGACGACGCCCCCAACGGCGGCAGCCAATGAGCCACCGTGTAACCAGATTCAAATGTGTTTCATTGTTTCATTACTGTATATAATGTGATGTATCTCCGCCATTACCACATGTTCGTTCTGATCATCAACCAATAAACCTGTGTTAGTCCTTATTGCGACTCCTTCTTTGTCTTCCGTGCAAGACACTAAAATGGGATAGCTCTATAAGCGAGGTTGTTCTTTAAGCGAAACACCATTGTAAGTGGCCAATTGTGAGTTCTGGCGGGGGGGGGGGGGACTGCGAACCCCAATTTAGTTGTTAAGCGAGTTTTTGGTTGGTTTTTAGTTGTTAAGCGAGGCGACCATTCAGAAAAAATTCTGCTCTTTAAGCGGGTTAGTCTCTAAGCGAGGCGCTCTTTATGCGAGGTTTTACTGTGCCTTGGGAGGTGCTTATAAAATTTAAACTAAAACCTGGTGTGGATTCACTGCTCCCATGAAACTGGAGTCATCTACATCCACTGCCCTTAGGGTTGAAAGGCATTTTGCTGTTGGCTGGATAGTTAAGTGTGTTAAGTCTCTGGCTGCAGGGCCAGAGGATGGGAGTTTGAGTCCCCATTGTGCCTCCAGGGTTTTGGTGTCTTGCACGGAAGACAAAGAAGGAGTCGCAGTAAGGACTAACACAGGTTTATTGGTTGATGATCAGGATGAACATGAGGTAATGGCGGAGGTACATCACATTATATACAGTAGCACAATACATTTGAATCTTGCTGCATGGTAGCTCATTGGCTGCTACCGGCGTGACATCGTCCCAGTCACGCCCATCATCTGCAGGTAGTGATAGTGCGGGAAAAGTTCCCGCGGCTGTTGGTGATTTGGGGAATGTGAACCAAGACGAAGTCCCTCAACCATTGTGGCTTGCCGCATGTGCGCCTGGGGCGTGCGGCCGCTTGACTTAACACAGGGGAGCCGGAGGCTCCTGGTTCCGCGGAGTCCTGTCCTGCAACGGAAAGGGGGGACTCATTAGTGGCTCGGTGGGGACTCTGCGGTAACCTTGCATTGGGGGACGGGAAAGGAATGAACAGTTGGGACGTGAACCCCTGTCTACCGATTGAGGAGTTTGGGGTCGCCCCTAGTACGAATCTCGGGACCGACGAAGAGGCCCTCGTGGCCTCGCCACCCCCCGTTACCTCCCCGGGAGTCCTAGAGACTGTGGTGGGCGGACTCCCCCCTGTTGCCTGTCTTGGGGGTGTTTGTCTCCGGGGAGCTGGAGCTATGGTATATTCTAAAACAAAAGGACTGGGGGGACTGGAAGTACCAGGGGCTGAACTGAAGCCCCTCTTCTCGCTAGGACGGGTGGGGGACCACTCCGCGACACCCCCCTGGTACTGCAAATCATAATCGAACTCATCCCTCTCTTCCGGATCACCCTCCTCTGTTGCTGAAAATCGAGGGTATGCATTTGTATTGGCGGATGCCGCCGTGTCTCCCCCTTGGGTAACGCGGGTGGGGGAGGACCCTAACGCTGATTCCCCCTCACTGGTGACTCGCCTTCTGAGTTGGTCGGCGTGCCTTCTCCAGAGTAGACCCGAGTTGGTCTCGACTCTATAGGATACTGGCCCCGTCTGCTCAATGATTGTTCCTGGAACCCATGCTGGCCCCGAGGCCGCGTAGTTCCTGCAGTGAACCGGGTCCCCTACCGAAAAACTTTTGGAGCTTTCTACCCCTACATTTATATTTCTCCCTTCATCCTCCACCCTGGACGGATCCATCCGGTCAAAAAGTGTTACCGGACGCCTCCTCATGAGGAGCTCGGCTGGGGAGAATCCTGAAGCTAGGGGGTTGTCCTGTAGCAGATGAGGAACTGACACAGGTGAAGGTTCAACTCACCGGGACCCATGTGCCGCAGTGCGTCTTTCGTAGTGCGCACTTGGCGCTCTACCTGACCGTTTGTGGCGGGGTGAAACGGGGCAGCGGTAATGTGCCTGATGGCGTTTCTCTCAATAAACGTCTTGAACTCTGCAGACGTGAAGGTACTAGCGTTACCCTATGGGGCAACCGGGACTCCTCGGGCTGAGAGCTCTGGCAGCTCTCACACGTGCCCACTAAACGTTCTATATCTGCGTCTGTCTGGGGCCACCAAAAGAAACTCCTGGCCAGAGCCTTGGAGCGCACGATCCCGGGGTGACTGGTATGCAGTAGCTTCAGCACCTTGGCCCTTAGCTTGTCTGGGATAACTACCCACTGGCCCCAGAGTAAGCAGCCCCTTTCCAGGGAAAGCTCTACTCTGCGCCTGAAAAATGGCTTGAAATGCTCCTTGGGGGGAGTAGTGGGCCACCCTTTCCTAACCCAGGAACTAACTTGGGCCAGTATCTTGTCGGCTGCCGTGGCCTTGGCGAGGTCGGCCGGGACAATGGGGGGTGAGTCGAGAGACTCGATCAGCAGGACTTGGTGGTCCTGCTCTACCTCGCACGTGGGGTCCCCTAAACTAGGGAGGGGAGATCGGGACAGTGCGTCCGCATGGGAGATCTCCTTCCCTGGGCGATAGACCAGCTCATACTGGTAGGCGTTGAGGAAGATGGCCCAACGCAGCATCCTGGGGGATAGAATTTGCGGGGTGGGTTTGCCGGTAGTGAAGATCCCCAGCAGTGGCTTGTGATCAGTCACTACCGTAAACTTGCGGCCATATAGGAAATCGTGGAACTTCTTCGTTCCCGCAATTATGGCCAGGGCCTCCCTATCTGTTTGCGCGTAATTGCGCTCGGCCTTTGAGAGGGACCTTGAGTAGTATGCCACCGGGGCTTCCCGCCCGCTCTCCAACACGTGGCACAAAACCACCCCCACACCCACTGGGGACGCATCACAGACTAAAACCACTGGTTTTTTCGGATCGAAGTGGGTCAGGACAGCATCCGAGGATAGGAGTGACTTAAGCTCCTTGAACGCTTTCTCCTGCCTGTCCCCCCACCGCCAAGCCGCGTCCTTCTTGAGCAACGCGTGCAGTGGCTCCGCGACCGATGCCTTCCGAGGCAGGAAGGAATGATAGAAATTTAGGAGCCCTAGAAATGACTGCAGCTCCGGTTTCGCGGTGGGGCGAGGGGCGTTTCTCACGGCCACAACCTTGGACTCAGAGGGTTTGATTCCGTCCGCAGTTACCTTAAAACCTAGAAACTCAACCTCCCTCGCAAAGAATACACATTTGTCCCTCCTCAGTCAGAGTCCTGCCCTCTCGAACACTGAGAGGACCCCATCTAGCCTCTTTGCTAACTCTAATTCGCTCCCCGCTGTTATCAACACGTCGTCGAAGTATGGGAGGACGCCTGGAAGCCCCTTTAAAAGGCGTTCCACGAGGGACTGGAAAATTCCGGGGGCTGAATTCACGCCAAACTGAAGGCGCGTTACCTTAAACGCCCCCTTGTGCGTCACGATCATTTGCGCGGCGGCAGCAGCCGGGGTTACAGAGAGCTGCTGATATGCCTGCGCCAGATCCAGCTTGGCAAAACACCTCCCCCCATGTAACGTGGCCAGCAAGTGGCTGACCACGGGCACCGGGTATGCATTTGGCCGAATGGCCTTATTGATCGTACATTTATAGTCCGCACAAATCCTGACCTCCCCGTTTGATTTAAGGGCTGTAACAATCGGCGTTTCCCACTCCGCCGAATCAACTGGAACCAAAATCCCCTGCCCCACCAATTTGTCCAGTTCCGCCTTGATCTTGTCCTTGAGGGCGAAGGGCACTCTCCTTGGTTTGAGGCGGATGGGCCGGATTTCTGGGTCCAGTTCAAAGGAAACCGGGGGCCCCTTGTATTTCCCGAGCCCCTTCTTGAAAACGTCCGGGTGTGCGTTGCACACGTCCCGCATTGGGTCAGTCTCGATGGCGTTAATGCCGGACAGTTCGATTCCCAGGGGAGCAAACCACTGCGTTCCCAACAGTCAGCACCTCCCCCCTTTGAGGACCACTAGGGGCAGTTTCTCGGAGTAGTTCTTGAACTTCACCTTGAAGTTCCCCACCCCCAACATTGGGATCCCATTTCCCTGTACGTCCCATAGGTGTGACTTCATGGCCCGCAGTTTGGGCCGCTTATCTGGGGGAATACGCATAAACTCTTTTTGGGACAGGATGGAATAAGATGACCCCAAGTCTATCTCCATCCTCACTGGGAACCCCTGCAACAGTACCTCTACGAAAAACCGCCGGTGCTCCAGGCCCACGCGGTTCACGCCTTCCTCGCTGTAGCTTGCTGAGACCTTCCTGGTGCCGGCCGCCTTCCGTTGGTGCGTCTGGGGATGGCTGGAACTGCCCTTGTCCTCGACTCGCCCGCGCCTGCATACTCGGGCGATGTGTCCTTTTCGGCCGCAGTTGTGACACTCGGCCTTTCGGAACGGACACCTCGTGCGGTCGTGGGACGCCCCACAGCCGTCGCAGCGGCGGTCCTGCTGCTCGCGGTTCTGCCACTTCTCTCCTCATTTCTTGATCTTCTGGACGTCATTGTCCTTGCTGGAGCAGGGGTCCGCTGTCGTGGACGACTCCTCGGATGACGTTGGTGTGCCGGCGGGTGGCTTGGGGGCCCGCCAGGCCATCTTCGCTGATGTCCGCCGGGCCGCCTGCACTGGTGACTTGGCCCCTTCGGACGTGGCCCCTCGGGACTTGAACACTCTGACCCCGCTCCTGGCCGCCTCGGCCGCTTGGGCCTCCCGCAGTACCTCGTTGAACGTGAGGTGGTAGTCGCGGGTCATCAGCTTCCTCTGGAGCTCCTCGTCCATCAGGCCACACAACATGCGGTCTCGGAGGGCCTGGTCCAGGTCATCCCACTGGCAGTGCACCGCCGCAAGCCTGAGAGCCGCCGCATAGGCGGACATGGATTCGCCCGGTTTCTGGTCTCGCCTGTGGAACGCGACCCGGGCTGGGAAGATCGAGACGGGCAGCTGGAAGTGCTCGCCCAACCTCTCCAGGATGCGGTCGATGGGCACCTCGTCCACCTTCCGGGGGGCCACCAGGGTCATCAGGATACGTAGCGTGGCCGGTCCCACCTGGGCCAGGAAGTGGGAGCGCATTTTCGCGTCATCGTCGACGCCCGCGGCTTCCATCGCGTGCCGAAACTGGCACTCGTAGAGCTCCCATTGTTCGGGCTCGCTGACATCGAACTGGTAAGGCTTGACCTTGGGATTCGCCATCGATCCCACTTTCGTCGCCAATTTGGTGTCTTGCACGGAAGACAAAGAAGGAGTCGCAGTAAGGACTAACACAGGTTTATTGGTTGATGATCAGGATGAACATGAGGTAATGGCGGAGGTACATCACATTATATACAGTAGCACAATACATTTGAATCTTGCTGCACGGTAGCTCATTGGCTGCTACCGGCGTGACATCGTCCCAGTCACGCCCATCATCTGCAGGTAGTGATAGTGCGGGAAAAGTTCCCGCGGCTGTTGGTGATTTGGGGAATGTGAACCATGTGAGTTGAACGCTCGCAGCTGCCCTCCATGGGCAGCTTACTCGCGTTCCTTTAACAGCTGAGCTACATTGTAATTGTGGTCAGGTTACATTCATACATTTCTTAAAGCAACATTGTACATACATAACAAGGGTGAAGAGCCATTTTTTGTAGCACACTAGTCCCAAAAGCTCCCCTTAGGGAAGGGATGCCCAAACTATGGCCCGTGGGCTGAATCCGGCCTCTCACATCAATTCATCCAGCCCACACCACCCTTGTCACTCCTGGGAGCGACGAGGGTAACATGGGCCAGATGAATTGGTGACGGGGGCCAGATCCAGCCCTTGGGTTGTAGTTTGGGCACTCCTGGTTTAAGCAGAGAAGATGGCAGCCTGCAATCTATCTCATCCTGTGGCAAAACAGATTGCAAGCTGCATTTTGCTTCCACTTCCAGTGGGAGGAACCACATGACTGGCCCGCTGGCCCACGTGACTGGCCCATGGCCCGAAATGTTTGGGCACCCTGTCCTAGAGGAAGGGAAGGGTAAATCACCTCTGGGTATTCTCTACCTAGAATCCCCTGGAAAGGGTTGCCCTGAGTCAGAATTGACTTGATGACGTACAGTTATTATTTGGTGTGGATAATACCAAGGGTCAGCAGTGGATCCTAAGTTCTCCTCCTCCTCTACAGGCAGAATGTCACCGTGGAGGCGAAGGTCAAGCCGAAGAACCCCCTCACTCCAAGGTCAAAAGGGCTCTCCATCCTGCGTTTGTTGGCGAACAAAATCACGAGAGCCGTCCAGCAGATGATGCTGCTCCTTGTCCTCCTGATGTACAGCATCTTCTTGGCCGAGATTGTCTTCCACGTCATCATCTCCTTCTCCATCCCATTCGCCGTCCTGCGTGACCACATGGTCCCTGCTTCACTAGTCTTCTTGGATGCGCTGGCCCCTGCTGCAGAAATCTTCTACGACGACGTGCTTGGCGCCCTGTTGCTCTTTCTGAGCGCCCTCCTCCTGCCCATGACGGCCAGCTGCTGCTTGCATCTTTTCCTGTTCCCCAGTTATTTTAAGCTCATGAAGCTTGCGTGGTGAAGGGAGGGAAAGAGGACTCTAGTCACCAGCTCAATACAACCAAATGTGCACAGGAATTATGGCAGACACTTGCTTTTACCCCTTTCTCTTCCTTTGTGCCTTTCTGCAGTGCTTCATGCTTTAATTCTCATGCATCAGAATTTTTCTAAAAAGGGCATTGAGTAGGTTGCAGGATATTTTCTGCTGTATTGCAGCCAGAAGGTTGGGAATTTGATCCTGATCAGGGAGCAAGGTTGACTCGGCCTTCCAGCCTTCCAAGGTTGGCAAAATGAGTCCCCAGCACATTGGGGGCAAAATGCTAATTAACTTGTGAACTGCCCAGAAAGTGCACCAAGTGCTATGGCAGGGGTTCCCAACCTAAGGCCTGTGGGTCAGATCTGGCCCAAGGTACCATTCCATGTGGCCCCCACCCCTCCAAGGGCATTTGAGAAATGAAATGGCCACCCCCTTTGAAGCTATTGGGACAAAATGGTTGCCCCCATCGTGCAGGCAGGGCAAAAATGGCCGTCCAGCCCTCGAAGCTGATTGAGAGAGTGTGACCTGGCCCCGGCTTGAAAAAGTTGGGAACCCCCATGCTATGGGGTGGTATAGAAGTAGAATTGCTATTGCAAATATTTCACGTTGGCATCTTCATACAAAAAACAGCCTATCCAGGGTTTCTCAACCTTGGGCCTCCAGGTGTTCTTGGACTTCAATTCCCAGAAGCCCAAGTCAGCACACCTGCTGATCAGGACGTCTGGCAACTGACTTTCATGAACATCTGGAGAAAGTGGATTGTAATTCATGCCAGCTCATGCTGAAATACATCCGTTATCCTTAAAAGTACCATTTTTTTATAAAAAAAGTGTTTGTTTTATTGTTCAATGTTTTGTTATACATGTTGAAAACACTTAGGTTACATTGACCAAAAACGAGGGAAATGCTATGAGACTGGAATGTTTTAAGTCTCATTTCCCCCCATTGACTACACAATGCAAAATGAAATTGGAATTAGCCTGTGTATACACAGACACAACCTTGTCAAATCCATAGTCCTTCCCTCTGCTGGTGGGGCTCTACTTTTCCCCCCATGTGGATCCATTTGATCAATTCAGGTGGCGTGATCACTTGAACCTATGCAGAAAAATGGGTGCTGTGGTTTTCACGGTTCTTTGCAAATAATGCCACTTTTAAATTCAAATAGCTTGGTGCCAGAGCTGTAGCACTGGGTGGGGAAACAAGAGAAGGAAATAGCAATTTGGCCTTTGTTGACAGTAGCTCCCGTGTAACAGCACCCCCTGCAGGGCTACAGGTGATCTACATTAACAAGCTGCAAATAAGACTGTTTAGCCAATTTCCTCCTCTCGTTTCTTCTGTGGCCAGCTCATGTGAACAGACTTGGAGAAACGTGGATTCCCAGGTGGGACGTCACAGTGAGTAAATTCACGTTTCTCACTGTGTGTGGTTTCACCCACACCTACCTCTGCCAAACCCACGACACATTAGCAACATGATTACTGTTAGGGAAAGGCTCATGTATAACTCTTGTCTTTCCTAAACCCACTGGGGATTTCTATATGACCTGATCTATATTTGCTTCTGCATCAAGCAGGGTTGACACTGTGACTGAAAGGTGTTTTCGTGTACATTTTGTGTACATTTTTTTCATTTCGTGTCACTCTACCCAGAATGGGGCTAAGCCACCCATCGTCGGAGAACATCAATTCTGTTTCACTGCATCAAGGAGCCCTGGTGGTGCAGTGGTTACACTGCTGTACTGCAGCCCGAAGGTTGTGAGTTTGATCCTGACCTGGGCTCAAGGTTGACTCATCCTTCCATTTTTCCAAGGTCGGTAAAATGAATACCCAGCATGTTGGGGGCAAAATGCTAATTCCCTTGTGAACTGCACTAAGGGCTATGATGCTGCATAGAACTGTGATTACTTGCACACACACAAAATACCCATCATGGGAGATTTTATTTGTTCTCCTGACACATTACACTAGCTGGGACAAACTCTCTTCTGTCTGACACTTTCCTTCCTCATTCATGTTTCATGTACCTCAATGGCAAAAAAAGGTATGTTTTTTGAGACATTTCTGTTCATCAGGTTTTTTTTCTCCATAGTAGAAATTTTGGACAATGACGAAGCCAAGAAGGTGGCTTCATTTTGGCAGTTTCAAGGTTCAATCTGGTTATGGAGGAGGAAGAGGAGGTAATTAGGTAGGTTTGGAAGAGTTGTTTGAATAGTGTTGGCCTTCTCTGTTTCAGCATCAGTCAGCCATCCCATGAATGCAGCATATTGAATGCAGTGGTGGGCATCAACAGGTTCGCTCCAGTTTGCCAGAACCGGTAGCAGAAATTCTGACTGGCTGCGCCCATCCAAGTTTTGAAATAAAGTACTGTAGTCCTAATTTGGGTGCAACTCAGGGCTTCCCCCCTGGTCACGCCCACCATACCATGCCCACAGTGTGGTAGTAAAATCTTTTGGAGCCCACCACTGATATAATCATCAAGCTCGATGCCTCCATCCTAAAGGCAGGCAGCCACATAAATGCCGTAATGCTTTTTACCCCTAAGCCTTAACAGCTGCATCAGTGCCAATGCCGTGGTAATAAGAAAGTCCCTTGGTGGCTGCTGTCCCCTGGGAACTGGCTCGACCTGCTACTGGCAGAAAGGGAGGGTGAGGATCCACCCACACCTGTTTGTGACATCACTGGAAGGAAGCATGAGTGGATGGTCTTCTCCTGTCATGGTGAGCTCTCCAGGTTCCAGCTGGCCCACGGCCCCTGGGAGACCATTGGGGGAGGAGAAATGCTTCCACCTGTCCAGAAGAAGGATGGAGGTGGCACTGGGCTGCCAGCCTGATGGAGCAGCAGGCGTGGCACAGGTGATGATGTGGGGAGGTGGGGGAACCAGTCAGTCTCCATCATGGCAAGGGGCCAGCCCTACTCCTCTCCTGCCCAAGCATGATGGTTCAACTGCAAGGTCACCCAAGCGCTTTTGCAAAGCAGCTTTGGGAATCTGCATTTCCCCACATGCCCTAGCCAACGTGGCTATTAGCTATGCTGGCGGTGGGGTCTTGGAAGTAGACAACATGCGTAGAGCTTGGAAATGCTACATTTTTCAGTCAGAACTCCCAAAATCCCCCAGCCAGTTAACACGACTTAAGACGGAGAGATTCCCTGTGTTCGCCATAACATTTATTCATTTGGTTTATCTCATATCTGCTTCCCCACTTGGGACCCCAAAGCAGCAAATTATTATGTGTGAAGAAGGGATCTGGAAGTCTCTGAATGTCATACAAGTTTTCCCCCTGCCTCTTGTTGGTTAAGTTAAAATGGAAATAGTATGACATAGCAAAAGGGGAAAAAAAACTATTTTCCTGCCTTGGAAATCTATAATAAGACTAAACAATACGGATTATCTGACCATCATGATTTTGCTATGATGCCACTTCCTGTGTTTGTATGAGTCCTGAATCTCCCCATTGCCTACAGGGAAGGCAAAATAAAATTTAAGTTTTAAATCCTGCTATGGTAATAGAGTAGACCCTACTGCCAGAGACTCAATGCCTATCGTCAGGTAGTGGCTAACTAATTTGACAACCCTAAAAATGTTGTGCCAGAAATTACTCTGGGTTGAAAGGACTTTTACTAGAAAAACTCCACTCAGGGGACACCCGAATGAGGCTCCTTTCATGTCTCCAAGATCCATTGTGAAACACTCAGGTATCGGACCCCGACCTTCCTGTCTCCAAGCTCAGCATCTTAACCACTAAGCCACCATAGTGTTTCTATCTGACAACCCTGAGGACTAATGGCCTTGGGTGCCAAAGTCCACAGGGAAGGAAGGGTGATGGTCCCCAAGTGGATTGAATCCCACTTGAATCCATCTTGATGGAGGGCAGCAGGTTCATCCATCCTGAACTGGGGTTGAGGAGGACTTTGTGTGCCCAAAGGGCTCCGGACCAGAAAGGGACTCAGGGAATTGGATCCGTGGTGTCACACTGTGATGTTGGTCACCTTGTCAACCACCCAGACAGTGCACTAAGCCCTTTTGTTCTTGTTCAGTCACACAGTCGATTCCGACCCTTTGCGGCCCATGGACCATTGCCCACCTCTGATTCTCACCTCTGTCCTCCACCATCCTCCTCAACCCACCCAGCTTGGTGCTCATTGCATCTACAATACCATCTAGCCATCTCATTTTTGGCTGCCCCCTTCTTCTTTTGCCCTCCACCTTTTCCAGCACCAAGGCTTTCTCAAGTGAATCCTCTCTTCTCATTTGATGTCCAAAGTACTTTAGCTTCATCTTTACTATTTGACCTTCCAATGACCATCCAGGGTTGATTTCTTCTAGGATCGACCTATTTGTTATCCTCGCTGTCCTGGGGACTCTCAAGAGTCTCCTCCAACACCACATCTCAAAGGCGTCTATTCTTATGCGCTCAGCTTTCCTAATGGTCCAGCTCTCACAACCGTACATTACCACTGGGAATACCATTGCTTTGACTATAAAATTTTTGTTTGCAAGGTACAGTGAACCCACGCCTAATGACACATTCGAATAGTGTCATTTTCGATTAATGACACTACTGATGCACCCCACGTGATCATTCGAATAACGATGGTTTTTTTACCATTATTCGGATAATGACGGTTTTTGTTGTTATTCGAATAACGACATTTTCAGCATAACGATGCTACTTGGGGAACCAGGTAATGTCGTTATGTGAGGGTTTACTGTAATGTCTCTGCTTTTAACTATATCTCCCAGGTTTCTCATAGCTTGTCTCCCAAGAATTAGTCGCCCTATGGAGTGGTATATAAGTGTGATTGCTGTTGCTACATGTATGCAGCTACAGCTGCCATAAATACCTTAAGACATTAATGCAAAATTGTTCAACCAATCTAATTTGTTAGTTTTTTTAAAAAAAAAGTTAATTCACTAATGAATCTGTTAAATTTGTCAAACTTTAAAGAATAATCTAGAATCACTTAAAATGACTGCACACACTGACCAACATATGTCAAAGCAGCATTATTTGGGATCTCTGTGATCAAGATAGTAAATGTTCAAACTATAGCTGGAAAATATCAATGCGCAATAGTAGCAATAGCAATAAAGCAATGGCAATTACACTTATATACACCCTGTAGCACTTAGTGCACTCTCTGAGAAGTTCACAAGTTAATTAGTACTTTGTCCCCCACATGCTGGGGACTCAATTTACTGACCTTGGAAAGATAGGAGGCTGAGTCAATATTGATCCCTGGTAAGGATCGAACACACAGCATTCTGGCTGCAGTACAGCAGTTTATCCACTGCACCACCAGGACTCTATAATGACAGGTTGCTTATCTGTAACTGTTCTTCTTCCTCGTGGTCCCTTGTGAATCCACATGAATGGGTTTACTGTGCGTACGTGCAGTAAACCCATTGGTGTGGATTCACAGGGACCACGAGGAAGAATGTAATAGAGTGTAGGGGCAGAAATAGACATTGTAGATGCCCATAAGTAGAATATTGTTATGTTTAATTATTATAATTTCCATCCTAGCAGGTTGGAGCTACCTCTGAGGAATGCCGGCAGCGCCGCTGGGCCAGCCCCGGAGAGCGGCCTTGAAGGACCATGGCCATTGAAATCACTGCCAGAGGCGTCTTCCGCTGCTTCCGGAAGATTCTCACCATTGTCTTCACCATCCTCTTCTGCGACCTTTTCCTCCGCATCAGTTTTATCCTCCTCTTCTTCATCCTTCTGCCCTTCTTCATCATCTATGACCACGTCTTCCCTTCCCTGGTGTTGTTCGTTAGGTCGATGCGGCCGATCGTGGATGCCTTCTTTGGGCGGCTGCTGCCTTCGCTCTTCGCCTTCGTCCTGTCCCTCCTGCCTCCTGTCATCGTCTTCTTCTTCACAAAGCATATCCTGATCCCACTCTCCATTAAAGTCTTCCAGCTCACCTGGTGAAATGGCAATCAGTTTCAGTAAATCGGTTGAGAATTTTCATCCTTGTGGCCTCTCCTTTCCATCGGACACGCTGGTGGCCTGGAGGAAACGAGGCAGATGCATGTCTCAGGTGCTCCATCACATCCAAAGCACATGAGATGCATGGTAGCCACTGTAGGAAGACTGGGGTTTTGAAACCACCATCACCAGATTCCATCCTTTCCTCTGCTGTCTTCTACTGTCCTGGATTTCCAATTTGCAATCACTGGTGTATGGGATATTTCAATGTCCAGGATCTCATCGTGATATTTGCCCAACCCAAATAGTCAAAAAATGCACATGGCTTGGTTGAATAACACCATCAAATTAGTTCTAGACTTTTTTTTACTCTACCCAGAACTATTATGACAGGGATGACCAATCCTGGTGCTTCAGAGGTTCTTGAACTTCAATTTCCAGAAGCCCTGATCAGCCAGTGCACTGACTTGGGCTTCTGGGAATTGAAGTCCAAGAACACCTGGAGCGCCAAGGTTGGCCAGCCCTGTGTTATGAGCTCAACATCAGAATGAGAAGGATCCCTTGTTGGGTTCTCAACTCAACTCCACGATAGATGGTCTCTGAATATGGAGGTTCTTCTTAGACATCAGGATTTTCACACAGCTTGATTTGAATGTTTTTCTACCACTATAAGTCACCATAAGCCATCCACCTCATCCTCATCTAGGTAAAGATAAAGGTTGCCCATGCTCGAAAGCCAGACATACCTGACTCTAGGGTTCATCTCTGTTTATAGCCAAAGGGACAGTGCTGTCTGTGTCTGCAGACTTTTCCATGGACATGTGACAGGCATGACTAGACACCAGAGTGCACGGAACGCTGTTTACCTTCCCACCGAAACAGTACCAATTTATCCATTTGCAATTTCTTGCTTTCAAATTACTAGGTTGGCAGGAGCTGGAAGAGAGATGGGAGTTCACTCCATCGTGCAGCACTTGGGTCTCGAACTGCTGATCTGCCAACCTTCCAGTCAAGTTCAGCATCTTAACCACTAAGCCACCGCATCCCCCATGTTCTCATCTACAGATGCTATAGCTGTGTATTCCTGATTCCTGCCTCCCAACTTCAAGCCCTAATTCCTGAAGGGCCTCCAATTTGGAAATGTGCCCTTCTCCAAAGGAAATAATATATATACAGTGGAACCTCATACAACAATTGCCCTGTATAGCATCGAAATCGTATAACAATTAGGCATCCCACATAACAATTTTCCCTATGGAAAAAGTCGTACAACAATTTTCAATGGGAAAAACCACTTAGCAAAAAATAATCGTTGCACGATGCATCCCATAGGGGAAATTGCTATACGATGCATGTATCGTGTAGCAATTGTTTCATACAACAACGAGCCCCATGGAACGGATTAAAATTGTTGTGCGAGGTACCATTGTATGTTAAAAATGAATGCAACACTGGCAAAAATAAATAGAAGACCCCATATCCAGGTATTTCAGGTGCTTTGGGTTGCCGTTTGGCTGTTTTGCTTACAGGTGGCAGTCTGGTGCCACCTTGAAGACCTGAACGAATGTTTCCATGTGACAAATTGCCACGTCCACATTGAGTGGCCCAGGGAGACGGGCCAAGTGGCTCCCCGACCTCCAGCCCTGCTGTGCTGGCAACAGGGCAGATCAGGTTACGGTCTACTAATTGGATAAAACCCTCCAGACTCTCATTGTGTTTGGGGTAATTTGAGAAGAAACAAGAGGGTTGGCTCTAGAGAGCCAATTTAATCTTCTCAGCATGGAGAGACAACAATGGGTGGAGTGTTTGGCAAGGCCTTGCGTGTGTGAGACCAGAGGTTGCTTCTCACTGACAGCAAAAGTTTCATGGAAGTGATTTTGGAGGTCAGCTAATGCGTGTGGGTCTGCTTGTTGGTTAGTTCTGTGCCGCCAAGACAGAGTGGACTTATAGCGAACCTGGGAGGACTTTCAAGGGGTATGAGATCTTGTAGGGTTCCTCTTCTCCCTCCCCACTCAGTTTCCATGGGCGAGTGGGGAATTGAACCCAGGCCTTTTGCGTTCCCATATATGTCCCATATGTAAGTAGTCCCAACTTACTTGATTATTCTTTGATCTTCCTACTTCACTTCAAAGTCCATTAAGTGACTATCAGATGGCCAAGCCAGAATCTTGTTCTAGTAGGAGATGCTCTTCAACAGTCATCTATTTGACAAGGTGTGTTTTAGCTCTCCACAGGCTTAGCCTAGTCAAGTCTGGTGTAATATCTAAAGATTGAGAGGTATGCAGAAAACATTTCCTTGGTTTTTAACTGCCATCTAGGGAGTTGGTCTCCCCAAAGTGGATGGTTTCTATAGTTTAAACGTTGGGGATTTTATGTACACCACCCAGAGTCGCACGCCGATTGGGACGATGATACAAATTGAATGAATGAATGAATGAATGAATGAATGAATGAATTCTAGTCAAATGCTCTATCCACCATGCTACATTGACATGCTAAAGGATTCCCTTGCTTGAAAGCCAGTCGTGTCCGAATCTTGGGTATTGTGCTAATCTCTGTTTACAGTCCAAGAGCCAACACTGTCTTTGTCTACAGATGTTTCCATGGACATGAATTAATTAATTAATTAATTAAATCTATACCCCGCCCTACTGGTGCTGGCACCACTCAGGGTGGCTTACAATGAAAGGCAAAATGTAACAAAGTATCACAAAATATCAAATATCACAAATATCAAAGCAATATCACAAAATATCAAATATCACAAATATCAAATACTATAAAACACAGTCCACAAATTTCGGAGCCCGGCTCAAACATCCCAGACGGAGCCCAGGGCTCAACGTCTATGACGGAGTCAACGTCTAGTCAACGTCTTCAACTGAAGAAAAATCGTGCTCCGTGTCTTCCACCAACAGCTGGGGCCAGTCTCTCTCCCGCCCTTGTTCTCACCGAGGGTGGGGGTCCAACGAGTCCCAAGGGCGGGGGTCCGACAAGATGATGGTTGTCTGCCCGCAACAGACCTGGCAGCTCTGAAAGCAGCGACTAACGAGCAGAATGGGACCCGGGTTCGATGTCTTCAGCGGAGCTCGGGTTTGATGTCCACGAGTTCGAGCAAGGTGGCGGCGGGTCTTTTATCCGTGGCGCTGCGGAGCCCAGGTGCTCCCACTTCCCCACGGTCAGGCCAGACCGGGGGAAGGAGCTCGAGCGAGGCGGTGGTGGCAGCGGGTTTTATATCTGTGGCGCTGCAGAGTCCTGGTGCTCTCACTTCCCCGCAGTCAGGCTGGACCGGGGGAAGGACATGTAGCAGGCATTACTAAATACTGCACACAGAACACTGTTACCTTTCCCACCAATGCAGTACCTATTTATCTACTTGCAATTTCTTGCTTTCAAACTGTTAGGTTGGGAGGAGCTGGGACAGATGATGAGAGCTCACTCTGTCATGCAGCACTTGGGTCTCAAACAGTTGACCTGCCGATCTTATGGTCATCAAGCTCAGCGTCTTAACCACTAAGCCACGATGGATGCTGATAGACCACTGTGGCTTAGTGGTTAAGACATTGAGCTTGATGACTGGAAGGCCAGCAGGCCAGCAGTTTGAGTGCTGCATGACGGAGTGAGCTCCCATTTCTGTCCCAGCTCCTGCAAATCTAGCAGTTTGAAAGCAAGAAAATTGCAAGTAGATAAATAGGTGCCAATTCGGTGGGAAGGTAAACAGTGTTCCGTGCACTCCAGTGTCTAGTCATGCCTGCCACACTTCCATGGAAACATCTGCAGATACAGACAGCGCTGGCTCTTTGGCTATAAACAGAGATGAGCATTGAACCCTAGAGTCGGATACAACTGGCCTTACTAAGGGACCTTAATACTTAAAGCAGGGGTACCCAAACTTTTTGGGCTGTGGGCTGGTCATGTGGTTCCTCCCATTGTAAGTGGAAGTGAAACGTGTATGTGTATAACACAGCCGTAAATGATCTGTGGCTGTAGTAAATGTATTATACGCATGCACGGGTGCATTATGCACATGCACATTTCACTTTCACTTCCGGGAGTGGCACGGGTGGACGATTTGGTGCTGTGGGCTGGATCCGGCCCACAGGCCATAGTTTGGGCACCCCTGATTAAAAGCCATGCCACAGGTAGTGATCCAACCATACCTGTTTCTCTTCCTTGGTTCTTCTCTTCCTGATCCAATGTGCCTCCAAGATCTTCGCCAGCAGACAGGAAGCTAGAAGAGAATCCATGCGGAGCGAATCACTTCAGCTGGCCACCTGCTTTGGCATGCAAGTCTATGACCCTGAGGTACCTTAGCCTATTCCTTCTAATTAAGCTAATTTCATGACACACATGTTCCTGGCCTTGGGAATGTGAGGGGAGCAGAGTCTTCCAGGCCCCTGGGTCTCATGCTGCTTCTCCAAATGTTTGAACGCATGCTATCTTAGAGAGCACGATCCCTGGATTGCTGACCTAACCTGTCTTCTGTGCTCTTATTCATTCATTCATTCATTCATTCATTCATTCATTTCCCACCCATCTGGTATATCCTCCCACTCTGGGTGGTTTACAGCACATTAAAAAAATCTTTATAATAGCAATAAGAGATTAACAATAAAGAATAAACAAACCGAATAAAATTATAAGTAACAAAAAAAAATGACACACACATACCCTAAAAGCAACCCAACAACACAGCACATATTGACGATCATCTAGGTGAGTCAAATCCTATTGCTTGGCCATTGGTAATACAGCAGAACCTCGGATAACGTCCAAACTCCGTTCCAGAAGTTTGGACTTTATCCGATTTTGGACTTTATCCAAATCAAATGGGCGATGCATCGGATATTGTCCAAAAAATGGACGTTATCCGAGGTTCCTATACCAAATACCTCGGATAACATCCATTTTTAACGGTTTTTGACTTTATGCGATGCATCATGTATGTATGAAAACTGCGCCTTTATCTGAATCGGACTTTATCTGAATCGGACTTTATCTGAGGTACCACTGTATGTCCTTAAAATATGCTCTTGTTGGCCACCTCCAGAGAGAGAGAGAAGCAGATTTGCCAATGAGACAATGATGTAGCTTGACAAGCTCTGCTAATTGGAGTAAATTAATTTATCTCCAGCACAGGCTCTGTCTCCATGTGCAGGCTGGCGCATTCCCCTGAATAAGTGATGAGCATGCAGACTCCACACTTTTTAATCATTTAAAAGTTGCAATCTGTTAATTAGTCTAGGAAGAAGGGAGGGGGGCAAGAGAGATGCCGATGGGGGTGTTCTGTTGAAAGAAGAGGAGCGGGGGAAGGAGGAAAGAGTCCCCATGCACTTCGGCCCTATAGATAAGGTGGGGCAGGAGAAAACTGAGGGTTGCATGTTATGGAATGATGTGTGTTATGGTGCGGGGAGGTAGAGAGAGTTTTGTAATCACCAAGATGTCAACTGCCTGCAGCTTGATTTATCAATCGTTTTGTAGCAGATGTTGGAAAGATAATGTTGCAAGATTCGATGGCGAGAAAGAAATTTGATAAGGAGGAAGAGGAAGAATGGTGGGCTTAGAACAGCAACGAAGTGGCAGCGTTTGGAACACTTTTCCTTCTTTTGATTCCAGCCCCCAGAATCTCCCAGTTAGCATGGCCGACTGGGGGATTTTGCAAACTGGAGTCTAAAAAGGGGGATAACTTTCCCAAACTCTGGATGTGCATTGTGCGCATGCTCCACAGTGATGCTGCGTATCCTTGGGCTTGTCACATTTTTGAGGTTTGAACATGTGGCATATATACAGCACCAACACATGGGCTGAACTCCAGTAGTATAAGAAAACTACAGCTGATCCACAGAATCAGTGGGGCTTTGGTAAATCAACATCTGTGTCAGTTCCACAGATACATTCTGCCTACTTGAGTTGTAACTCACGACTGGATTTCAGCCAAGGAGAACCTGCTAATTTTGTTGTTGCTTCCTCAAAGAAAGAAAGAAAGAAAAAGAAAGAAAGAAAAGACTTTCACTAGCAATAGGGAGGCATGCAGCCATCCTTATCATTTTCTGTTGCAGAAGATGCTTGTAGCAGGAAATGTGCTGAGGTCTTTCAACTGAATCAACATATGTCCTTAGCTGTAGAAGGGAAGATTCGGCCATATCACCTTCGGGGAGATATTGATCACAATATTTTTTTTAAAAAAGAGAAGCATAATCTCATGGCCCATCAATAAAACAGAGAAAGCACAATTGCTTGATACTATTTCCAAAACACACATACGCACAAGTTTTCAGGTTCTTGAGAAGTTTCCATCCAGTTCGAAATTCGCCCTGGGAATTGGTGCAACTTCTTCTGTTCCAAAGTGGCAATTAACGATAGCCATTCTACTTCTATGTACTGCTCCCTAGTGTTTAATGCACTGTCTGGGTGGTTCACAAGTTAATTAGCATTTTGCCCCAACATGCTGGGTCCTCATTTTACTGATCTCTGAAGGATGGGAGAGGCTTAGTCAACTTTGATACATTTATTATTTCATTTGGAGAAGGGCACATTTTCAAATTAGATGCCATTCAGGAATTAAGGCTTAAAGAGGGAGGCAGGAATCAGAAATACACAGATATAGTATCTGTTGATGATCTGTAGTCTGGCCACGTTATCCTGCTATGGTAATAGGATAGACCAAGTGTGTTCAAACTATGGCCCGCAGGTTGGATCCAGTCCCCGATGCCAATTCATAAGAACATAAGAACAGCCTTGCTGGAAGAGGCCACGGGAGCCCATCTAATCTGTCTCACACAGTGGCTCACCATTTGCTTCAGGGTATTCTTCCCAAGGAGATGCCTTCACCTGCTTAGGATTCCCTGGAAATGGCATTGAGAGGTATCCTGCCTCTCTCTCCAACCCGGAGGTTGTCCTTCGGTATATCCATAATTATAGTCATGGATACCCTTGTCCTCCATGAACTTGTCTTGAAGCTGTCAAGACTGACAGCTGTCACCACTTCTTCTGGCAGGGAGTTCCATAGACCAGTGTGTGAAAAAGTACTTTCTCTTATTTGTTTGAGAACTAGCACCCAAAAGTTTCATGGAATGTCCCCAGCCAACACCGCCCTCGTTGCTCCCGGAAGCAGGTATAAAATGCTTCTGGGAGCAACAAGGGTGGTGTAGTCTGGATTAATTGGTGTTGGGGGCCAGATCCAACCCGTGGGCCGTAGTTTGGGCACCCCTGGTTTTAGCAGAGAAAATGGCAGCCTAAAATCTATCTCACCCTGTTGCAAAACATATCTGTTGCAAAACAGATTGCAAGGCACATTTTATTTCTGCTTCTGGTGGGTAGAACTATGTGACCAGCCAGCTGAACCACGTGGACTGGCCCTCTGCACCACGTGACCAGACCATGGCCCGAAAAGTTTGGGCACCCCTGGGATAGACCTTACTGCCAGTTCTCCAGAAGGTACTGAATTAGGCTTCAACTTGGGAGGCAACTTGCCGATTTCCTCCAGTGGAGTTTATGGCCTGTGGGCCACATGGAAGCCACAGCAGAGCACAACAGGGGCTTGATTAGAAAAGTTTAAAATTACAGATGAGTGAATAAAAGTCTCCTGCTTCTCCTCTGCATGCCTCCTCTCCCTTTGCCTGCCACGTGGCACCAAATAGTGATAAATGTTCACCATATGTTCTCCCATAAAAGCACAGAGCACCACATGTCCTGAGTCCGTAAGCACATAAATTAAAGCAATTACTGCCATAGCTCGTCTGGCTTTTAACTAGCGATGAGGAGCAGGGTGGAGAAAGGGAAAAGCGCACACCTGACGGGTCGTGTTTGATGGAAAGATCAAAACCTGGAGGACTGGAGAGGCTGAGAAGAAATTTTTTTTTGACACTCACCCTGGCACCTTGGAGGCAGTCAGGTCAGCAGGTGATGAGACCCCCCTCCCTTCTTCCTCTTCTTCATCAATGGTGTTTCTGGCAGTAATTGGCAGGCCATCAAATGAGCCAATGGATTCTGTATCTCTCCACGTTCACACCGTGTATTGTTGTCCGCCAGTAATCCCCACTTGAGCCTGTTGGTCTTGCATTTAGGGACCCCAACCATCAGCCTATTCAGGGTCCTCCTAGTGACGCATAGGGGAAGTCAAGTTCCTCAACCATCTCCTTCTTTAATGTTCTTCCTTGTCCAGTGAGCTCCTTCCTCCATCTCCTAACTTGGTTTTGCTCTAGCGTACACGCAAGAGTTTTTATTCTTGCCATAAAGCTCTTCCTGGATCTGATCCGGCGGACTTGAGGCTCATATACGTTCAGAGGGTGTCGAGGTTCCTTCTCTTGCTTAAGTCTCTTGGCATCTGCTGCTACTTCTCTCCTTTAATAGAAATACCTACAATAGAAACACTAACATTAAAAGCAATATTATTATTATTATTATTATTATTATTATTATTATTATTATTATTATTATTATTATTATTATTATTATTATTATTATTATCATCATCATCATCATCATCATCATCATCATCATCATCATCATTATTATTATTATTATTATTATTATTATTATTATTATTATTATTATTAACAACAACAACAACAACAACAACAACAACTGCAAGGAGGAGGAGAAGGATAAGGCCTGGCCAAGAGGGATTTTCAGGTGTTCTGTAAACTACTTTATGCTCTCCAAACACAAATCTACCTATTTGCAAAAGCAAGCAAAGGGCCTTGTTTGGGTGCCTGAAAGGCGAGACAGGGAGGAGAGGAAACCTTAGAGGGATGGAAACCATCCTAAAAGATAGAATTAATAGGCACATAGAAGAGAAGGCGCTGCTAAAGGAGAGCCAACGTGGCTTTTGCAAGGGCAAATCATGCCTCACTAATCTGTTGGAATTTTTTGAGAGTGTCAACAAGCATGTGGATAAGGGGGATCCAGTTGACATTGTTTATCTGGACTTTCAGGAGGCTTTTGACAAGGTCCCACACCAAAGGCTCTTGAATAAACTTACCAGTCATGGAATAAAGGGACAGGTCTTGTCCTGGATCAGCAACTGGCTAAGGGACAGGAAACAGAGGGTAGCACTAAATGGACACTTCTCCAAGTGGAGGGAAGTAAAGAGTGGGGTCCCCCAAGGTTCAGTACTGGGACCCCTGCTTTTCAACCTCTTCATAAATTATCTAGAAGGAAGATTAAATAGCAAGGTAGCCAAATTTGCTGACGACACTAAATTATACAGGGTAGTGAAAACTGTGAGAGATTGTGAGGAGCTTCAGTGGGATCTCATGACACTGGGGGAGTGCGCAAAACAGTGGCAAATGAGCTTCAACATTAGTAAGTGCAGAGTGATGCATGTTGGGGCAAAGAACCCCAATTACATTTATAAACTGATGGGGTCTGAACTCTCTGCGACAAACCAGGAAAGGGACCTTGGTGTCCTGGTGGACGAGAGCTCAATGAAGGTGTCAACCCAGTGTGCCTCAGCAGTGAAAAAGGCAAACTCAATGCTAGGGATCATTAGGAAGGGTATAGAAAATAAGTCAGCAAGTGCCATTTTGCCTCTTTATAAATCTATGGTGAGGCCCCATCTGGAATATTGTGTACAGTTCTGGTCGCCATACCTCCAGAAGGATATTATGGAGCATGGAAAAAGTCCAGAGGAGTGTAACCAAAATGATTAGGGGACTGGAACACCTTCCTTACCATCTGAGGCTGCAACGGTTGGGCCTCTTCACTCTTGAACGACGACGTCTAAGAGGTGACCTGACTGAAGTTTATAAAATCATGCGCGGTGTGGACAAAGTAGATAAGGAAAAACTGTTTTCCCTATCGCACAACACTAGAACTAGGGGACACTCGATGAAACTTTTGGGTACTACTTCTCAAACAAATAAGAGAAAGTACTTTTCCACCCAGAGGATTACTGGTCTATGGAACTCCCTGCCAGAAGAAGTGGTGACAGCTGTCAGTCTTGATAGCTTCAAGAAAAGATCAGACAAGTTCATGGAGGACAAGGGGATCAATGGCTATAATTATGGATACCCAAGAACAACCTCCGGGTTGGAGAGATAGGCAGGATATCTCTCAATGCCATTTCCAGGCAGGAATCCTAAACAGGTGAAGGCATCTGCTTGGGAAGAATACCCTGGAGCCACTGTGTGAGACAGAATGCAGGACTGGATGATGGGCTCCTGTGGCCTGTAATCCAGCAAGGCTGTTCTTATGTTCTTAACCTTGCTTTGCATCTGCTCTGTGGAAGATCCCAGATGGGAGAGGATCCCTCTTCCGTTCTTTCTTCTTTGCAACATCTGGGGACTGAGATGCTCGAGGTGGAGAGTGTGTGGCCTTGCTTTTTAATCCCACTCCAGGGACTCAAGTGTGAAAGTGAGGGAGGGTCCAATGTGTGGGGTGGGAGAGAGGGAAAGAAAATCTCTCCGACCCGCTTTCTCAGAACATCTGCTCTACTGTATAGCCCTGCTAGACGTTCACCTTCTGTGTCCTCCATCCCTCTTAGAGAAAGAAGGCACAAAGCCCAAACATATCTCCCTCTTTCTCCCCCCTCTCTCTGAGCTATCTTGAGCATGATTAGGAGGCTGCTTTTGTCTGTTCCTGATGCTGTTTGATCTGGCCCTAGGGACACCTGGCTCCACCACCAAACACATCTGGATTTGCTTGTTTTCTAAAACCAGGGAATTGAAAGGACTTTTTGCTGCCTGTAGGACAGAAAAACTGCTCCTTGGAAGGTCAAACATTGAAGATGAAGTTAAAGCACTTTGGACATCAAATGAGAAAAGAGCATTCACTTGAGAAAGCCTTGATGCTGGGAAAGGTCAAGGGCAAAAAAAGAAGGGGGCAGAGAATGAGATGGCTAGATGGCATTGTTGATGCAATAGGCAGAAAGATGGGATGGGTGGAGGAGGATGGTGGAGGATAGGTGTGCCTGGCATGTGGTGGTCCATGGGGTTGCGAAGGGTCGGAATCGACTGTGCGACTGAACATCAACAAGGACAGAAATACTGATCTGGATCCTTCTGATGCTTTTTGCTCACAAGCGGACTTGATCCACAAAAGCTAACATTAAACTACAGCAGTTAGTGTTTAAAGTGCCACAATGTTGTTTTTTTTGGGGTGTTTTTATTTTGTTTTATTTACTCTCTGATTTGCTCACAAAGTGGCTCTTTTCTCTCCCATGGGGTGGGGTGGGGGTTCCTTATCTACCTAATAAGGAAAGAAGTAGCAGCGAATGCAGAGAGAACAAAAGAAGAAAATGACCATTTGACATCCTCTGAAAGGATATGCCTTCCCGGTCTGCCGGCTCAGATCCAGGAAGAGCTTTATGGCAAGAACCAACAATCTTTGCAAGAGCAAAACCAAATTAGAAGATGGAGGAAGGAGCTCACTGGGTAGGGAACAACATTAAAAGAGAGTGTGGCTGAGGGACTCAACCTCCCCTACGTCACTTGGAGGACCCTGAATAGGCTGAGGGTTGGAGTGTCTAAAGGCAAGACCAACATGTTCAAGTGGGGGCTGCTGGCGGACAGAAACATATTGTGCAAATGTGGAGAGATACAGAATCCGGTTCATTTACTGGTCTGCCAGTTAGTGCCAGAAACATGCACTGATGAGGACTTGGGTTTGGCCAACGACAAAGCCAAGAAAGTGGCTTCATTTTGGCAATCCAGGGTTTGACCAAGACATGAAAGAAAGAAAAACCTGGCTTCTCAGCCAACTGCATGCTATCTGAGCTGCTGCTGAAAAGCTGAACTGGAGTGGTTTGGTTGCTGCGATTTGATTGAACAATTCAGCCCGAAAGCCCAATGCGAGCGCTCATTAGGATTTTGATCACCATTGAGTCTATGAATCAAACCGCAGCATAGCTGAATTGCTCCAATTCAGCTTTCTAATGTAGCTATATATGTTGCATCCCTTTTAGATAACTGTAATGGTTAAGACACTGAACGTGACGTCAGGAAGGTCAGCAGTTTGAGACCTGAGTGCTGCATGTCGGAGTGGGCTCCCATTATCTGTCCCAACTCCTGCCAACCTAGCAAGAAATTGCAAGTAGATAAAGAGGTACAGCTTCAGCGAGAAAGGTTAACAGTGTTTCGTGTGATCTGGCATCTAGTCATACTTGTCACATGACCACGGAAATCTCTGGAGACTCAGACAGAGCTAGCTCTCTGGCTATCAACGGAGATGAGCTCTGAACCCGAGAGTCGGATACGACTGGCTTTTGAGTAGGCTGCCTTGAAAATGACATAAAAAAATAAGGCTAATTAATCAACCATCCACAGAACATCAATGAGTGGTGCTAACCATACCTGTCAAGTTTTGGATTTGGAAATAAGGGGAATTTCCTGGCAAATACGGGATACTTGACAGCTATGCTTATCCTGTGCTGCCCTCCAATGGCGGCAATAGGGTATTGCAGTCTAATTAATAAGGGATGACGGTAGGAAAGAGGGTAAAATAAGGGGTTTTCCTGACCAATAAGGGATACTTGACAGCTATGGTGCTAACCCATTGCCTTTGTTCAATGCTCCATGGCAGGGTTGGCCAGAAATCTCCCTGGGGCCTGTTAGCAAACAACGTATATCCTGGGAAAGGGAAAGGCTGTTTGTGTAACTGCTGTTGGGACTTTGGTTCCTGTAAGATTTCCTTTTGTTTTGGCGGCTTTGAATTGGCTCATTAGACTGTGATGCCTTACCAGGAGAACAACTTCTCCTTTGAGGGTTGCAGTGGAAGCAAAAACAGGAGGACAGCTGTTGTTCTCTCTCATCCATGGGGTGCGGTAGACACAAAAATATTATATTTGAAGGTATGCATAGAGGAAGCAAGGCAAAGTAGAGCCAAGGTGTCAGGGAAATTCAGTGGTGATTTCTCCCATCCATCTCTAAAGTAAGATTGGTGATTATTTAAAAAGAAGCAAAAGAAAAAGAAAATCCTATTAAGGAAATCATACGTTGAAGAGGTTTAATAACTCATGGGTGATGGATCTTGTGAAAGAAAGGCTGATGGAGGATGGAGAGACACATTCAGAGAAGAAGAAGAAGAAGAAGAAGAAGCCAGCAAAACTCCACTTGCCCTCTTGGGCGCAGGAGCATTTTGAGCTCTGAGCACACTTTTCTGATGCCCTGATGGCTTGTGTGGCTGGCAATTCAACCCCAAAAATCTCTTGGACACCTTCTGTCATTGTCCTTTGCCATCAGGTCACTTCTGAGTTTTGAAGTCACAACCTCCAAAATGTTCTCTCGTTAACAACCTTGCTCAGGTCTTATAAAACCAAGGCTGGGCTTTCTTTTGTTAAGTCTGCCCATCTCATGTTAAATCTTCCTCTTTCCCTGCTGCCTGCAGCTTCCCAACTTTACATGCCATGAACTTCCATGGATAACAACCCACTTACATTGTGCACATAAAAATTCAGGCCACAGGTTTATTTGAAAATGGTCACAGATACGGGGGTGGGATTAGAGTGAAACGAGATACTGAAAAGGAGAACGGTCTTATTAATTTGGGTCATGAATGTAACTGAATGTGGTAAGCCTTCTTACAACATGCGCCCTGCTATGAAGTGGCATTAGGGACATGCCAAGCTAGGTGGAGGGGGAAAGGACGGCGGTGACAGGAGCATGGATGGAATGGCACATGGGCTGGATCCAGCCCACGGGTCCTAGGTTGTGAACTCCTGCTTTAGAGTTATGGGGGTTTGGGAAAAGTAATATTTCAGAAGTCTTTGAGACCAGGGTCCTGCAGGTGGCTCTGTTTCCCCATGAAACATCTGGGAAGATTGCTTCTTCTTCCTTGTCTAGGCCAGACGTGAAACTGCCAAAATGAAGCCACCTTTTTGGTGAGTCCATTCTGCAGTTCCTTTGGTCTGACTGAGTGTGAGAAAGATTAGCCGTCAACACAAGGTTACCGTTACCAGAGTACAGCCGATTGCGGTTCAAAAATAGCAAGTCTTCGAGCAGGCTCTTTCTGTGTGCACGGACCATGAAGAACGTCCTGAGGATATAATGCAGTGGCCTTTCATCTGCCTACCACATCGCAGCCTGACCCCCGTACCAGTTCCGCCAGTCATTTTCTAGTCCTGAGACCTTGGGACATGCAAAATCCTCAGGCCACAATGGATGGAGCTGCTGCCCTCCATCAAAAGGGATTCAAGTGAGATTTAATCCACCTGGGGACCATCGCCATTCCCTGTGGACTTTGTCACCCAAGGCCATTAGTCCTCAGAGTGGTCAGGTTAGTTAACTGCCACCTGAGTCATTGGCAGCATGGTCTACTCCCATGATGGTGAACCTTGGCACTCCAGATGTTCTTGTACTTCAATTCCCAGAAGCCCAAGCCCCCTGTGAATCCACACGAAGGGGTTTACTGAGATTCATCCAGCCCGCGCCACCCTCGTTGCTCCTGGAAGCAGAAGTAAAACGCGCCTGTACGGTTAAGGCTCTTCTGGGTTAACCCTTCCTCCGTACAGGCGTGTTTTACTTCCGCTTCCAGGAACGACGAGGGTGGCGCGGGCCGGATGAATCGCAGTAAACCCCTTCGTGTTGATTCACGGGGGCTTGGGCTTTTGGGAATTGAAGTCCAAGAACATCTGGAGCCCCAAGGTTCACCATCACGGGTCTACTCAGTGGTGGGCATCAGCAGGTTCTCCAGAACTGGTGGCAGAAATCCTGGCTGGCCCTGCCCATCCATTGTTTTGACATAAAGTACAGTAGTCCTAATTCGGGTGCAACGCAGGGCTTCCCCCCTGGCCACACCCACCATACCATGGCCACAGTGTGGTAATAATTTTTTGGAGTCAACTCTATCACCACAGCACGGTAACTGGCCAGATGAATGGGAAGGAGAATTAGAGGGGAAGAAAGAAGCAGAGTGAGAAACTAGGCTGGGTTTTTCTGACTCCTACTCACCACCCAGGACATAAACCCAATCCTTCCTTTGTTTCTCATGTCTAGACCTCCTTCATTCATCCTTTTGTGTCTCTCAGGAATTCAGTGCTTCTTCTGGTTCATACTATGCGTTTCTCACTGTTTATCCTCCATTCTTTTATCCTTCTTCAAGGGGCTGCAGTGGCTCATTGATTAAGAAGCTCGCCTTATTAGCTGAAAAGACTCCCAAGTTGAGACCCGGGTACTGCATGACGGATTGAGCGCCCATCTCTGTCCCAACTCTTGGGAACATGAAAGGAGCCTCATTTGGGTATTCTCTGAGCGGAGTTTCTTCTGCAAAAATCCTTTCGACTCAGCCTAATTTCTGAGATGAAATTATTATTATTATTATTATTATTATTATTATTATTATTATTATTATTATTATTATTATTATTATTATTATTATTATTATTATTATTATTATTATTATTATTATTATTATTATTATATCCTTCTACACTTCCTGTTACCTCTTACCTAGCACTGCCAGAGGGCTGATTCACTCCCCCTCCCCCCCCCCCCCCTTGTACTTGGAAGCAATCAACTTTTGTTGAAGGTTCAATTCCCACTTTTTCCATCACAGGCATGTGATGGGTTAACAATACAATCACAAGGAGAGGCATGATGGACCTGGAAGCACCTGCTAGGGCGGTTAAAAGTTTAACGGAACATGTACAAAGGCAGATCACAAATATTTGACATGGTCCATGGGGGAAGCAGGTGTTTAGCAACATCTGGTCTCATTCTACATAGCAAAACCTTTTCCTTTGCAAGGCTATAGGAGTTGAATGGCGCTTAAACATTATTACGATAATTCTATAATGTCTGGACTGCTGTCATGCTACTTTATGCAATGCAACCTGGATGATGTCATCTATGTCAAATAATTTTTGACTCCAGATGTCATCGATGTGTTGTTTTGTGCTTCGTTATTTATTGGTTTATATGGATTTTTTTTTTTGGGGGGGGTGTTGTATTATTTATGGTTTATGTACTTTAATTGTTGCTAACTGCCCAGAGTGACCTGTTGTTAGATGGGCAGGAAAGGGAAAGAGTAAAGGTCTACCTTGCTTGAAAGCCAGTCGTATCCGACTCTAGGGTGCAGTGCTCATCTCCGTTTACAGCCAAAGAGCTAGTGCTATTTGCATCTGCAGACATTTCCGTGGTCATGTGGCAGGCATGACTAGACACTGGAGTGCACGGACGAAATGCTGTTCCCTTTCCTGTCTAAGTTGTACCTAGTTATGTATATGAGATTGTTTTTGTCACAGTCCAGTCCGACCCTTTGCGACTCCATCGACCACCACACACCGGGCTCCTCTGTCCTCTACCATCCTCCGTGGCCCACCCAGATCAACGATGCCATCTAGCCATCTCACTCTCTGCCGCCTCCTTCTCCTCCTTTTGCCTTCAACCTTTCCCAGCATCAGGGTCTTCTCCACTGAGTCCTCTCTTCTCATTTAATGGCCAAAGTACTTCAGCTTCAGTATTTGTCCTTCCAAGGAGCAGTCAGGGTACATGAGATGATGAAATATGAAAAGCCACCTGTGATATGAGATTATGATCTCTTAGAAAATGATATAAATACGACACTCCAGAGTTCTCAAGATATGTTTTCAAGACATGAGAGAAATTTAAGGAGTGGTTTTACCAGTGCAGTGGCTCAAGTGGCTAAGACGCTGACTGGGAGGCGGAAGGTCAGCTGTTCAATTCCAGAGTACTGCAGGATGGAATGAGCTCCCGTCTTTGTCCCAGCTCCTGCCAACCTAGCAGTTTGAAAGCAAGAAATTGCAAGTAGATAAATAGGGACCACTTCGGTGGGAAGGTAACAGCGTTCGGTGTGCTCCAGTGTCTAGTCATGCCTGCCACATGACCATGAAAACGTCTGCAGAAGCAGACAGCGCTGGCTCTTTGGCTTTGAAACAGAGATGAGCACTGAACCCTAGACTCAGATACGACTGGCTTTTGAGCAAGGGTGACCTTTACCTTTACTTTTACCAGAGCCAAACCTCAGTAAGCTTCTACGGCCAAGAGCAGAGATCTGAGGCAGATTTGATGATAGAATGCTTTTGCAGTAATGCACAGTATTTCCAAAAGTTGGAAGCAGCTCGATGGAATATAATAATAAGAATAAAACAAAGCGCATCTAGACCAGGGGTGCCCAAACTTTTTGGGCCACAGGCTGGTCACGTGGTTCAGCGGGCCGGACACTTGGTTCCTCCCACCAGGAGCAGAAGTAAAACGCGCCTTGCAATCTGTTTTGCAACAGGAAGAGAGAGATTTTAACCTGCCATTTTCTCCGCTTAAATCAGGGATGCCCAAACTATAGCCTGTGGACTGGATCTGGCCCCCTAATGCCAATTCATCCGGCCCACCCCACCCTCATCGCTCTTGGAAGTGGAAGTAAAATGCGCCCGGGGTGCATTTTACTTCTGCTTCTGGGAGCGATGAGGGTGGCCCGGGCTGGATGAATTGGCATCAGGGGACAGACCCAGCCCATGGGCCATAGTTTGGGCACCCCTGGTCTAGACTATCAATCCAATTCTATCTTCCTCCACAAGCCCCAATATAAAGCACAGATGAAAGCAACATTTCTGGGTATCGGCACCAGTCACGGAAGTCCCCTAAGTGTTCGAAACTGGGCTGCCTGTGAAGTCAGTTGACAAAGCAGCAGGAAATGAAAATAAAAGTAACTATTAAGAAAGAAGAAATGTTTGCCTCTCCTTCCTTAGAATGAAGTGATGCCCCTTCAGGGCGAAGCAAGGCGTTCCTGCACATGGGTGCATTAAGGACTGAAGCATCACTCCAAGCCCCAAAGCCCTGCAAACACGTTGCTGGGAAATTCCAAGAGGTGGTTATGGCATCTCCAAGCACAACTCTAATTACCACCGAGGCGAAGGCGCGCATGAATCCTGCGCAGTGATAACACCTTCTGCCGTTGTATACACAGACAGCCTAATTAACCTTTCTTGATTAAGGCAATTATTTCCAGCACATTATCCTATAATCTAAACATGGCAGACTTTTTTTCGTTGAGTGGGGTTTGAGGGGTTGGCGCATGCACACAGCAGCACATAGAAGAGGAAGTGGGGGAAGGATGGCCCCCTGGCATGTTGGGAACGGAATGGGTATTCGTAGCAGTGGTGCTAAGACTGGAATATAACCCTAACCTACATTTGGAGGGGCGTGGAATAGAAGGTCACATCCAGGGGTTCATGCGTGGAACAAGGGATTATGGAGAAGGTTTGGGTGACCAACAGCAGGTATCTGGTGAAATCATGGGGTTGAATTTGAGTGAGCCTTTGAAATGATGCCATGAATGTGAACACCTGCCAATGCAAAGCAAAGCCATCACACTTATATACCCTGCCCCATAGGACTTAATGCACTCTCTGGGCAGTTCACAAGTTAATTAGCATTTTGCCCCCAACATACTGTGTACTCATTTTACTAACCTTGGAAGGATGGAGGGATGAGTCAACCTTGATCCCCTGGTCAGGATTGAACTCACAAACTTTTGGTTGCAGTACAGTATTTTAACCACTGTGTCACCTCTTCCTCAAACTTCTCAGGGCACTTGAGAGCCCACTTTGCATTTTGCTGCCTCCAACATGCTTTGATTGAGGGATGCACAGCCTGTGGTTCTGTCAAAAGGACCATGGAGTTACTGTCTGGGTAGACCGGGGTGCCCAAACGTTTTGGACCGTGGGCTGGTCATGTGGTTCAGCGGGTTGTTCACGTGGTTCAGCGGGCCGGTCACGTGATTCCTTCCACCGGAACTGGAACTAAAATGTGCCTTGCAATCTGTTTTGCAACAGGATGAGATAGATTTTAGGCTGCCATTTTCTCTGCTTAAACAAGGGGTGCCCAAACTACAGCCCACAGGCTGGATCTGGCCCCTGACACCAATTCATCCGGCCCATGCCACCCTCATCATTCCCAGAAGTGGAAGTAAAACATGCCAGTATGGGGCTTCCAGGAGTGACAAGGGTGGCATGGGCTGGATGAATTGGCATTGGGGGCTGGATCTGGCCCATGGGCAGTAATTTGGGCACCCCTGGGGTAGACATTTCCAGTCAAGGTTGGAAAGTTGGGAAAAGCAAAATTCTGCCACCATTGCATCCACCACCAGGACCCTCCTTCATCGTCGTCTGGCTCCAAGGGTGACTGAGAAAGGGCCTCTGCTAGTGTTAACGGTGAGCTTCTACCCCAATTAATATTAATAAGCTTAAAGGCAGATGTTCTCAACATCTGTGCCATGTCAGGACGCTGTCAACACACTGTTAGCATGGATGACATGTTCCTTCCCTGATTATGTGGTGTGAATTCAATTTTCATGTTTCTCTTCCAACATTTGGCATGTGTTGAGTTTGTCTCCCTCCATGGGCCTCCCTCTCTGGCCCTCCCTCTCCAATCCATGCCCGAGGTACAGGCAGGATTATTTGCACCCCATCCCGCCGGGAACAAGACAACCAAACAGGCGGTTCCGGCAGATTCTGAGGCCAATATTTGGAAGTCAGTCAGGGATTTAAACTGTGGGTTGGAGCGGGAAGGACGGATGCTGATGGGTAGGAAAATGTGGAGACAGGACATTTGCATCTACTTGATCCTTCCTGTCTTTCATTAATTCTTCCCAGCTCCACCCCTCTATCTATCTATCTATCTATCTATCTATCTATCTATCTATCTATCTATCTATCTATCTATCTATCTATCTATCTATCTATCTATCCATCCATCCATCCATCCATCCATCCATCCATCTCTCTCTCTCTACCTACCTACCTACCTATCTACCTACCTATCTATCTATCTATCTATCCATCCATCTCTCTCTCTCTCTCTCTCTCCCTACCTCCCTACCTACCTATCTATCTATCTATCTATCTATCTATCTATCCTCACTATCCCTCTCTCCTCTCTCTCTGCTTTCTCTCCCTACGTACAGAGATAGATGGTTTTGCATATGTATACCATTCTGCACATATTTGTATATATGTATGTATCTTTGTCTGTAACTGTGACTATTTTTCTGGCTGTTTGTGTTTGTGCCTATTTACATTTGTGTGTTTTTCATGTGTGCGTGTCTTGGGGGTGTTTATGGGTGGCCCACGTATGTTTATTTTTGGTGTTGTTTAGCTTCAGCTTGCAGGCAACTGGGAATAAACAAGAGAAACACCTGGTGTTGGTGGTGCTGGCAGTTTCTCGATGCCTCTCTCGGCTGATATATTACTGGAAATGTTCCCTCCCACTTGAGCTTCCTTTACTAGCAAACACTATTGGCAGAGACGGTAAGAGCACTCTGGGTCAATTCACACAACTAACTTTAGTACATGAGAAGGGCTGATGTCCAGCATGTGCTGAATGCATGTGGAGCTGAAACTCATGATTGCCATGCATTTTGATGTCCCCTGCCAGCAAAACTGCCAGTCTGGCCAGGTGATCCTGCAATGGTAATAGAGTAGACCCTACTGTCAGCGACTCAACAGTGAGTGTCAGGCAGTGGTTAACTAACCTGACCACCCCAAGGACTAACGGCCTTGGGTGGTGAAGTCCACAGGGAAGGAAGGGTGATGGTCCCCAAGTGGATTAAATCCCACTTGAATCCATCTTGATGGAGGGAAGTGGTTTCATCAATACTGGCCTGGGGATGATGATGAGGACTTTGCGTTCCAAAAGGGCTCAGGACCAGAAAGTGACTCACAGAACTGGATCAGTGGTACGAGGTGGGTGGGTGGGGTGTCACACTGTGATGTGGAAGACAACTGGAAGGCCACTGCATTATATTTTCAGGACAGTCTTCATGGCTGATCAATATTCAGATATGGTGGAAGAAGAAGAAGAAGAAGAAGAAGAAGAAGAAGAAGAAGAAGAAGAAGAAGAAGAAGAAGAAGAAGAAGAAGCCAGCAAAGCTCCACTTGCCCTCTTGGGCGCAGGAGCATTTTGAGCTCTGAGCACTCTTTTCAGATGCCCTGACGGCTTGTGTGGCTGGTGTGGGCGAAGACCTTCTGTGCTGAAGCTGTTGGCTCTGTGCATTAATTGTGCCCTCCTGTTTGCCTCAGTTGCCTGAGGGGACACACTGTGGCTTAGTGGTTCAGACACTGAAGTTGATGACTGGAAGGTTGGCAGGTCAGCAGTACAAGGTTGGCAGGTTAGCAGTGATCAGTGTTGTATGATAGCATGAACTCCCGCCGCCTGTCCCAGCTCCTGCCAACCTAGTACAGTAGTTCGAAAGCAAGAATTTGCAAGGAGATAAAATAGGTACTGCTTCAGTAGGAAAGGTAACAGCATTCCATGGGCTTTGACAGCCTTTACCTCAGTCTCCTGAGTGCCCCCCCCCCCCGAGGCTGAACCAGGCTGATTTCCAAACCATTGGTCTAGTAGGCAGGAGCAGAGCCATAGAATTTTGCTTTTTCTCAGACTGCAATAACCTGAACCCCAGAATCTCCCCATCTGGCGGTGACTGGCATTTTACCCTTAATTCTGAGAGTTCTAGCATGAAAAACAAAACTTGTACATCTTTGATCAAAAGCCACAGCAACATGTGATTTCTCTGAATTCATTCAACACCATCTCCTTTCTGGTCTGCACATTTAATGCATATTTAAAAGCAACTTCATGGTTTATTAACCTCCCACTCCCCGCAAACCTTCTCCTGGCTATCTCTGGGGGCATTTGACCCCTTTGTTCTTCCTGAGCCAAATGGACGTGCCTCATTTTCTCTTGGCTTTTGGAAGGAAGCTTGGAGACGGTGCCAGGTATTAGTCCCAGTTGGCCAACTCTCTATGTAATGTCAGAAAAACAACCCCTGAATCCTGGCTGTTGAGAGAGAAAGCCAGCACTCTTGTTGCAAATGTGTGAAGCGCATGCACATTAGTGAGTATCTGCTCTCACCACCAACATTTTGCCTCCTGTGGAGAAATCATTTTGTGTGTCTCTGAGGGAGACCACAAACACATGGTAAGGGTCAGCACATTGTTGTTGAGACGCCAGGCGAGAAAGGCATGGGGTGGACCTGGGAATCTAGTGATACCTTTGAGCTGTTTTTCAGCGAGGAGTCCTCGTATGAGTGGATGACTACATGACGACATTCCGCACAACTTCTGTCCATAGCAATCTGCCCCCGGCAGTTCTTCTCCATGTTGGTCCAACATTTTTCTTGAGAAAATCTTCCCATCTGTGAGGTAGCCTTCCCCTAGGTCCGTGATGGCAAACCTTGTCACACTAGGTGTTCTTGGATTACAATTCCCAGAGGCCCAAGTCTCTTTGAATCCTCACGAATGGGTTTACTGCACATATGTGTATATGTATACGAAGTAAACCTGTTCGTGTGGATTCACAAAGACTTGGGTTTCTGGGAATTGAAGTCCAAGAACACCTGGAGTGCCAAGATTCACCATGAGTGCCCTAGATCTTTTGTGATCTCTCAGATACCAATTCACTATTCTGGCACTCCATCTATTGTCACTTGTGTGTGCAACAGGGCCGACCCACCTTAATTAGTTCATCAGGTACTGTATTCTGTTGCTACATCTTTTTAGCAGTGATCTCCACCTGATATCCTCATTTTTCACTTTATTGCAAAGTGAGATTCTGAGCATTGATCTCTCCATTGCTCATTGGGAATCTAGTGCTAAAGTTCTTTATCTTCCTCCAGTGGTGAGATGAGCTCTTTATTCTCAAAAGAATGACTTGGCTTCACCACTAAAAATAGGACAGGGTCCAGAGCTGGCCAGATGGGTTAGTAAACGCACGATCATTGACCATTGATCATGGATTGGAACACCGTCTTCCTATGTTGTCAGACCATTACTTCCTGACTGAGATGCTCGAGTCTCATTCAACCTATGTTTATAAAGCTTGGGCGAGCCCAGACAATACAGCCTTTTCAAGGGGAGATTTCAGTGGGACATGACTTTCCAGGTTCAGGTTGGCTTGGAAGAAGGTTCTCAGAACATCTGCAAATTTGAAGAGCTAGTACTTCTTTGACCCAAGCTCCAGAAGCCTTGATTTTCTTGGGTTTTTCCTTCAGATTCAGGGATGAATGGGCTCATGTAAACATTTCCCCCTTTGTTCTCATCTTTTGGTAGTTTCAGAATAAGGACTGTCATGACCTTCAGCAGAGGGACACGGTATTAATGGCATAGCTGTGTGCTAAAGGAATGTATTTTCGACAAGTTTGGAAATGCTTCATGCTTTCATTTTTTTTCTGGGGCTTTCAAAATCATTCATCTACTAGTCCCAGTCCTTAGTGTTTGCCACACTGAGTCTGTTCCTTAGGATTTGACAATTAATGTTCTTAGAGCCAGCTGGAATGGTGAGGGGAGGGTATAAAAATGTTGGAAATAAACATGTCCCCTGTACACACTTCAGATGTAAATGCTCCAAATTACCTGCTGTGTGCACCTGGTGCAGAATGAGTTTTTCGGGCCGGGTGTTTGCAGGGTGTTCTAATAAAAGATCCTGCCCTTTGCTTTTGTTCAACAGGGTTGTTCAACCTGAATGGTAATATATGATTATTCATTTATTTATTCAAATTTATATATTGCTGCCCAAATCGAATGAGCGACTCTGGGCAGCATAACAACAATGATAAAATTACTACAATAATAAAACATTAAAGACGGTTAAAAACCCTTATCTATTACTAGCTTAGTGCCTGGCTTCACTCAGTGGCTGTATTTGTGGGAATCCCAGGGATTTTTGTGTTCCTTCCTTCCTTCCGCTGCATGGCATATGATTCCCTGACAAACTTAGTGGGTATCAGAGAAAATACTATTATGTTAGGATTTGTTTTCTTTTTTAACTATTTTTATTGCAATTTTTTAATACATACATAAAAAAGAAGAAAAAAACTTACAAAGTCAAAAAATCAAAAGACAATACAATACAAAATATAATAAAAATTATATAAGAAAAACAATATACTGAGAGTTATCAAAAACTTCCAAAATCCAAACATCAAAATATTAATATTTAATAAAAATGCTTATGTATTAATTACTTTATTTCCCCCCCCCCAAAAAAAAATAATAATCTCCTTTTCACTACCAATAAAAACAACATAGTTCACCCTGTGAAATAGTACAAAGCCAAGAGAGAGTTGCGATCTGTGAATCAAACAATCTTTATACCCAAAAATTTAATTGGTCTGGTACCGGCGTGAATCCTTCTCTTTTTCTTAATGTATAATCAAGATACAATTTCCATTTCTTCCCAAAATTATTTTCTTTAACTATTCCTTTCTTTACATTTGTTTTCTCTCATTTTCTGATCTCCTAGTGGATGATGTTCCACTGGCTTCCTTCATCTTCACCATTATGAACCTCCAATATCTTTGTCTCCTAGAGGTACCTGTCTCCACCACACACGATCACTACTTTACCTCTTCATGGAGCACTAGGGTAGCAATAAAAGGGAATTTTTGACTCATCATTAGCATGCTCAGCCATGGAGCCATTTCAGATGGCTATCACTTAGCCCTTGCAGAGTTTGAGGTTCACAAAGACCTTCTCTTGAATCTGAGTGGCAATCCCAACCAGAGGGGACTCATGGAATCAGTGAGATATACTTAAGTGTTGACTTTCCATTCAACACATGGTTTTAGTGGATCTACTTTTAGATGAATTAAACATAAACTGTGAGTCCATTCTATCATTCTAAAAGGCCAAACCAACAACACATTTTAATTTAATTTAATTTAATTTAATTTAATTTAATTTAATTTAATTTAATTTAATTTAATTTAATTTTCGTACTTATATGCCGCCCACTCAGGAAACCTGAATCAGGGCGGCTCACATAGTAGTCAAGCAAAAAAGACACACTAAATACACAATCACAAAAAACATATGCTCGCTCTGAAGGCATACAGGCTTTGGATCCATCTCTTTCAAAGATGGGAAAAGTTGCTTTGTGAGATGGTCATTCCCAGCCAGAACACATGGCTGGTCCTATCTCTGTCCTTTTGCACTTATGACGTGGATAGCATTTGCCAGCAGAGAATCTACTCCTGGGGATTATTTCTGTCACAGCAAGACAGAAATGTTGTTTCTTCTAGTCTTCCCTTTAAGGAAACAACAGCATAGCCAAAGCAGCATGGACAAATCTCCAAGATTAGGGGCTCACTCGGCAGACTGTGGTGAGAAACCACGTCTTTCAAATCGTGATCTCCAGCCTGGCTGGGATATTCTGTGCATTGTCCCGAAAGCTAATATTTCCAAGCTCTCCCGTTATCCTCTTAGCGCATTATTTTTCTTTTCACCACCTCTTCTTAAGCTGTTTCGCGATGCTATTTGACACAAGAATGCACACACACACACTCTCTCTCCTGTGATCTTTTGAAGAGCTTTTAAAACACTGAAGTCCCCAAATGCTTACAGTTGACTTTTGTTCTGAGAACAGTGTTTGCTTTGGGGTGTCCCCCGCAATTACCAGACCACACCAAACCCTGAAACAGCAGCATAACAATCCTTTCGGTTCCTGAATCTGACAAACTCCCCTGAAATCCAGCCGGTCCATAAAAAGCACCTGGTTGCTTTATTGAGTCCCGGGAGCCCAAGGAAACACCCGGGCTCCCATATCCAGGATCATGCTTCGTCCTCTGCAAACCTGTTGATCTCTGGCAGCTTGGTGTTTATTTGGTACTCGCATTGGCTTGTAACCCAGTTCCCTGCAACCAGCTTGAGAGGTTGTCTCCATAATGGCCAAGGTGGCTTCCTTGCACAGTTCAACAAGCCAGATATGATTGGCGTAGCCACTCGCCGGCACCCGCTCAGGTTACCAGAGTTCAGTATTTCACAATCACGAGTGAGTGCTGGGTCTGAAATTAATGGGGGCAAAACACATTCTCAGGTAACTTAAGTCTACTTTCACAGCTTTCTCAGTTCTGGAGATTGAGGCATTTAGACAATGGGGCCCTAGATGTTGTAGAATGGGAATTGGGCCAGTTTGTGGGTCATTGTGGGGATTTTGCATAGACTGCGCAACAGAGCTGTAATTAGCCATTCTGGAACCCGGACTAAAGACACCTTCTCCCACCCAGAAGAAAGAAAAAAGTCATGCTGTCTAAAAGGAAAAACAGACAGCGGGGTCCAGCTTTTGTCTCTGTATGTGGTGAACCAGAATACCATAGTGTTGTGTATACATGCAGTTCAGCTGCTCGCCATTAGCGCATCTGATGGAGCTCACGTGGCTCCAATTCACCCAATGAGTAACTAACGCGGGGAAACCTTCCCGCCACAGGTGAAACTATGTCAGGTATGCATTACGTCAGAAGGACGCCTTCGTGCGAGATTCAAATGTATAATGTGCCATATATAAGGAGGCAAGGCTCCGCCATTGCATCAAGTACAGATTGACCATGTTACAATAAAGTAGTGTTTAGCCCATCTGCCGGCCCATGTGCAATCAATCTGCCTACATCAAACATAGTGTTATGTCCGGCCCTTATAAGCACCAGTCCCGACAATGCTGAACAAAACAGCAACAAGTCTTTATTCAACAGCCTTATAGAGATGAGCTTACAAGGTGCTCCAGACACAGAGATGGCTATACAATCACAGTGGAGTCAGTCCCTCTGGACTCTTGCCGTTGCATGGCCATACCTGTCAACCTTCCCGGATTGGCCAGGATTTCCCATTTTTTGGTGCCAATTTTCACCATTTTCAGCCCGGAGCTGCCGAAACCCCGGAATTTGGCAGTGGGGGAAAAGGCTTTTACGCATGCGTAGAACCCTTCTATGCTTGCGTAGAACCCTTCTACGCTTGCGTAGAACCCTTCTATGCATGCGTAGAAGGCTTCTGTGCAGAAGGAGATCGTAGAAGCCTTCTATGCATGCGTAAAAACCTTCTACGCATGCGTAGAAGGCTTCTGTGCAGAAGGGGATTGTAGAAGCCTTCTACGCATGCATAAAAGCCTTCTACGCATGCGTAGAAGCGAGCTGCGCAGAACGATTCTGCGCAAGTCACTTTTACGCATGTGTAGAAGGCTTTTACGCATGCGTAAAAAGCGACCTGCGCAGAACCGTTCTGCACAGGTCCCAGATTTTCTGGAGCCGCGGTTGACAGGTATGAGCATGGCAATACACCAGCTAGTGTAGGAGCATAGCATAATGGAGGACACTGTTGTGTTCTAATACTGTGCCTTTAACAATGTACCTATCCATGTGTAACCAATGTAACCTTTCTATGTGCAACATTATAACCTTCAGCTGCATCACTGTAACCCTTACATTAGGACGCGAGCTAGTGACCACTAGATGGCAGTAGCGAGCGTCCAGCTCTCATGGTCCAGACTCACCCTTGATCAGCAGCGCGGGAAGATTCCCGCCACCACCTTCACCTGGACAAGAAGGGCGTGACCCGAAAGGACGTCACGCAGACAGTAGCCAATAGACTGTTGAGGAGCCACATTCAAATGTATAGCCACTGTATATATTGAGCTGTTCGTCCGCCATTACCTCATGTTCCCTCTGACCATCATGCAATAAAGTTGAGTTAAGCCAACCCTTCGGCTGTCCTCGTGTCTTTGGTCCCATACACTAAATTGGCGACGAAGGTGGGATGATGGCTGCCCACGGGACCAAGACATACACCGGTTCCGATGTCAGCAAACCGCAAGATTGGGAACTCTTCGAAATGGACTTCCAAGGCGCGCTGGTGGAGTTCGAGGTTACGGACGAGGCGAAGAAAAGAGCCATCCTCACCAGAATGCTCGGGCACAACGGGAAGAGGGTATTGATCGACCTCATCGCACCAAAAAAGGTGGCTGAGTTGAAGGCCAAGGAGCTCGTGCAGGTGATGCGCAACCATTTCCAGCCCTCGGTCTCGATGTTTCCAGCCCGCGACACATTCTGGAGGAGAGTCCAAGCCCCGGCGAGTCGGTCGCTGCCTTCGTATCGGCTCTGCGATTAGCCGCCGGCCCCTGCAAATGGGAGAACCTGGAAGTTGCCGTCAGGGACCGTTTGTTGTGCGGCCTGAGGGACGAAGAAGTACAGCGGACGCTGATGAACCAAGAGCCGCCCCCAACGTTGCAGGAGGTCATGGCGGCGGCGCAGGCCGCAGAAGCCACGAGGGCCGGAGTGAAGATGCTCCAGAGCAGGCTCCCGCAGGCAGACAAGGCAGCAGGCTCGGTGCACGCGGCCCGGCGAGAGTCGAAATCGTCCGCGGGTCCGGAAGGATGGCCGGCGTTGCGACGGCTGCGGGGCTGCCCACGACCGCGCCAAGTGCCCGTTCAGAAAGGCCGAGTGCCACAACTGCGGGCGACGCGGGCACATCGCCAAAGTCTGCAGACGACGGCGCAAGGACCGGAGGAGCTCGCCCGACCGCTCAGCGAGGCCAGACCGCTCGACGGGACCCAAGGATGGCGCCCGGCCAACGAAGAAGCAGGACGGCATGGGCCGCATCTCCGACGACAGCGCCGACGACTCCCCAGTTTTCAGCGTGTCCGTGGGACACCCCCGTTACTTTGTTGAGGTACTGGTGCAAGGGGCCCCTGTTAGGATGGAGATTGACTCGGGTTCCTCGTATTCAATTATTTCCCAGAGGGAGTTTTTGAGAATTGCCCCCCGCGTACGGCCCAAGCTCAAGGCATTGAGGTCCACGCTACGGGACGTGCAAGGGAACAGTATCCCGGTGTTGGGGGTTGGGAAATTTCAGGTCCAATATAAGCAGCATGCCGCCAAACTCCCCCTAGTCGTTCTCAAGGGGGGCAATTGCAGCCTCCTCGGGACTCAATGGTTCCAGCCCCTGGGGTTATTCATTGGGGGGGTGCACGCCGTGGGGACTGACCCAATACAGGAGGTGTGCGACGCGCACCCCGAAGTTTTCAAAAAGGGACTGGGAAAATTCAAGGGACCCCCAGTAACCTTCGACCTGGACCCGGAGGTCCGCCCAATAAGACTCAAACCGCGCCGGGTGCCGTTTGCACTCAAGGACAAAATAGAGGCAGAACTGGACAAATTGGTGGGCCAGGGGATTCTTGTTCCTGTTGACTCTGCGGAGTGGGAAACTCCAATTGTAACAGCACTAAAGGCCAACGGGGAGGTTCGCATATGCGCCGATTACAAGTGCACCATCAACAAGGCAATTCGCCCTAATGCGTATCCGGTGCCGGTAGTCAGCCATTTGCTGGCCAGGTTACATGGGGGGAAGTGTTTCGCTAAGCTTGACCTGGCGCAAGCCTACCAGCAACTGTCGGTGACCCCTGCCGCAGCTGCTGCTCAGACTATAGTCACCCATAAGGGGGCGTTCCAGGTGACGCGCCTTCAATTCGGCGTGAACTCGGCGCCTGGAATTTTCCAGTCGCTCGTGGAACGCCTCCTAAAGGGGCTAGAGGGGGTGTTACCTTATTTTGATGACGTGTTGATAACGGGGGGGGGGAGTCAGGCTGAATTGGCCAAGAGGCTAGACAAGGTTCTGGCGGAGTTCGAAAGGGCGGGGTTGAGATTGCGAAAAGACAAATGCGTCTTCTTCGCGACGGAGGTAGAATTCCTAGGGTTCCGTGTTACACCTGAGGGGATCAAACCGTCCAAATCCAAGGTAGCCGCCATCAAGAAAGCCCCTCACCCCACCTCCAAGCCCGAGTTGCAGTCGTTCCTAGGGCTGCTTAACTTCTACCACTCCTTCCTTCCCCGGAAGGCAGCCGTGGCTGAACCGCTACATAAGTTGCTTAAGAAGGACAAGGCATGGAAGTGGGGTGGCGACCAAGAGAGGGCATTCAGTGAGCTAAAACAACTCCTGGCGTCCGATGCCATACTGACCCACTTCGATCCCAAACGGCCGGTGGTTCTGGTCTGCGATGCATCCCCGGTGGGGGTGGGGGCGGTGCTGTGCCACGTGCTGGAAAATGGGAGAGAGGCCCCGATAGCGTTCTACTCCAGGTCCCTGTCCCAAGCGGAGAGAAATTACGCCCAGACAGACAGGGAAGCGCTGGCAATAATTGCGGGGACAAAAAAGTTTCACGACTTCCTATATGGCCGCCCCTTCACCATAGTGACTGACCATAAGCCCCTGCTCGGCATTTTTACCGCAGATAAGCCCACGCCACAGATCCTGTCCCCGAGGATGCTTAGGTGGGCCATTTTTCTCAACGCATATCAGCACGCGTTGGTGTACCGGCCCGGGAGGGAGATCAGCCATGCGGACGCTCTGTCGAGGTCCCCCCTTCCCCAGGATTGCAGCCACGTGGGCGAGGAGGAACAGGACCGCCAGGTGCTAATGATAGAGGTCTTAGACTCGCCCCCGGTAGTGACCGCTGACATCGCCAAGGCGACCGGCAAGGACAAGACGCTAGCGACGGTCAGCTCCTGGATACAGAAAGGGTGGCCAGCGTCTTCCCCGGCAGCGGAATTCGACCCATTTTTTAGGAAAAAGCTGGAGTTGTCCCTAGAGAGGGGGTGCCTTTTGTGGGGCCAGCGGGTAGTGATCCCTACATCCCTACGACCGCGGGTGCTCAAACTGCTGCACGTCAGCCACCCCGGAATCGTCCGCTCCAAGGCTCTGGCCCGGAGCTATTTCTGGTGGCCCCAGCTAGACGCCGACATCGAGCACATGGTCGGCACTTGCGAGGCGTGCCAATGCTCCAGACCAGAGGAGGCCCGCCTGCCTCACAGGGAATGGGACGCGGCGAAGGGGCCGTGGTCCCGGGTGCACGTAGATTTTGCCGGCCCGTTTCGAGGAACGCTTTTTCTCCTTGTAGTGGATGCTTACTCCAAGTGGTTGGAGGTCATCCCAGTCTCGAGCACCTCCTCGGCCACGACAATTAAGCATACACTAAAGACACCCAGGCTTAGCACGCTGCTGGCTACCCGTATGGGGTGGGAAGTGTAGATCTGGTCCGGCCCCACCCTTGTTTACTCATGGGGCTTATATAGCGTCTCCTCTGCGGTGGCTCCTTGATACAAAGTAGCAACACGCTGGATAACCATAACTAACCAATCATAACAGGGTATACATGTAATTAACCAATGGAGAACAGGATCCAAAACTGTAACCAATCACAGGGGTTGGATTAGCATAACGAGCGTGCCCTGTGCAAGGGGTTTTCACGCCACTTTAGGCTCCTAATTTGGATGGCGGGAAACCTGTTGTGTTCTCAATACTGTGCCTTTAAACAATGTACCTATCCATGTGTAACCAATGTAACCTTTCTATGTATAACAATATAACCTTCAGCTGTATCACTGTAACCCTTGCAATAGGACACGAGCTAGTGACCACTAGATGGCAATAGCGAGCGTCCAGCTCTCATGGTCCAAACTCATCAAAGAACAACAGCGCGGGAAGATTCCCGCCACCACCTTCACCTGGACAAGAAGGGCGTGACCCGTAATGACGTCACGCGGACAGTAGCCAATGGACTGTCGAGGAGCCACATTAAAATGTATAGCCACTGTATATATTGAGCTGTTCGTCCGCCATTACCTCATGTTCCCTCTGACCATCATATAATAAAGCTGTGTTAAGCCAACTCTTCGGCTGTTCTTGTATCTTGGTCCAATACACTAAATTGGCGACGAAGGTGGGATCATGAATCCCCACGGGACCAAGACGTACGCCGGTTTCGACGTTAACAAACCGGAAGATTGGGAACTTTTTGAAATGGACTTCCAAAGCGCGCTGGTGGAGTCCGAGACAACATCTTGGTCCAATACACTAAAAAACCACCATTTTCCAACCCGTGCTACTTGCAAATGTGCCTTAATACACAACACATAGTATGAATCATTTTGTTCTTGGGCTTCAGTGATAAACCCTTACACTTGATGATCTTTTCTAATTCATTCATTGCTGCCCTTCCAAGTTTCGGTCTTCTGGTTTTTTTTTGCCAGCGGACCCCATTTGGATGGATGAGCCTTGACCTAGACCAGTGATGGCCAACCTTGGTACTCCAGGTGTTCTTGGACTTCAAATCCCAGAAGCCCAAGTCAACACAATTGTTGATCAGGGCTTCTGGGAATTGAAGTTCAAGAACATCTGGAGTGCCAAGGTTGGCCATCACTGAAGACCCATCCATGCTATGTAGCCTATCAGGCAGCAAGGGGTCTCCAATGGATCTGGTCTTAGGCAAGGACTTCAGCCTCCTCCCATGTCATGGTCATGGTCTTTAAAACTGCCATGAAAGTTCTTCGCCATGTGTTTTGACCATGGTATTAGGAGGTGTCCAACTTATTGCCAACATAGGGATCCTTGTTTTTCTCCATATGAAAAATATGATCTGCTATTTGGAGTCTTCTTTGTGCAACAATATTAATTGTTGAGCCTAGGTATACAAATAGTATACATGTAAACTTGCCAGTCATGGAATAAAGGGACAGGTCTTGTCCTGGATCAGCATCTGGCTTATGGACAAGAAACAGAGGGTAGCACTAAATGGACACTTCTCCAAGTGGAGGGAAGTCAAGAGTGGGGTCCCCCAAGGTTTAGTACTGGGACCCCTGCTTTTCAACCTCTTCATAAATGAGCTAGAAGTAGGAAGAGATAGCAAGGTAGCCAAATTTGCTGATGACACTAAATTATCACTGGTCTATGGAACTCCCTGACAGATGAAGTGGTGACAGCTGTCTTGACAGCTTCAAGAAAGGATTAGACAAGTTCATGGAGGACAAGGGTATCCATGGCTATAATTATAATGGATACCTAAGGACAACCTCCGGGTTGGAGAGGTAGGCAGGATATCTCTTAATGCCATTTCCAGGGAATCCTAAGAAGGTGAAGGCATCTCCTTGGGAATACCCTGAAGCAAATGGTGAGCCACTGTGTGAGACAGAATGCTTGACTGGATCATGGGCTCCTGTGGCCTCTTCCAGCAAGGCAGTTCTTATGTTCCAAGATCAGCCACCTGATCTAATTCCTGAATGTATTCCATTAACTTCCAGGCTCCATTTGAGTGTATTGCTTAGTTGTCATGCAAAAGAATTTGGTGCAAGGTAAGGGAGCCTGGTCAGACCAGTTCTGGCCTATTGTGAATTCTGTGTATTGAGATGTCCGATGTCTGTCGCAGCCTTGTTTATAAAAAGATTTTTGTCTCCTCACTCCTTGCTCTTTGCTGCCAGGTAGAAAGTCTGTATGCATATGTAAGAATAAAGCCTTTCTCTCTCTCCTACTTTTGGTGCATGTATTCCAGACCAGTGATGCACTGCAAATTTTTTTTACTATCCCCACCCTGGGCGTGGCTAACTCTGTGGGCATGGCTAACTCTTTGGGTCACGCCCACTTGGCCAGCCACGCCATGGCCTGGGGTAGGGAGGTGGGCCGTGGCTGGCCAAGTGGGCGTGGCCTGGGAAAATTTCTGCTACCGGTTCCTGGGATCCGGAGGGAACCTGGAGCAGTACACCACTAATGTATTCCTTTTGGTACCCACAGCCACACAAGCTGTGATTTGCCCATTTTTGGCAACAATACTACAATACAAAAAGGGCAGTCCAGGCCGACAATCAACAGGTATCATTGACAGATCTTATCCTCTTCTCTTCTTATCCTTTTATACCCCATAAAACGACTGTGCAGACACCTTTTCCTAACACTGTTTCAAAAATGTCTGAAACCTCTGGGAGAGGTTGTCCAGAGTCTGGGAGTCTAGCACCAAGAATGCATTGAATTCTCAGGCAAAGTGGTTTGGAAAGGGAATTCCTGAGATTCACATGGAAAGGTCTTCTGATGGCTCTTTCTCAAGACTGGAAAAGTTGGTGCTTCTCGAACTACAGTTCCCAGCGTGCTAGCTGGGGGGATTCTGAAAGTTGTAGTCCAAAAAACATTAGCATTTGTCAGCCGGTGCAATTGCTTCAAGTCACAAGGGCTGTGGCTTTCCACCTGACACCAGAGGCTACATGGAAGTCTTTCTGGTGTCCAGGGAACTTCAGCCAATGTTGCAGCCTAAGCCTCCCCCTCGGCCACTATGAGAAAACAAGACCATGGGTTGGGTCAACAGGTCTTGGAGCCACTCTAGCAAGGCCACGTCTGAGGTTCCCAGTCGTGGCCTGTTGTGTGCACTGTGGTGAACAAGCCTTTCCAAAGAGTGGGGTGTCGCCTTTTCCTGTTTCTCCATAAACTCCATCTCACACTCAGCGCAGTCTTCTAACTGCCTTGGGATGCGATCCCTTGGGATCACAGAACAAACATCTGGGGAATCTCCTTCATCTTCCCAGAAGCGGTTGAGTTAGGGGTGCTTCTTGGAGAAGCTTCATGGGTGCTTTCGTCCTTAAAAGCACTTGGCAATCTCTCTGACTAATGGGGGACAGAAAGCGGGAGAAAGCCCTTTCCAAACTCAAATGGATGCTTCTACAATCCCCATTTCCTCCACTCTTGGGAAGCGGAGGGGCAGCATTACCGGAGCTTTGTTTCCCCTGCGAGGGGAGAGGTTATCTGGCTTCCTTTCTGAACTATCCAACTAATTGCAAATGATGATGATGAGCAACAGGAATCGGCAGGCAAGCTCGCAGAGATAAACAGAACACTCCTCTTTCTGAAGGTCTTGCTCGTTGCCTCCATGGTCTTTTCCAAGCTTCACTGTGGATTCCCCATGCCCCAATGGCATGGAACGGTCCGCGCAGAGGCCACTTAGGTGAGAACGCTCCTGGCCCGTGGGCTCTGCGGGCAGAGAAATTAAGGGGGGTGGATTAATAATAGGGTTTGATTCACCCAATTATGACCTGACCGACGGTTCCGCTGAGAAGGCATTTCTCTAGCCTCTGTTACCCATTAAGGTAGTCACTCATCTCCGAGTTTAGCGTAATCCCTGGTGCAAATAGTGGCCATATTTACCCCGGTCTAAGCCCTAGACAATGGTGTTTCCCCTGTCAATGTTTGCCCACGTTAATTAACTTCCCCAAGAGAAATTCCCAATTAACCTGAGTAAATAGGTGATGTGATTTTCTGTCAGATGACGGTTTTTCCTGCCTTGCCTTCTGATCTATAAATGTAGATACTTTTCCTTCAATAAACCACTGATCTGATCTCGCTCCATACTGCCTCGTATCGTTTCTTGATCAGTCTCCTCCGGGACCTAACGGCCGTCCTAGCGGCCCTGATTCCTACACTTCACTTAAAGAGAAAGGACCAGAAGGAAAGCAACCAGTAACCTTGAATGTGCCCATGACCATCTTTGAGTAGCAGCTGACTTTGGGTTAATCCACACTGGCTGTTCTGGGGTTGCTTGGGATAATCCTGCCAATTTCTTCGTTGAAGAACATCCTGATATCAGCACCCAGACTTGTTGTTGTTTAGTCGCACAGTCGATTCCGACTCTTTGCGACCCCATGGACCATTGCTCTCCAGGCATCCCTGTCCTCCACCATCCTCCTTAGTCTGCACAGCCCCGTGCCCATTGTATCTACAATACCATCTAGCCATCTCATCTTTGGCCGTCCCCTTCTTCTTAAGAAGAGTATTTCTTGCTGTGTTTACAGGGATGGACGGCCATGGTGGCTTAGTGCTTCAGACGCTGAACTTGAGATTGGCAGTTTGAGACCTGAGTCCTGCACGGCGCAGTGAGCTCCCATCATCTATCACGATTCCTGCCAATCTAGCAGTTCGAAAGCAAGAAATTGCAAGTAGATAAATAGGTACCGCTTCACCAGGAAAGGTAACAGCATTCTGTGCACTTCAGTGTCTAGTCATGCCTGCCACATGACCAGGGAAATGTATGCAAATGCAGTCAGCACTGGCTCTTTTGCTGTAAACCAGGAGTTCTCAACCTTTTAAAGCCGGGGGCTGGGTCATGCTCCCTCAGACAGCTTCAGGGGCTGGATGGCTATTTTGCCCTTTCTCTACCACATGGCACTTCCTGGTGTGGTGGAGGCAGGGGGGGCACATGAAATAGTCCTGCAGGCTGCATCCAGCCCACCGGCCACAGGTTGAGAATCCCTGTTGTAAACATAGAGTTGGACACAACTGGCTTTTGACAAGGGAGACCTTTACCTTTACTGCATGTTTCATGCCAAGGTCAGTTTATGGAGTCACCAGAGATACATTCATCAACTGAGAAAATGACTTCCAGGAAAAATGTATGCTCAGATATGAGTAGCAGCTGACAATGATGACCTTTACCTTTACCTGGTTGGGCTGTCTGGCTAGCTCAGTGAGATAAGGAAAAATTGGGAGTTCGATTCCCTCTGGGGGGAAGAAGATTCAGCCTGTGTAGCCTTGATCAGGCTGTACCATCACATAACACCCGGAGAAGAAGGGAATGGGAAACCACTCTGAGTTCTCTCTAGATAGATCACAGAGTCTTATGTGGTAAAGGGATCCACAAGAGCAAGTCCTACACTGAGGCTTTGTCCCCCATTGAATCTGCTAACCCTGGTTTTCAATCCTATGTTGTGGAGTCACTGGGATACAGCACCGATATCATGGGTGCAAGGAAAGTTGAATGAATCCCCAGTGCAGACAGGCCCCCACTGGAGACATAAACTGGTTGTGATCTTCATGTTACCCTTCATGTTAGATGCATACCTGTCAAGCGCAGCTCCGGAAAACCCAGGAACTGCTCCAGCCTGGCCGTGCATGTGCAGCAACAACTCCTTCTGCTCATGTGCAGAACCCTTCTGTGCAGAACCCTTCTACGCAGAACCCTTCTGTGCATGCACAGAAACCTTCTGTGCATGCGCAGAACCCTTCTGCGCAGAACCCATGCACAGTAACTACTTCCCCGCCAGTCAAATCACCCCGCCAGTCAAATTACCCTGCCAGTCAAATTACAGGATGGTGGCGGGAAATTGGAGAAACGAGCACTGAAATATGGGAAATCCCGGCCAATCTGGGATACTTGACAGGTATGGTTAGATGTTCTGCAATTCTGTTTAAGGTATGCAAAAAATTCCAAATTTTGCAGTTGCATTTATAAATCAGGACCTGCAATTTTACACAAGTCAGTGTTGCTTCTTGACTTCTTTTTTCGTGCATGTGGCATGTAAAATGAATCCCTGCCCCGCCCACCCTAACTTTCTCTGACACACATGGGCTCCTCTGGAGGCATGTGTGTGCGGGTGGGGTGGGGTGAATTGTGCACATGCAAGCATGCACAAGCAGAGGAAACGCGAAGGGTAATGTTTACAGGCCAGGCGTGAACCTGCATGTGGGTTGCCCGCGGGAATAATTGGCCAAATCTTTCTCCAGGGGTTCGCTCGGCCTTCAACAGATCCGGGCATCAACCGGGCTTGGCAGCAAAGGCAATTGGGGAGCGGGCTAGTTAGTTAGTTTGGGAGGTGAATCAGAAAGCCTTGGCTGATGGCTATGATATAAAGGGGCCAAAAACCAAAGATGATGACTCTAGTGGAAACACACAATCCTCCACTTCTGGCTACAGATTAAGTTGGGCAAATAAGCCGCACCAGACAGCAGAACAAGCTAGTTACCCGGAGTCAATACACATAAGGCTCCAAGATAGGGCAGGAACAATGGGTTTCGCCAGCCCAGACCTTAATTAGTTGTGGGTTGTCTATTAACCACGGGGCAATGTCCAAGAGCCGGTATTGTCTTGACCACCGGAAAACGTCACGTATGCAAGCCTTCTGTATTAGGGGCTCACGCGCATCATAGGCATGTATCACCCCAAGGCAGGGTAATAAATACGTACCCCTGACTCTGAGTCGGGGCTGGACTTCACCGCACCATTGTCTCGCGTGTCTTCCTTGCGGCCAGACACTCCTACATCTGGAAGCCATCCCAACACCTGCAGCTGCAAAGCTCTTTGCAAGGGAGGGGAGGGAGGCCCAGAGAGACCCTCAACACTGGCTAAAGCCTTTGGCGCAAGCCCCACACATTCCTTTCTTGATGCGGAGCCTTTCAACAGCCCCTCTCCACCATCCCTTCCTCTCTCTCTCTCTCTTTAAGCCTGCTTTTGGCAAAACCTCTTTCTCGCCTCTCTTCCGCACTCTTCCAGGAATGACAGGTGATGCTTCCCAACCACCCACACCAGCTCCGAAGAGGAGAAGAAGAAATCAAAGGGTCCTGGCGGGAGGGTTGGAAAGGTGTGTCTCCACCCCGCCAGTTGCCTAGAAAGCAGCTCTGGGGCCAACGTGCCAATCCTTCCTTGAGAGCTCTCCTCTTCTTCTCCGTTCCCTGCATCTCTGTGAAATGATTGTTATTTCCTTCTGCTGGACCCATGTTGATGTGCTGCTTTCACTTAACTTTCAAACATTGTTTCATTGCCCTTGTCTGAAGCTATGGTTTCCCCGTGCCCGGTTGGGCATGGGACGGCTGGGTAGAGGCCTCTTGAGTGAGAAGGCTCCTAGCGGTGGCCTCTGTGGGCAGCCATATCAAGGGGGGTGAATAAATTATAGGGCTATAGGGTTCGATTCACCCAATTAACGTGACCTGACCAGCGGCTCTGCCAGACCGGCAGAACGCTATCTCCTGCATCTCCTGTGTATAATTAGGCAAACATTCTTCCCCCTGGCTTGGCGCTAATCTCGGGCGCAAACAGGGACCATGTTTGTCCAGCCGGTAAGCCCGAAACAATAGGGCTTCCCCTGTCAAATGTTTGCCTGTCATAATTAACTTCCCCTGAAGAGTTTCCCCAATTAACCTGAGTAAACAGGTAACTTGATTGAATCACTGGTGATGGTTTTTTCTACCTGCCTTCTGATCTATAAAAGGTGTATGCATTTTCCCAATAAACACTGATCTGATCCTGCTTCCTTGCCTCGTATTGTCATTGATCAGTCTCCTCCGGGACGTAACGCCGCCCTAGCGGCCAGACATCGCTACATCTGGTGACCCGCGACGTGATTCTACTCGTGAGTAAGGGACCCCGGAGAGGTCTACTCGTGAGTAGCGAACCACGCGGTCCGGTTCTACGCTCGAACCGCGACCCGTCACTCCGGAGGACAGCGCGGCACTCCGACCGGCAGCCAGCCGATCGGAGAAGTGGCCTGCGGCGAGGCATTCCAGAGAGACATTCCTACAGCTTGCTCTCGCTTTCGAGGAGGTTGCCATAGAGGGAAACGCGTTCCGCTCAGGGCAGGCTGTGAGCCCCTGACATCGCAGAGGCCGTTAGAAGGGCCCGTGGCGGAAGGTCCACGCTCCGAGGTCTACCCCAGACACTAGACGCCCGAACCTATTGCCTGACAAGACGCGTCGACTCGTCCCGAGAAGGAACCTTCCGGAGACCCCACTGCAGGTAATATGGGGACTTGTTCTCACAGACCAAGTCCGTCCGCTAGCCAAAAAACTCAAGAGGAGGAGTTTAAGATCCTGGCCAGGGTATTTAAATTACGATTTCACAGCAAGGAATTAGTGAGACTTTTGGCGTACCTCGGGGAACACTGCCTACTTTACCCAGAAGTAGGTACGTTAACCCTGAAGCTCTGGGATCAGATAGGAGACTGCATTAAGCAACCCCCGAAAGCTCCAGGAGGGATAGTTAGCACATGGAGGAAGTGTAGGAGACTCTTAGAGCAGATCGAACCAGTCCGGATAGAGGCCAAAGAACCCCCGTTAGTTGAGCCATCAGGCAAGCCAGTCGGACCGACTGCGCCCACGGCGCTCTATCCGTCAATTAGCTATCAGCAGAGTAGCGTAGGGAGCCTTCCCGCGGTGACAGCTGCAGACGTCACCGAAGGAATGCAAGGAATGAGAAGCGCAGGCGCTTCTCTGACAGCTCCAGGTTCCCTAGCCGCAAAGAGTGCCCTTCAGCGCACAGCTGAGATAGAGCTAAAGAAGGGGGAATTGTCAGCAGAACAGCTAGCTGAACTTAGACAGATTTGTCCAATCCGCATGGAGATGGACGCGCTCACGGGCGCACAGCAGGTAGTACACTCCCCAGTCCCGTACAAGCTTCTCATGGCTTTACGGAAAGCAATTTCAGAGACAGGGCTCCAAAGTCGTTTTACGAGGGGCACGCTTCGGCAAGTGTGCGAGACCACCATGTGGATTCCTCATGATTGGAAAGCCGTTATGAGGATGATGCTAACCCCTAGCCAGTACATGATCTGGGACAGCGAGTTTCGCCTAGAGGCTCAAACTCGGGCTGCTAGGATGGGAGGCGCGGTGCTTCCTGAGCAGTTGTATGGCTCTGGTAACTATGAGCCCATCAACGCTCAAATTAACTTGCCTCTCACCACCCTAGAAATGTCAGCCGAGGCTGCCTATAGGGCATACTTCAAGGTCCCAGCATCTGGCAAAACGGCAAAAAATTACACCGCCATTAAGCAGGGAGCCCAGGAGCCCTACATGGACTTCATCAATCGCCTGGAGGAGGCAATTAGCAGGCAGATTGAGAATGAGCAAGCCCAGGAAGAGCTCATGATCAAGCTAGCAAGGGACAACGCCAACCTGGACTGCCGTAAAATCTTGCAGTCCATGGGCAATCGCCCCGACATAACCTTAACGGACATGATTCGAGCATGTTCCGACGTTGGCACAGACTCTTACAAGATGGGTCTGCTAGCGGCAGCGGTGCAGGGGGGGGAAAAGACCTCAGGGTAACAGCAAGACCAGAGGGGCATGCCACTCCTGTGGCAAGATCGGACATTTCGCTAGGGAGTGCCGATCCAAGGGAGGAGGACAAAAGTCCGGCCGTCCCAAGGCTCCGAACACCCCCTGCCCGAAGTGCAAGAAAGGCTATCATTGGGCCAGGTTCTGTCCGAGTTCGGGAAACCGGAATCCGGGCACGTCTCTGGCCCCAGTCCAAACAGAGGCTTCCTTCACCCAGATCCAGAACTCCCCAGAATCAGACTAGGTTCCAAACACATTCCAGGCACTGCGAGGACTCAGGCCAGCCCCAAGGGTAGCACAGGGCTAGAGTTGGCTTGCCAGGCGGACGTTACATGCGATCTGCCAGGCACAGTCTATCTAGTCGATTCTCAATACATGGGACCCCTACCTAGAGGCTTCATAGGCTTAGTTTTGCCCCGTAATGTAGCTGGAGCACGTGGAATTTTTATAATTCCAGGAGTCATTGACTCGAATTTTTCAGGCGTTCTCCAGGTCCAACTTTGGACACACCTGCCCCAAGTTATCCACAAGGGAGAGACCTTAGCGCAACTGATCATGGTTCCTTGTCACTCGCCAGCAGGCAGCCCGAGAAGGCTCGGTGACAGCTCAGAGCCCGGTTCTACAGACCGCTCGAGCGCGAGTGAGGCAGTGCAAGGATACCAGGTCTTAGCGACAGTGGAGACCAACATTGAGTGGAAGCAGCGCCCCGTTATCGAGGTATTTTTGAACAAAAGAGTGTTCTCAGGGTTACTCGATACCGGAGCGGATGTGACCGTGATAAGCAGAAGCCAGTGGCCGAAGGAGTGGGCCATTGAGCCGGTCTCCGATGTGTGGGGGGTAGGTGGCGTTCAGGAAGCATTTAGGAGCCGAGAGTGGGTAGAAGTCACAATCCCAAGGGCTGACGGCACAGCGGTGATTCGGCCGCACATTCTTGACGTGCACGTCAATCTTTGGGGGCGAGACATTCTCCAGCAGTACGGTGCCACCCTTACCTTCGGGTAATGGCGTTGCCACTTAAATGGCTCACCGATACTCCGGTCTGGGTAGAACAATGGCCGGTAGTGGGAGAGAAATTAGTTGCCCTCAAGCAGCTAGTGAAAGAACAGCTAGACGCAGGACACATAGAACAGTCCACGAGTCCCTGGAATTCGCCAATTTTTGTGATTAAAAAGAAGTCGGGGAAGTGGCGACTCCTCCACGATCTCAGAGAGATCAATAAGTGCATTCAGCCGATGGGCCCGCTTCAATGCGGTATCCCAAATCCTAATATGATTCCCGAGGGGTGGGAGATTTTAGTTGTAGATCTCAAGGATTGCTTTTATACAATCCCCTTAGACCCCAGGGACCGGGAAAGGTTCGCCTTTACAGTGCCGGTTGTGAACCACAGCGAGCCCACGCAGCGTTACGCGTGGAAATATTTGCCACAGGGCATGCTCAATTCGCCCACCCTGTGCCAAATATATGTTCACAACGCGCTGGCAAAGTTCCGAAGCCTTTACCCTAAAGCTATTGTGTGTCACTTCATGGACGATATTTTAGTAGCGTTGCCGCAACTTGGCAGCGAAATATTTTCTGACCTCCAGGCCAGCCTGGGGGACAAAGGTTTACTCATTGCCCCGGAAAAGGTGCAGAAGACCGAACCCTTTTCATACTTGGGTCATCGGCTTCTCCGTTCCTTTGCCGCACCAGTTTTACCCCAGATAGCTTTACAGGACTCAGTCACCCTTGTAGAGTTGCAGCAAGTTTTAGGAAACATCAATTGGGCCAGACCGTATTTCCGATTGGATACGGATCTTCTGAAACCGCTCTTCTCGCTGCTAACCTTAGGTAAGCAGCCGGCAGACCGGATAAAAATCTCTCGAGACGCGCGTTTGGCGCTCGAGAAAGTGAACCAAGCTCTCAGCCAAAGGTGGGTGGATAGGATCGCCCAGGGGCCATATGCCCCGATCCTGAATTTGTACATCGTGCGGTCAGGATCCATGTTCACCGGGGCGCTAGGCGTAGACTCAGAGAAGGGAGCGAAGATTGTGGAGTGGGTCTACTTGCCTAACACATCATCACGGAACATTGTTCCGCCCCAAGAGTTGGTTTCCGCGGTGATTTACCGCGGCAGGCTGAGAGCTAGGGATATTTCAGGAAATGATTTGGCCAAAATTGTGGTTCCTTTCACCAAGGAACAAATTCATCAGTTAATGCAGCTAGGTGATTCGCTTCCGATAGCTTTGGAGGGTTTCACTGGAAGTTTAGCATACCATTTGCCCAAGGACCCCAGACTCGTTTCACTCCAGACAGGAACAGTCAGCTTGTTCGAAGTGCTCTCGCTGGTCCCACTTCAGGGGGCCAAGACAGTTTTTACCGATGGGGGACGCACATATGGTGTCCTGACCTGGCAGGAGGGCGAAGCTTGGCGCACGCTGCTAACTCTTCCACAGAAGTCCGCTCAGCGGGCAGAGTTGGCCGCCGTGAACCTTGCCTTGCGCACCTTCGCCCAGGAACGTTTAAATATCATTACTGACAGTCTGTATGTTAGGAATTTGCTGCACAGTCTACCGGGAGCTTACATCACTCCCGCAATAGACAAGAATTTGCTTAGCCTGTTCCTCACCGCTCAATTTCATTTGCGAAACCGCACGGAGCCGCTCTATATTGCCCATATTCGAAGTCACCAAGACCTACCGGGTCCGATTTCCGCGGGCAATAGCAGAGCGGACGCGGCCGCAAAGGAAATTCAGCAACGTTCAGTTTTGGGTGTTTTTACTACTCCGATCCAAAGTCATGCCTTTTTCCATCAAAATGCCAAAGCACTTGCCCGACAGTTCAATCTACCGCTTTCCCAGGCCCAAGGCATAGTCCGCTCTTGTCAGCATTGTGCAGGGGCGCCGGGGGGGCCCTCGTGGGGGGTCAACCCACGGGGGACAGAGGCCAATCAGGTGTGGCAGATGGATGTCACGCATGTGCCGCAGTTTGGTAGATGGCAATACATGCATGTGTGTATTGATACTTTTTCCCAGTTCGTTTGGGCCACGGCGCAGAAAGGGGAAACTGCCTCCCACGTGGAGCAGCACCTCCTTTCCTGCATCGCGGCGATGGGCAAGCCGCGGCACGTGAAAACAGATAACGCCCCGTCCTACTGCTCTAGGCAGCTGGCCGCCTTCATGGCCACTTGGGACATCAAACATACATTTGGAATTCCCTACAATCCGCAAGGGCAGGCGATTGTAGAGCGGGTCAATCGGACGCTAAAGTCCTACATTGACAAACAAACAGAAAGGGGGGAGCCTCCAGCCCTCCCCAAATCACAGGGACAAGCACAGTTTTGCTTAAATAAGGTATTGTTCACCTACAATCACCTTAATGTTTTCTCGGACTGTACGCCGCAGGAGAAGCATTTCCGCCGTTCGGAAGCTCTCCCGCGACCTATGGTCCGGTACCGAGTGCCACCAGACCCTTCTTGGAGGGGCCCAGTGCCGCTCATAACATGGGGGAGAGGGTATGCTGCAGTTATGTCCCCTACAGGTGTCGTTTGGATTCCAGCTCGGTGCGTCAAGCCCTACTTGGAACCACATGGCGTGGACACAGACCGACCAGAGCCCGATCCCGGAGATGGAGGACCTCACCCTGACCGAGGGGACCCGCCGGGAGAGACCGCGGTCGCGGACGACACCACTGAAGATAACCTGGGGGATGGTCAAGACTCTCTGCCATGATGCCCAGCATGCCATCCAGCGCGAGGAAAAGGAGCTGACACCAGAGAGCTTCGTGGTTGCAGTTTTCGCCCAGATCCATGCCAACTCCATGGCAGTCATCATCATCCTGACCCTCACCCTGCTTTTGGGGGGAGGCGTTCAGGCCGCCTCACTGGAGGCCAGCGATCTAATGCCGGGCGGAGACCTTTCTGCCCGCATGCAGTACAACATTTGGGAAAGGTTGGCAAGCCTTGTCAACCAGTCCGATTTTTGCCTCAGACAGGACGTCGGTTCTGCTTCAATCCTCAGCACCTGCCTCATCCCGGTGTGTCATTCCCCAGGCGCACACCCCCGGGATGGGGACTGGCTGGTGAAGCGATTCTTCAGCCCGTACATCCCAGCGGCTGCCTCGGAATATGCCCGTTGGGAGATGCGGCTAACCATGACTTTACCGGCTGATGCGGCCACTCTCCACACTCCTCGAGTGGCGGTCAGCCCGAACTCTACCTGTGGCCGAATTTACGGTTGCTCCGGAATCGGCCGAACCCGGCGCCGATGCCTCGATGTGGGCAGCGGCAATTGGACTTGCAGTGACCCGGTGCCACGCGGCACACCATATGCACATATCACCCTACCATCTGGGTGGTTTTTCACTTGTAACCAGTATACGTTTAACTACATTCCTGCCAATATTACAGATGCCATTTGTTGTATTAGCCGGTTGACACTCTTGCTCCCCACTAAGGATATGATTGCCCCAAGCCCCAATGTTCCTAATGTTTCCAATGTATCTAATGTCCCTTCACTCATACGGCACACTCGCACCACCACGTTAGACAGCTCATGTGAAAGCAGCTTCAGGGTAATGAGACCCGCCGAGTATCTCTCCTTGGCAGTCAGCATCTTTGGCGTGCCAGGCTTAGCCGTCGGCAACGCCAAGAGGATTGGTCGCTTGGCTTGCGGTTTAGCAAAGGCCATCAACCATACCTCCTCAGCGATAGCGCTCCTCAATCAGGAGCAGGCGGAACTTCGCCATGCCATTCTCGATAATCGAGCGGCTATCGACTATCTCCTACTGCTTCACCACTTGGGCTGCGAGTCTTTTCATGGTATGTGCTGCTTTAATCTTATGGACAACTCTCGTAAGATTCAAAGCCAGATCGAAGATCTTCACTCCATAGTGGCTGGCATCACAGAAGGCTCTGCATGGGGGGCATGGTGGAGCTCACTATGGAAATGGATGTGGTCGTGGATCCCATGGGGGTGGCTCCAGACGGTAATCAAGGTAGTGGTGGGGGTAGTCATACTAGGCATTACAGTCTGCTGTCTTGCTCGATGTATTCCCTCACTAACCTCAAGATGCCGCCGGAGAAGGAAACCCCGTGACGTCATTCCGGACCAACAGCTGGTGCCACTTCTGCGCAGGGTCGCTTGTCAGGCTCTTAATATAAATAAGTAAGGGGAGATATGGTTTCCCCGTGCCCGGTTGGGCATGGGACGGCTGGGTAGAGGCCTCTTGAGTGAGAAGGCTCCTAGCGGTGGCCTCTGTGGGCAGCCATATCAAGGGGGGTGAATAAATTATAGGGCTATAGGGTTCGATTCACCCAATTAACGTGACCTGACCAGCGGCTCTGCCAGACCGGCAGAACGCTATCTCCTGCATCTCCTGTGTATAATTAGGCAAACATTCTTCCCCCTGGCTTGGCGCTAATCTCGGGCGCAAACAGGGACCATGTTTGTCCAGCCGGTAAGCCCGAAACAATAGGGCTTCCCCTGTCAAATGTTTGCCTGTCATAATTAACTTCCCCTGAAGAGTTTCCCCAATTAACCTGAGTAAACAGGTGACTTGATTGAATCACTGGTGATGGTTTTTTCTACCTGCCTTCTGATCTATAAAAGGTGTATGCATTTTCCCAATAAACACTGATCTGATCCTGCTTCCTTGCCTCGTATTGTCATTGATCAGTCTCCTCCGGGACGTAACGCCGCCCTAGCGGCCAGACATCGCTACATGAAGCCCCACTGTTTCTCAACCGAGGCAAATAAAATGTATTTGTTTAACAAAAATATTAATTGCGTTGAGCCAGAAATTGTCAGCAGAAGCAGTCGGACTAAAGAGGGTGGCTTGAAGTCACTATGCCATTTGGGATGCAAGGATCTCTGTTGTCGTTCAGTCGCACAATCAAGTCCAACCCTTTGAGACTACATGGGCCACAGCATGCCAGGCTACTCTGTCCTCCGCCATCCTCTGGAGTCTGCCCTGATCTACACCCATGGCATCAACAATGCTACTCATCCTCTGCTGCCCCCTTCTCATACCTGTCAAGTTTTGGATTTGAAAATAAGGGAAATTTCCTGGCCAAAATGGGAAACTTGACAGCTATGCTTATCATGTGCTGCCGTCCAGTGGCAGGCAAAACGGACCTGCCTTCCATTGCAGTCTAACTAATACAGGAGGATGGCAGGAAAGAGGGTAAAATACGGGAGTTTCCCGGCCAATACGGGATACTTGACAGCTATGCCCCCTTCTCCTTTTGCCTTCGATCTTTCCCAGCATCAGGGCCTTCTCCATTGAGTCCTCTCTTTTCTCATTTAATGGCCACAGTACTTGAGATTCAACTTCAGTATTTGTCCTTCCAAGGCAGACTGACTGTTCTGATCTCCTTGAAGTCCAGGGGATCATAACCAACGGCTTGCCATTCCTCTGCCCAACCCAACCTCTTATTTAGGTCCACCCTAAAAGGGCCAGTGCAATTAAGATCTCAAATTCAGACAAAGAAACCTCTAAGACAATGGCTCTAATCCAGTGGTAAGTCACAACTAGAGTTGAGTCACACAGGATTGGAAGAGCCTACTCAACCTTAGCTTCCATGGATTCAATCGATCTACTCTAGTTGTGGTTTTTGAATGGGATTTCAGGCCAGATCTCATTTCCTGGAGAAGGATCAATGGGCAGTGCAAATAAATCCTTCGAAGAAGTGGAGGGAGCATACCTGTCAAGTATCCCGGATTGGCCAGGATTTCCCATATTTCGGTGCCGATTTTCGTCCTTTCCCGCCTGGAGCTGTCGCTATCCTGGATCTTGGCAGCAGGGGAAAGGAGTTACTGAGCATCCCTTCTGCACAGGTCCTTTCTACGCATGCATAGAACCTTTCTATGCATGCGTAGAAGGGTTCTGTGCAGGAGGGGATGCGTAGAACCCTTCTACGCATGCGTAGAAGCGACCAGAGCAGAACGGTTTTGCCAGGTCCATTGTACACATGCGTAAAAACCTTCTACGCATGCGTAGAAGTGACCTACACAGAACGGTTCTGTGCAGGTCCATTGTACGCATGCGTAAAAGCCTTCTACGCATGTGTACAATGGACCTGTACAAAACGGTTCTGCGCATGTCCGTTCTATGCATGCGTAAACGGCTTTTACGCATGCGTAAAACGGACCTGCGCAGAACCGTTCTGCACAGGTCCCGTATTGTCCAGAACCGCGCTTGACAGGTATGGGAGGGAGAGATGTATTTTTGCATCTGTTCTTTAGCTCCGCTGCAAATGGAGAGGCAGCCTTCTTGAGTCCAGTAGAGAGCAAATAAGACACACAGCCCATAAAACCCAACATTGATGTGTGAATTAAAGTTAAAGAAGGGATTAACAAAAATAAATGACTTTAAAGAGATTTTGGGAGAATTTATTGAGTATGATTTAGTGAAAGCGAAAGGAACGAGACTGGAACAAGAATATGCATTAAAAAAGAGGGAGCAAATATAGAGACAAAATGTTATATAATGATAATAGCTTGAAGGTATATAGTGTCCCAGGGACTGAGGTAACTTAATGGTTAAGACAATGAACTTGATGACCAAAAGGTCGGCAGGTCAATAGTTCAAGACCCAAGTGCTGAGTGACGGAATGAGCTCCCATCTCTTCCCCAGCTCCTGCCAACCTAGCAGTTAAAAAGCAAGAAATTACAAGTAGATAAATAGGGGCTACTTCAGTGAGAAAGATAAGAGTGTTCCATCTTGTCGAGCCTGCCAAATGTCCACGAAAACATCTGCTAACGCAGACAGTGCTGGCTGTTTGGTTATAAACCGAGATGAGCACCAGCTCCTAGAGCTGGGATTCTCAACCTGCGGCCCATGGACCCAATGCGGCCCATGGCACCATTTCATGTGGCCCCACATCGCCTCTACCACACCAGGAAGTGCCATGTGGTTGAGGGAGGGCAAAATGGCCACCTGGCTCTCGGAGTTGTTTGAGGGAGCATGACCCGGCCCTTGGCCTTAAAAGGTTGGGAACGCCTGCCCTAGAGTCAGACACAACTGGCTTTCGTGCAAGGGAAACCTATATAGTGTTCCATGGGTGGTGGGAGCACATGTTAGTTTATTCAATTGTTGTTGTTGTTGTTGTTGTTGTTTATATTCTGCATATTTGTTGTAAAAAGGAAAATAGCCCACCAAAGGGCTCTGTGAAACCTAGCACCATCCTTCTATACACTGCACAACAATGATTTTGCTACTGGGAATAACACATGTGATTTACATGATATCAAGTGTGCTGATTCCAAATCTGAACTCAGAATTTGCCTATCATGTACATATTTTAAGGCGTGCTATAGCTGTTCAAATGGTCAGTAACTCGGTAATGTATTTTTACATGGGGACATTATAACAGTTGCAGCTACCACTATGCCTGCTGCCGCCTCAGCTGAATCACGTCCCCTGGTGGCATGCACGTTCCAGCAACAGCCAGGCATGTCTGGGTAAATCAGTGAGCTGATGTCAGAAATAGGTATATAAGGCAAGATAGACCAAGGGCTTGTCTCTAGTGCGAAACCATCTTATTGGATAGTACAGATAGGTCATAGTGAGTCTGTTTTTGAGATAAAGATGAGTAATTGCAGCTGTGTTAATAAACCGGACAATTTTTTCTTCTTTTGTGGCAAATATGCCCCATGTGATCAACGCAAGAACCTAACGAAGAGGGTGAGATTTGCTTACTTAAGATCCTGACATCTTAGGCAGAATCGGACTTCAGATTTGGATTCAGTGTACTTGATTTAGTATAGGACACATGGATTAGACCAAGTCGGCCTTGGTCGAGTGGGCAGTATAGAAATCCAACAATTAAATTAAATTAAATTAAATTTTGTGATGCTGTGAAGTTGACCCAGGTGGACTAAATAGAAGACCTCTGGGTGGTCTGTTGTAATGGTCCGCGGGAGTCATGGTGCTGAACTCAAGGAAGAGACTGAAGTATGATGGAAAAGGCCAGCCCCGATGCCCCGGGGTGGTCTGTATTTATTGACTACAATTGGGAGCCATCACGTATACCCCTCGTGAGACCCCCATGACAGAAAGCTTGCTACGTGGCACTCAGCTGGCTGGGTTACACTTGCCAGCCTGCGTGCCCAGGTTAGTCATAAGCATACAAATCAGCGGATTGTGGCGAGACTTATTGTTCCTGCCTTATCGAGGTCCTGGAGGACTCCGTGTACCTATGCATAGCTATTTGGTCTAGCTGCGGTTGGTGTTTGCTCATCCCTATATGCGGACGTGAGCCAGACACCGTATGCTGTTTATGAGACCTTGGGTCTCTTACCCTCTGACACTTATCCTACTGTTGTCAAAGCCCCCAGCCAAGGGAAACATGGAGTCGCTAATGCTCCCTATTGCTATTAGCCCGTACCAAATTTACTTTCCGGTAAAGTCCGGTTGGTTTTGGAGGCGGTGTTCCCGCCGAATGAACCCATCGGGAAAGGTTGCTGTCCGATCAGTGCACCGGGCAACCCACAGTGGTCTGTTGGCCACCTCTTGATAGAAGCCAACGAGACACTCTTAGAACCTTTGGTTCCTTTGGGGGGAAACTTGTGTTTCTGGCGTTGGCTTGAGAAGTCTCTTGGTCTCTCCAGAAAAAAGGGAGGAAGGGTTCTGCACAGAAGGCTTCTACGCATGCGTAGAAGGGTTCTGTGCAGAACTGTTCTGCGCAGGTCCCTTCTGCGCATGCGCAGAAGCCTTCTATGCATGCGTAGAAGGGACCTTCGCAGAATGGTTCTGCACAGGTCCTGTATTGTCTGGAGCCACACTTGACAGGTATGCTCTGTTGTGCAGCACTCACCCAGCTCCCACTGTTGTGTTGCCATTGTGGCGGCTTCTTCTTCCGTCTCTAGGCCAGACGTGGAACTGCCAAAATCGATCCAGCTGTTTGATGAACTACTAGGGGAGTGGGAACCAAGCAAGGAAATAAAACATGGCAAAGCAGCCGTCAGGAGGCAGCGGGGAGGGGAGGGTTTTTATGACCACCCCCCCCCCCCCGGCCCTCCCGTCCTCTTTCCATCAAGGCAGGACTGCAAAACAGCCCAACCAGGTTCCCTTCTTTAAAACGCTTTTAGCAGCTGCCTTTATGAGCCTCCAAAGATGCGTGAAACAGGAGAAACTCTAAACAGATGGACCTGTAAAAAGCATTCGGTTTGAGTAGTCAAAATATTATAGCACCCCTGGCCACCGTTTCTAAAATGGACATCCACACACATTGTCTCAGAGTCGTGTGCGCGGCACAGATGCCCGTAGACCCCTTCCACTGACACTGGGAACTCTATGTTTGCAAAGTTCTTGCCATAAAGGGCGTTGTCGGGGCAAAACATGAGACATGTACCTGACATGATAATAGGTAACACGCCAGCATCATAGCCACGATCAGCTCACATGAAATTAATGTACTCACAAGCGCATTAAACATAGATGAAGAGGACCGGGAAGTGATAAGTATAGGTCGCCGTTGCTTGAAAGCGAGTTATATCCGATTCTAGGGTTCAGCGATCATTTCTGTTTACAGCTAAAGAGCCAGTGCTGTCTGCATCTCCAGGCGTTTCCATGGTCATGTGGCAGGCATAATTAGACACTGGAGCACAAGGAACATTGTTACCTTTCCTGCCAAAGTGATACCTATTTATCTACTTGCAATTTCTTGCTTTCGAACTGTTAGGTTGGCAGGAGCGGGGACAGATGATGGGAGCTCACTCTGTTGCATACCTGTCAAGTATCCCGTATTGGCCAGGATTTCCCGTAATTCAGCGCTGCTTTTCCTACTTTCCCGCCCGGAGCCGCTGCCATCCCATAATTTGATGGCAGGGGAAAGTAGTTACTGCAATCCCCTTCTGTGCAGAACCCTTCTACGCATGTGTAGAACCCTTCTACGCATGCACAGAAGGGTTCTGCGTAGAAGGGTTCTGTGCAGAACTGTTCTGCGCAGGTCCCTTCTGCGCATGCGCAGAAGCCTTCTACGCATGCGTAGAAGGGACCTGTGCAGAACGTTTCTGCGCAGGTCCTGTATTTTCTGGAGCCACGCTTGACCGGTATGCTTTGTTGTGCAGCACTCACCCAGCTCCCACTGTTGTGTTGCCATTGTGGCGGCTTCTTCTTCCGTCTCTAGGCCAGACGTGGAACTGCCAAAATGGAGCCACCTTTTGGTGAGTTCATTCTGAACTTCCTTTCACCTGACCTAGTGTGAGAAAGATTAGCTGGCAACACAAGGTGGCCATTATCAGGGTACACCTGATTGTGGTTCGAAAATACCACAATCTTCGAGGAGGCTCTTTCTGTGTACCCCATTGTGGTGGCTGACAAGGTGAAAAAGGAAGAGGAAAGTTTGCTTCTCACCACTCTGCCATGTACTATTCAGACTTCTTTCTCTGAAATTTGAAATTGCAACTGTAATGGTAACTAATTACATTTGAGTCCTTGGAACCGTAACTCTCATGAATTACTTGTTACAATCTGCTCCCCCAGTTCTGAAGAGGACTCACTGTGTTGCCTGCAGCACCTCCGGTGGCTTAGTGGTTAAGATGCTGAACTTGGAGACTGGAAGGTCTGGTTTCGATACCCGAGGTCTGCACTTGGGGACATGAAAGGAGCCTCATTCCGGCGTCCCCTGAGTGGAATTTCTTCAGCAAAAATCCTTTCAACCCAGAATAATCTCTGACACAAAATTATTATTATTCTAGTGCAGGGGTGCCCAAACATTTCTGGCCATGGGCCGGCCACGTGGTTCTTGGGGCCAGTCACTACAGCCCGTGGGATGGATACAGCCCCAACGCCAATTCATCTGGCCCGTGAAGCCCTCGTCGCTCCCATGAAGCCCTCGTCGCTCCCGTATGGGCACGTTTTACCTTTGCTTCTGGGAGCGACGAGGGCTTCATGCAGTGGTGGGCTCCAGCAGGTTCGGACAGGTTCGGGAGAACAGGTAGTAAAACTGGCTGGCCCCTCCCACTGCCTTGCCCACCTCCTCCTCCTCCTCCTCCTCTCACCCCACTCCAGACACGACTCCAACATCCTTGCTGCTGGGTCCGGGCACCCGGAGTGGGGTAAAGCTGAGCCAGAAGTTACTGTGCTGCAGTTACTCTTTAAAGGAAAATTAGAGCACCCACGTCTACTTGCTAACTAATGGTCTGACGAAGTGGACTTGATCCACAAAAGCTCACATTAAAATACAGCAGATTAACTATGCCCACCCAGTCAACTGGGCACATCCACGGAGTTGGCCATGCCCATAGTGTGGTAGTATTTTTTTTAAAGTCCACCACTGGCTTCATGGGCCTGATGAATTGGTGTTAGGGGCCGGATCCGGCCCATGGGCCATAGTTTAGGCACCCCTGTTCTAGTGTGTTGCCCTGCCTTGCCTTGCCCTGCAATCAGACTTTGGTCACCAGGTGGCACTCAGATGGCTTGTATTGGCTCCAGGAGTGGAAATCCTTAAGGTAAGGGTAAAGGTTTCCCTTGCTTGAAAGCCAGTCATATCTGACTCTAGGGTGCAGTGCTCATCTCTGTTTCCAAGATGAAGAGCCCAGCGCTGTCTGCTTCTGCAGACATTTCAATGGTCATGTGGCAGGCATGACTAGACACCAGAGCGCACGGAACGCTGTTACCTTCCCACCAAAGTGGTCCCTATTTATCTACTTGCAATTTCTTGCTTTCGAACTGCTAGGTTGGCAGGAGCTGGGATGAAGACGGGAGCTCATTTCCGTCCTGCAGTACTCGGGAATCGAGCTGCTGACCTTCCGCTTCCCAGTCAGCGTCTTAGCGACTTGAGCCTTGCAGCTCTGTAATTCGACCACTTCTGTAGAGAAAAGAAACTGGATGGGCTTGCATTTCTAAGCAAAAGTATGCATTTGCCCTACCAACAGTGGCAAAGAGCGACATGTTCTCAAGGCTGTGAAAACATGTGGGGAAAGCCATGCACCTGCAAAAATGATGAACTTGGAGCTGCCCTACTTTGCCCACACCACGAGAAGGAAAGAGTCTATAGAAAAGATAATAATGCTGGGAAAGGTGGAAGACAACAGGAAATGAGGAAGGCCAAACATGAGATGGATGGACTCTCTAACGGAAGCCACAGGCTTGAGTTTTCAAGAGCTGAGCCAGGCAGCTAAGGACAGGACATTTCGGAGATCCCCCCATTCAAAGGGTTGCCAGACGTCAGGGGCCCACAGGAACAATGTTTGGGAAACGAGCATGATCAAAATTGCAGAACTGAAATAAGACAGAGCGTTGGGTCAGGATTCAGGAAGCCTGAATTCAAATAGCTGTTTGGCCATGGAAACTCACTGGGGGAGTGATGATGGGGAAATTAGCCCATGAAACGTAGGACGTAATTTGAAAACTGGAATAAATCAGATGTGACTTGATGGCAAAGAACAAATACAGAGCTATAACCAAATAAGCAAAGCATGCAAATACTGATGCTTTTGGACCTCAGCGCTAAGCTTTCCTGGTCCTTGGCCACGATGACCAGTGGGCGTAGGTGCTGAAGTCCAAAAACATCTGGAGGACACCAACTTAGGGGCACCTGACTGGTCAAGGCCAGACATGCTCGTCTACAAACACAGGGCACAGGTGCGCATTCCTCCATAAAGACATGAACGTTCAGGTTTGCCTCTAGGGAAGAAGGCAGTCCATTTCCTGGCTTTCCTTCCGAGCTGTCATCTCTCTCCTTCTCGCCCAAACCACACAAGGCGCTTCCTTGCAGGGTGGTGGCAGCCAAAGAGGATGACGCCATCTGTGCATCGGAAGCCTCTACTCTGCCAAGAATCCTTTATGGCTATGACAAAACTATGGTCCATCCAGCTGTGAAAACACGGCTAAGAAGACTGAGTCCCCTCCGTTCCAGAGCTTGGAGAAGTGACCGTTTCTGACCACAGTCTCTAGAGTCCATTAGCCAACTCTCGCCACATCACCTCTTTCCTCCAGTGTAGCCCAGACATCTCCTTCTCCTCCCAACTGGCGGCTATGGGTATGGGTCGACCAGCACGGTGCTGAACCATGGCAGGAGCGAGAAGACAATAGAAAGATAGGAGAAAACCAGTCCCACTATCAGTGGCCGGTTTGGGTTGATTTAGCACCATCTGTGCATAAAGTATGTACGGCTGCCCCAAGAGGCTCACAATTCTTGGTCAGACCAGAGGTGTAGCTGATTCATGGGCAAATGAAGCAAAATAAAACTTATTTATGTATTTAATGCAGTGGTGCCCAAAATCTTCGGGCCGTGGGCCGGTCAGGTGGTTCCTCCCACTGAAAGCGGAAGTAAAAGGCCCATGCCAAACTACGGCCCATGGGCTGGATCCGGCCCTCGACACCAATTCACTTGGCCCCAAACGCCCTCGTCGCTCCCAGAAGCGGAAGTAAAATGCGCCCATACGGACATAGTTCTCCTACTACGGGATTGGACCTCAAGGAATCTGGGACCTGAGACCATGACCCTGCAGACTAGCCCTGCCTGCATCTGCTGTTGCTGCCCCAGTAAGTGGGAAGGTCTGAAACAGAGTCCACAGGTTAGTGGTTTAGGAGTAGAGGTCAAGGTCACCCTTGCTTGAAAGCCAGTCATATCCGATTCTAGGGTTCAGTGCTCATCTCTGTTGGTAGCCGAAGAGCCAGTGGTGTCTGCATGTGCAGACGTTTCTGTAGTCATGTGGCTGGCATGACTAGACATTGGGAGTGCATGGAACGTTACCTTTCCCACTGAAGCGGTCCCTATTTATCTACTTGCAATTTCTTGCTTTCAACCTGCTAGTTTGGCAGGAGCTGGGGCAGACAACAGGAGCTCACTTTGTTGTGCAGCACTCAAGTCCCAAACTGCTGACCTTCCAGTCGTCAAGTTTAATATCTTAACCACTAAGCCACCACAGTTTAGGAGTACAGCTCCCAAATTTTCCTCAGGAAGCGAAGCACAGCATTATGGAAGCTGTCAGGTTGACCTGAAGAATTGTTAGTGAGCAGCATGACAACCGGGGGCATCATCCTACCTCCATGATGGCAAACCTTGGCATTCCAGCTGTTCTTGGACTTCAATTCCCAGAGGCCCAAGCTCCATGGGAATCCACACGATTGGGTTTACTGCCATTCATCCGGCCCACGCTGCCCTAGTCGCTCCTGGAAGTGGAAGTAAAACGCGCCCATACAGAGAAAGGGCTAACCCGGAAGTCTTAACTGTACGGGTGCGTTTTACTTCCGCTTCTGGGAGTGACGAGGGCATCACTGGCCGGATGAATTGCAGTAAACCCAATCGTGTGGATTCACAGAGTGTTGGGCTTTTGGGAATTGAAGTCCAAGAACATCTGGAGTGCCAAGGTTCGCCAGCACGGTCCTACCTCATCTCCAGCATCTTCTGCAGGTGGGCTTCCATCTGCACCATCCCTGGTGACTTTTGGGATCTCCACTTCCACCTCCATTCTCTTCCCCAGTCTGCCTCTCTTTCTTGAGGATAGCGAAAGATCTTGAAAACTGGTTTTTGATATCTTTTTTGGAGCATCTTAATCAGGACAGGATTCGCCGTACGGATTTAGAGATGGCTCCTACGGCTCCAAGGATGGCGCTATGGAGCTTAACTCCCAGCGTCCTGCTTCCTGACTTTGCTCACCCCACAGAGATCCAAATGTGACTTTGAGCCCATATCTGAGATCTGGTGACCCCAGTCGTTAAACTGGTGTACCGCAGCCAAACTGTTGTGAGTTTGATCCTGATGGAAACCAAGATTGACTCAGCCTACCGTCCTTCTTAGGTCAGTAAAATAAGTACCCAACATGTTGAGGGCAAAATGTTAATTACCTTGTCAACGGCGTAAGTGCAAGTAAACCCATTCGTGTGAATTCACAGGGGACCACGAAGAAGAGCAACACTTACAGGTAAGCAACCTGTCATTATTGAGCCCTGGTGGCACAGTGGATAAATTGCTGTACTAAAGCCAGAACGATGTGAGTTCGATTCTGACCATAGCTGTCAAGTATCTCTTATTGGCCGGGAAAACCCCTTATTTTACCCTCTTGCCCGCCATCATCCCTTATTAATTAGACTGCAATGCCCTATTGCCGCCATTGGAGGGCAGCAAAGGATAAGCATAGCTGTCAAGTATCCCTTATTGGCCGGGAAATTTCCCTTATTTCCAAAATCCAAAACTTGACAGGTATGATTCTGACTAGGGCTCAAGATTGACTCTACCTTCCAACTTTCCGAGATATATTAAGTGTAATTGCTATTGCTATCCAGACACTGACTTTTCCTTGGTTTGTCTTCAACCCAACCAGATCTCTTAGCGGAGGATTCTGGGATTTGTAGTCCAAGGAGTAACTTTTCTAAGCTTTGTAATCTAGCTAAGAGAGAGGAATTGGTGCCTTCCGGTGTCTCTGCACACAGATTGAGGTGTGTGTGTGTGTGTGTGTGTGTAGACCTTACACAGGGGGTAAATTTGCAAAGCAACAGTCAGTGGGAGATCCAGGCCTCTCCTCCTCACAACACCTTGCAATGCTGGGGACTAAATGTCCCCTTTCTTTTGATCCCTGGTGGTGGCACAGTGGTTAAACTGCTGCACTGCAACCAAAAGGTTGTTAGTTCAATCCTGACCAGGGCTCAAGATTGACTAGCCTTCCACCCTTCCAAGGTAGGTAAAATGAGTTTCTAGCACAGGGGTTGCCAACCTATAGTCTGTGGGCCAGATCTGGCCCACAGCACCATTTCATGTGGTCCCCACCCTCAAAGGGCACTTGGGAAACAAAATGACCACCCTTTTGAAGGTGCTGGGACAAAATGGCCACTCACATCATGCAGAGATAAAGAAAACCATTTGAGGCGAAACAAAGTCCGTCGATGCTGTACGTTGATTTAAGAGATCTTCTTTAATGTACAGTGTAGATTCAAAAAATACTCAACTCAGAATTGATAACTTCTCGTAAATTGCAAGAAATTGTCTTCACAAAACCAACTCAAATGCAGAATGTCCAACTCAGAACAGATAACTTCTCTATATTATAAGAATGTCTTCTATAACTGCTTAAAGGTAAAGGTTTCCCTTGCTCGAAAGCCAGACGTATCCGACTCTAGGGTGCAGTGCTCATCTCTGTTTCAAAGCCGAAGAGCCAGCACTGTCTGCTGCTGCAGACGTTTCCGTGGTCACGTGGCAGGCATGACGAGACACCGAATCGCACAGAACGCTGTTACCTTCCCACCGAAGTGGTCCCTATTTATCTACTTGCAATTGCTTGCTTTCGAACTGCTAGGTTGGCAGGAGCTGGCACAGACGACGGGAGCTCCTTCCGTCCTGCAGTACTCGGGAATCGAACTGCTGACCTTCCGCCTCCCAGCCAGCGTCTTAGGCACTGAAAACTGATAGCTTCTCATGGAAAACTTTGGTTTCCACAGAATAGCAATAAAGACAGAAAATGTTTAAAAGTTCACTGGTATAGAAACTTTTTTGGAGTGAAATCCTACATCAGAATATTTTGTACTATCTGTAAAGGCAAAATTTACCAATAAAACGTTTATACAATTGCAATTTACGAGAAGTTATCAATTCTGAGTTGAATATTTTTTGAATCTACACTGTACATTAAAGATCTCTTAAATCAACGTACAGCATCGACGGACTTTGCTTCACCTCAAACGGTTTTCTTTATCTCTGTAGTTTACACCGTTTGGCCATATGGTCACCCACATCATGCAGGCAGGGCCATCTGGCCCTTGAAGCTGACTGAGAGAGCGTGACCCGGCCCCCGGCTTGGAAAGGTTGGGAACCCCCTGTTCTAGCATGTTGGGGGCAAAATGCTAATTAACTTGTGAACCCCCCAGAGAGTGCGCTAAGCACGATGGTATAGAATCGCGATTGCTTTGCTTTTTGTTTTGTATCCATCATGCAAAGGTATCTCATAGAAGTAACTTAACTGGTAGTCCAGGTGAGACTGGCAGGTGCAGGAGGGATATATCAGGTATATTCTGGGGCTTGTTCCCTAAGAAGTGATGCTAACAGTTAATGTATATGTGCGTACATTGAAGAAAACAGTGCAGCCAGGTATTTATCAACATTGCTATTGTACAACAGCTGTCACAGGACACACAATGGACAATGTAAAAAAATTATAAAAATTAACATTAAGAAGAAAAAAAAATATACCAAAGGAAACACGAGACAGGAGAATAAATCTCCATACAACAAAGATAAATACATAGAGAACAAACTGCGGCGGGGATGGTTGAAACCCCAACTTTTGGGGCCACTCCTCTCCTATAACTTTATTTACAAATATTTGCTCCCCTTTTCCCCACTTAGGAAATAATGCTAGAAAAATAATGTTGGGAGCCCATGAAAAGACGCCTGGCGTTTCAGTGGTACGAGTCAGAGAAGAAAGCCCGCGCATCAGTCTGGCTGCAGTGAAGTGGTGCAGCGCATGACTGAGCCCACGCTTTGTGGCAGGAGAAGATGCACAGGAGAGACTCCGGCAGGTATGTGCCCCCTCTTCTTATTAAAATCCATTTTTCTTTTTTTTTTAGCAAAAAATAATAATAATAATTTAAAAATGAGAGAGAGAGCAGTTTAAAAACAACAGAAAGAACTGTATTTTGTATGTTTTTTTTAAAAAAATGATGTTCTCTTAAAAAATAGCTGAAGGCAAAAAAACAGCATACGGGCAAATTCACAGGGATTTCAGCTTCCTTCCGGTGGGTGTCAAACACAATAGAAGGTGCAAAAATTATCAAAAATATGGGGGGAAATGTGTTTAATTTTTAACTTTCATAAGAAAAAGAAAACCAAATCCTTTCGGGAATCATGGTGGGAACTGCTATTTGTTTCTTGCCATTAAAAAGCCACCGTGAAGGCTGTTGCTTGACTGGGACTGAGGTATGAAAGGCCGGATGAACGTGAAAAGGCACGACAAAAAAACAAAAACCCTTCAGTGCAGCTGCAGATGAGACGGAAAAAAGAAACCACAGAAAATGCAGCAAGTTTCAGGCTGAATCATGAAGGAACAGTCCACTAGCATTGTCTTTTCTTTCCACCCCCCGCCTTACCAAATTCACATGGGCAAAGTTTTACACAGCATTGTATTCCCAGAATTAAAGAGAGCAGAAGGGACCCCAAGGGGTCATCTAGTCCAGCCCCCTTTTGGAGCGAACACAAAGACTGGGGGAGGGCACTTTGGGGGAGAAGGGCATTGTCTCACAGGAGGCAGGTTGCATAATTCTTCCTCCCTTCATTTCTGGAAACACATATCCACCATTGCTTCCCCCTCCTAGTTGACCACTCTAGTTGATCAAAAGCAAATTCAACCAGAAGGGAAGGAAATGAGGGCGAGAAGAAGGATCACATCCCAGGGAGAATTGGTTAATATCCCTTAAGCATGCTTTATGGTTCTTTGTTATTTTGGATAAGGGGTCACAGACCTCTCAAGAGGATATCTAGCCACCATTGCTTCCCCTTCTAGTTGACCACTCTAGTTGATCAAAAGCAAATTCAACCAGCAGGGAAGGAAATGAGGGCGAGAAGAAGGATCACATCCCAGGGAGAATTGGTTAATATCCCTTAAGCATGCTTTATGGTTCTTTGATATTTTGGATAAGGGGTCACAGACCTCTCAAGAGGATATCTAGCCACCATTGCTTCCCCTTCTAGTTGACCACTCTAGTTGATCAAAAGCAAATTCAACTGGAAGGGAGGAAACTGAGGATGAGAAAAGGGATCACATCCCATGGAGAATTGGCAGGTGTGTTGATAGCTTCTGATATCCCTTAAGCACCCCTCATGCTTATCTGTTATTTTGAAGAAGGGGCTACAGACCTCCCAAGAGGATATCTAGCCTCAGGCATCACTTCTATGCCACTTGCACTTTCTCCTTGTGTACAATTGGTGTACACTCCCTCCCAAGGGCCACAAAGCTTTCCCCAAAGGATTGAGTAGCTCTTCCCTGCCTCCAGAGAACTTCAGTTCTCCAAGAGGAGGCTGAAAAATCCCCAAACAGGGAATGACCTTGCTTTCATCGTTTGCTCAGTACCCTCCTTCAGCTACAATTCCCAGGATCTTCTGGGACAAGGCAGGATAAAGCACAAAGATATAAACCTCTGATCTAGATCAGGAATCTGAAAAGTTTTTCTTTCTTTTAAAAAACCCAAACCCAAATGATTTTCCAGAATCCCCTACAGCACGGTTTCTCAACCTTGGGGCCACAGCTGTTCTTGGACTTCAATTCCCAGAAGCCCTGACCTGGGCTCCTGGGAATTGAAGTCCAGGAACAACTGAGGGCTCAAGGATGAGCAACCCTCTCCAATGCTGTAAACCAAGAAAGTAACTTCTCCAAATTTTGCCACTGGCAGTGAAGTGAGATCAAAATAGCAAAAAGGCCTTCTCCTCTTCGGGTGATCAGAGGAGGAGGAGGATAAGTTCTTGTATCTTCAATAGTTGCTTAGTAGTGGAAAAGTCCACAGACGCAACTTTTTAATGGAAGTAACATTATTTTCCTCCATAAGCTATTAAAGATACGGAAATCCTGCCTTCCTCTTTGCTTTGATAACTCCTTCGTCTCCTTTAGAGGAAACAGCTTTCTCTCCAGGGTTGATCACAGGGATCTCTGAGAAAGATCAGGAATGGATTAGATATTGGCCAACATTTGCAAGAATCAAAATGTTTGGGAAGGGGGATATTTATCCTCCCGCGTGAAGACGATCTATCTTTCCCTTCTTCCTTTCTTTTGTCACTCAATCCAGGCTGGTGACAACCTGGGGTTTGGCTCTTTGCCAGGGGCACGTGGCAACCTGGTGGACTCCAGAGATCACCTGGAAGGTCGTGGTTGCAAAACTACCACTTCCCAGGGGGGAGATGGACCCACCATGGAGACCTGGTGGCTCAGTGGTTAAAACTGCAGCCCTGAAGCCAAAACTTTGTGAGTTCGATCCTGATTGGGATCAAGGTTGACTCAGACTTCCATCCTTCCAAGGTGTGTCAAATGAGAACCCAGCGGTTGGGGGCAAAATACTAATTACAGTACCTGTAAACTGCCCAGAGAGTGTACTAAGCACTACGGGGTGGTATATAAGTATAATTGTTATTGCATCTCTAATATTTGACATCGGCCACTATGGGAGCTTCTGTTGTCCCAAGAGAGCAGGGGTTTCTTCCCTCTCTCTTTTGTCTTAAGACAGTGGTTCCCAATGTAGGGCCCACGCCACACTGGTGGACTTCAATTCCCAGAAGCTTAAGTCAGTACATTCGCTGATCAGTGCTTTGGGGAATTGACTTCTGGGAATTGAAGTCCAAAAACCAAAGGTTGGGAACCACTGCCTTAAGGTAACTTTTCGGCGGTCCAGGTTTTCACATGCTAAGCCCTTTCTGCTGGCAGGGAGCAGAGAAGAGGGCTGGGGTGATCCTGCTAATGGGGTAAAGAGGAAGAGAGCGGGGAGGATACTCTAGTGGGAATTTGTGGGTGGGCATTTGAACATCTGGAATGTTTCATGGGGCCACAGCCAAGACTGGAACAGACATGACAGCGCCTCCACCCAGCCCCTGGAATTCTCTCTACTCATGTCCTGGACATGTAAGAAACCCACATTTTTCTCCACAGGTGTACAGAGACATGGGAGAACAGCATCATTGAATGGTGGCTTCCACCAACCTCCCTTTGGGAGATCAAGCCAGTGATGGAGATGGACGAGCTTGCTTTGATTTTGGCAGATCTTCCGCCAGGTTTGTGTTGGGAGGGAAGCCCTAGCGCAGATGTCTCCAGCCAAGCATTGTAATGCTGGGAGGATTTATGTTGTGTTTACTTGTGAGTCAGCCTGAAAGGTGGGGCAGGATGAGGGGGGAGGAGGAGGAAAGAGAAGTTGTATAGGGTTGCTTTTGGAATGCCGATTTCTCTCCCCCTCCCTGGGAAGACATTTCCAGTCTGGCAAGACCTGGCCAGGGGGAGGGAGGGGGCGGACGTAATGCAAACCAGCTTGCTTTGGGAGGGACCTCCAGCTCCAGAGATGGGAGTGGTCCAAGGCGGACAGAAGCCCCCCCCCCCCCCAATCCAATTCCAATTTCCTGGAGTGGACACCCAAGGCCATGAGAACAACCACGAGCCTTTTGAGACAGAAGCTGGGACCCCCGGCTTGGAGGGTCCAGTTTCTAAAGGAGGACCTCTCCCCTTTTACACTGGGAACCCCATAGCTCTCAAGATGATGGGAGATGAAAGGAAGGATCCCGTTGTAGCAATGGGCCAAAGTGACCCAAGTGGAGAAGCCCAATAGGAAGATGTGATTCTTCTCTCAGGTGGTTCTTTCACCCAAACGGCAAGGAATGGGGCAGGAGACTGGGGGATGAAAACGCCACGAAGAAAGGGTGGCAGTGCTGAAGACCCCCTCAAAGACCCCCTCTCTGTTATTATCATCCTCATCCTCCATGAAGAAGACACACCCCAGTTCATGGCCAAGATATCTCTCGGTAGGTGTTGGGCATGACTTTCCGCCACCTGTGTCCCCCCTGTCAGAAGGGGGACTCTCTTGAAAAACGATGCAGCCAGGTTGGAAGGAACTGGGAGGGACACCCCAGAAACCCACATTTCGTAAACAGCAGTCACACCCGCTTTGAGTCCAAGAGTCTGGTTCAAAGTGCCAGTCCGTTGGGTCCATCCTTCTAGAGGTTTCATCTTGTGTTCCCTGCTCACATGGGTGGCACGATGAGCCCCGACAAAACTGGAAAACAAAGAAGAGGCTGGTTGTTGGATGGGGAAGTGGCCAGCGCATGGCTGGCTTGGTGCCAAGGCCAGATCACAGACTTTGCATCAGCCATCTCCACTTTGGGTCCCCCAGATGTTTTGGACTGCAACTCCCAAAAACCTCTCAGCTCACTAGAGGAATCTGGGAGTTGTAGTGCAATCTCTCTGGAGACCACGAGGAGAGGAAATAGCTACGACGGGTTTGCACTGGGAATTTGGCAAAGTTTCTCTTCCTCACTATAACTGTTAGGATCAGTGGTGGCCATCAGCAGGTACGCACCAGTTTGTCAGAACCGGTAGCAGAAATTCTGGCTGGCCCCTCTGCCCATCCAAGTTTTGAAATAAAGTAGTCCTAATTCAGCTACAATGCAGGGCTTTCCCCCTGGCCATGCCCACCATACCACGCCCACAGAGTAGGTAGCAAAAAAAAAAAAATTTTGGAGCCCACCACCGCTTAGGATCCATGGTGTAAGAAAATGTCACTTTTCCAAGCTCCATACGTAGATTGTAGATCTGCATGTGGCCAGATCATGTGGTAATGCTACATGTTGTCAGGCTCATAATTTTATTCCATCAATCCATTCATTCACATGCTCACTCACTCACTCATTTGCTCACTCATTCATTCACTCCTTCATTCATTCAATTTGCTCACTCATTCATTCTCTCACTCATTCTCTTGCTCAGCCACTCACTCATTCATTCACTAGTTTGTTCATTTGTTCACTCACTCACTCACTCACTCACTCTCATTCATTCATTCATTCATTCATTCATTCACTCTCTAGCAAGAGACACCTCTGTGTCCCTTCTGCCTACCGATAAAGAAAAGCTTCATGACAACTCTTCTTTTCGCTTGCCCTAAATGGCTCCTGCCAACCTAGCAGTTCGAAAGCAAGAAATTGCAAGTAGATAAATAGGAACCACTTCGGTGGGAAGGTAACAGCGTTCCGTGCGCTCCGGTGTCTAGTCATGCCTGCCACATGACCACAGAAACATCTGCAGAACCAGACAGCGCTGGCTCTTCGGCTTAGAAACAGAGATGAGCACTGCACCCTAGAGTCGGATACGACTGGCCTTCGAGCAAGGGAAACCTTTACTAAATGGCTATATTGCGATTTTAAAAAGTCTCCTCAAAACATCAGCAGAGCCACAGAGGCAACAAGCATCCCAAGGGATGCATGGACCCAGATCTGGACCTCCAGTGAGACTTCAGGCAGGGCCTTCAGGGTGGTGGCCCCCAGGGTTTGATATGACACATGTGCGTCATTGTTGCACTTCCTCAGGAGAACTCAGCATGGCAATGTTCCAGTTGCCTGTGGAGACAGACAGCAGATACCCAAACATCTCTCTCCTTGCTTCCCGAGCTTGGGAAAGTTACTTCTCTGGACCACAACACCCAGAATCCCCCACACGACATGGACAGTCATTGCAGCTGATTTACTCTTATTTCAGCTTTCTAACTGTTCATTCCTCTGTTGTAATTGTTCCTAAACTTGTAGACTGCCGCGAAAGGAACTGTTTGGAAAGCCAGCCAATACAATACATTAAAAAAAACCCCACCAAGTACATCTTTCCTCTACTCTAAAGGTAAAGGTTACCCTGCCTTGCTCGAAAGCCAGTCGTATCCCACTCTAGGGTTCAGTGCTCATCTCTGTTTCAAAGCCGAAGAGCCAGCGCTGTCTGCTTCTGCAGACGTTTCTGTGGTCATGTGGCAGGCATGGCTAGGCACCGGAGCGCACGGAACGCTGTTACTTTTCCCACCAGAGTGGTCCCTATTTATCTACTTGCAATTTCTTGCAAGTAGATAAATAAATTTCTCTACTCTAGTGAGCAATATAAGAAGCCCCACAAGGTTGGCTTGTTTCAGGAGTTGCAACTACTTGCGACAAGAGGCGCGTGACAGAGCGAGGCAGGGGTGCGAGAGGAACGAGAGAGAGAGAGATAGAGAGAAAGAAAGAAAGAAAGAGAAGAAACATACTGTGATTAGGTATAAGCCATTCCCTGGAGTGACCGAGACTGTGCAGCGTGAAACTTGTCTGCTGAATCCTCAAAGGTTTGGTCTGGTTGGCAGGACCAAGAAAAGAGAAGGAAGAGGAAAGGAAGAGGTGGAAAGCAAAGGCAAGCGAGAAAAAGGGAGGACAGGAAGAAATAAAAACATAAAGGCCATTAAGAAAAAGACAGCAAAGGTTGCAAACAAGATAGTAAAGGTCAAGGTCGCGATTCTAGGGTTCGGTGCCCATCTCTGATTACAGCCAAAGAGCCAGCGCTGTCTGCATCTGCAGATGTTTCCGTGGTCATGGGGCAGGCATGACTCAACACCGGAGTGCACGGAATGCTGTTACCTTTCCCACCATTTGCAATTTCTTGCTTTTGAATTGCTAGGTTGGCAGGAGCTAGGACATAGACGGGAGCTCACTCCATCGTGCAGTACTCGGGTTTCACACTACTGACCTGCTGACCTTCCAGTTGTCAAGTTCAGCATCTTAACCAAAAACTGTGAGCAGCCGCAGCTGCCGGTCAGAGCTCACAATGCTGAGCCAGGAGGACCAGCCATCAGAGTCGGTATAAGACAAGGGTTCTCAATCTAAGGCCCATTGGGCCGGTTCCAGCCTGCAGCACCATTTCATGTGCCCCCCTTACCCCTCCAAGGTCATTCAAGAAACAAAGTGGCCACTCCTTTGAAGCTGTTGGGACAAAATGGCCATCCCCATCGTGCAGGCAGGGCAAAATGGCTGTCCAGCTCTCGAAGCTGTTAAGACAGCGTGACCTGGCCCCTGGCTTGAAAAGGTTAGGAACCTCTCGTGTAAGACATCTACCTATGCACCGAGGGAAGGGGTGGTGGTGACTTTTTCACAGGGTGGGAGAAGAGGACTGGGCAGAATGTGGTCCTTGTTTAGTAGAGCGGTGCCTATTCTCCACTCTTCCCCATAATGGTCATGGGTAGGGATTTCTTTTATATGCAACGAGACCATCTGGTTCAGAAGATGGGGGTCTTTGTAGAATCAAAGGGTGGCTTAGGAAAGTTGAGTGTCTGAGGACAAGAACTGGAAAAAAAAAAGATCCACTGCATCTAGCAACTGTGGTCCTTTCCTGGAAAAGAAGGGCACGTGGACAGCTGTGTTTGAGGGATCCTTGAGGGATGTGGCATCCGCCCAACCCCTTTCTTGAACCCCCTAAGGCAAGGTTTCTCAACCTTGGGCCTCCAGATGTTCATGGACTTCAATTCCCAGAAGCCTCAACCAGCAGTTGTGCTGACTTGGGTTTCTGGGAATTGGAGTCCCGGCACACTCCTGGAGACCCAAGGTTGAGAAACCTTGACCTAAGACATACATATGTGTGTGAAACTCTCATACATGGTGGACAGAGGTTAATGGAGTGAAAAAATAAAACTAACCATTAAGGGACTTTTTTCAAGAGTAGAGATGGTACTTTGGTGTCGCTTGGACGACAACACCAATAAGCTAGCTGGAATTGTCCTAGCTATAATTCTGCCTGGTTTAGTCCCTCACCCCAAAATCCCTCTCAGATGTTTGATAGACCTTACAGTGGCTGCCTAAGTGGCGATGCATTTGGAGGCTGTCTTTCAATGATAAGTCCTCCAGGTCTTCCAAGAGACCAGGAAGATGCTGAGACTATAGACTTCACACCTCCAAGAGATACGTTCTCCTCAAATGCTTGCCCCTTCCACCTCCCATACCAAGCAAGGACCTGTGAGGAATGAGGCCACAAGCGTCTAGCTGCATGCTGGAAAATCCCACTCCATCTACCGATGAAATCTACATCTGTCGATGAAATCCAACCCCAAAGTGCAACCAAGAGGAGAATGGCAGCCCAGGCAACCAACCTCTCAATTTGGGTCCATGGTCTGAGGAAGGCTTCCACCATGCCTAGGAAAGGCCAGTGGGAATGGCTGTGGATTTCCCCCATTGCTGTGGGAGTCTCACACTACAACAGACTCCAGGTCTACGGCAAGGACCTAAGCCGAAAAGCACAACCATGGCCCTGAGCCACCTGATTCCACTAGAACAGTGATGGTGAACCTTTTTCACCCAGAGGATCAGTGGTCTATGGAACTCCTTGCCAGAAGAAGTGGTGACAGCTGTCAGTCTTGACAGCTTTAAGAAAGGATTAGACAAGTTCATGGAGGACAAGGGTATCAATGGCTATAATTATGGATACTTAAGGACAACCTCCGGGTTGGAGAGAGATAGGCAGGATATCTCTCAATGCCATTTCCAGGGAATCCTAAGCAGGTGAAGGCATCTCCTTGGGAATACCCTGAAGCAAATGGTGAGCCACTGTGTGAGACAGAAGGCTGGACTGGATGGGCTCCTGTGGCCTCTTCCAGCAAGGCTGTTCTTATGTTCATATGAACCTTGACACTCCAGCTGTTCTTGGAGTTCAATTCCCAGAAGCCCAGGTCCCTCTGAATCCATACAAATGGGTTTATTGCAGGTTGTAAACCCATTCATGTGAATTCATAGGGACTTGGGCTTCTGGGAACTGAACTTCATGGACATCTGGAGTGCCAAGCTTGGCCATCACAGCACTACGTGGAAAGGATAGCTTTTGCCCTCCTTGCCAAAAAGGAAAGGAATGGGCTGAACACCACCCTGGTTTGGCTGGGACTGGAGAAGGAGGAGGTAGGACTCACGTACCCTGAAGGCTGTTCCCGTTGGCACTGGTACAGGTGGGCGGTGGGGATGCTTGAGGCCGCACCACAGGAGCAAAGGCGCTTTTCTGCTTGACGGCGGAGATCATGTTGACGGGGGAGAAGGAGAAGACCCCCGAAGGCGTGGAATTGCTGGCGATGGAGGAAGCGCCCAAGGGTGGGCTGGATGGCATGACTGAAAGAGCAAAAAAAGCAGGAGTTAAGAAGGTGGAGAGAAGGAGTGGAGAGAGGATCTTGGGAAAGTTGGGTTTCTTTGGATTGAAATTCTCAGAATTCCCCCAGACAAGAATTAGCAACCTTTACAAAGTCTAGGTCCATGATAGCGAACCTTGGCACTGCAGATGTTCTTGGACTTCAATTCCCAGAAGCCCCATAAATCCACACGAATGGGTTTACTGCGATTCAACTGGCCCATGCCACCCCTGTCGCTCCCGAAAGCGGATATAAAACGTGCCCGGATGGAGGAAGGGTTAACCCGGAAGAGCCTTCACCGTACGGGCGCGTTTTACTTCTGCTTCCAGGAGCGACAAGGGTGTTGCGGGCCGGATGAATCGCAGCAAACCCCTTCGTGTGGATTCATGGGTGCTTGGGCTTCTGGGAATTGAAGTCCAGGAACATCTGCAGTGCCAAGGTTCACCATCACGGGTCTAGGTCTCCCTTGTTCGAAAGCCAGTCATGTGCGACTCTAGGCGGCAGTGCTCATCTCTGTCTTACAGGCAAAGAGCCAGTGCTGTCTGCATCTGCAGACTTTTCTGTGGTCATGTGGAAGGCATGACTAGGCACCGGAGTGCATGGAACACTGTTACCTTTCCCTCTGAAGAGGTACCTCTTCATCTACTTACAGGCAAATAAAAAAATTAAATTAAAAAAAATCTACTTGCAGTGTCTTGCTTTCGAATTGCCAGGTTGGCAGGAGCTGGGACAGATGATGGGAGCTCACTCCATCATGCAGCAGTCGGGTCTTGAACTGCTGACCTGATCACCTTCCGGTCATCAAGCTCAACGTCTCAACCACTAAGCCACCGCAGTCCCTATTTGCAAAGTCCACTGAGCGGAGTGGGGGATTCGGGGGGGGGGGGGGGGGGAGAGTCTAAAAACACAAAATTTCCCAACCTTTGGAGAAGGAAGACACCAATCGAGGTTGGATTAGTAAAGGAAGATTTAAATCTCTCCTGCTCCAAAAGTCCTATCTATGTCATGGTGAGAAATACACTCCTGTCTTTGCACAGTTATTGCCACCCACCCTTCCTTTGCTTGTTCTTGTCTCTTTCCACCTGGGGAAAGTAACTTTTTTGCAATGGCTTCCAGAACTCCCTCGTTGGCTTAGCCATTCCAGGAGTTATTGCCAAGCAAGGCAACTTTACCAAACTCTGTCTACTTTTCCTGGTGACTAAGAAAGACGAGGACCCGCCTGGACACTTGGTTCTTCTGCCCCCGGGAGTCTCGCTTAGCACTCTAGCAGCCTCTGCCGGCTGCGCAAATGCGGCATGCAGTGGATGTTAGGACAATAACCATAGAGACAAAAATACTAGCCTAAATCCAAAGTTGTTTTGGATATCGTTTGTCCCTAAGTAACCAATTGGAAGGTTTTCTATCTTCCTGCCTCTAGGGGTGATCTGACCAATTTGCATGTATTAAGGCTTTGCATGTTCTGGAATTCTCCTTCTCTCTCTCTCTTTGGAAAAAGAAAGATATCTGTTTGAGCTCCTCCATTTTTCGGGCCACATGGCAGGCCTAAAAGACCTAAAAACTTTACTTTAACTGTTCTTCTTTCTAAAAACAATCTCACCAAGAATCCTGAGCACATGAACATTTCTCTGACCTAACTGTTAGTAAATGTTATTTTGTTCTTTCTCTAAGCATTTAGTGCAAGTATATTCATTGTGCTGGGCTAAACAGGGGAAACGCTTGGGAGAAATTGCATTCAAACTGAGATCTGATCAAAACCTGCCCTGCTTTATTCTGTTGCTGCTACAGATAACTTAACACGCTGGAGGGTCCATAGCCAAGAAGGGTACACAGCCTTCTGAACAGAAGGTTTGTTTTCTGGCTTCACCAATTGGAAGGACTGCATGGCAGGTGTGGGTCTACACAGTTCTGAGCCTGAGCCCCATGAGAGCTGCTGCCAATCAGAGCAGACTGCACTAGGCTAAAGGAACCCAAAGATTGACTGAGAAGAAGGCAGCTTCCTATATCAGCCCCCGGGGCTACAAAGTTCCTCCAAGTCTGCGCGTTAACTTGATTTCCCCAAACCCGAAGTATTAGAACCCTTTCCCCTTCTTTTTCCTTTTATTAAACAACCACTCCTGGGCACTTGGGAAACTGACCAACACATGTGGGATTCCCACAGTGTTACACAAACTGTGGACACTCACTGGCATAAGGGGAGTTGGCAGTGGACCCGCTGAGAAAACTGGGTGATCCGGGCACCCCGAGGCCGGTCATGGATGCCCCTGCATAACCGTTCATGCCAGAGCTGATGGTGTTATAGTTGGTCTGTTGGGGAGTGGAGCTCGGCACATAGCCTCGCGGTGAGACGCTGCTCGTGTTGCGCGTGTATCCTGAAAAGAAGAGGAAGAGAAGGGAGAGAGTCAAACCTCTTCCAGCTTAAAAAAGGGAATTGGACAACATGACCCAAGGAGAGGCCCATCATTAGCTGTTCAGCTGGGAGTGGTTCAATGGAACTACCACATCTCACAACAATACATCTTAGGATATCAAACAGTGACCAGGGAAGGGGTTGTTGTTATGTTCATGAACTTCCTAGAAATATCTGATAGATTTGTTGAGTATTCTAGTGCAACCCCATCGTGCAGAAACTAGAGAGACAGAAAAAGCTAGCTTGATCCAAAGGAATTGTTTTGCATTGTTTGTCTTTAATTACACATTTGAAAGGATCCTTCCTGCCTTGGGGTGGATCACCTGACCCTATTTGCATGTCTTAAGGCCTTTGTTTAGTGCTGGCCTTTTCTCTCTTGCTTTTTTGCTCTGGAATAGAAAATATGTCTGTTTGAGCTCCTCCATCTTCTAGTCTACATGGCTGGAAGAAAGACTTTACTTCTTTCTAAACCAACTTCATCAAAACTCCTGAGCACATGTCTCTCCTGACTTCATGTTGTGAGTAAATGCTGTTTTTATTTCCCTCAAGTACCTAGTCCAAGTGTGTTTTATAAGAGGCGAGCCTCCCCAACAGATGGTATCTGAAGGGTGCCCTCTCGGTTTGCTCTCGTGGGACAGGTTGATGTCCTAGGGGAGGATGCGGTCCCTGATGTATCCTGGTCCGCTACCATGAAGGGCTTTAAAGGTGACAACCAGCACCCTGAATTGCACCCAGAGACATATAGGTAGCCAGTGCAGCTCCCGCAGCAGTGGCGAGGCGCAGGTTAAATGACTACACCCCATCACCGCGCTCCAACTCCAAGGACATCTAACTGTTCTTGTCCAACTGTGTCTTCTGGGATGACCCTTCTACATGTCACATTGCAATGAATGCCACCTGACCTGGTTCAGAGCCTTGCGTGGAATCGCTCAGGTTGATGGCCAGCTGGCTTCCAAAGGAGTTGACCGCCATCATGCCTGAGTGGGTGTGGTTCCCGGCCAGGGAGGTCAGTTGGGTGGGGTTCCGTGGGACACTATACAAGGCTTCAGCGATGTCCGCTGCTCGCTTCAGGATGATGTCCTGTGGAGACAGAAAAGTAACTCCCTATAGATGTAGAGAGACACAATGCACACTCACTGGATGTGGGACTGTGAAGGACACTTTGCGACCTTCTCAGTTGGGGCTCGTTGGGTTGGGTCTTCCAACGGGAGCGCCCACCCTCTTGCTATACCACGTAGGGGTTAAATCTAGGCAGGGAGACCAAACGGGTTCACACAAGCTCCTCTTTTCCTGGGACAAATGTAATGTGTAGCCTGGCCCTATAGCTCAGATGAAACTTGACTTTTCCCATCTTCTGACAGCAGAGTTCCACAGCCCCACCGTTGTTGTGAGTGGGAGTAGAAAGGGGGAGGATTTTTTGCCCTGGGAAGGAAAAGCAGGGCAACACAACAGGGACCTGAATAAGCAAAAACAAAGTGTGCAGCCCAGCCAAAGGCCTCCCCCACAATAGCTTGACCTGACGCCTCCACGAGACCGCAGCAATATCCGTCCAGGTGGTGCTAACCGCTACTGAGCCGTGAAAACACCGGCTGGGCCCAGGGACGGGGGCGCGGGAAGGATGGGGGCCGCTCGTAAGCCCCTTACTTAACGGCACTGGAATTCCTAATGAGGAACAGATGCGTGCCTGGAAGCCAAGGCCTTGAATGGGCCCGGCCAGCTCAACACACGGCTGGGGGAAGGGGACAGGAGATGGAAATAATTACTGGCAAAGCAATCCCGTTCCGAGGAAGGTCAAAATGCACCACCAAACGAGACAATTTGCGATCCTTGGAAACTCTGTGCTGGAAAATATCCCTCCATTCTGTGCAGTGCTGGGGAAATGTTCTTTTTTGACTACATTCCCCAGCATCCCCCAGTCAACAAGACCCAAAGGGGGTAACTGGGTGCCCTAAAGCAGTCTCTGATGTGTGAAGCAAAGCAACCACACACATATATACCGCCCCATAGTGATTGGTGCACTCTCTGGGTGGTGAGCATTTTGCCCCAACATGCTGGGTAATCATTTTACTGACCTCGGAAGGATGGAAGGCTGAGTCAACCTTGGTCCCTGGTCAGGATCGAACTCACACCCTTTTGATCACAGGACAGCAGTTTAACCACTGTGCCCCCAGTGAATGGTGGGTATAGCTTATTAAAAGAATCACTTTCCTCTCCATAGCACTATCTTGGGCTTCTCTTTGCCCACGGCTGGTGGGCTCTATCTGGACCACCCCACCACCCTCTCAGCTCCTGGGCTACCCAACCCAAGGTGGGCACAAGGACTTACTTGGTTATTGTGGGGCATCCCGTACAAGGCTTCTACCAGGTCAGCCGCCCTCTTGAGCAGCACCTCCTGTAGAAAGGAGAAAGGCAAAGCAAAAGGAAAACGGAATGAAAGGAGGGCACAAGGCATGTCTTGGGCACCTTAGCCCTGCATAGGTGTTTTGCAGCCATTTGCTTCTGGGAGCGACGAGGGCGGCGCAGGCCTGATGAATTGGCATCGGGGGCCGGATCTGGACAATGGGCTGTAGTTTGGGCACCTCTGGTTTAAGCAGAGAAAATGGCATCCTAAAATCTATCTCATCCTGTTGCAAAACAGATTGCAAGGCGCGTTTTACTTCTGGTGGGAGGCACCATGTGACCGGCCCGCTGAACCACGTGACCGGCCCACAGCCCGAAAAGTTTGGGCACCCCTTTTTTTACACCAACTGGCCCAGATGGTTTGGTGGATAGAGTGATGAACTAGGACTCAGGAGACCTGGGTTAAAATTCCCACTGGGAAGTTAAGGCCATGACGAGCAATTTCTTGAGTATCTCACATACCTTGGAAACCTTGGAAGCATACAAAAAAGACACAACCCAGCTATGAACCAACACAAAACCGCTAACCCCAATTCCCAGCTAGACTCCCTGGAGCAGCCTCTGGTGAAGAAGTCCTTAGCTCCCTCTCCTTTCCTCCGGCTGCCCAGCCCTCCTCTCCCCACATGAGGAGATGAGGACAACACCCCGGTCCTGCAAGCCCCGGACTGTACATCAGCCTCTCAAGGCTATCGGATTGCTGTCAAGCTAAGTGCCGGCAATCAGAAGCACTTGCTCTTCTGTCTTCTGCAATCTCTCTCCGATCAATACAGTAATGGAGCAGAGGGGGCCAGGGGTGGTGGTGGTGGTGGTGGGCATGGCCAGGCCCTTCCTCCGTGCACATTGAGCTCCCATTATTAAGGTGACATAAAACACCGGGTTATAAGAACAGCCTTGCTGGAACAGGCCTTAGCCCATCCAGTCCAGCATTCTGTCTCACACAGTGGCTCACCATTTCCTTCAGGGTATTCCCAAGCAGATGCCTTCACCTGCTTAGGATTCCCTGGAAATGGCATTGAGAGATATCCTGCCTATCTCTCCAACCCGGAGGTTGTCCTTAGGTAGCCATAATTATAGCCATTGATACCCTTGTCCTCCATGAACTTGTCTAATCCTTTCTTAAAGCTGTCAAGACTGACAGCTGTCACCACTTCTTCTGGCAGGGAGTTCCATAGACCAGGGATCCTCTGGGTGAAAAAGTACTTTCTCTTATTTGTTTGAGAACTAGCACCCAAAAGTTTCATGGAGTGTCCCCTAGTTCTAGTGTTGTGCGATAGGGAAAACAGTTTTTCCTTATCTACTTTGTCCACACCGTGCATGATTTTATAAACTTCAATCAGGTCACCTCTTAGACGCCGTCGTTCAAGAGTGAAAAGGCCCAACCGTTGCAGCCTCAGATGGTAAGGAAGGTGTTCCAGTCCCCTAATCATTCTGGTTGCCCTCCTCTGTACTTTCTCCAACTCCATAATATCCTTCTGGAGGTATGGCGACCAGAACTGTACACAATATTCCAGATGGGGCCTCACCATAGATTTATAAAGAGGCAAAATGGTTATGTCGATTCCCGAGTACTGCAGGATGGAAATGAGCTCCCGTCTTCATCCCAGCTCCTGCCAACCTAGCAGTTCAAAAGCAAGAAATTACAAGTAGATAAATAGGGACCACTTTGGTGGGAAGGTAACAGCGTTCCGTGTGCTCCGGTGTCTAGTCATGCCTGCCACATGACCACGGAAACGTCTGCAGAAGCAGACAGCGCTGGCTCTTCGGCTTAGAAACAGAGATGAGCACTGCACCCTAGAGTCGGATACGACTGGCTTTCGAGCAAGGGAAACCTTTACCTTTACCTTTTTATGTCTGGGCAGAAGGAGCACCCAGGTAGCAAAAGGAGGAGGCATGGTAGCAAAACCACTTCCAAATGGTGAGTCAGCCAGCCAAAGCTTCTTCTGTGACAATTGATGTCTCCAGTGGGAAAGGGAGACCGTGTGTGCTCCTTTGGGTGGGTGTGAGCATGTGTTTTGCATTTCATGTTAAAAAAAAAGTCTCTGTGCAAAACAAAATGTCTTGCAGAGCGAGTTGGAGTATTGTATACTTTATGTTGTTCCTCGTGATATGCCCAAGGAATCGGCACTTTCTTTAATGTCCTCAAACAGTTCTTGTTCTTTCTCCATCTAGCACCCCACTTCTCCGTTCGTGACATGGTCAACCCATGATATCCTTAGCAGCTGTTTGCAGATCCATATTTCGAAAGCTTCGATTTTCTTTTCAGATGCTTTAGTCCAAAGTTTTTCCGCCGCAGGCGCACCCCTGGACAGCTGAGTGGGCCCCAGAAGCGGAAGCATTTACGGCTGTCGTAAATGCGCTTACTCCTGCATTTATGATAGCCGTGGGTGCGTTTGGGTATGCGTGGGCACGTTTTATGGCTGACGTAAATGCACCCGCTTCCACTTCCGGTGCGGCGGAGGCGGCAACATACCAGATGGAACGGTGTCAGTGTTACGCTGCTACATGTGCCTATAGGTGCCCGGGCTATGCCCACTTGACCAGCCACACCCACCTCCCTCCCCCAGGCCATGGTGTAGGGAGGCCAAGTGGGCATGGCCCACAGAGTTACCCATGCCCACAGAGTTAGCCACGCCCACGGTGGGGGTAGTAAATTTTTTTGCAGCACATCACTGAACAGCGTCATGGGTTGGGGCTGGCCCACAGGCTGTAGGTTGGTCAATGTCCAAGCTTTGACTCCATGCAGCAACACTGGGAATATGTAACATCTCCCTATTCGTATCTTTGTAGTGAGAGTTAGTTCTCTACTGCACAACCAATGTTGCATTTTTATGAAGGTGGATCTTGCCTTTTCTATTTGCATTTTAATCTCAACCTTGGGATCCCACTTTCCATTTAAAATAAAGTAATACCTCGGATAATGCTAAAACTTGGTTCCATAAGTCTTAGAGTTATCCGACTTTTAGTGTTATCCGATGCATGCAAGGGAACATGCCACATGCTTGACCGCTTCCCTTCCCAGAGGGCAGACAGGTGTCTCTGCACTCACCCGCCGGGAAGGGAACCGGCCAAGCGCCTGGCCCGTTCCCTAGCAGAAGGGGCCACAGGTGGGTCTGTACTCACCCGCGGCCCCTTCTGCAAGGGAACGGGCCACGCGCCTGGCCGGTTCCCTTCCCGGCGGGTGAAACACAATGCATCGGATAATGCTAAAATAATGTTACCCGGTGGTTATCGTTATCAGATTTTAGCATTATCCGATGCATTCGTTATCCGAGTATTACTGTACTTCCCAAATGGACAATTTTATCCACTCTTTCCATTTCTTTTGTTCATTATGCAAGGGAAGATCTTTGGGAAGAGAAACCCTGGGCATAGATGGACTTTGTGGCTGAAGACTCTGAGAGGATGGTGTGGCATGTCCTCAGAAGAACTGTTCCAAGGTGTTAAGAAAAGGAAGACTATCACCATGATGATAACCAATATCTGGAATGGAAGAAGAAAACAAATTGCCTCCTCCTGTTGTGATGCTAACAGTGCACACACACATATGCACACTCAGAGCAAAAAAGAAAGAAAGACAAAAAAGACCCAACTGACTTAGTAAGACTTGCCTCATGCAAGAAATCAACACTTACGGTGCCTTCCTAAAAATGCACATGCTACCAGTGATGGCCAACCTTGGCACTCCAGGTGTTCTTGGACTTCAATTCCCAGAAGCCCAAGTCAGCACTCCTGCTGATCAGGGCTTCTGGGAATCGAAGTTCCAGAACAACTGGCGTGCCAAGGTTCGCCATCACTATACTACAGAAACACACAAGTAGTCTAAAAATGCACATCAGAGAATAAACAAATAGAAAAACATTGTAGCACATTGAAGACTTACGCTTGTATTTTAATGTTAGCTTTCATGGATCAAATCCACTTCCTGAGATCCATGAAAGCTAAAATTAAAATAGTTAGTTTTGAATGCGTCACAATGTTTTTGTTTTCTTTATTCTCTGATATGCTTGAAACACAGACTAACACAGCTAGGTAAAGGTATAGGTCACCCTTGCTTGAAAGCCCGTCGTATCCGGCTCTAGGGGTCAGTGCTCATCTCTGTTTATAGCCAAAGACACTGCCTGCATCTGCAGACATTTCCATGGACATGTGGCAAACATGCCTCAACACCGGAGCGCATGGAACACTGTTTACCTTCCCACCAAAGTGGTCCCTATTTAAAGGTAAAGGTTTCCCTTGCTTCAAAGCCAGTCATTTCTGACTCTAGGGTTCAGTGCTCATCTCTGTTTCAAAGCCAAAGAACCAGCGCTGTCTGCTTCTGCAGACGTTTCCCTGGTCATGTGGCAGGCATGACTAGACACCAGAGTGCACGGAAAGTTGTTACTTTCCCCGCCAAAGCGGTACCTGTTTACCTACTTGAACTGTCTTGCTTTTAAACTGCTAGGCTGGCAGGAGCTGGGACAGGCAACAGGTGCTGACTCTGTTGTGCAGCTCTTGGGTCTCGAACTGCTGACCTGCTGACTTTCCAATCGCCAAGTTCAGTGTCTTAACCCCTAAGCCACCGCAGTCCCTCTCACAGAGTACAAACCGCCAAGAAAAGCACATTCAGTGCTGCATTTGTTATGTACCCCCTTGGTCAGAGTAAAATTCAGCATGTGCGAATCCTCCCCTCTTGCAGCAAGGGATGAATGTGCGTACCTGTGGTTGGCTCTACATGATGCTTGGGGAAAGGGGGGAGGGGGGCTGTTAAACGGGGGGGGGGGCATGGGCTGGCTTCATCATAGCCTGGATAGGACAGGTAGATTAACAATGATGAATGGCTGGCCTCCTCTAGCCACCACCTCAAAGTCTTCGGGAAGGGAGGGGGTGTTAAAAGCCAGCTTAGCAGCTACAGAGGCTTCCTGCCTCCATTAATGAGGAAGGGGGAGACTCCCCATCGAGGACCATAGGAGTGCCCGGGGATTCTCTCCATTGGTAGGGAACACATGGCTCTTCAATGCTTTGGCAAGATAGTGTTTCCACTACCCGGGCAAGGGAGGGGAGTCACATATTTAGCCAGGCCAGCCTCTTCCTCTTCACAGACATTAGATATCGCAGACATTAGGCAATGGGAAAAATATCCTTTCTGGGCTGCTGCTCTCTGGTTCCCACTGGATTCTTTGACATGTATCTTAAAAGGGAAAAACACACACACACACACACACACACACACACACACACACACACACACACACACACACACACACACACACACACACACACACACACACACACACACACACACACACACACACACACACACACACACACACACACACACATCTCTAAAAGGATTTTGCTGGAGAAACTCCGCTCAGGCGACGCCCGAATGAGGCTCCTTTCATGTCCCCAAGAGCTGGGACAGAGACGGGTGCTCAATCCGTCATGCAGTACCTTGGTCATGAACTGCCAACTTGCCAGCCTTCCAGCTAACAAGGCCAGCTTCTTAAGCATTGAGCCACCGAAGCCGCTGCTACTCTCTGTGTGCCATGAAGAATTTCATTTACTGATCTGGGGAGAAGTCATGGCCACTGACCTGCAGTTTTTGTGCATACAAATTCAACATTGCCCAAGCAACAAACTTTTTGATCCATATCCTATTTATTCTATTATAGCATGTCCTGTTGACCTTAATAAGCCTTTCTTGACTCATGAGGGCCAGGCATTTACAGTTTTTCTCAGCAAATCTGTCCCCAACCACCTCCCATCGTGAACTTAGCTTGCCTCGGTTGATTTTTAAAATTAAGGAAAGTCAGACCTGATAGACAGCTAGATGGGAAATCTCCAATTGACAAAATATCCATGGGGAGCTCAACCATCCAGACTGCATACATCAGCTTTGGTCCTGAGCATTATGCAGCAGAGTACCCTGCTCCAGTTTAGAGCGCATCCACACACGCAAAACAAGTTAAAAGGTAAAGTTTTCCTTTGCTCGAAAGCCAGTCGTATCCGACTCTAGGGTTCAGTGCTCATCTCTGTTTCAAAGCCAAAGAGCCAGCGTTGTCTGCTTCTGCAGACGTTTCCGTGGTCATGTGGCAGGCATGACTAGACACCGGAGCACACGGAGCACTGTTACCTTCCCACCGAAGTGGTCCCTATTTATCTATGTGCAATTTCTTGCTTTCGAACTGTTAGGTTGGCAGGAGCTGGGACAAAGACGAGAGCTCATTCCATCCTGCAGTACTCGGGAATCGAACTGCTGACCTTCCGCCTCCCAGTCAGCGTCTTAGCCACTTGAGCCACTGCAGTCCCTGCAAACAAGTTAACATCACTGTTAACGAAGCCATGCGTATAGTGACAGGATGCCTCAAGCTTCCCTTTTAATGCGGGTAGTTTTTTTAATGTGGGTAGCTTTTAATGTGGTTTATTCTGTTTTATAATTGTATATACCTCTGATTGTTTTAAATTGTTTTTTAATTATGGTGTTAGTCGCCCTGAGTCGGGCTTGCCTGAGTGGGCGGCATAGAAGTTTAAAGAAAGAAAGAAAGAAAGAAAGAAAGAAAGAAAGAAAGAAAGAAAGAAAGAAAGAAAGAAAGAATAAATAAATAAATAAATAAATAAATGCCTCAATCCTGCACCAGTTGAGAAAATGTACCTTTTTGTTGGTATCATTCCACCTAAGATAAGGAGAGAAGTAGCTGTGGATGCAGAGAGAACTAAGCAAGAGAAGGACCAACGACATCCACTGAATGGATATGAGCCACAAGTTTGTCAGCTCAGATCCAGGAAGAGCTTTATGGCAAGAACGAACAATCTTGAGGGTACGCAAGAGCAAAACCCATTTAGAAGCTAAAGGAAAGAGCTTCCTGGACGAGGAACATTAAAGGAGGATATAGCTGAGAAACTCAACCTCCCCTACATCATTTTGAGGACCATGAATAGGCTGAGGGTTGGAGTCCCTAAAGGCCAGACCAACAGGCTCAAGTCGGGGCTGCCGGTGGACAACAACACACTGTGTGAAGGTGGAGAGACGCAGGATCCAGATCATTTGCTGGTCTGCTGATTACTGCCAGAAACATGCGCTGATGAGGACTTAGGTTTGGCCAACGACAAAGCCAAGAAAATGACTTCATTTTGGCTGTCTAAAGTTTGTTCTGGACAAGAAAGAAGAAGAAACAGGGAGACAACAGGGATCTCCAGTTACCACTGGGAACAAATCCTCATGGAAAACAGCGCAGAGCTGCGGCTGCCAGTCAGAGATGCCAATACTGGCCAGTCTGTGCCTAACACCTGACTCAGTCCACAACGGCCTTCCCTGCTTCTAAGAGGAGATTTGTGTCATGGAAAGCGGCAGCAGCGGCGGCAGCGGCATCTGCAACCACTGCTTCTGCCGCAGGGACAGCCACCCTGTCAGCCCATGATAAATGGTTCCAATTTGGCGGCCGCTTCCCCCGCTGTCACTCTCCATCGGAAGACCCTTCCTCTCCCCGTATCCCCTGCCCAAAGGCATTAGCGACACTTTACCAAGGACAGCCAGAGTGCAAAACTAATTGGGCTGTGGAGAAGGGTGTGTGTGTTTCCTGCACGTTGGTGCACACCGCTTTCCGACAGCTGGTCCTGATCCATCGCCCGGGATCACATCTGATGCGTGTATGTTTCTCCCATTCTACGGATCCTGGAGAGAATTGCGGTGCCTCAGCTCCCAACCCTCACCCCTCCTGTGTCAGCTCAGGTCTCGAAGAATACAAGACGTGCATAAGCATACCTGTCAACCTTCCCGGATTGGCTGGGATTTCCCAGTTTTCGGCGCTGATTTGTGCCATTTCCCGCCCCGCGCTGCCGAAACCCCAGAATCTGGCAGCACGGGAAAGGAGGTACTGCGCAGCCCTTCTGCGCAGGCCGCCTTCTACGCATGCGTAGAAGGGTTTTACGCTTGCGTAGAACCCTTCTGGTTACGCATGCGTAGAAGGGGGCTACGCAAGCGTAAAACCCTTCTACACATGGATAGAAGGCAACCTGCACAGAACCGTTCTGCACAGGTCCCGGATTGGCCGGAGCCACGGTTGACAGGTATGTGCATAAGTTAGCTCTTCTCGGTTCTGATGTGACCACCCACAACCCCCAGCGGGCGGGTGTGTGTGTGTGTGTGTGTGTGTGGAAAGAAGTAGGATATTATGGGAGCTTTACCATTGACTTTACCATGTTCATGGGTCTCTGTCCCAGCTCCCCACGACCTAGCAGTTTGAAAGCAAGGAATTGCAAGTAGATAAATGGCAAGTAAAATCATCCTGATTCTCCTAAATGTCCCAGTGGGTCTATGTTAAAGGCAACACAAAGACTCCCAAGAGAACAAAAAGCACCTTCTACCTTGGGTAAGCGCTCTGGGTCCCCAGGGTGCCGAGGAATGACCTTCTGCAGGCGCTGAAACCCATAGTCGATGGTTGGCTCATTTAGGGCTGCAAAGAGGGGAGAAAGTCAGATGATTAGGGTGCAATCGATAAATGAGAGAGATAAGAGAACCATCAAGAGACCAAACGTCTGTGGTTTCTGTATAAACTATGGGCATCTTCTCAGACCCAGGAACCCCCCCAGGCCATCATGTCCACTGGGATTCTGGGAAATGAAGTCCAAATTTCTGGGCTACAAAAGGTGTAACTCAGAGGGATGGGGAATGGAAGGAAAGTAGAAGGCAGGCCAAGAAAGAGGAAAAAAACCCAAAGCATTTTAGGCACTTTCATGCAATTTCTACAGCTCTCAATATTTTGACACACTGATAAGCTCCGGCCCTTAAAGCAGGGGTGCCCAAATGGCCCACAGGCCAGATCCAGCCTCTGACACCCTTGTTGCTCCTGGAAGCGATAGTAAAACACATGGGCGCTTCTGGGAGTGATGAGGGCAGCACAGGTCTGTTGAATTGGTGTCGGGGGCCGGTTCTGGCCCATGGGCCATAGTTTGGGTACGCCCTGGTTTAAGCAGAGAACATGGCAGTTTAAGATCTATCTCATTCTGCTACAATAGTGCAAGGTGTGTTTTACTTTCGCTTCCGGTGGGAGGAACCATGTGACCGGCCCACTGAGCCACATGACCAGCCCGTGGCCCGAAAAGTTTGGGCACCCCTGCCTTAAAGCAAAGAGTTTCCCCCATTTTTTTTCTTTCAGATTGCATCCCAAGAAACTGAACTTAAAAGTCCTGGTGTCTGTGTCCCACCATGTACTCATCCTCCTGTCCAACACCCTAGTCATGTCTACAGGACAAGCAATGGCACAGCCTTTCCACCCAAGCTTTCTAATGCCAGAGAGGGTTTTTTTGTGTGCAGGGGCATCAAACTCCAGTGAAGGATTCGGGGAACAATGTGACCCCACCTGCTCATAAAGACCTCCCTGTTGCTCTCCATCAGTTAACAAGCACATCCCAGAGGTGGCATCCCTGCCCCAGAACCTGGAGACCAGCGACAGAGCATTGCGGATTCCGCATGCACAATTGGCACATACAGCCTCTGGCAGAGGTTAAACCAGTCGAGAAAACTCCTGGCCACTGGCCCTTGCCAGTATGGAAATTGGGGAGCGGATTAATAATCATAGGGTTGATTCACCCACATCTGACCTGACCGGCGATTCCGCTGATGGAAGCAAATCACTAAACTCCGTTACGTATTAGGCAATTACTCACTCGCAGTTAAACCTAATCCTTAGTGCAAATAGTGGCCATGTTTGCTCTTGAGCAAGCCAGGAACAATGGTTTTCCCCTGTCAGTGTTTGCCTTAGTTAATTAACTTCCCCAAGAGAGGTTCTCAATTAACCTGGGTGATGTGATTTTCTGTCAGATGACGATTCTACCATGCGCAGCCTTGAACATAATATATACTGATGATTTTCCCTCAATAAATCACTGGTCTTCGCTCCATCTTGCCTCGTGTCATTACTCGACCAGTCTCCTCCGGGACCTCAAGGGCCGCTTCACGGCCCCAATCCAACAGAGCATGATGAGGGAGAATCCTTGAATCAGCCAAGCCATGTGCTTAGGTGGTCTTAGGAAAGATCCCTTCCAAGTGACCATCAGGGATTGAGGGCAAGGTCTCTTTTGAGAAGATCACGTCTTCTTCCATGTCTAGGCCAGAGGTGAAACTGCCAAAACGAAGCCACCTTCTGCCTGACCCAGTGTGAGAAAGATTAGCCAGCAACAAGGTTGTCGTTAGCAGGGCACACCCGATTGTGGTTCAAAAATACCACAATTTGAGAAGGTGCTTTCTGTGTAAGCCCCAAAACACCACTTAGATGAGGGGTTCCCAACCTTTTCAAGCTGGGGGCTGGGTCATGCTCTCTCAGTCAGCTTGGAGGGCTGGATGGCCATTTTGTCCTAACAGCTTCAAAGGGGTGGCCATTTTGTTTCTCGAATTCCCTTGGAGGGTGTGGAGCCACATGAAATAGCACCACAGGCCAGATCCGGCCCACAGGCCTTAGGTTGGATTCATGGGGGCTTGGGCTTCTGGGAGTTGAAGTCCAAGAACATCTGGAGTGCCAAGGTTCGCCATCATGGGCCTAGGCTCTCTGGGTGTCTTAACCTGGCTCTGGTGCTCAGAAACGCCTCTTTAAAGACCATTGTTCCTGCAAACCAGATGATGCTGGGAGCACCCTTGGGAAACAATCAAGGTTACACTATTTAAAAGCATGTGGTAGATAAAATGTGCCTTCATTTGGGGCAGTTGGGGAACAAAGTAGGAACTTAATTCACCCCAAAGGATTTTTTTTTTTGGGGGGGGGAGCACCCTTCTGTCCCTGTCTGTGCTGCCTATGCGCCTAACCTACCACAAAGGGCTGTTGGGAAGACAACATCCTTAGTCTCCTCTGCCTGCCTGCCAGCCTGCCGGACATCCTGAACCCCTACCATGCGCACAACCTACTTGAACTGAGTCGGTTCAAAACAACCGTGGTCATGGCTGGGAACAGCCACGTAGACATGAAGAAAAGGAAAGCCCTGGCAAAAGAAGATGGAGAAATCCATTGACGCAGGAGCCACCCAAAGCCAACCTTCTTTCTCTGGTTTAGATCCTAATTTCTCATGAGTCGGTGGCAGACTCGCCGCCACGTCCTTCGGTCTTTCCACCTGTCTTCCTCTCTCGGTTTGCACACCGATCACCGGAGGAAGAAAACATTGCCTCCCCTCCACCCCTCTCTCTGCCCCATCTCCAGTAAAAGGGGCCAGGTGGGGTGGGGGGTCCCTCTGCTTCCACATAGCCTGTCTGTCATCCAGGAGGCAAAAAGCCCCCTCCTCTCCCTGCCCCCCCCCCCGCATCAAGGAGCTTCATTACTGGGCTGAGATGAAGATAGATTGCCTGATTTAGCGTAAACATATGCTACCATTCCAGTTCTGGGCAGCCTACGAGCACCAGTAATTGGTATTGATTTCCCCCTGCTCCCCCCACCTCACCCCCCCCCCCCCCGCTGGGGCAGGCCTTTCACAGATCAGAGCGCATGGGATTAGCTATGCAAGTGGAAGGGGGGGCTGGGGGGTTGTCTGGGGGAAGAGGGCCAGGCATTGATGCTGCCCCCATGGGTTGTGCCCTGGGGTTGCCTGAAGATGGGGTAGAGGGGGTGTGTGTCTTGACAGCTATGGGACTCATTTTCCCGCACGGGGATGCTTTTCACGCCTGGGATGAGCAGCACATGAAGAGTGGTTCCAACTAGCCCCAGACTGACCAAGGAGGGGTCCCATGTTGGGAGTTGTCACAACCAGTTAAGTAGGGGCGATGCATGCTTCCAATCTGCAGCCTCTTGCGTTTATTTTATTTTTAAAAAGCTAGTCTTTTGTTGTTGTTGTTCAGTTTCATAGTCGATTCCGACCCTTTGCAATCCCATGAACCGTTGTCCTCCAGGCACCTGCTCTGTCCTCCACCATCCTCCTCAACCCGCCCAGCCCTGTGCCCGCTGCGTCTACAACACCATCTAGCCATCTCATCCTTGGCCGTCCCCTTCTTCTTTTGCCCTCCACCTTCCCCAGCATCAAGGCTTTCTCAAGAGAATCCTCCCTTCTCATTTGATGTCCAAAGTACTTCATCTTCATCTTTACTATTTGACCTTCTAAGGAGCAGTCGGGGTTGATTTCTTTTAAGATTGACCTATTTGTTCTCCTCACTGTCCAGGGGACTCTCAAAACTCTCCTCCAACACCACATTTCGAAGGCATCTATTCTTCTGCACTCAGCTTTCCAGTCCCTAGCTCTCACAACCATACATTACCACAGGGAATACCATTGCTTTGGCTATGCAGACCTTTGCTTGTCTCTCCATAATCAGACACCTTTTATTTCATGGCTGTAGTCACCATCTGCAATGATCTTAGATCCCAGGAAAGTAAAATCTGTCACTGCTTCTACTTCTTCCCCATCTATTTTCCAGGGAGTGATGGGGCCTGTTGTCATTATCTTGGTTTTCTTGATGTTGAGTCTCAAGCCAGCTTTTGCACTCTCCTCCTTTAATCCCATCAAGAGGTTCTTTAGGTCTTCCTCACTTTCTGCCATTAGGGTGGTATCATCTGCGTATCTGACATTGTTGATGTTTCTTCCAGCAATTTTGATCCCAAATTGTGATTCCTCCATCCCTGCATTGCGCATTATGTGCTCTGTGTATAGATTGAATAAGCAGGGTGATAAAATGCAGCCTTGTCTTACTCCTTTTCCTGTTCCAAACCACTCTGTTCTTCCATGTTCTGTCCTAACTGTTGCTTCTTGGTTCATGTACAGATTTCTCATGAGGCATATGAGGTGTTCTGGTACTCCCATCTCTTTAAGTACTTGCCACATTTTGTTGTGGTCCACACAGTCAAAGGCCTTGGTGTAGTCAATAAAATAGATTTGTTTCTGGTATTCCTTTGTTTTCTCCATGATCCAACGTATGTTGGCAATGTGGTCTCTGGTCCCCCTGCCTCTTCTGAACCCCGCCTGCACCTATGGTAATTCTCTCTCCACATGCTGCTGAAGTCTATCCTGTATTATCTTGAGCATAACCTTGCTAGCATGTGGGATGAGCACAATTGTTTGATAATTTGAACATTCTTTGGCATTACCCTTTTTTTCAGAAGAGAAGTAGCAGCCGATGCTGAAAGAACTAAGGAAGAGAAGGACCCTTGACACCCTCTGAATGGAGATGAGCCTCAAGTCCACCAGTTCAAAACCAGGAAGAGCTTGATGGCAAGAACAAACACTCTTAAGGGTACGCATAAACAAAACCAAACTAGAAGATGGAGGAAGGAACTCACTGGAGCATCAGCATTATTAAAGGAGGATATAGCTGGTTTACTCAACCTCCCCAATGTCATTTGGAGGACCCTGAATAGTCTGAGAGTTGGAGTCTCCAAATGCAAGACCAACATGCTCAAGTGGGGGCGGCTGGCAGACAACGACACACTGTGTGAATGTGGAGAAATACAGAATCCAGTTCATTTACTGGTCTGCTGATAACTGCCAGAAACATATACTGATGAAGATGTAAGTTTGGCCAACTGCAGTCCAAAGTTTGATCTGGACACAAAAGAGCTATTCTTATGCTGAGTTTTAAGACTTGCTATTTTGACCACCTTACCAACGAATGGTGCTTTGAAGGAGTGGCTCGTACAAAGAACATAACCTCATTGCACAAAGAAGACTCGTCTTCTATACATGGAGACACACACACAAACTTCTCAACACTCCATAACTGAGCCGAGAAGTTATTCCCTGCCAAGAGAGCTGAAAAGCCTTCAAATCCAGAAGACACCTTCCTCCAACCCAGCCACATGCCACGAGATGTTTCATGTTCCAGCAAGACTGTTCTTATGAGATCTGGGTGCAAACGTCCTTGGGAATCAAATCTGTCTGTGGGAATCAGCGCATGAGGGTTGCTAGAAGAGAAAGACCTGGCTTCTCACGGTCCCTGTTTCCCTTTGCCCGCATTGCAACAGACACAACGGTATCCCCTTTCCCAATGGCCAAGCTCTCCATCCTGCCCATGAGTCCCCTTCCTCCCCTCCTCTTCCTCTGCTGCCTAAACCCACTCTAAGGAGGAGAACCCAGGCTCAGCTCTCCACGGGAGACAGGCCAGGAGACTTGAATGCCTTGGGAAGCCACCTGAGATCTGGGACCTTCAGGCTGGTCACATTGCAGCACCCATGAACCCCACGGGGCTTGACCAGGAATGGGGGATGATGGGAGAGGGGTTGTTTTTTTTGGAAGGGGAGGCCTTCATCTAAAGTGGAAGGGGAGGGCAGGGGGGAGAAAGGAAGGATGCCTTCTTCCTCCACCCCCATTTGCTGCCTCTCTCCTCCTCTGTGCCTCCCTGGTGAGTTGATAGATGTGAATAATTCATGTGTTGGGAATGGGAGGAGGGGGGAGGAGGAGGTGGAGGTGGAGGGGGGTCCTCTCCCCCACCCCCAATACACAACCAGCAGAGATGCCCGGCCCTCCATCCCACCCGAGAGAGTTGTAGGCAATGTTTCTGAGCCTGTGTGACTTGGTCTGTCTGTGAAATTGTCTCGCTCCTCTCAGAACACAATTTATTTCTTTGTGTCTCTCTGCCTTTCGCTCCATCGTCAATCTTCCCCTCCTTCCGCACATGGCCTCTATGCTCCCTCTTCCACTCCTCTCCTTTCTGAGAAAGGCAATTGTTTCTGTAATTGCGCCACTCCAAACAGAGCATCTTCCAAAGGTCCAGGCGTTTTCTTCTTGCAAATGTAACCCTCGCTTCCCCCTTAAAGGTGAAGCTCTCCCTTGCTCGAAAGCCAGTCGTATCTGACTCATCTCCATTTACAGCCAAAGTGCCAGCACTATCTGCATCTGCATGACATCTCCGTGGTCATGTGGCAGGCATGACTAGACACCTGAGCGCATGGAATGCTGCGCCCTTTCCCGCCGGTGTGGTGGTACCTATTTACCTACTTGCGTTTTTCTTGCTTTTGAACAGCTCGGTTGGCAGGGGCTGGGACAGATGACAGGAGCTCACTCCATCATGCAGCACTGGGGTCTGGAACTGCTGGCCTGCCAACCTTCCAGTTGTCAAGTTTAGCGTCTTAACCACTAAGCCACCTCAGCCCCAGTTTCCCCCCTTAGAACTGGGAGAAACTGAGTGGGAAAAGAGACTGCTAGCTAGAATATCCCCCTGCTTTCTGATTTCTCCACTGCTCCCCCCCCCCCACACACACACCCTTTCCTTACCATAAATATCCATAAAGAAGAAAAAGACTCTCTATCTGCTGTTTCTGCAGATCTAGATGTCCTAGTCTGAAAACATGTTATATATTTGGGGTGTGAGAACTCCTGGCGTCATGGTGGCCACATCTGGAACCAACCAAACTGCCCAGCCCTGCTTGACATCCACTCTAGGGTTCGGTACTCATCTCCGTTTACAGCCAAAGAGTCAGTGCTGACTATGTCTGCAGACATTTCCACGGTCATGCGGCAGGCATGACTTGACACCAGAATGCGCGGGATGTTGTTACCTTTCCCACCAAAGCGGTACCTGTTTACCTACTTGAACTGTCTTGCTTTTGAACTGCTAGGTTGGCAGGAGCTGGGACAGGCAACAGGTGCTGACTCTGTCGGGCATCACTTGGGTCTTGAACTGCTGACTTTCCAATTGTCAAGTTCAGTGTCTTAACCCCTAAGCCACCGCAGTCCCTCTCACAGAGACGAAGGCTGCCAGAGGTTAGTTGATAAGATGGTTATGCTGTTGTTCAGTCGCACAGTGGAGTCCGACCCTCTGCGACCCCATGGACCAAAGCATGCCAGGCTCCTCTGTCATCTGCCATCCTACGGAGTCTGCTCAGATCTACGCCCACTGTGTCAATGATGCCAACTAGCCATCTCATCCTCTGCCGCCCCCTTCTCCTGTTGCCTTCGATCTTTCCCAGCATCAAGGCTTTCTCAAGTGAGTCCTCTCTTCTCATTTGGTGGCCAGAGTACTTGAGCTTCGGCTTCAGTATTTGTCCTTCCAAGGAGAAGTCAGGGTTGATTTCCTTTAGGATCGACTGATTTGATCTCCTTAATTTTAATTTAATTTAATTTTTTCAACTTGTTTGCCGCCCACTCAGACAAGCCCGACTCAGGGCAGCTTACATAATCTAAAACCCCGCACAATAAAAACAGTTAAAAACCCCCACCCACATTAAGATCCCACCCACCCCAGAAGCAGAGAGAGGAGCATCTTATGGTAAAAACCAGCGAGCAGGAGCCACATTGCACTCAGGGCCCCACACCTGCCCTGCCAGCCAGGTCATAAGTCCTTTCCTGAAGGACAGCAACCATAGCTCTACAAGCAGGAGGTTCCAGAGGGCCGGTGCGGACATGGAGAAGTCCCTTTTCCTTGTGCCAGAGAGGCAGGTCCCCCTGGCTGATGCAACAACTAGGGAGCCCCTCTGATCCGCTGTGGTTGGACGGACAGACGTTCTTATGGCAATGCGGTCTCATAGGTATCCTGGCCCACAACCATGTAGGGCTTTTAAGGTCATAACCAGCACCTTGAATTGCACTCGGAGGCAAACTGGTAACCAATGCAACTCCCAGAGCAGTGGCGAGGCATGGGCATAACGCCCACACCCCATCACTACCTGGGACGCCACATTCTGGACCAGCTGCAGCCTTTGAATGGTTGTCAAGGGCAGCCCCATGTAGAGTGCATTTCAATAATCTAGTCTGGAGGTGACCAGAGCATGTGTGACCCTATCCCTATCCAGGAGCAGGTGCAACTGGCGGATCACATGGAGTTGTGCAAAGACCCTCCTGGCCACAGCCGCTACCTGCTCTTCTAGCAGCAGTCATGAGTCCAGAAAGACTCCCAAGTTGCGCAACAGGTCTGTCTTGGGCAAGATAGCCCCATCTAAGATCAAGGATGGCAGCTCCTAGAATAGCGCAGGACCCCGAACCCACAGCCACTCAGTCTTGCTGGGATTCAATTGAAACCCGTTGACCCCCATCCAGAACCCCACAGCCTCCAGACGCACAGATAGGACTTTGACAGCATCGCTGGGGACCCCACTGGCCGAGATGTACAACTAAGTGTCATCCAGGCAGTGGTGGGCATCAGCAGGTTCGCACCAGTTCACCAGAACCGGTAGCAGAAATTCTGGCTAGCCCTGCCCACCCAAGTTTTGAAATAAAGTAGTCCTAATTTGGGTGCAACGTAGGGCTTTCCCCCTGGCCATGCCCACCATACCATGGCCACAGTGTGGTAGTAAAATTATTTTGGAGCCCATCACTGCATCCAGGGGACTCTCAAGAGTCTTCTCCAGCACCACAGCTCAAAGGCATCTACTCTTCCTCGCTCAGCGTTTCTTATGGTCCAGTTCTCACAGCTGTACATGACTACACAGCCATACACTACTACTGATCATAGACCCCCTCAATTATTGGAAGCAAGTTTCTGGGAAATGGAAGTTCAGAGAGGGACGCTGGTTCTCCTGTCCTGTCTGTGGGTTGGGGGCTTCCTGGAGACAACAGGAATGGAACAGAATCGGTGGGTGGGAGGCTCACATCTATGACCCAGAAGTGCTTTGTACCCCACCACTTACCGGTGTAGACAAAGCGTCCGGGGGCTCCTTTGCAGAACTGCTTTGACTTGTAGGAAAGCGTCACTTCTACCACTCCCGGGATGTGTCTGGGGGGAGTCTGTACACGGATGGCATGGGGAGTGATGAGCTGTTAAGAGAAGCGCATGGATGGGGGTGGGAGAGCAGAGAAGAAAGCAGTCACATGGAAGCAGGCAATTCCATGCACAAGAGGGATTGGTTTCTCTCCCATTCCTGACCCTTTAACTAGTAACTAGTTTGAGTAGCACAATCCCCCTTGCTCTGAGTCTGGAAAAGTTACTCTGTTGGTCTCCCAGAACCACCCATCAAAAAAGTCATTTACCCTCAACCTCTAAGGGGAAAGGTCTCCCTTGCTTGAAAGCCACTACTGTAGCTACTCTGTCATGCAGCACTCGGGTCTCAAACTGCTGACCTGCCGACCTTCCAGTCACCAAACTCAGCGTCTTAACCACTAAGCCACTGCTTCCAATCCCTCTGTTGCTTACTCAGCTATGTCTTAGTAGCTTTGCTTGTGGTATAGGCAATGCTACTGCACAGTCCCTTTTCTAAGCTATCCTGGTTTTATGCTAGGTTGAGATTCCTCCCTCCACCTGAAAGCATCCTTGGAAATGCAGCCTGAACAAGGCAGTCCAAAAAATGGCTTTGAGGTTCTTCAGAGTCTCCATTGGGAAGGACAACCTCTTCCAAGGAGAACGGTGAGTTTCCTCCAGGTGTATTTCAAGCCCACAAAAAGACTCACCTCGCTCCAGACCAGTAGTGTGCCAAAAACCACCTGCAGCCCGTCAAAGAAGTTGTCCCCAATCACAATGACGGTAGCACCCCCAGTCGTCCAGCCTTCGCTGGGGCTGATGGCTTTGATGCATGGGGTAGCAGCTTCATGGAGAGAAAGGGAAAGACACGGTCAAGCATCAGAAAGGAGCCCCATTGAATAGGACAGTAGGGGTGAGGTCCAAGGAGGGGCGTCAGATGGTGGCAGAAGGATGGCAAAAGAGCATCTCTCACCTATTATGGAGGGCCAGAAGAGACCACCCACAACTACACATGACTGAAGGATTGTCTACACTAGCCCTCCAGGTTGTGGGGAAGCAGCAAAACACTGTCTGGTGCAAACCCCACATCCAGACAAAGTGAGGTTGCACAACCCCTATCAGCTGTGGTTGTAGCAGCCACTTTCCAGCTGATGGGGGGAATCCAAGTCAAAGCAGATCTGACAGATGGCACATATCTCTCGAGTGCCTCCAGTGTTGGAGCAGCCACCATCTCCCAAGGTCATGGACTCCATTGTCCTACTGCTCTAATAGTTAAGAAGTTCACCCTGATATTCCAAACAGTCAATAGATGGGTTCACTTGTGGGCCACACCCAGTGGTGGGCTCCAAAAAAATTGCTACCACACTGTGGGCGTGGTATGGTGGGCATGGCCAAGGGAAAAGCCCTGCATTGCACCTGAATTAGGACTACTTTATTTCAAAACATGGATGGGCGGGGTCAGCCAGAATTTCTGCTACCAGTTCTGGCAAACTGGTGCGAACCTGCTGGTGCCCACCACTGACCACACCACTAAACCAAGATTGAGCTTCCAAACTTATCAAGGTTGACTCTTAGCCACTTCCATTCTTCTGAGGTCAGTAACATGAGTCCCCAGCATGTTGGGGGCAAAATGCTAATTAACCTGTGAACTACCCAGAGAGTGAGTGCATTAAGCACCACAGGGTGGTATATAGGTGCCATTACTACTGCTATACCCTTGTCAAATATAACAATGTTCTAATTATGGGCTATCTGCCCCTATGCTCTGAAACCTCTTCTTCATGGTCTCTGTGAATCCACACAAATGGGTTTGCTGCATTGTATGTGCAGTAAACCCATTTGTGTGGATTCATAGGGGACCACAAAAAAGAACAACAGTTACAGGTAAGCAACCTGTCATTATAGAGCCCTGGTGGTGATTTCAATCCTGACCAGGGATCAAGGTTGACTCAGCCTCCTCCATCCTTCTGAGGTTGGCAAAATGAGTACCCAGCAAGTTGGGGACAAAATGCCAATTAACTTGTGAACCGCCCAGAGAGTGCACTAAGCGCTACAGCAGTGATGGTGAACCTTGCACTCCAGGTGTTCTTGGACTGCAATTACCAGAATCTCAAGCCAGCACTCCTGCTGATCAGGGCTTCTGGGAATTGAGGTTCCAGAATGCCTGGAGTGCCAAGGTTCACCATCACTGCACTATGGAGTGGTATAGAAGTGTAATGGCGATTGCTATAGCAACCCCACCCACCACATTCTGAACTGTCGATCTGTTTTGGCCTCCTGAGTTTCATTAGAAATCACCCTCATCTTGTTGGAAACAGCTTGGAAAAGTTACATTTTTCCAGCCATAATACTTCCAGGGACACATCACCACCAGCATGGCCACAGGCTAGGTCCAAACATGGATTCCTTCAGAGCCTCCACAAGAGGCTAATCTTTCCCACACTAGGTCGGGTGAAAGGAACTACAAAATGAACTCACCAAAAGGCAGTTTCACATCTGGCCTAGACACGGAAGAAGATGGACCAAAGGTCAACATGATGTCAGACTGGCTTGATCTTTGAGGTAGCCGGAACTTACCTTCAGAGGGATCCAACCTTCGTGCCCGGCGCCCATGCTTGGAGTTGTTATGGACAAACATGTTATCGGAAACGGCAAGGACATGGCCGTCCACGTTGACTGTCGTTGATACCACAACCTGAGGCAGGGGAAGGAGAAGTCGTCAAGACACACAAGACCCCATTGAGACAACAAGAAAGAGCGTTTGAGGTGGCTTCAGAAAGAAATCCACCCATGATCCTCACGGTCCTTCCATTGGTTAGATAGAGAGCATCGCCCAGAGCTACAGTGGTCACATCTGCACCAGAGCATCTCATGCTTCATTTGCCTTTTTATCCCTTCCAGGTGCCTGGCTTGGTGTGTTTCCTTTACAAATCAATAAGGTTACAGGCAGTTGCTCCTAACTTTCCAGCTTGGTTTTTTAAAAAATAAATGAACCTGCAGAAACCGATTGCAGTCTACAAAATTTCTCAATGGGAAAACAAACCTGATGAGTCTTCAAAGCAACTTTGGATCTTTTGTTTTTAAAATTTTTCCCAATGCTTAAAAATAAACAAACAGACCAGTAAAAAACAAAGGTACATGAAGCTGCAGTCTTGATGAATGCACTAAGACAGTCATGGTGAACCTTGGCACTCCAGCTATTCTTGGACTTCAATTCCCAGATGCCCAAGTCTCTGTGAATCCACACAAATTGAGTTTACAGCATGTAAACTCACAGAGACTTGGGCTTCTGGGAACTGAAGTCCAAGAACACCTGGAGTGTCACAGTAAACCCATTCATGAGGATTCACAGGGACTTGGGCTTCTGGGAACTGAAGTCCAAGAACACCTGGAGTGTCACAGTAAACCCATTCATGAGGATTCACAGGGACTTGGGCTTCTGGGAACTGAAGTCCAAGAACACCTGGAGTGTCACAGTAAACCCATTCATGAGGATTCACAAGGAGTTGGGCTTCTGGGAATTGAAGTCCAAGAACACCTGGAGTGTCACAGTAAACCCATTCATGAGGATTCACAGAGACTTGGGCTTCTGGGAACTGAAGTCCAAGAACACCTGGAGTGTCACAGTAAACCAATTCATGAGGATTCACAGGGACTTGGGCTTCTGGGAACTGAAGTCCAAGAACACCTGGAGTGTCACAGTAAACCCATTCATGAGGATTCACAGGGACTTGGGCTTCTGGGAATGAAGTCCAAGAACACCTGGAGTGTCACAGTAAACCCATTCATGAGGATTCACAGGGACTTGGGCTTCTGGGAATTGAAGTCCAAGAACAGCTGGAGTGCCAAGGTTTGCCATCACGGCACCAAGAGGACTGGAGAGAACTGCTCAACCTTTCTTTCCTTGGGTCATTTTCAACTGTACAGTGTTGGAATAAAGTGATAGAAAGAAAGAAGAAAGAGATGATTATTGTAATGGTAATAGCTATGAGATGGAAAATATATTGTAAATTGGATTCGGATGGATGGTTCAAAGAACTATGGAATATAGAAATAAATGATAAATTGAAATGTGAATTAAAGTTAAAGAACGGTTCAACAACAACAAAAAATGATTTTAAAGAGATTTGGGGAAATTGTATTATGTATGTTTTAGTCAAATCGAAAGGAGAAGGACCAAGAATATACAGCTTTTTGGAAATAGGGGACAAATATATAAAAAAGAATGTTACATTATGATAATGGGTTGAAGATTTATAATGTCCCATAGGTGGTAGGTGCATTTATTAGCTAATGTAACTGTTTTTATTTTATTTTTCAGGTGTTTTTATTCTAATTGTCATTGTTGCTAGTTGTATGATTAAGATATTTGTTTATATTTTGTATTTTATTGTTTTAAAATTAATTGACAGTCTGCCCAAGTTTTCCTGCTATGGTAACAGAGTAGACCCTACTGCCAGTGACTCAATGCTAAGTGTCAGGCAGCATTGAACTAACATGACGACCCTGAGGACTAACAGCCTTGGGTGCCGAAGTCCACATGGAAGGGTGATGGTCCCCAAGTGGACTGAATCCCACTTGAATTCATCTTGTTGGAGAGCAGCAGGTCTGGGGATGATGATGATGAGGAGGACTTTGGGTGCCAAAAGGGCTCAGGACCAGAGACTCAAAGGAACTGGATCAGTGGTACTATGGGTGTCATGCTGTGATGCAGAAGGCAGATGAAAGGCCCCTGCATTATATTCCCATGATGATCGCCAATATTCAGATTCGGATACAGCAGCAGAAGAAGAATAAAATTAATTAAAAAATCAAAATAAACCAGAGATTTTTCTTCAAGGGGTCTTCTGTGTTAGGAAGAATTCTCGGAACCAGAATGATGGGAATTGAAGTCCAAGAAATCTGGAAAAAACCCATGCTTATTGTCCACCTGGAAACCTTAAACTTCTCTCCGGTGGGAAGGAGACGGATGCAAGAGTCGCCCATAGCAAAAGGTCTTCTGCTCCCACTTATTACAGTTTGCCAAGGGAAAAAGACAAGGGCAGGGAGCCTGGATTTCTAAAAGCATGCCTATGAATACATGTAGCACACTTGAAGTGCATGATTTCCAGGGACATAAAGGCAGCTTTTTCATAATATTCTCCCAGTGGTAGAGAAGTAAGAGAAACTCAACCTGCACTGGAGAAATCAGAGAGGCTTCAACAGCCATCAGAGGGAGGGGAAGGAGGAACTCCCCAGGTATCAACCAGTGCTGACTGGCTGGCGGCTTCCTCATCAGGTTGCTCTCCTAACGATATGGTAATTGTGACATTTTTACATGATTAACAGCCATTCTAATTTGCATAGCGCGGGTGCCGCAGACAAGCGGACCCACCTTGGTGAAAGAAGCCAGAATCCCAGTTCACAGACATCCCAACATCCTTGAGAGATGCTGGGCTGCCCAAAGGGATGGTGTAGAAGACCAACCCACCTACCCAAGGTGTAGCAAAGGAACTAAATATGCAAGAAGGCAACACCAAAGGGTGCTTGAGGTCACTGGGACTGGGAAACTGGAGGCACCAACTTGCCCATTTCATGCTACTTTTGCTAAGTGCTGTCAAGTGACTTTCAGCGTCTGGTGATGCCATAAATTAACAATCTTCAAATATCCTGTCATTAACAGCCCGGCTCAGGTGTTGCAAACTCAAGGTGTTGTTGTTGTTAGTTCTTCTCCTCCTCCAGTAGGCACAGGAGACAATTCTGGCCCATTTTGAGTAATCCTACCAACCCTTGAAATGTTTAGCCCTATGTCCACCACAAATAGGAATGAAGGGGATTTTTGGGTTTAGGTAAAGGTAAAGATTTCCCTTGCTCGAAAGCCACTCGTATCCGACTCTAGGGTTCAGTGCTCGTCATTGTTTCAAAGCCAAAGAGACAGCATTGTCTGCTTCTGCAATCGTTTCCATGGTCATGTGGCAGGCACCAGAGCGCATGGAACGCTGTAACCTTCCCACCCAAGTGGTCTCTATTTATCTACTTGCAATTTCTTGCTTTCAAACTGCTAGGTTGGCAGGTTTTATTAACATGTAAATGTTTTTGAGTGGGCAGAAATGGAAATGGGGAAGCAGCCTCCAAGTTACACTAAGCTACACTAAGTGCAGCTCTCAGATATCTTCAGGTTGTTTCCTCTACATCAGTGTTTCCCAACCTTTGGGTTTTTTTGGACTTCAATTCCCAGAAGCCTAAGTCAATTCCCCAAAGCACTGATCAGCCGATGTGCTGACTGAGGAGTCTGGGAATTGAAGTCCCCCTGTGGGGTATGTGCCCCACATTGGGAACCACTGCTCCATGTCCAAGTGAGTTGGTTAGGAGCTTTGTCTAGCGCAGGGTTGGTGATCAGGCTACTTCAGATTTTATTCAACACTTCTTCTGACTCCCTTGGTTTTCAGTTAACTTCAAGTTCAATTCAAAACACTAGTGTTGACCTCCAGGAATCCTAACCTATTTGGGCCCTAAATGCCTTAGCAATGGACTCCTCTGTCCCCCCACCCACACCCACCCCCACCCCCAGGCAATGACTCAGTTTGGCTCAGAGAACTACTGTACATCAAAATCCTGCTGCTTTCCTGGAGGGGGGAGAGCAGCGGCGCACCAGTGCTTAAAACACCGATGCCGCCCTCCAACACCACTGGACTCCCCTCGGCCGGGCCGGGCCAGCTTGGAGGGGAGAGAACAGGTGCGCGGCTCGGCAGGGCTCGAAAACGCCGCCGCCACCCACCACTATCACCGGACTCTTCCCCTCGGCTGACCTGACCTGGAAGGTAATGGACAGAGTGGTTTGGGCTGAGTTTGTAATGTATTTCTGAGTTTTGCTTTTGAAATGTTCTGGTAATTACTTTATAATTGTAATTGTGTTATGTTGCAACTGTGATATTTTGCTTCTTTGCTAGCCGCCCAGAGTCGCATTGCGAATGGGGCGGCATACAAGTCAACTAATTGAAGTGAATTGCTTTCCACCTGTGGAAATCTCTGTCCCTTGAAATGTTGGTGTGTTTGTTTGGGGAAAGACAGTAAAGAAGGATAGAGGGCCAGAGCGGTTATTGGAGAAGGGGAGGGGATGGTGATGGGTAGCAGGGGCTTACCTGGAATCGGCGCATGTCTCGGGGATTTCCAGCATTCTTCAGGCAATTCTGGTTGCATTTCAGAAAGAACTTGAGGAAAAACCTAGAAGGAAGGAAGAGATGTATCTGTGATTGGGTTTGCTTGGCATTAGTAACCTGGCCTTTGCAGCAATGCTAAGAACCCTGATCCTTCACTGTCTCCTTTGCTTGACCCTTTAGATGTGCACGCGCAGTAAACCCATTAGTCTGGATTCACAGGGGACTACAAAGAAGAAGAACAGTTGCAGGTAAGCAACAGTTACAGGTAAGCAACAGTTACAGGTACATTATAGAGCCCTGGTAGCGCTGTCCTGCAGCCAGAACGTTACAGGTTCGATCCTGACCAAGGCTCAAGACTGACTCAGCCTTCCATCCTGCCGTGGTAAGTAAAACAAGTTGCCAGCATGTTGGGGAGCAAAATGCTAATTAGCCTTGTGAGCCACCCAGAGAGAGCACTAAGTGCTTATATGGGGCAGGGGATAAGAGTGATTACTATTCCATAAGACGGGGACTTTCAGGAGGCAGAGCTGACTTGATCCGAAACATGCAGACCTACATCCTTAAACTAATAGGTGGGTGGGTATGTTGGGGTTTTTAATTGTTTTTAATAGGTATGTTTTAATCTTGTTGTGAGCCGCCCTGAGTCGGGTCCGCCTGATTGGGCGGCCTAGAAATTTGAACCACAAATAAATAAATAAATAAAAACTTCGTCAAAAATGAAAACAACCAATCCCTGGCGAAGCCTGATCCAAAGCCCTCCTGCAACTCATCCAAAGCCTCGGACAAATTCCTTTTCTCAACCACAATTCTCAAAATCTTCCACCTGGAGACGGTGGGGCACCTTTGACCCCAAAACGCTGTTCTTCCCCAAGCTTGGACCAATACACCCCATGTTCTCTCTCCTCCTCGCTCTCCATGTGGCAGCTGTGCTGGCCCTTTAAGGCAGCCCTAAAGCCCTTTCTTCTCTGCTTAAGAGGGTATTGATTGGTAACTGATCCCCATCAGCCTTTGAGGCAGCTAATGGGCTAGATTGCTGCAGAGAACGATCAATCAGGGAATACAAGCCCTGGAGATATCTGAGCCCACAGGGAGGGCAAAGGAAGAGGAAGACCCTTGGGAGCCAAGCAGCAAAGTGTGGGATGGATGGATGGAGTGCAGATCAATTACGAGAGCCAGACCACCACCACCCCTCACGCTAACACTTCACTTCTTGCAGGAGAGGCACAGACAGAAAGATGCATGTCTCCATTCATCCCAAAGTGGGCTGGCACTTTTAGGGGGGCATGATGTAGATTGCATAACAAGCAACTGTCTCCCGTCTCCCGTTAAAGCATCCATGGACTGACTGGCAGTCCCTTGCCCTCTAATTTTTAATTTGACTTTTCTTAAAAGAACAAGGAAAGTCTTGGAATGCCCCCCAGGCCACATCTGCCTGCCTGCGCATCGCTGCTCCCAGCAACGATTGGTTTCTTTGGGAAGGTCTGCCGTGATTAAAAATAAGAGGAAGTTTTCCAAAGGGAAATATTGTGGGAAGGGACGGTAGGCTAATGGATGCTACTCTCCATGGTCCGAGATGGGCAAGGGCAGCTATTGGACTTCAAAAAGTTGCCCATCCCTACATGGAAGGAACAAAAGCCTGCAGCCGTGATGGCGAACCTTGGCACTCCAGATGTTCTTGGACTTCAAGTCCCAGAAGCCCAAGCCCCCCATGAATCCACACAAATGGATTTGCTGCAATTCATCCAGCCCACACCGCCCTCGTCGCTCCTGGAAGCGGAAGTAAAACGCGCCCGTACAGAGGAAGGGCGCCTTATCTGTACAGGCGCGTTTTACTTCTGCTTTCAGGAGCGATGAGGGCGGCGCGGGCTGGATGAATCGCAGCAAACCCATTCGTGTGGATTCACGGGGGTCTTGGGCTTCTGGGAATTGAAGTCCAAGAACATCTGGAGTGCCAAGGTTCGCCATCACGGCCCTACAACCTTTGTTTCAGGTGGCAATTCTCCTGCTTTGGCAAATGATTCCACCACTTCTTTTGTGGTGGGATGGTGGATGAGTGGTGCACATGAATGCCTTGGCTCTCTCTGGCACCAAAAGAAGCAGATGCTGTGAATTCTGCAGATTTCATCGGAGTCCACATAGCTTGGCTTGGCGGACCAGTGGTTGGGTTTGCTGTAAGTCTGGTCAGCTTGTGGAGTGAGCTGGAGTCTTGCGCTTGCTTCAGAATTGCCTTGGTTGTGGACTGCTCAAGGCTCAATGGCAGAAATATAGTAGCTCAGATGACCTATTCTAATGAGGATGGCAGAGTGAGAAATGGCTGGATCCTATCTCAGAGCACAATCTACTGGGATGTTCTTATGTGTTCTTCTGCTTCTTCTTCTTTCATGCCCCACTCATACTCTGGACTGACAAAATGAAGTCACTTTCTTGGCTTTGTCCTTGGCCAAATGCAAGTCCTCATTGGTGCATGTTTCTGGCAGTCATTGGCAGGCCAGTAAATGAGCCCATGGATTCTGTATCTTTGTACATTCACACAGTGTGTTGTTGTCCACCACCAGCCCACACTTGAGCATGTTGATCTTGCATTAGACTCCAACCCTCAGCCTATTCAGGGTCTTCCAAGTGACGTAGGAGAGGTTGAGTTCCTCAGCCACATCCTCCTTTCATGTTACTCCTCCCTCCACCTCCTAATTTGGTTTTGCTCTTGCAAATAATGTTTGTTCTTGCCACAAGGCTCTTCCTGGATCTGAGCTGGCGGACTTGTGTGTCGCCTCTTGGGAACCAAAAGGAAACCAGTGAAGAGCCACAACCAAAGATCTCTGGGCACTGGAGATGGTCTTCTGCAGTGACTTCCACAGTGGTGCAAACAATGTTGTGGGACAATTCTCGGATCACATAGTTCAGCAGTCCAGGGAGGGCTGGAGGAGTCAGGTGGAGAATGAACAGGAATAGCAAGGTGAGCAGAGAAAAGTTCCCAACGAGAGGGAGGGAAGCTGGAGCATACAATCCACTCCCCAACAGTGTTCTTGGCTGATGAAATATTTAGGATGCTTGTGCAGGGTCCTATGATTGTCATCCTAGCATAAATAATTCACGGGCAGCTGCCGTGTGTGTGTGTGTGTGTGTGTGTGTGTGTGTGTGTGCATGCGCGCGCACTCTGGAGAGGCCAGGAAGGGAAGTGGATCTTGCCCTAATTATCTATGCACGCTGATTGTGAGCCTGTGTGAGTGTGTGTGTCTGCACACAAACTCACCCTCTCCACAGGCAGCTGGAGGGGATCAAAATCATGAAAGCTGTGTTTTCAGAATTCCTCTGCCCTGACTGGCTGGTTTGCTTCTCTCCATGTTGGTGGAAAACCAGACCTCTCCTGCTCTGCCCCAGCCTTGCCCTCCTGCCTGCCCATCATGCTCATCTGGGTGTCAAAGGAGACTCACATCCACTGTTGCTAGGATCCGCTTCGCATAACAGATGACGAGGGATGGACTACATCGGGGGGGGGGGCCCAAACTACGGCCCATGGGCTAGATCTGTGGCACTAAATCATCTGGCTCACGCTGCCCTTGCCGCTCTCAGAAGTGAAGTAAAATGCACCCAAGCATGCGCAAAACACTGCCGTAAAGGACCCGTGGCTGTCATACACGTGTTTACAACAGCTGTGGGTGCATTTACGGCAGCACTTTGCACATGCGCAGGAGTGTTTTGCTTCCCCTTCTGGTGGGAGGGACCACATGACCGGCCCACTCAACCACATGACCCCCAAAAATTTGGGCACCCCTGGACTACATAGACCTCTTACTGTACTGGCAAAGTTGGAGTGGGAAACATGCAGCCAGTTGGGCCAAACCTGGCCTCCAAAGTCATTTTTTCCCCATCTCACCAGCAAGGAAAGCTGTGAGCTTTCTAGTATTCCCAGGAAGGTTCTCACAATGGTTCGTTCACACCCGGTGGGGTGTGGGCCCCACATTGGGAACCACTGCTGTAGAGGTTATTTCCTCCCTTCTTCAGAGGCCGCCAGTCTTTCTGTGTGGATGTGCCTAGACACTTTTCTTTTCAACAGGATAGGTCTGTGACGGCGAACCTTGGCACTCCAGATGTTCTTGGGCTTCACTTCCCAGAAGCCTAAGCCCTCGTGAATCCACACAAATGGGTTTACTGCGATTCATTTGGCCCGTGCTACCCTCATTGCTCCAGGAAGCGGAAGTAAAATGCGCCCAATTTGTCTGAGAAAAATTGTTTGATGGGTCACAGAAGGTAAAGGGAAAGGTCTCCCTTGCTTGAAAGCCAGTTGCATCCAACTCTAGGGTTCAGTGCTCATCCCTGTTTACAGCCTAAGAGCCAGTGCTGTCTGCGTCTGCAGACGTTTCCGTGGACATGTGGCAGGCATGACTACACATGAGAGTGGACGGAACACTGTTTACCTTCCCTCCAAAGTGGTACCTATTTATCTACTTGCAATTTTTTGCTTTTGAACTGCTAGATTGGCAGGAGCTGGGGCACAGAGATGGGAGCTCATTCCATCATGCAGCACGCACAGTAAACCCATTCGTGTGGATTCACAAGGACTTGGGCTTCTGGGAATTGAAGTCGAAGAACAGCTGGAGTGCCAAGGTTTGCCATAATGGGTCTAACTCAGTGTTTCTCAACCTTTGGCCTTTGGACTTCAGTTACCAGAAGCCTAAGTCAATTCCCCAAAGCACTGATCAGCCAATGGACTGATTTAGGTTTCTGGGAATTGAAGTCCCCCTGTGGGGCGTGGGGCCCATGTTGAGAACCACTGGTCTAACTCATTACCAGGTAACCTCCTGGGCTGTAATAGCTTTGCCAAATTTGCTTTCCTTCATTCCTTCATCTTTTGGGCTAGTTGCCAGAATCGTTTTTTTTTTTTGAGCATATCTTGTAGGGATTTTGTTTGTCCGCTTTTGCGCAAAACACACCAACTTCTTATGGACCACCGTGGACATGTGGCAGGCATGACTACACATGAGAGTGGACGGAACACTGTTTACCTTCCCTCCAAAGTGGTACCTATTTATCTACTTGCAATTTTTTGCTTTTGAACTGCTAGATTGGCAGGAGCTGGGGCACAGAGATGGGAGCTCATTCCATCATGCAGCACGCACAGTAAACCCATTCGTGTGGATTCACAAGGACTTGGGCTTCTGGAAATTGAAGTCCAACAACAGCTGGAGTGCCAAGGTTCACCATTACAGCCTTGGGGCAACATTCTGTACGACCACATGCCAACCACATAAAAGCAAAGCCTTGCAAAGGCTACCTTATGTATTCAAATGAATTGCATGAAAGGGACACCTAACCCTCACTCCAACACCCCCCCACCCCCCCACCCACCCCCCTACAAGGAAACAACCTTTGGAGGTTAATCATGAGTATGAACTAATCTCAAGAAATGAGAGGTGTCAACACAAGACCCAAGTTGGCTGCAGCTCCAGCTCGCTTTGCAGGTGGTAATCAAGAGAAGGAAGAAATGTGAAAAGGAGGAGGAAAGTGTGTGTGTGTGTGTGTGTGTGTGTGTGTGTGTGTGTGTGTGTGTGTGTGTGTGTGTGTGTGTGTGTGTGTGTGTGTATATATATATATATATATATATATATATATATATATATATATATATATATATATATACACACACACACACACACACACACACACACACACACACACACACACACACACACACACACACACACACACACACACACACACACACACACACACACCCCAAGATTGACAGAAAGGCATCAACCCCCACCCCACCGCATCTTCTGCCAATGCCCGCTGCCTTCCCCTCTGTCTGCTGCCACCGACTTTTGAGGAAGAGACAAGAGAAAGAAATAAGAATAAACATACGTCGGGCTCCTTCACCTCTTTAAGCAGCAGCAAAGCCCACCCAAGCCCAGGGAGTTAAAAATAAAGACAATGTGCATACATTAGCATCCATAATGCACAACTCTCCCCATTTAATATGCAAATTCCCAGCGACGCTGCTGAACACCTTCTGTTCCGAGCACATAAATTTGAATTTGCAATTAGAATAATCTTGTATAATTAATGAAAAGCGTCAATTTTAGCTCCTAAGTAATTTGATTAACATGTTGATAGGGCACTTATCGGGCTCTCTAAACCAGAGGGGTTGGGCATCTTTGGTGGAAGAACGAGAGGATGGGAATGAGTGAGCGAACGAGAGATTGGGGGGGGGGGTTAGAGAGAGAAGTGGAAGACAGAAGGACCCCCTCCCCAATGTTTCCCAAAACTATAGAAAGGTTTAATCAGTAAGAGGGGGCAGATGAATGAACTCGGAGCCGTTGATGGTGAACCATAGCACGCCAGCTGTTCTTGGACGTACACACAGTAAACCCATTCGTGTGGATTCACAGAGACTTGGGCTTCTGGGAATTGAAGTTCAAGAACAGCTGGAGTGCCAAGGTTCACCATCACTGACTCAGAGGAAGAAAAATGACTGTGCAATACTTCAAAGAAGGGTAGAGCTCAAGAGAAGGGGAGGAAAACACGTCCATCTGTCCATCCATCCATCTCCTTCTTGGTCGGTCAATCTACCTGTCTCAATATGTATGCCATTTTTCACCCAATTAAGGGACACAAGGCCAGAAGCTTCAGAGATGCACCTGCAAATGGTCTCCTAAGAGATGGAATAAGTTCCTTTTGTGACCTACAGCAGGGTTTGCCAACCTTGGGCCCCAAGATGGTCTTGGACTTCAATTCCCAGAAGCCCTGACCAGCAGGTGTGCTGACTTGGGCTTCTGGGAATTGAAGTCCAAGAACAGCTGGAGAGTCAGGTTTGCTGACCCCTGGTCTAGGGTTAGACTGGAGACCCAAGGTTGAGAAACCCTGGTCTACAGGATACACAGCCAGAGGTATTCTCGGACTTATAGACCATAAAAGACACCCTCCTTGTCTCTGCCCTGCCTTGAATCACAGAATTTGTTCCAATGGCCTCCAGCACTGTTTAAAGCCATGTTACAGCGCTGGAAGAAGATTTAACCTAAACTTAACTTCCCGGTGCTGAAAGCAGAAGTCATCTCTATTTTATTTCATTTTTGTTCTCTCCAGCCTGCAAAGGGTTCATGCGCGCCCATTTGTTTGTGCGTGAAGGGGGAGCTGAAAGATCAGTGCCCATTCAAGGGTTGCTGGCCAGACAGCCTGTAATAGGTTTGATTCTTCTCTTTCTAATCTCCACGCCGGCTTGTCAATCCCCATTCTTTCCCATTGGTTGCTGGTTGTCTCTCCTGTGGGCTGAGTGACTGGCAGGTCTTCCCAAGGGACCAGAGCTCTGTCGCCACAGCGCCGATGCTATCGCAGGGGGACAAAAGCTAGGGAAATGTCAACGTGTTATCAAAGCACCCCGTCCGTGGAAAGGATGTGCTGAAATGGGATGGCCACTTTCGTCGCATTAGACTATTGTCCAACTGATGGGGACAGGGACATGCACATGAATGTGAGTAGGCGCGCGTGCGCACACACACACACACACACACACACAGACCAAGACAGAGACGGGTGCTGGGTGGGACAGTGTAGCAATGGGTAGATAGCCTTCTCCCAATCTCACCCACAAATTAAATTACTAATTATTAGATTTATATCCTAAATTAAATCTAAATTTTTTAAATTTATATTCAACTACTATGTGAGTAGCTGAAAGTGATCCAAGAAGTTTCATGGATGTATCAATATTTGTAACATCTGGCCGTGAGATCCTGCTATGATCAGAGAATAGACCTGGGATTCTCAACCTGTGATCCATAGGCCGGATGCGGCCCACGGCACCATTTCATGTGCCGCCCCTCGCCACTACTGCCAGTGACTCAACACCGATCATCAAGCTGCAGTTAACTAACCTGACAACCCTGAGGACTAACGGCTTTGGGTGGCCAAGTCTACAGGGAAGGGTGATGGTCTCCGAGTGGATTAAATCCCACTTGAATCCCTCTTGATGGAGGGCATCAGTTTCACCCATCCTGGCCTGGGGGCTGAGGAGGACTTTGTGTGCCAAAAGGGCTCAGGATTATAAAGTGACGCATGGAACTGTCCATGGTATGGGTGTTAGAAGGCAAATGGAAGGCCACTGCATTATATTGCTCTGAAGACAATCTTCATGGCTGATTGAGAGCCATTATTCAGAATCGGATATGGCACTTGAGGAAGAAAGAGTCCAACACTCTAACCATTAAGCCACATTGGATCTGTAATACAACAGAGATTTCCAGGGATCTACTGGAAGTGGGTCTGCATTGGGCCTGGATCAGGCACATGGAGGAGGTATCATTGGTACATCTAGAGATCATGGATTCTGTCTTAGACCTAGGCACGTGAGCAACATCTTGAGCAATTTTGCTCTGGTTTTCCAGCACTTGGAAATGCTAGGTTATTGGACTACACCTCCCAGATTCCCCAGCCACCCAAAAGGACTTGTACTCCCAAAACAGTCACGTTTCTGATCTCTGTGGTTTCCCCACACCATGCTCTGGTCATCACTATTAAGAAATAAACTTCCTGGACATGGTTTCCCCCAAGTATGCAGAGTTGAGAAAGGTTACTTCCTTGGACTACATATCCCAGCCTCCACTACTCCCCAGTGAAACCAGCCATGGGCCACGTCCCAAAAGAGAATGTTTCCAAGCTTGGATCTACCCCCAATTCCAGCCTTACCTGTCGATGATGACAGGGTCGGAGGGAGTTTCGTTGCGGTTTCCACAGCTTTTCTTGTCACAACAACGGCTAAAAGGATGAAAAAGAGAGAGAGAGAGAGAGAAATGTTATCAAGAAGGACAACAAAGGCCATGAGCTTTCCTGTATCCTGCAACCTCCCCTCCGCTTGACATCTTCACAATGTGCATTCTTTAAATGAAAGTGGGAAAATGTCATAAAGGAATGGAAAAGCCCCAGTATAAATATCCCAAACTTTTCTCTTTGTTTTAAAGAGGAGAATAGAGGTGGATGGGTGGTGGGCGAGTTCAGAAATCTCTGCACTTATTAACTGGAGAGGATTAAGTCAGTGGTTGGAAAAGTTACTTCTTGGACTACAATGCCCAGAATTCCCCAAGCAAGTATTATGGGCAGTCTAACCCTAGACCAGGGATCAGCAAACCTGGCTCTCCAGATGTTCTTGGACTTCAATTCCCAGAAGCTCAAGTCAGTAGACCTGCTGATCAGGAACTGAAGTCCAAGAACATCTGGAGAGCCAGGTTTGCTGACCCCTGGTCTAGGGTTAGACTGCCCATAATACTTAATCCAGAGCTTGGGGAATTCTGGGCATTGTAGTCCAAGAAGTAACTTTTCCAACCACTGACTTAATCCTCTGGTGGTTAAGATGCTGTACTTGATGACCAGAAGGTCGGCAGGTCAGCAGTTTGAGACCCAAGTACTGCATGATGAAGTGAGTGCCTGTCTCTGTCCTAGCTTCTGCCAATCTAGCAGTTCGAAAGCAAGAAATAGCAAGTAGATAAATAGGGACTGCTTTGGCGGGTGTCCAGAAATCCAGGTTTCTATCATCACACACACCCCCAATACATTGTCATGTGCTGGAAAGACATAGAATCAATGAGTTGGATGGGGCCCATGAGGTCATCCAGTCCAACCTCTGCTCAATGCAGGAATCCAAATCAAAGCAGATTTGACTGGTGGTTGTCCAATTCTCACATCACCCAAAAGAAGGGCATCCCTGCATCTCTGTCTAACCTCACCGACTGCCATGGCTCCATCTGGCAGGATTTCGGGATGTTTGTTCCAGGAGAGACTAAGAAGCCCTTGCTAAATTTCAGAGGAAGGTACTAGACCACCATAACAGAGAACATGAAAGACCTCATTAAAGTACAACTTCCAGGACTCCGAAGGATCAAGTCCAAGCAGTTCAAATTGTGCAAAGCTACTCTAGCTATGCTGTACAGATATACCTTAATTTATAATTGTCTTTGCTACCCTACGCATGAAAAAAAATCCATGGAAGAAAGAACAAACAAACGAGCGAACGAACGAAAGAAAGAAAGAAAGAAAGAAAGAAAGAATTTCAACTTCTGGTTTCATTTTATTTCATCAAAGGGCTGCAGTGGCTCAGTGGTTAAGAAGCTCGCCTTGTTAGCTGGAAGGCTGGCAAGTCAGCAGTTCGAAACCCAGGTATTGCATGACGGATTGAGTGCCCATCTCTGTCCCAGCTCTTGGGGACATGAAAGGAGCCTCATTTGGGCGTCCCCTGAGCGGAGTTTCTTCTGCAAAAATCCTTTCAACCCAGAATAATTTCTGACATGAAATTACAGGTATTATTATATTTTATTTCATTTAATTCTTGTCTTCATACCAGGAAACCTCCCCCGCCCCCAATGTCTTGCCATCATTCTTTTTTTTTTTAAGGCCAGATTGTTTTTTAGTCAAAATAGACAAAAACAAGACAGTAATGGCAATCTCTCCATTTCGGAGTATAGCAAAAGCAGAGGAAATCCACATCCTTTCCAGGCTGTACTGGAAGTGACAGAAGAACGAAAACAAAGCAGCCCAGAAAAGACCTCTCTGGAAAACCAAATCGCCACACCTAAATTCCAGAGAAACAGCTCAGAGGCGTGCGGAGCACATAGTCAACTTCTGGCTCAGTTCAGAGGTGATGAAATCATCCCTTCTTCCCTGGTTTTGCTCTCCTTTCCAAATACGACTGGCGTTTTCCACTCTCCCCGGGGACAATCAGTCAACACATGCGCATACAAAGACACACCACTACCTTGTTCCTCGGCTCTCCACTGTCCAGATATCTCCAGCGACAAGCTGCCATACAGATGACTCCCCACCCATCATGTGCATACCTGTCAACCTTCCCGGAATGGCCGGGATTTCCTGATTTTTGGCGCTGATTTGCGCCATTTCCCGCCCGCAGCTGCCAAAACCCTGGAATTGGCAGCGGGGGGAAAGAAGTACTGCGCATCCCTTCTGTGCAAGTCACGTTCTACGCATGCGTAGAAGGCTTTTACGCTTGCGTAGAACCTTTTTACGCTTGCGTAGAACCCTTCTAGAAGGCTATGCAAGCGTAAAAACCTTCTACGCATGCGTAGAACGCGACTTGCGCAGAACCGTTGTGCGCAGGTCCCGGATTGTCCAGAGCCGTGGTTGACAGGTATGCATGTGCATCTTGTGAAATCCATGACCTCAAGGGATGGCTTGGGCAGGAAGGTTTTAGTTCCCAAGACTCAAACCCTGGTGACATTTTAAAAGTGCCTCCTCCTCCTCCTCCTGCTTCTTCTAGTGCCGTATCCGATTCTGAATATTGGCTTTCCTCATGGTGATCAAAGCACACAAAGTACTCACCGACCCCTGATGAAGCTGCTGCCTTCCATCAAGATGGATTCAATCCACTTGGGGACCCTCACCCTTTCCTGTGGACTTTACCACCCAAGGCCGTTAGTCTTCAGGGTTGTCAGGTCAGTTAACCACCGCCTGAACATCGGCATTGAGTTGCTGGCTCAGGGCCACCATCAGGGGGACCATCAGGACTCCCATCCTGGGCCCGGAGATGACGGGGGCCCGGTGCCACCGGGAAACCACTGATGTGCGCATGCGCAAACAAACCATGCATGCGCAGGAAACCACAGGGGCGTGGCCAAAATGTATGTGTGTGGGGCGTGTACCGGGCCCAGAAATTTCTGATGCCGGCCCTGTGCTGGCTGCTGGAATAATTTCTAGATCACTTCTTGGTTGGCCAAACGCTGGGAGGCTTCCCAGCTACTGAGAGTGACATGTCTGGGTTCAACATGCTGCACAAACATTGTTGCTGGAAATGCCCTCTCATGCAGGGATGGCGAGTGCCAGGGAGATTTCCACAGGATGGCTGGTGATGTAGTGACATTTTTTTTTTTTTTGCATGGGAACAGGGGAAACAGCTCCAGTGGTTCCTTCTTCCCTGTATGGCAAATGGGCACGGCTGCCTTGACTCCAGCACTGGTCATCTTACTGGCCATAGACCGGGCAATGAAGCTGTCCTGGCATGAGTGGGCAGCTCCAGATACTCCATTCTTGCAGCATGTTGAGCCCAGACCTGGCCCTGTCAAGAGCTGGCAAGCCTCCTGTTTTGAATGTCTTCAACATGGCAGGCGCACACATGAAACAGGTGGCTTCATGCTTGCTGCATGTGCTAAGAGCGCTCCCACCCAGGGTAGTGTCTTCTTGCCAACTCAAAATGGGATGCTGTGAATCTCTCTCTCTCCCTTGGCATGTAGTTCTGTTTGCAGCTGCACAGTTTCTGCCACCCAGATATCCTGGCATGCAGGAGAAAAGACCATTTATTATAGCAATAGCGGTTACACTTCTATATGGTCCTACAGTACTTACAGTCCTCTCTGAGTGGTTCACAAAGGAATTAGCATTTTCACCCCAACATGCTGGCTCCTTATTTTACTGACCTCGGAAGGCAACCTGAACACCTGGTCCGGATTGAACTCACAACATTCTGGCTGCAGTACACACCGGTTTTAACCCCTGAGCCACCAGGGCTCTGTAATGACAGCTGGCTTACCTGTAACTGTTGTTCTTCCTGGTCCCCTGTGAATCCATTCATGTGGATTCACAGAGACCACGAAGAAGAAATTAATAGAGCGTAGGGGCAGAAATAGACATTGTAGACAGCCCATAATTAGAGCATTGTTATATTTAACAAGGATATAGCAATGGCAATTCCACTTCTATCCTGCCCCAAAAAAGCACTCTCTGGGCAGTTCACAAGGGAATTAACATTTCCCCTCCCCCAACATGCTAGGTCCTCATTTTACTGACCACAAAAGGATGGAAGAGGCTGAGTCAACCTGGATCCCCATCAGGATCAAATTCACAATGTTTTGTGCCCCTCCATTTTAGGGTGCCTCGTACTAAAAGATGTTGTGGCACTGAGGAACTTACCCATGTTCAACTTTTCCAGAACTCCACCGGCTACCACCATTGGTGTTAAACACAGTGAATAAGCCATTGAATGAACAACAGAAACCCTAAATCCAACCCACTGAACTCCATCCATGGTTCAGTAAACAAAACTGAGGACATCTGAGCTGCCTGGCTTCCCCCTCCCTGTCCCATTTTCCTCCCCTCCACCCTCCGCCATCTATTCCCCAAGCCCCCAGGATCGTTAGCCAGGTTCCTGGAGATCAATTAGCCAGGAAAGCTGACTCCAGAGCAGCTGTGCTAATTTCCACAAATCCCCAAGCTGGAGCATCGTCGTAAACAAGGCAGGCGTTAATGGGGCACCAGGGAGAGCAAGGCAGGCAAAGGAAGGAACGGTCCCCAACTCTTGGTCTATTGGGTTGACCTGGGGTTTGGCAGAGGGTAGAAGTCCATGCAGGGGACTGTGGTGGATTAGTGGTTAAGACGCTGAACTTGACTACTGAAAGGTCAACAGGTCAGCAGTTCGAGACTTGAGTGCTGCACGACGGAGTGAGGACCTGTCTCCGCCCCAGCTCCTGCCAACCTAGCAGTTTGAAAGCAAGAAATTGCAAGTAGGTAAGCAGGTACTGCTTTGGCGGGAAAGGTCACAACATGCCATGCGCTCTGGTGTCTAGTCATGCCTGCCACATGACCATGGAAATGTCTGTAAGACAATGAGAAATGGGCAAATCTAGGAGTTTGGCTTCTGGAACGAAGCCAGGTGCTGATCCCACAGTGGCCAGGTTGGCTGAAATATTCTGAGAGTTACAAGGTGGGAAAAGTTGTACATTTTATTTAAAAGGTGAAACAAATATATGAGATAGACTCACTCCATGCAAAGCGAGAGATGTCATGCCTTCATTCGTTATGATTGTGATGATCATGGCGTACAGCGTACATGAGATTATGTGATGATTATGGGGTACATGAGATGGGGTTTTGGGGGTTTTCATAAACTGTAAACCATAAGCATCAATATTCTAACAAAGTAAGGCTTGAACTATCTCGCTTTGCATGTAATGAGTCTATCTCGTATATTTGTTTCACCTTTTTAAGTTGCATTGCTGGACTGAATGCACATTTGCACGATATTCTAATTTTCCAAGTTTCACCTGTAGAATCGTAGGCTGAAATCCTGTCGCTTAGTGTAGTAATTTGCATTAGAGTAGGCCCACTAAATCCATGAGGATCTGGTCAGCTGAGAGCTCCACAAGTGGCATCGATTCAAATAGGCCTACTCTTGCCGTGACGTATTTTAGCGCAATAAGGATGTAAATAAATGTGTGATAGTATCATACAGCTGGGAAGAATCCCAAAGGTCGTTTAGTCCAGGCCTCGGCCAATTAAGAAATCCACAGCTAAAGCCACGACACATTAAATCAAAGGTTAGGGAAGAAAATTTAATTTTAACGATTTCTCCCATAGGATCAATGCGTGACATGCAAGTCTGGTTTGCAAGGAGGAATTTAAACTACTATCGCCAATCTTGCCCATTTAAAATGTGCATGGCAGGGAAAGTAGAAAAGTCTGCCTGGTGGACATGAGTCTGCCTGGCTCTCGGAAACCTCCACCGTCTCACCTGAAGCTTAAAGTGGTTCAGGATAGGAGGAGTAAAAGTAAAGTTTGCCCTTGCTCGAAATCCAGTCATGTCCGACTCTAGGGTTCAGTGCTCATCTCTGTTTATAGCCAAAGAGCCAGAGCTCTCTGCGTCTGCCACATTTCCGTGGACATGTGGCAGGCATGACTTGAACGCTGTTTACCTTTCCCACCGAAGTGGTACATACCTATTTATCTACTTGCAATTTTCTTGCTTTCAAACTGCTAGGTTGGCAGGAGCTTGGGTAGACGACAGGAGCTCACTCCATCATGCAGCACCCAGGTCTCAAACTGCTAGCCTGCCAACCTTCCAGCCATCAAGTTCAGCACCTTAACCACTACCCCACCACATTCCCAGGAGGAGAGTGTTGATCCGGTCTGGGACTCAACTGCAGGTCACCAACTACTGTGGCATCGAGGAATACAGGTTTATAGTCCATTGCTAGTTACAACAAGAGTAAACTCACTGATCCAGTTGATGAATGGCAAGCCATCACTTAATGTAATACCCATTGGCCAGATGAATCTACTCTAGTAATTAACATGGGACTACCAACTACATTCTGATGTACCTGCACAGGTGAACCAACTTTGAGGGCCATGGCGTGCTTGGCAATGGGTCTCACCTGCACATGATTTCATGCGTCAATAACACACGGCACATCTCTGGGTTCTTGTCTTGCCCTTCGTAGATGATTGCCTGGAAGTAGAGTGGGGGGAAAACAGAGAGATTTAAGTGAGCCGCTGTGTCAAGCAGCTCAAGAGATCCATCATTTCCCACAGGCCTGTTGCAGCTTTGCTGTATAACCCCCTCCCCAAATAATAATAATAATAATAATAATAATAATAATAATAATAATAATAATAATAATAATAATAATAATAATAATAATAATTATTATTATTATTATTATTATTATTATTATTATTATTATTATTATTATTATTATTTAAAAAATTCAGAAAAGTAATTTAAGCCCCAGTTCTAATTAGTGGAAATTTTACCCAGTTATTTCCTAGGCTTCTGACTTTCCACCAGTGCTCAAGCAAACAATCCAAAGGATTATAACTTGCAGATAAATATCTGAGAGTTTATCAGGCCAGAATTACTTGTTACCGTCCATATTTGGAACTTTGAAAAGCATCCTCTTTCTGCATCATCCCTTCTGTTCTGTTGAGCTTTCTGGCATATGAATGAAATTACACTCTTGAATGGTAGCCCCAACCACTAGTTACTTTAAGGTATTGTAAGAAGTAGTTAAAAGTTACTTTTTAGGTGTATGAGAAACACCAAAGTCACTTAGGAGTAAGAAATAACATTCATTTATTCTCCTTTTTAATGGAATTTTAAGGAACTTTCAGAGGTACTTTGACAAGTAGTTTTCAGGTGTTATGCCATTCTCTTAGCAATCCTAAGTGACAAAAGATGTATTCTTCTATTTTGCCTTTATTATTTTTAGTACAGTAGAACCTCTTGTTAGCTGGAAGGCTGGCAAGTCGGCAGTTTGAGACCCGGGTACTGCCTGATGGACTGAGTGCCCGTCTGTCCCAGCTCCTGCCAACCTAGCAGATCGAAAGCGAGAAATTGCAAGTAGATCAATAGGGACTACTTTGGTGGGAAAAGATCTTGGGGGACATGAAAGGAGCCTCTTTTGGGCATCCCCTGGGAGGAGTTTCTCCAGCAAAAATCCTTTCAACCCAGAATAATTTCTGACACGAAATTATTATTATTAGTATATATTTTTTATTTCCAAGTTGCAATATCAGCATTGTCCACTAGAAGGAAACAAAATATTTCCCTCTATTTTTCTCGACCACAGGACAACCCATTAATAATGTGAGATTCAACATACTAATGTAATTAGATCAATGATACTGGCTGCCAATAAGTAACTAAGAGTAATGCATAATGCCATATATTGCTTGGCAATGCAATGTTCTGAGCTCTGGCAGAACCAGCAGGATATCTACAGCTTCTGCATCCAGGCTTATAAAACATCTACACCAGTGTTCCCCATCCGTTGGTATTTGGACTTCAATTTCCAGAAGCCTAAGTCAATTCCCCAAAGCAATGAATGATCAGCCAATGGACTGACTTAGGTTTCTGGGAATTAAAGTCACTCATGTGGGACGTGGTCCTAGCATTGCGAACCACTGATCTGCACACACAAGCTGATCCTATGAGCAAGGTTGTGGGTTTTTTAAAAAAAGAAAAATCAATGTAAATGTTACACTGGCTGCACAACAAGGAAGGTGCAGCTTGTTCTCCAGTTGTTCACACAAATTATGTTGAAAACAAGACACACACCCTGCATACACCTTGTTTTTAAGGAAAATGTCCACACCTGGGACCATGGAGACAAGTGAAAGGCACGTATTTGGCCTGTGGGTGATGCGTCTCTTACCACCCTCTTGTCAAAGAGCAAAGTAAGCTTCTCCATAAGACAACAGAAACCACTCCTTGCATCATTTACTGGCTCAGCCCATGTTCCACAAACCAAAGGTCTCAACCCATGTTCCAAAATTAACCAGTGTTCCCCAGTCTATGGTTTTTGGATTTCAATCCCCAGAAGCTTCAGTCACTGATCAGCCAATGGACTGACTTAGGCGTCTGGGAATTGAAGTCCACCAGTGTTTTGTGGAACATGGTTTGGGAAATGCTATGCACGTGTATTTTTTATCCATTAAGAATTATTGAAACAGATTCATCAAACTGATGGCTCAAATAAACACTGCGGTGCTTGGGGTTTTGGGGAAGAGGTTGTTAAAAGATGCATATGTGTGCACATGCAATCTCTCCGTCTACTCTCTCACACAGACACATGCAGAACGATTCTTGCTCAATGGCCTGTTCGAGGCCGACTGAGAAGTGGGTTTTGCAAATAAAGAAGTCCCAAACAGAAGTAGAGAATCACAGAGTTGGAGAAAGGGGCCTTTGAGGCCATCGAGTCCAACCCATTCCTGCTCAAGGCAGGAATTCGAATCAAAGTACATATGAGTGTGGTTGCGTTCCAATTCTCTCTTGAACGCTTCCAGTGTTAGAGTGCTCACCACTTTCTGAGATCCTCGATTCCACTGTCATGCGCTCTAACTATTAAGAAGTTTTAATAAATAAATAAAGAAGCCTCCACTTCCAACCTAGGGCGTTGGCCCTTGCTGTGTTTCTTGGCCAACTGGCACTTTGGCCATTCCAAGCCTGGGCTGTGCCATAGGACCACTCAGAACAGGTCCTGGAGCACAGAAATCTAGCCTCTCAGGGGAAAATAGGAAGCTGGCCTTCTTCTCAGCTAATTTGTTCATTGTGACGGCGAGGCAGACCGAGGTGGTGTTGATCGTAGTGGTGGCCTGAAAGACCCTGTGTGAGCTACAACCCCTCTGAAGCCATGCTGTGATAATCTTGCTTTCCATGCAATGCTCGGCTCTTTCTCGGTGCTAAGTAGGTGTTAAGCAGTCGAAGCTTCCCATGTGCCCTTAGAATCATTAATGGTGTTGATCAATTATGGTGCAGCTTAATGAAGTGTTTTCCTGTTATGTGGGGTTGTTTCCCTGGGGCTTCCATCTCCAAGGGAAAGGGTTAGACACACCAGAAACATGGCTACCTTTGCACTGACATGGCTACAATCTCTAGAGCCATGATGGCGCACATTGGCACTCCAGCTGTTCTTGGACTTCAATTCCCAGAAGCCCAAGTCCCTGTGAATCCACACGAATGGGTTTACTGCACATACATGCAGTAAACCCATTCGTGTGGGTTCACAGGAACTTGGGCTTCTGGGAATTGAAGTTCAAGAACAGCTGGAGTGCCAAGGTTTGCCATCACGGCTTTAGACATTCCTGGTCTTGGATAAGGGTTGTGGACAAGTAATGGTGGCCATGCCAACCAGAAGTCCCTGGGAGCTGTAGTCCTTCAAGCAATGTCTCTAAGCTCTGACCTATGTACACATTGTACTCTACCCTCCCCACGTGTGTTCTACCCTCTCCAGTGGGGCCACATCTGCAGAGAGTTCTCCCCTACCCCATCCCACCCCCAGCACTGGACGCTGTTACCTGCTTGGACATGGAGTCGATCAGCCGGACATAGAGATCTTGCTCCGTCCGAAGACCTGCAGGGAAGCAAAGGGAGAGAAGATGTCAGAGGAGGGGAATATTACCCACTCCCAAGCCCCAATATCCCCAAAATATTGAGCCAGCGTTGAGCCAAGAGAAGGATAATACAATTGTAATGAATGTAACATACAAAGCATTCTTGACCGGGCCAGAGAAGAGATTATGGGTCTTTTTAGCCCTGCAGGTACAGTCTGAAAGAGGTTGTCCACCCTACAGCCCCTGAGATGAGAAGCAATGTATAGTCTCTGCCTTCAACAACAACGACACCATGGACCCCTACTTTTGGGTTATTGTAGGCATTTTAACCCAGCGCCAAGGAGACGTGGCCTTACCATTACTATACAACAGTTGTAACCGGTAGTGGATGCCGTTGTTGGTTTTCTCTCCGTCCTGTTCCTGAAAGAAGACGGAGAAACGATCAACATTTGTGTTCTGGCCCTTGTTTCCATGGACTCGAGAGACCCAGATCTAAAAATCCCTGCTCAGACTTAAGGATCTCCCGGGTAACTTTGGGACAGTTGCTCCCTTCCTTCCTACTGGGAAGTCAATCTCACTTTCCCATGTACAGTATTTGGTGGGACTCACTCGTAGGCATACAGGTAGAGGATTGTGTTTTTCCCCAGTCACAGCATAGATGCCAATACCAGCTTGGAAAAGTTACTTTTCGCCAACTACTTCTTCTTTCAGTGCTGTATCTGACTCTGAAAATTGGCTTATCACAGTGATGTCGAACCTTTTAGTGCCCAAATTGCAACCCAAAACCCACTTATTTATTGCAAAGCGCCAACACAGCAAAATGGGAGGAAGGAAATGCTCCCATTGGGCTGCTGGGCAGAGGGGCGGGGTGAACTTTGTGCTGGGGAGGGAGGAAGCATTCCCATTGGGTTGCTGGACAGAGGGGAGGGGCAAACTCTGTACTGGGGTGACTCTACGGGTGCCCACAGAGAGGGCTCCGAGTGCCACCTCTGGCATGCGTGCCATACGTTCGCCACCACTGGCTTATCATCATGGTGCTCGGCCATGGAGATTGTCCTGGGAACCATCATAATGCAGCGGTCTTTCATTTGCCTTGTGCATCGCAGCCTGACACCCATACCATTGATCCAGTTCCGTGAGTCACTTTCTTGTCCTAAGCCCGCAGTGACAAACCTTGGCACTCCAGATGTTCTTGGACTTCAATTCCCAGAAGCCCTGATCAGCAGGTGTACTGATTTGGGCGCCTGGGAACTGAAGTCCAAGAACACCAGGAGTGCCAAGGTTCGCCACCATTGTCCTAAGCCCTTTGGTCAAACAAAGTCCTCCTCAGCCCCAGGCCAGGAGTGATGAAGCTGCTGCCCTCCATCAACTACAGCTCCCTGAAATCTCCAGCCAGAATGGCAAGAGATTTTGTTCAGGCTCATTTGGACAACTGAATTACAAACCCACTCTCCTTTGTATGTGGCCTCTCTTTCCAATGTAGGGTTGCAGCAATGTCTCATGGCGCAGTGGTCAAACTGGTATATTGCAGCCCAAAAACTGTTGATGTTGTGAGTTCAGTCTTGACCAGGACACAAGATTGACTCAGCCTCTTCCATCCTTCAGAGGTCAGTAAAATGAGTATCCAGCATGTTGGACTGCCCAGAGAGGGCACTAAGTGCTAAGGGGCCGGGTAGAAGTGGAATTGCTATATCCTTGTTAAATATAATAATTTTAAAATATAACAATCCCTGTTATAATTATGGGCCATCTACAATGTCTATTTCTATCCCTATGCCCATGATGGCGAACCTTGGCACTCCAGATGTTATTGGACTTCAATTCCCAGAAGCCCAAGCCCACATGAATCTGCACAAAGGGGTTTACTGCGATTCATCCAGCCCGCGCCACCTTCGTCGCTCCTGGAAGCGGAAGTAAAATGCACCCGTACAGTCCAAGTACATTACTAGACGGGAACCTGAGTAGGGTGCACTTTTTTGGGGGGAGGGAGGGGAGACATGCTCTGTTTCCCACATTGTCCCAGATGAGTTGACATCCCAGGATCTGCCATGAACGCACAGAGCGACTGCCCTGGACTGATGCTTTGAAATTACAACAGCGCACTCCGGCCGGCCACTTACTTTGTCCTTCTCCACAAAGTCGATGAAGGATGTCCTCTCAATCTCCACAGGCTGCCCGTGCCGGTCGTACATGGCCAGCACAAAGTGGAAGAAGTTGGACTTCCTGAGGTTGGAAGGCGGCTGCTTCTCAAAGTGGGCTCGAGCCAACCCCACGCCACTGGGAGGGAAAGACAATCCAACAGGAGAGGCAATCAGCTGGTTACTCTTTTAGCAATAGACCCATGGCCACAACAATGACCTTCTTGCAGGCTCTAGCCTCTGGGCTGTCGTTGCCAGCTCTATGCCAAAAGGAATAGGAAATGGCACGTGCAAGACCTTCTAATATCTGTGTTCAACTACTACAGGCATGCATTCAGTGACATTTCGCCCTAAAGTCTCATGATCCAAGTGCTAGTTCCAGGCTTGGTGCGCGTCAACATTTTCATAAATGACTAGGATGAGGGAGTGAAGGGAACAGGTGTCAAATTTGCAGAAGACACGAAACTGGGTGGAATAGCGAATACCTTGGAAGACAGGAGGAGCAGAAATAAAAAAAAAGTTCTTGATAGGCTTAGACACTGGGCTTCTCCTTCAGATGTGAAACTGCCAAAAGGAAGGCACCTTTCCTTTTGTCTGATCTAGTGTGAGAAAGATTATCCGGCAACACAAGGTTGCCGTTACCAGGGTGCGCCCGATTGTGGTTCAAAAACACCAGAATCTTCGAGGAGGCTCTTTCTGTGTACCCTGACACTGGGCTATAATAATAATAATAATAATAATAATAATAATAATAATAATAATAATAATAATAATAATAATAATAATAATAATAATTATTATTATTATTATTATTATTATTATTATTATTATTATTATTATTATTATTATTATTATTATTATACCCCATACAAGGGGATCTGAACTCTGGTTTTTAATAGCTGTGCACTCAAAAGTCCACTGGCTGGAGAGGCAAAACTCTTGGTTTTACTTCTTGCCATGTGTGAGTTTTTCCAATCTTGAGATTTTTCACTTCCTTTTATAAAAAAGTTTCCAAGTTCCTTTTGAACAACTGGTAAAAACTGAGCCAAATAAAATCCCTCCACCCCGTGTTATTCCTGTTTAATAAGACAATGCCAACTTTTGGCTCTTTTTGCCAACTACAGGAGGAGGAAACTTTCGGTTTTGGAATCTAAATCCCCACTGTTCTTCTTCTTCTTCATCATCATCATCATCATCTTCAAGTGCCATATCCAATTCCAAATATAGGCTCTCTTCATGGCAATTTGCCATTTATATCCCGGCCAACTGGCCAAACACTCCTTTGGGTGGCTTGCAAGCCATAAAAACCACAAACTCTCATATAATACAAATATCAAACAGTGTCATGCCAACGAATCATTAAAACAATAACACAGGGGTGCCCAAACTTTTCGGGCCATGGGCCGGTCATGTGATTCAGTTAGCTGGTCACATGGTTCAGCAGGCCGGCCGCGTGATTCCTCCTACCAGAAGCGGAAGTAAAATCTGCCTTGCATTCTGTTTTGCAACAGGATGAGATAGATTTTAAGCTGCCATTTTCCACTCATTGAACCAGGGGTGCCCAAACTATGGCCCACTGGCTGGATCTGGCTCCTGGCGCCAATTCATCTGGCCTACTCTGCCCTCATCGCTCCCGGAAGTGGAAGTAAAACGTGCCTGCACATTTTACTTCCGCTTCCAGGAGCGACAAGGGCAGCGTGGGCTGGATGAATTGGCGTTGGGGGCCAGATCTGGCCCATGGGCAGTAGTTTGGGCACCCTTGCAATAAAACATATCAGAGAAGCGTCGACAGCATCATTAAAAACAGCTAGGGCAGGTACCCGAACAATTTCCCCAAGAGCATACGACAATCTACCAAACTAACAATTGACATATTAAGAGAGGAAGGCTTCGTCATGGAACAGAAATGTTTTCAAAGATTTCCAAAATGCCAGCAGAGTTGAGGTGGATCTAATTTTTGCTGGCAATGCATAGCTGTCAAGTATCCCGTATTGGCCGGGGAAACCCCTTATTTTACCCTCTTCCCTGCCGTCATTCCATATTAATTAGACTGCAATGCCCTATTGCCGCCATTGGAGGGCAGCACAGGATAAGCATAGCTGTCAAGTATCCCATATTGGCCGGGGAAACCCCTTATTTTACCCTCTTTCCCGCCATCATCCCATATTAATTAGACTGCAATGCCTTTTGCTACCATTGGAGGGCAGCAAAGGATAAGCATAGCTGTCAGGTATCCCTTATTTGCCAGGAAATTTCCCTTATTTCCAAATCCAAAACTTGACAGGTATGGCAATGTGCTCCACAACCTGAGAGCTATGGCAGAAAACACTCTGGATCTGGTCACCCCTTTTTTAACCTCTTAAGGGGTGACCACCCCACATTTAAACATTTGGGTGGAGCAGGGATACTTTCTAAAGAAGATGAGCTCCCTCAGAGAATGTAGGACCAGGAAACATCCCACGGGAGACTTGGGTTGACCACAAACCGGCGGAGAACGCAAGTGTCTTGGATATATGGATACTGTTTTGGGCTGAAGTTCCCACCAGGCATAGCCAGACATGATGGGAGCTGTAGTCCAAGACCACATACTGACTCTCTCTGTCTTCTCAGAAGTCTACCCCATTCATTTTCACAGGGCTTACTCCAGTTGCAGAAAAACCATCACTGACCCTGAACTTCAGCAAGATCTCAGTGGCATGATCCCATCCCAGGATAGTTTCTGAAGTACAGTCAAACCTCGAACAAGAACGGATCAACTTAAGAAAAACTTGAGAGATACATCTGGAAATCTCAGGAAAAAAATCATGTTCGAGATACAATTCTTAAATAGGATTTTTTTTTTTGAGATAAGAAATGTAATGCATACCTATGGGAAATTGCATTCAATGCATTCCTATGGGAAATTCAAGATAAGAATTTTCCTAGATACAACCAACCTCGAGGAACGAATTAAAATTCGTGTGTAGAGGTTTGACTGTATGAATTTCTTAAAACCTTGGATTCGTTTAACAAAAGCTGCCTGTGTTGTTTATTTTAGCAGGTCGACAGGAGACGCACCCAGTAGACAGAGCAGGAGGAGGAGGAGGAGGAGGAGGAAGAAAGAAGAAAAAGGAGGAGGTGAAGAAGAAGGAGCCGCTGCTGCCTAAGGCCTGGCCAAGAGGGATTCTCAGGTGTTCTGCAAACTATTTTATGCTCTCCAAACACGAATCTGCCTCTTTGCAAAAGCAAGCAAATACTCCTGTTTGCTTGCCTGAAAGGAGAGACAGGGAGGAGAGGAAAGCTTGCTTTGCATCTTCTCTGTGGAAAAGCCCAGATAGGAGAAGAGTGAGGAGGAGGAGGAGCATAATTGCAATTGTTGTAAGCCAGCTTGGGTCACCTATGGGGAGTTATGTACCATATCTATATCTATAAAACAGAGGTATAGGTTTGTATGTGCTCCAAAGGAACCCACACCCCTGGACCAATCTCGCTGAAATTTTGCACATACATACCTTGGGCTTGCAAGATCAGCACTGTGGGGGTCTCCAAAACAATTTGGGGGTTTATGCCCCCCCCCCCAAAGTGGACACCCCCACCAGCCAGACAAGCAGCAGCGAAACAGCAGTACTGCGCACATGCCATACCTTCCCGGATTGGCCGTGATTTCACAGTTTTCGGCGCCGATTTGCGCCATTTCCCACCCGCACTGCCAAAACCCCGGAATTTGGCAGTGAGGGAAAGGAGGTACTGCGCAGCCCTTCTGCGCAGGTCGGCTTCTACGCATGCGTAGAAGGCTACGCTGCTTGCATAGAATATGCATGCGTGGAAGGGGGCTACACAAGCGTAAAACCCTTCTACGCATGCGTAGAAGCTGACCTGTGCAGAACCGTTCTGTGCAGATCCCGGATTGGCCAGAGCCGCGGTTGACAGGTATGGCACACGCAGACAAGCCAACAACTTGAATTTTCTGCCGGGAGGTGCCATCACTAAAGAAAGCTGTGGCCGTGATTAGAGGCCACAAATTTCTTCAGCAGTGGAGGCTCCAGCCCGAAAACATACAGTTCTGTCAAGCCATGGCCTCCTTTCGCTGACCAAAGGAGGCTGCGGCTTGACAGAACTTAACGTTTACGGGCCGGGGATACCGCCGGGTGGAAAAGTAAAACCACAGTCAAGCCGCATCATCCTTGCTTTAAAGGACAAAAACAACCCAGGCAAGGCCGGGTGATTAGCTAGCACATAATATAAGCAAACTAAATAAAATTTAAAAAGCACCTAAAAGTCTCTCCCCTTCCATTTGCATTGGGAGATTTCTGCAAGCCACAACCTCTTACTCCCATTTGGTGCTCTCCAGATGAGTTTGGTACAAACCCAGGAATCCCCAGCACTGAGGGTGATGGAAGTTTTAGTCTGGCCCCAGCCAGAGATGTATCAATTGGGGAAAGATGGGAGTGGATGACCCACCATCCTATGTACAAAGCCACGGCTCCCCGAAAGCCCATTTTGTCCGAGTGAGACATTATCTGTAGTTGTCTGGGAGAAATGAGATTCTGGGATTCTGGATCTCTAAAACCTTGCATGTAAGTGTAACTCCAACTTCGAAGCCAGATTCTTCAGAATCTCAGTTTTTAGTTGGGGAGGGACTCTCCCAGTTCTTCAGTTTTATCCTAATTCAGGCATGCTTGAACTATGACCCATGGGCCAGATCTGGCCCCTGATGCCAATTCATCCGGTCCACGCCACCCTTGTCACTCCCAGAAGCGGAAGTAAAACCCACGCATGGGCATGTTTTACTTCCGCTTCTGGGAGCGACAAGGGCGGTGTGGGCCGGATGAACTGGTTTGTGTTGGGACAGGATATGGCCCATAGTCTGGGCACCCCTGGCTTAAGCAGAGAAAAATGACAGCTTTAAAAAAATCATGTTGCAAAACAGATTGCAAGGTGTGTTTTACTTCACAGGAAGTAAGGAACCAAGTGACCGACCCGCTGAACCACATTACTGGCCCGTGGCCCAAAAAGTTTGGGCACCCCTGTTCTAACTGTTGTATTTCGATGGGTCCACCCTGCAAACATCCCATTCAAATGCCGGATTTTGTTTCACGGCTCCAGCAGCAATGTCTGCAGGTGTTGGGGAGGGCGGATTTCGGAAGGAAACGCCATCCCTCTGGGTTTTCTCCCAAGAGAGAGATCGTCTGCTCAAAGCTCACACCAGCTTGTAATAAAATCTGGCATAGCGTGTAAGAGAGCCGCCTGGGTTTTCTCCTTCTCATCACGCCGACTGAGGTGTCAGGATCAAAAATGTCCTTGCTGAGCAGCAACAACCTCCCTTCGGTGAGTCCTCTAAACTCTCCAGGACTGGAGTGCAAATCTGTGCTCTGAATTAGCTCTGCACTGAGATTGTGTGTGTGTGTGTGTGTGTGTGTGTGTGTGTGTGTGTGTGTGTGTGTGTGTGTGTGTGTGTGTGTGTGTGTGTGTGTGTGCAGGTCAGCAATTCAAGACCTGAGTGTTGCATGACAGAGTGAGCTCCTGTCATCTGTCCCAGCTCCTGCCAACCAAGCAGTTTGAAAGAAAGAAATTGCAGTAGATAAATAGGTACCATTTTGGTAGGAAACATAACAGCATTCCAGTGCCTAGTCATGCCTGCCACATGACCACAGAAACGTCTACAGATGCAGACAGCGCTGGTTCTTTGGTTGTAAATGAAGATGAGCACTGAACCCTAGAGTTGGACACAACTGGCTTTCAAGCATGTTAGGCCTCTACCTTTATCTAATTCATAAAAACAAATTAGCTATTAGGTTTACAAAATTAACAGCAGCCATCCTTGTTGCCTGCCAAGTCAGAGGTAGGAAACGTCCCAAAACAGAGCTTGAAAATGCCTCTCCTGCATACCTGTCAAGCGCGGCTCCGGAAAATAGGGACCTGTGCAGAACCCTACTGTGCAAGTGTAGAACCGTTCTGTGCATGCACAGAACGGTTCTGCACAGTCTTCTGTGCAGAATGCTTCTGCGCATGCGCAGAACGGTTCTACGTATGTGTATAAGGGTTCTGCGTATGCGCATAAGGGTTCTGTGCAGAAGGGCATACGCAGTAACTACTTCCCCCCGCCGGTCAAATTATGGGATGCTGGCGGCCGGCGGCGGGTGAGTGGCTGAAGCGGAGTGGAAATACGGGAAATCCCGACCACTACGGGATACTTGACAGGCATGCTCCTGGTCCAACAATTTAGTCCTGGCTCAGTTTATCCAGGAGCCAAAGTTGATCAGCCAAGACAGGCTGTAAATAAAAGAAAGATTTTATCAGATGAGCTGAAACTAGAGCCATGATGGCGAACCTTGGCACTCCAGATGTTCTTGGACTTCAATTCCCAGAAGCCCCTGTGAATCCACCTGAATGCATTTACTGTGATTCATCCGGCTCACGCCGCCCAAGTCGCTCTTGGAAGCAGAAGTAAAACGCGCCCGTACAATTAAGGCTCTTCCGGGTTAACCCTTCCTCCATACGGGCGCGTTTTACTTCTGCTTCCAGGAGCGATGTGGGCGGTGTGGGCCAGATGAATAACAATAAATCCATTCAGGCGGATTCATGGGGGCTTCTGGGAATTGAAGTCCAAGAACATCTGGAGTGCCAAAGCTCGCCATCATGGCTCTAAGTTTTATTTCCGCTTCCAGGAGCGACGAGGGCAGCGTGGGCTGGATGAATTGCAGTAAACCCATTCGTGTGGATTCACGGGGGCTTCTGGGAATGGAAGTCCAAGAACATCTGGAATGCCAAGGTTCGCCATCACGGAACTAGAGTGAAGGACTGGTGGCCTTCCCGACGTCACACCAAGTCAGCAAAAGCCGGAGTGAACTGAACCATCCCCAAACAAGATCAGGAACGCCGCAGGAGGAGACAATTAAAGATCAAAGGAAGTGAGGTGATACACGGAAAGTCCGGCCCAACATCTTGCCACCAACCTCTGTGACTTTCATTGGTCATCTTCCTACCCTCTCCACAATAAATTGATGCATACCTGAATAAGTGAACTTGAATGACAAAAACTCACACAATGTTTGGTTTTTCCCCCCAGCGATCCAATAAAGGTATCGCCTTCTTCCTGCATATCTAGTTCAGTATGTCTAGTCATGCCTGCCACATGACCACAGAAACGTCTGCAGAAGCAAACAGCGCTGGCTCTTCGGCTTTGAAACAGAGATGAGCACTGAACCCTAGCGTTGGATATGACTGGCTTTCGAGCAAGGGAAACCTTTACCTTTAACTTGGTGCAGCTTACTCTTGAGTAAACATAGATTACATGGTCTCTCTCTCTCCCCCCACAACCTCTCACCAAGTATCAATGATCTTGTCTTTCCTTCAGCAGCACAAAATGATACCTAGGAAAGTGTCAGGAATATGAAAATTTATTCAAATTTAATCAGTCACTTAAAAGGAACATGGCTAATCAACCGCGGATTTTTCCACCCGCCTTAATTTTATGCATTGTTCTTTACTGGATTATGAGTGCTAATATAAACACACTTGTGTTGGCATTCTGCACCAGAAATTTTAAAAAACCCCACACAGCCCAAACCTCAATAATAATAATAATAATAATAATAATAATAATAATAATAATAATAATAATAATAATAATAATAATAATAATAATAATAATATGTAACCGTCTCAACTTTTGTTTCGGCATTTGTGCCTGTGCCAATGACATTTTGGCTCTAACAATGCCTGGTCAAAAACTCTTCTCCGTCCGATTCCCTGTTGAATTGAGATAAAGGTGAAGGTCACCCTTGCCTGAAAGCCAGTCGTATCTGACTCTAGGGTTCAGTGCTCATCTCTGTTTAAAAGCCGAAGAGCGGTCAATCAATCAATCAATCAACTTTTAATTTATACCCCGCCTTTCTTTGACCGAGGCCGACTCAAGGCGGTGGCAACATCTAAACAATACAATGTAATACAGTACAATTCAAAAAGCAGTTTTCAAAGTCAAAATACAATACAAAATATCACATCAAAAATAAGCATAATATCATACATAAAATTACAATTCAAAAAATCACATCAAGAAAATAACATGCAGACGTCTCTGTGGACATGTGGCAGGCATGTCTAGACACCAGAGTACATTGAACACTGTTTACCTTCCTACCAAAGTAGTACCTATCTATCTACTTGCAATTTCTTGCTTTCAAACTGCTAGATTGGCAGCAAGCAGCTGGGACAGACGACAGGAGCTCATTCTGTCATGCAGTATTCGGGTTTCGAACTGCTGACCTGCTGGCTTCCAGTCAGCATCTTAACCACTTGAGCCACTGTAGTCCCTGTTGAATTGAGAGATCTGTTTAATTTAGTCAACTAAGTCCCAATTCTCCTGAAATTGCATCCATCCCTGCGACTCTTTCTTTCTTTCCTTCCCTCCCTCCTTTCTTTTTTGATAAAAAAGAGAAGAAAAGGAAAAGGAAAAAGAGGGAGAGAAAAAAAGAGAACACAAAACGTTGTTTGGCTGCATCATTAAAAGTGAAGACAGCAGGAATAAAAGAAATCATTGCCCTTTCAAAAGCAAAGTGAACAAATTTCTCTCCCAACTTTTCCAGCCCACGGACAAAAAAAAAAGGTAAGCAATCTTTTCTCCTTCGGTATAATCTCCCAGGTAAATTATTCTTCCACCCACTGCCTCTTCCTATGTTTGTTTCTCTCTCCCCCTCTCTCTGTCTTTTAGCTGAAATGCTTGTTGAATGGAGGGGAGAGATTTCCAAGCTACTCCCCAGACAAGTTTGAGAGAAAAAATAATTTTCTTGGTTGGTATTATGGTGGGCATTATGGCTTGGGAACGGGAGGACTCACTTGCGAAGGCCTTGATGCTGGGAAAGGTGGAGGGCAAGAGAAGAAGGGGGCGTCCAAAGATGAGATGGATAGATGGTATTGTGGACACAATAGGCACAGAGCTTGGGGGGCTGAGGAGGATGGTGGGGGACAGGGGTGCCTGGAGGAAAATGGTCCATGGGGTTGCAAAGGGTCGGAATCGACTGGTGCCAATAGAAGGAGCCGAGTGTCCTATTTTGCAGAGGGCAGATTTCTTTTTTGTGAAGGTGCTTTGCCAACCTAGCCGTTCGAAAGCAAGAAATTGCAAGTAGATAAAATAAGTACTGCTTCGGCTCGGAAAGGTTACAGCGTTCCGTGTGCTCCGACATCTTGTCATGCCTGCCACATGACCATGGAAACGTCTGCAGAGGCAGACAGCTCTTTGGCTGTAAACAGAGTCAGACATGCCTGGCTTCCGAGTAAGGGAGGCCTTAACCTTTACTGCTTTCAAAAAGGACACCTTGTCCAATTTTCGCCAAACACAACCTTAAGGAGGGAGAGAATGATAATTTCGTGTCAGAAATTACTCTGGGTTGAAAGGATTTTTGCTGAAGAAACTCTGCTCAGGAGACGCCCGGATGAGGCTCCTTTCATGTCCCCAAGTGCAGCTCTCAGGCATCGAAACCAGACCTTCCAGTCGCCAAGCTCAGCATCTTAACCACTAAGCCATGGGGGGAGCTGCAAGGAGGGAGATTAGAAATCTTGACGTTGCCCGCTATCCATGGGGAACATCCAGATATCCATCTCAGCAACAGATGCACACTTCGAGCATCCCTGTTCCCCCCCCTGTATTGGTGAGCTGTTACTGGGTTTAGTTTAAATTTAATAACATATTTCCAGTTATGTCTCTGTGCTTGGCTTGTCAATCAGCATTGGTACTTCTTGTCTTCAGGACGTACAAACCACCAGCCTCGCAATCACTTGGCATTCTCACTGAGCAACTGGTGAGATCCTAACAATCCCATAATAACCCCATCGTAAACTTCCCATTAACAACAATAACAAACACCCTGCCAAGGCTAGTTTGAACTGCTGTATTAATTTGCCAGGGACTATGGTGGCTTAGTGGTTAAGACACTGAACTTGACGACTGGAAGATTTGCAGGTTGGCTGCTCGAGACCCGAGTGTGGCATGACGGAGTGAGCTCCCGTCATCTGTCCTAGCTCCTGCCAAGCTAGCAGTTTGAAAGCAAGAAATTGGAAGTAGATAAATAGGTACCACTTCAGCGGGAAAGATAACAGTGTCCCATGCATTTTGGCATCTAGTCATGCCAACCACATGACCACAGAAATGTCTGCAGATACAGACAGGCTGTAAACAGAGATGAGCACTGCACCCTAGTTCTGGCTACAACTGGCTTTCAAGCAAGGAGGGCCTTTATCTTTACCTATTTATTAGCTGCAATGCCCATCGCAGTGAAATCTCCGTGGTGCTGCTTGCTGCTGCGTGGTAGAGGATGATGCCCAATAAGGGGAGCTTCCCTCACCTGGTTTTTGGAGTCTGTGGCATCACCTGTGGCATCAAACCAAGCAGGGACTGAGTGAGAGTATTTCTACACATGCTGTTCCTTCCACGTCTCCCCCTCCCTGTACTTTATTTCTTTTATATGTAAGGAGTTACTAACAAATTTGTTGCATTAAAATATTTATAAACCACCTTTCAGACCTCACCATGCCCTCCAGGCAGTGTGCATAACAAATTGCCCAGTGGAACAAATTTACAGGACCAGGAAAGCTTCTGAACCGCTCTATATAAAACATCCCGGAGTGTGTAAGCAGCCTCAAATTGAAAGCCATTAAAATCCACACCAAAACAGAAATGACTCAAACTGAGCAAAGAGTGTGCAGGTTTAACTGCTTTAGGGATGAAATTCTGCAGCCAAAAAAAAAAGACCCGATTTCAACCAAGCCACCAAATACCAAAGCTAAAGTTAATACAAGGAACAATATCATCAGGAAACCCACAAACTATAAATGGGGAACTCAACCAGTGGTGGGCTCATATTTTTTTACTACCACACTGTGTGTGTGGTATGGTGGACGTGACCAGGGGGAAAGCCCTGTGTTGCACCCGAATTAGGACTACTTTATTTCAAAACTTGGATGGACAGAGGGGCCAGCCAAAATTTCTGCTACCGGTTCTGGCGAACTGGTGCGAACCTGCTGATGCCCACCACTGAACTCAACCATCCACACTGCACACATCAGCTTTGGCCCTGCCTGAGCATCTCCGCATCAGAGTATGCTGCTCCAGTATGGAGCGCATCCACACACGCAAAACAAGTTGACATCGCTGTTAATGAAGCCATGCGCATAGTGGCAGGATGCTTCAACCCTACACCAGTTGAGAAACTAGAGCCTCTTGTTGGTATCGCTCCACCTAATTTCCGGAGAGAAGTAGCAGTGGACGCTGAGATAACTAAGCAAGAGAAGGACCCTTGGCATCCTCTCAACGGAGATGATCCTCAAGTCCATCGGCTCAGATCCAGGAAGAGCTTTATGGCAAGAACAAACATTATTGAGGGAACACAAGAGCAAAACCAAATTGGAAGATGGAGGAAGGATCTCACTGGAGAAGGAATAACATTAGAGGAGGTTATAGCTGAGGAACTCAACCTCTGCAAAGTCACTTGGAGGACCCTGAATAGGCTGAGGGTTGGAGTCCCTAAATGCAAGACCAACATGATCAAGTGGGGGATGCTGGTGGACAACAACACATGGCGTGAATGTGGAGAGAGAGAGTTGGGTTCAGGGTTGGGGGTTTGCTTCCCTACTAGGCCTCCTGAGAGAAGAACCAGTTTGTTTAGCATTGGGGAAGCTACACAACTCCAAAACACACTTGGAAGGAGAGAATGGGATCCCACATGTGACTATTCCCTTCCTAGGGTAGCAATGAATCAGAATTGACTAGATATCATGTAATCATTATTTTATATTTGGTTGCCTTCCCTGCTGCATCAAGTTCTCTCTCTCTCTTTTTAAAAAAGGAAAGCCTTGGGTTTTTATGGAATTTAGATTGCCATCTCATACCTTTTTATGCCCAACTGAACTCTTAGACCAGGGCTTCTCAACAGGTGGCCTGTGGGCCAATTGCGGCCCATGGCATCATTTCATGTGGCCCCCACCACACCAGGAAGTGCCATGTGGTGGAGGAAGGGCAAAATGGCTGTCCAGCACCCGAAGCTGACTGAGGAAGCGTGACCCAGTCCCCGTCATAGGCACTAAAAAACTACCATAGAGGCTGTGACGTGAATAAGAATGATAATACAATATATTGAACATATATATATGAATATAAGAAAACCCCGAGGAAGCGAATTTGTGAAAGGCTATATTACCGGATTAGCTTCGGTTTTCTTGATATTGCTACCTGAAGTAAAGGAATTTAAGTTCATATGAGTTCATTACAATAAACACTTTATTCTTCTAAGATGCACCTTGTTGGAAGACACAGCCATCCATGATGGTTGGACCATGCTCATGACCTACTGGTGGTCCTCCTGGGACCTTTGGTTGTGGTCATCATATGATTTGGAAAGAGGCTTTGCCAGAGAACTAGGGTGGTTAGGGAGCAAATAATACCCTGCATACCAACTCCTTCTCAGCAGTGGCTTATATTATCAATATGACCACAGCCATTGACATCAATGGGACTAATAGCAGTCCAAAAGCAAGAAATTGCAAGGTGATAAATAGATACCACTTTGGCAGGAAAGGTAATGCATTCCATGCACTCTGGCATCTGGTCCTGCCTGCCACATGATCACAGAAACATCTGCAGATGCAGACAATGCCGGCTCTTGGGCTATAAATGGAGATGACCATTTTAACCGTAACCCTAAACCTATAGTCAGACAAGACAGGCTTTTTGACCTTGAATGTCAAACTAATCTAGCCCAGATTTTTCCTTTTCCTTTGTAATTCCCCTAGAACTTTCCAGAATGACACGATATAACTTTTTTAAAACAAGTAAATAACTAATAGATGCCAAAACGTCATGAAAATGACATTTGTTAGATGCAAATAGATGCTGGTTTCATTAGAATGGCACATTTACCTTTGTGTAGTCCTAATTAAATCTCAGAAATTAAGTCTCAGAAATGTCAAGATCCAGAACCAAGATAATTAGCAAAGACAAGGACGGTTCTTTCCCAACAATGCAAATCAGAAGTAATGCAATTGGAAGAGGAAAGGTTGAGAAACTGAGGAATGTTGGTCGGGGAGGTGGCAAAAGTTACCCAGCAAAGAAGTATCTCAGTCTTATGTGCTTATATATCACAAAACCATTGTTCTGTCACAAATTATACTGTGGGAGGGTTCAATTTACTTTAAGAGGTTAGGATAATAATATCGTACCAAGAACATTTCAGATATTTTCTGAAGGTCTTACACTTTAGTGCTATTTGTTGCAAATGCATGTGTTTAAAATAAACACTTTTTCCAATGTTCTCTTGTCTTTTTATTGAAATAATTTTAAAATGCCCATAGATCTTAATCTAGAAACAGACATTTCGATGCCTTCCTTCCTAGCTGAACTCAGCTCATGACATTTGTGCATTGGTAATAAGGTCTTGGGTAATTGGCTGCACTAAATGCAAAGAAATGTCAAGAGAAAATAAAAACTGAATCTTTCTTTCTTTTATGTTTGTAAACATACAAATAGGCAGGAGTGTCGTTGGCTGCAATTTGATCTGAGCATACTTTTGTCCCTGTCCCAGAGTGTTGGAAAGCCTGGTCTTGGAGGGCAGCTCTTTCTGGGCAGCCTTTGCCCTACGAGGCATGCGGGAAAATGCCACTGGCATGAATTTGTTTAAGGTGGATCCCAGTTTGCCATGAAATGACCAGCACACTGTGACCACTGAGCCATCTCCTGCGGCCATACCTGTCAAGTTCCCCATATTGGTCGGGATTACCCAGTAATCTCGTGCCGATTTTCACCATTTCCTACCCGGAGCTGCCGCTACCTTGTAATTTGGCAGCAGGGGGAAAGGAGTCACTGTGCATCCCTTCTGCGCAGCTCCTTTCTACCCATGCGTAGAACCCTTCTACGCATGCGTAGAACCCTTCTACGCATGCGTAGAACCCTTCTACGCATGCGTAGAAGGCTTCTGTGCAGAAGGGGATGCGTAGAAGCCTTCTACGCATGCATAGAAGCGACCTGCGCAGAACTTTTCTGCGCAGGTCGCTTCTACGCATGCGTAGAAGGCTTTTACGCGTGGGTAGAACGGACCTGCGCAGAAATGGTCGGGCAGAGTTAAGCTGCACTTGACAGGTATGCCTGCGGCACATATGAAATGAGACATGCAGGATTTAACACCGGGACTGCAATGGACTGCGGCAGCCTTGAGGATATTATCAAGGTGCGCCTTCACAGCCAGTCTATCTGGCATGGCCTCTTCCACCTCCATGACCTTTGGGAATCAGAGTTCCTCCTCCGCTCATTTTGCCTTTGGGCCCAATGTGATGGTTTCCAGTGGCATTTCCTCCACTGAAGAGACCATCACCCCACCTAAAGGGGATCATCCACCCATAGCCATTGACCACTTTTAGGGAGTCAGGTTATTTACCGCCACCCAACACTCGGCGTTGAGTCGCTGGCTGTACGGTCTACTCCATTACCGTAGCAGGATCTCTGGCCAGACATGTGCAGAAACTGTATCTCATTGCTAAAGGACCCAATTTGTTTCCAGAAGGTTCTCAGCTTCACCCCTGAGACAACTAGACAGAGCTAAGAAAGATTCCTGACCCTAAATCCGGCAACTTGGAAATGACATATTACTTTCACAGAACCATAGAATAGTGGAGATGAAAAGATCATAAAACATTTTAAAGACATTGTAAGTAAAAATGAGGGACTGTGGTGGCTTAGTGGGTTCGACACTGTACTTGACGACTGGAAGTCCGCAGGTCAGCAGTTTGAGACCCAAGTGCTGCGTGATGGAGTGAACACCCATCTCTGCCCAGCTCCTGCCAACCTAGCAGTTGAAAAGCAATACATTGCAAATAAATAGATAGGGATCACTTCGGTGGGAAGGTAAACAGCGTTCTGTGCACTCCGGTGTCGAGGCATGCCTGCCACATGTCCACGGAAACGTCTGCAAGTGCAGACAGCACTGGCTCTTTGGCTTTGAAACAGAGATGAGCATGAGAGATGATACGACTGGCTTCCAAGCAAGGACAACTGTTACCTTTACATTTACTAATTTAAAATAATTACTTTTGCATTAATCAGGAGAATAAGCCAACAAATATACTGTGTCCCAAAAACATCTTGAAAGCAACATTTTAAACAGTTCAGTGTTGCTTTCAAACTGCTTTTTCTTTAAGGTTAGATGCTTTCCTTGGGTTTAATATACCATAGCAATTTTAATTTTAAATTAAATCTAAGGACTACTGCTATTAGTGTAGACAAGAATTAGAGCTGTAACTAAAAACCCTAGGATTTGGCATCCTCTCAAAACCTATAACACCGTTTTTGTCAACATTTGCAGCAAACTCCAAACCCTGTAAGCACTCCTTC